>JAIXND010000767.1:39564488-39750801 GCA_023646645.1 Varanus salvator macromaculatus
AGAGAGAGAGAGAGAGAGAGAGAGAGAGAGAGAGAGAGAGAGAGAGAACAAACAACCCCCAGTGGTCCATTTCCCACACTTGATGCAAACTGCATCCTAATCACTGGAATGCAGATGAAAAAAAATCAAGATAATCAAACTTCATCTGACATTGTTAGTAAACACAGAGCAGTCACATTTCCTGTAACATTTGCTCTTTGCGTGTGTGTGTCTCCCCCCCCACGCACAGTTGCGGCTCTTTGTTTCCTCTTACTATCGCATTTGACAAGCCGATTCCAGAGGCCAATGACAACATCCATGTCTCTTTCAAGCTGAGTGCATTTGTTATGCGTCTGAGAGGGTTGCCTTCCTGCCCTTGGGTATCTAGTCACGCAATGTGAAAAAAATGCAGGAGTTCATGGACTGTTGAGTGCTCAGACATGGCACTTTCCTAAGTGAAGGCAACTAGCAAGCAAATGCAGCAATTAGACATTTATGAAAACATTTTTTTCCATTGGGAGGCCTTGCAGATTGTACTGATCTCCAAATACACTGTGTTAAAAAAGGAAAGAAAGCCTCAAAGTAAAAGGTGATGGGCTGGGCAATTGGTAAGTTTTGTGCCTTTCACAAAGAATAAAGCCAAAATAGCTTTCTCTGAAAGTATTAACCTTTTCATTTTGCCATTAGAATGGGGATGACTCCCCCATGATTAAGAAAATACTTAATGGAGCTGTTTTCCTTGTACTTAGATCTGATTTACTTTGTTGTTTTTTGGTAATCTGTTGTCAGGAAAGACTTGCTGTCTTCAGGCCAGGTTGACTGGTGTGGGTTGCCTTTCCCTGCAAGAAGTGGCTTTGGCTTGCTTCGTTGAGTTATCCAGAATGTGCAATTTGTTCAGTGCATACATCTGTGTGATACAGCTGGACTGTGTTTGTGGTACGCTTTGTTTTCTATGGTTTAATCTGAGGATGGTGGTAATGAATTGCTGGCTCTGCAGACAGCTGGCTGGCCAGTATGTGAACAGAATACCGATAGATACTTGGTCAGATCAACATAGCTATTTTTATATTCAGAGTGGCCAGAGAGTTAGTGTTTGGACTTCCTTTCCATCTCAGTTCATGCATATGCACCTACTCTTTCAAACAGCTGTAGTTTCCTCCCACAGCAGTCTTAGCACTAAAGTACTTCTCTTCCATCCTATCCACATTCCCTACAGCATGGAGATTCAGCAAGTCCTGCTCACTGTGCAGCTCCCTTTCTGCCAGCGGTGAAGCACTTCTCTGGCCAAAGCAAATGGCTGCTGTTTAAGAGAGTAGCTGTGAATGCACTTTAAGAAGCATCTTTTATGGGTCAAGGTGAGATCCGTGCCTTTGTATCCTGAAGCCAATGCAGGCACACTACATTTGACTCCTGCAGTGCTGTGGAATGTGCTAAACTACTGCTTCTTGTACTTTTTTCACCACTGCCAAATTCCAAGACATGGGAGGCACATGCAGCCCACAGTCCAAACACTGGCCACCCCTGCATTGCTAGAAAGTATGGTTGTGCAGAAATCCCTACATTTAATTCCCAGGCAATTCAGTATGACTTACTCTTGAGCAAGTACAGTTGAGAATTTGTCTGAATTGTTGCGCTTGTAAATCCTGTATGATGCCATTGGTTTTAAAATGTTAGTTAATTTTATAGCTCTGTTGCTGTAGAACTAATAGAGACCTAGCTGGTATGTCCAAGTATTTGCAATAGAAACACTGCCGTTTCTGCAAAAAGTATAAATAAAATATAGTTAGTAGTTACTGAAATTATTTTGAAAATGGTTTCCAAAGAATGTGTGTGAAAGAGAGGGAGAGAGAGATTACATTCTGGATGTACCTAATCTGAGATAATTGAGAATTATTTTGTAAGTGAATGTAATGCTTGACAAAAGTCTTAGAATGCCTGGTCTAGAATGCAAAGCTTTCCTCTTATCCAGAAAAGAATTTCAGCATGGGCAGGAGCATGGCAAGTTGCTGTTTGGATTCACAGATCATACAGGATAAAAAACTGAGAAACATTTAATCCTTGGAAGAATAATTCTGGGGCAAGTGTCACTTTCCAAAGACTCTGCCAGCTGTACCAGGAGACCCGTATCATATGGCTGGAAGGCACTGATGTGCCAAATCAGCACATCACAACTCTAAATGAACCCACCTGCAGATCTGTCCTCTGAGATTCTGGTTCAGGTGTTCATATTTCATCACCTTGATTTGCATACACAGGCATGGTTTTAAGTCCTACTCTGGAAATACCAAACCATGTGTTTGCAATTCCAACAGGCAATGATAGTAGCAAAAACATTTTAAAGTGGTTGCCTAAGATTGGACTATACAAGGAGCCATTAGTTTTTGGGAGAAAGGATTATGCTTCTGGTTATCAGGAAGCTATAGAAACATGCATGAGCCAACTCCTGTTGCTCAGCAATTATTACAAATTATTGTACCTGCAACAGGGGAGTGTTGGTGGGGCGAAGGAACTTTATCTTTACAAATAATGTTGCTGCACTGAAATGAAGAGTTGCCAGTGACTTGTGTTGCAGTGATAATTTTCAGTTGGCTTTCCTCCATCCAACACAGGGAATAACACCTGGCAAACTGCTTGGTTCCAGCCAACTCTTGTTAACCTTTCAGCCTTCACAATAACTATCAGCAGGGACAAAGTCAGTGCCACAAATAAACTGGCATTCAGAACTCTCCACCAACTAATAATGGTGCAAGGCTTTTCAGCATTAAAGGAAACAAAAACATTGGGCTTAATTAGTCAAAGAAGTTCTCAAGTGTCATGTTGCTATTGAATGGAATTGTATGGCAGAACAACAACATCAGGGTCTATTTTCAGCTTTGGAATCAACACGTATTTTTTCAAAGCAGTTTTCAACATTCTATGTTGAAAATCAAGTGGGGACAGTCAAAAAGGCTGTATGCAGAAATCAAACTTCTCCAGTGGTTTTGGGCAAATGGTTCAATTTCTTCTGTCTTTTCTAAACTTTCATTCTGGTGCACCATTCATTGCTTTTGCTTGCCAAGTTGCAAGAAGACTGAACAATATTTGTTCGCCCATTGGTTTGTTATGCAATTTCCTCCTGAACAAAGGACATGTTGACTGATTTCTTCGCTTTCCTGAGCAGCAACCTGATATATTTTGGGAGGAAAAGACAGTAGCTTTGTACTACAGTTTGTCTCATAAAGCTATGGATAGATGCTTCTGATGCTCCAAAACTCTGAAATATCTTCAAACTCCTGTCAGGAAGTAAGCCTGGATGTTTTGTTAGTCATAATAGACGACCAAAGCACCAGTCCAGAAAGGGAAGCCTAAATCAAGACACTTGGCATGAGTTTCCCAAAAGCTCTGCTACTCATGTAGTAATCCAGCCCTGGTCTTGATGGCTTTATGTCTTGCTCCTTTCTTTTTGTATTCCTGCCCCACCATTCATGTTTTATCACTGCTCCTATATTCCTGTTAGGTTCAAGCCAAGAACAGCAATGCATGCAATTCTCCCAAATCCTGCTAACCCTGGTAAAGAGGAAATATGCTGGGCATGTGCCATTTGCAGTTTAAATTCACACATGTCATAACGCCCTCATGACTGTGGGAGCAAAATGCAGTTTGATTCTGTTGCCCTGATGCTACTTATTTGCTTGGGAAGGAGCACCATTTTGATGGAGAAAGGAAACATATTTTTACATGTACTTTTAAAGTGAAAACAATAAAATGGGCATCTCTAATAACATACATGCCTAGCCAGCCACCTCCTAACTATAAAATGCTGTTGTTTTGGTTGTATTTGATGGTTGTTGTTGATAATAATGATGGCGATAATATTATTAATTAATAATATTAGTAAATAGTGCTGCTACTGCTAATAAAAAAATAAATGCACGCATGCACACGCACACACACACATAGAATGTTCCAGTGTGAGTGGTCAGCCTTGGTGGGCTTGGCAAGTCCATGCTGGCCCAGGTGCTGATGCTAGATCTGTTGGTTGATCCTTCCATCACTTGCCACTCTCTGAATGCTCAGCCAGGCTCTCTGTGAGTTGTGCTACCCGAACTTTGGCCCCAAGTTCCAGCCCTAGCTGCACAACTGCAATAATGTTCTGTAACCTCACTTTTAGACCATTGTATTTGCACTCAGGGCCACCTTTAAAAATGGGGTGGTGGAGATTCAACAGGAGTCCTAGAACTGGAGCCCTTTGATATATTTCATTTATGCTTTCTCGACTTCTCTAGCTTCTGGTCTGCCAGCCCCAGTGTAAAGAAGAGTTTTGAACTGTTCTTACATGAAACATCTTGGAGCCAGGCTACCATAAAGCCTGTTTTCTCCCATAAGTACCCACCTGGACCATCTGCTCATCAACGGCCATGTGTGGAAGGCCACCAAAGAGAGATCCTTTTGGGCAGCCCTGAGACAATCACCTGGATTCATCCTTAGGGTCTTTATGGCCCCAAGATAATAGCCTTTTTGTTCACCCAGGAAATTTAAATAACTTATGTAGCCTGGCCTGTCCTATTTAAAATGTATCTTTTAAATCCAGGGTTTCTGACAATTTTGTTTTTGATTCTTGTAATTAAACTGTTTTGTTTTCATGGAGTTATGCTTTTCATGCTAATAGAATCACTGCAATCAATAACTGCAGTGTGATTCCCACAAAATGATGAAATGTTTGGACAGTCCTGGAGGCAGCACCTTCATTTCCACATTATGACGTCTTGGAAGCTCTGATGGGCAGATGGCACAGCAACTCTCTTTTCCAAGGCCCAAGGAAACCTGAAGGGAAGTGAGCACATCTAAGGATTTAGCTTCATAAATGACAAAAGAACTGCTGAGTTCTGCCTCATTTGTGGGAGGTATATATAACTTGTTTTATTTTTTAGGCAGATTTCCTCCCCCCGCTCCACCCCGTCACCCTTTTCAGCCAAGTTTTCAACCAAGGGTTGTTCCTCAGCTGTACCATCTATCCTTAAGGAAGAACTGATTTCAACAAATTAATAAATGGCTCTTAAATATGGCTGTGATGGTTGCCTCAAAAATACCGTAGATGGCTATTATTCAAACAAACATCCATCAGGCTTATACTCTTATATTGCTACTCATTTTGCAGTGACAAATTGCAGTCATGAAGGAATGAAAATCTACATGCTGCTATATCAAACCAGACTCTTCAATAACGCAGATGTCATGCTGACTTCCACAATGTATTCAGCTGGGAAACGTGCACAACAAGAAAATGTAACAGTAGTTTAATGCCAATTTTATGGCTTGAGGGCTTGTCCTGCTTTCTCAAGATGTGGTCTTCTGACAGACCTTTTCAGCAGATCAATACAGGGAGCACCAGCACTAGGACTGTATTAGTGCTACCAATTGATTTTGGAATTTGAATAGGTGACGCTCCTGCCCTGTGCCGGCTGTTTTTATGCTCCCGTTGGAAGGAATTTTTTTAAAAAGCGAGGGTTGGCTTCTGGTTAGTTTTCTTTGTTTGGACTCTTGAAATATTTATCGAAACAAAACAGAGACAGGATTTTATGAGGGACAGTGATCAGAATATAGAGGATCCTGTTAAATAGGGCCAGTCATTTGTTGGCAGTAATATGCCAACAATTACTGCAGAATTATTGCTGTGCGTTTTTTTAAAAATACAGTTTGTTAAAACCTTTGCTTATGCATTCAACTTACCTGATGCACTAAAGAAAGGCAGCCCCATATACAAATGCAATATTTTATCCTGCCTGTACCCTCATGGAGGGACTGCAGGTGGCGCAGTGGTTTAAACCGCTGTGCTGCTGGGCTGGTTGATCGAAAGGTCGCCAGTTCAAATCTGCACAAGGGGTGAGCTCCCGTGTGCCGTCCCAGCTCCTGCCAACCTTGCAGTTCGAAAGCATGCAAATGCAAGTAGATAAAAAGGTACCACTTCGGTGGGCAGGTAACAGCATTCTGTGCACTTCGGTGTTTAGTCATGCTGGCCACATGACCATGGAGACTGTCTGCGGACAAACGCTGGCTCACTCGGCTAGGAAACGGAGATGAGCACCGCCCTCTAGAGTCAGGCATGACTGGACGTAATGTCAAGGGGAAACCTTTACCTTTTTACCCTCATGGATCCTTTTATATTCTAATTCACGAATACATGTTAAAATTAGAATGATTTTATGTAACTTAATTATTATTATATGTATATACTGCTACAATATAAAGCAGTCCCTGAGCAGTTCACATGCAAACATTAAAATCATATTTAGCATACAAAATGCATTGACCAATTTTACTGGCCTTCATGAAGACTGTTCCCCGTTGTTGTGTGTCTGTGGGGAGTTGAGTGGATGGGGAAAGAAAACACTAGAGGAATGCAGTTGCAATATGAAGCAGTATTCCCATATAGTGAAGGGGAGGCATGGGAAATAGTCAGTACAATTATTTTGGCAGTAAGTGCTTCCTGCCTCTGTAAGATAATTGTGTTGGCATTTCCAACTGCTTGAATGGAGTTTGGTGTTGGGTATTTGTGTCTGGAGTCCCAAGGAGAAGGTTCTAGGAAAAGCAATGTTCATAAAGTGTTCATGTTCTGATGCAGGTTGTGGAGGCTGATGGTTTGTGTCAAGTGCCTGCTTTCCATGTTTCTCATCACCAGTGTTCCTCTTGCAAGTTCTGACTGTGTGAGTCATGAGGCCAATGGTATATAGCCCAATACTGAATGCCCTGAAAACTGTGTTAAGGTCTTCCTGGTGAAAAGTTGTGGTTATTTGTTCAATTATATCAGGAGTGGGGAGTCTCTTTCAGTCTGAGGGCAAATTCAAGTTTGGAAAAGCTCTTAGGGGCCATGTTCCAGTGGTAGGCTGAGCCAAAGGAAAAAGGGCTGGGGCCAAGAGGAAAGAAAAAGATGCTGGTATATTTTAACTTCAAGCTCCTAGTGCCAGCATTAAGCCTTGGGAAATTCCTTTCAATTTGCTCAAACAGGGAAAAGACTGTATGAAATCTAGGAACGCAACAATCATTTTCTCCAATGATTGGGGAAAATGGTATGAGCCAGGGCAAAAGGAAGTAGCCAGACTGGGACCAATGGAGAGCAATACTCCATCCTCGGGCATGAGGTTCTGCACCCCTGAGTTATGCTGTGCCTTATGCTCTGTCATGGCAATGGGAGTGGGGCAGTCCCATTTTCAATTTCCCTCAATGAAAGGGAATTTCTCATGCTAGTGCTCACTGATGTCTCACTGATGGCAGCATGGGCATTGATGCAAGGGTTTTGAAGATAGCACAAGTCTGCTTCTCCTCTGTGTCACCCACATCCAACCCATGCCTTTTCCTCCTGCTGGCTGTTCTGCTGGCAAACCTTGGCAATTCTTCCAGTGTATCTTTCAGGTTCATGCTGTATCTCAAGTTCCACCAAAGTAGCAGGGCTTCCCCACAAGTCTATGGTCTTGCAGCTAGGGGACAGGAGTAAATCAAAAAGCACTTCAAAATTATTTAGTGAAAAAGTGCCTGACAAGCACCCTTGGTGCCAGGTGAGCCTCACAAGGGAGGTCATTACGTAACCTAAGTATCACAGATGGAATTTTTCTCCCTTCACGTCCTGCCTGCTTCACTGGTGCCTGTGTGGGAACCAACACAAAGAATGGCATTGACATATGATGTCAGAGTAAAATATCTTGACATTGGAAAGGGCAAGAAGGCAGTTCAGTTCGTATTATAATGTGAACATTCAATTTGACTTGATCTTTTTCACATTTTTGAATCAATATGCCAATTGAAACTCAGTAATCCTGCAAAATTTGTTTTTTCCAGATTTTGCATGGAGTTTTCCAATTAAAGATGAATGCTAAATGTGCAGAAAATGTGCAGAAAAATGCATGTGTTTGTAAAATAAAACAGAAACACAGAGTTTAGGATAAACTGAGTTTAAGATTAGTAAAATGAGACACTGAAATGAATAGATTTGTCCATTACTATATGGGACTAAACACCTCTTCACGTAATATAACATGTTCCCTGAGATAGCCCATTATGGATAGCCCCTGTGCATTGTGGATAGTTGAAACGTGATATTTGGAAAATGCACTTCACAGTTGTAGATATGACACATACCTGGAAATTTTGTTCAGAAGTGCCAAGTAATGCAAAGAAACACAAAATCATTTTAAACGACAATAACAAAACTGAAAGCAGCTGCATGTATATTGTTTTCATGGAAATGGTATATATCACTCGGTAGCTGCTGTTTCCCATTATAGGGCATTGTAGGAAGAAAATATGCTGGAGGTAGGTAGACAGGGAAGAAGAGTTCAGGATGAGCCACTTATTATCGTAAATGGGATTGTAACCATAAGAAAAAAGTCTTTGGAAAATGCCATAAAACTACAGTAGGGACATGAACACAGCAGGATCAATAACTCAGGTGCTGTTTTACGTTCTTTGTTCTGGATTTGCAAGGCAAACATAGCTTTATTTAAGCTTTGTTCTTTCCCTGAATAATTTATTTGATGAACTAACAAGAACTTGCTGGCTTTGAAAAGCGTGTGTGCGTGTGTGCATGCATGCATGGGTGTGTGTGCATTCATCTTAAATTTTGAAATTTGGATGCACATGAGACAGAATTGAGACCATGGCTGCTCAATTCACTATTATCATTCCCTAATAGAAATGCTATTAGGAAATACACATAGAAATTACATGTATAGGATGTAATAGAATCTGAGATCTGTGAAGAGGGAAGGATGTTGAACTTGGGACTGGAAGCAAAATCTGGACTGCCTTAAGTGCAAATCCAGCCTTCTGGAGTTCCCCAGACAACCACACGTTTCCCATTTCCCCAGATGGTTCCTGCTCCCTCCTCAACTACTTATCATTTGGCAGTGTCCTGGCTTTTGCATGATTCCTTTCCAGTTCTGAAAGGCTGAAGTGGCTCTCTTAAGTTTTAGCATTATCTGTAAGAGCTTTAAGCTAAAACACCCTAATGTCATTTTGGCTTAGGGTGTTTTAACTTTTGCTTTTGGCTTTACCCCATTTGCTTGTTTTCAGGCACCACCAGTATAAAATTACAAGAGTGTTACTAAAACTGTATTTGGCCCTTGGGCTGAAGGGGTTCAGCACCCCTCATTCAGAAGATAGAATAGTCAATTGATACCTTTGACATGCATTTAGTATCCCATAAAGGCAAAGGTAAAGGTTTCCCCTTGGTGTTACATTCAGTCATGCCTGACTCTAGGGGGCGGTGTTCATCTCTGTTTCCTAACCGAGGGACCCAACATTTGTCTGCAGACAGTCTCCGTGGTCATGTGGCCGGCATGACTAAAAACCAAAGTGCATGGAACGCTGTTACCTGCCCACTGAAGTGGTACCTTTTTCTCTACTTGCATTTGCATGCTTTTGAACTGCAAGGTTGGCAGGAGCTGGGACAGAGCAACGGGAACTCACTCCATTGTGCAGATTTGAACCGGTGACCTTTTGATCAACCAGCCCAGTTTAAACCACTGTGCCACCTGCAGTCCCTTTAGTGTCCCATATGACTACACAATTAATAAATAGAAACTGATAGTTGAATGCATTTTAGTGTTTTCCATAATGCACGAGCATCTCATAAGAACACAAGCTTAAGTTATGGAACTGCAGAAGACGAACAAAAAAGATGGTCCTTTGGATGGATGTATTGTACTGGAAAGCTGGTATAACAGTGCAACTAGATTTGCCCAAGGCCAAATTGCATGCCATGATAAACAAGGTTTAATGATATTTGCATCTTCCTTTTATTGGTTGGCCTAATCAGGACTGGAATCACAGTGCTATTGCAGAAGCTTAATCATTTTACCCCTCACAGCACTCCTGAGGAAAATTACCCCCTGAAGCAGCTAACTGGTACAGGATGGTATCACTGGGAACTTTTCTCCCATACTGAAGTATACCCATTGAAGGGGGAGTAAAGGACTACATTGTTAGAAGAAAGGGCTAACCTCCCATGTACCACAGTCCTGATTCCAAATGATTCCTTCTTGACTGGCCAGAAGGTGGTGCTGGGAAATTATAGCTCTTCAGGGCTCTGTTTTATTCGCCATGCTCTTTACTATCTAATGAAACCATTGAATGAGGTCATCAGAAGGCCTGGGCTGACTTGTCATCAGTATGATGATGATGCTCAGCTCTACCTTTCTTTTTCATCAGACACAGGTGTGGCAGTGGATGTTCTAAATCGGGGTCTGGCCTTGATTATGGGTTCAATGAGGGCCAATAAACTGAAAATTAATCCAGATAAGATGGAGTTACTGTTGGTGTGGGATTTGTCTGTTCAGATAGGTGGCATCTTGCCTGTTCTAGATAGGCTCACATTCCCCCTAAATGACAGGGTTTGCAGCTTGGGGATGCTCTTGGTCTCTGAATTCCTGGAATTCCAGGTGGAATGGCTTCTATCAGCTAAAGCTGATACAGCCACGGTGGCCATATCTGGACAGACAGGACCTGGCAAAAGTTATCCATGCACTGGTAACCTCTCACCTGGACTATTGCAATGGGCTTTACATGGAGCTTCCCTTGAAGTTGGTCTGGAAACTTCAGTTAGTCCAGAATAGGGTATCAAGCCTGCTGAGGAGTGGCATATACAATCACATAAGTCAGGCCTATATCATCTTGCCTGGCTACTGATTGAGGTCCAGGTCCAATTCAAGGGGCTAACATTAGCATTCAAAGCACTAAACAACTTGAGGCCAGGCTATCTAAAGGACAGTGACTTCCTGTATGAACTTACCTGGCACCTCAGATCCACATGGGAGGCCCTTCTGAGGGATCCCACTCCTCAGAAAATAAGGAGGGCAGCAACAACAAGAAGGGTCTTCTCAGGAGTAGCACCCTAACAATGGAATGAGCTCCCCAGAAATGTTTGCCTGGCACCCTCTTTATATTCTTTCTTGTGCCAGGCAATGACCTTTTATTTTCCAGTATTTTAATTGTTGTTGTTGTTGTTAGTCACGAAGTTGTGTCTGACCCATCGTGACCCCATGGACAACATTCCTCCAGGACTTCCTGTCCTCCACCATCCCCCAGAGTCCACTTAAGCTCACACCAACCACCACAGTGACTCCATCTAGCCACCTCATCCTCTGCCATCCCCTTCTTTTGCCATCTATTGTTCCCAGCATTAGACTCTTCTCCAGAGAGTCCTTCTTTCTCATTAGGTGGCCAAGGTATTTGAGTTTCATCTTCAGGATCTGACCTTCTAAAGAGCAGTCAGGGTTGATCTTCTTGAGGACTGACCAGTTTGATCACCTTGTGGTCCAAGGGACTTGCAGGAGTCTCCTCCAGCACTACAACTCAAAGGCCTCAATCCTTCAGCGCTCAGCCTTCCTTATGGTCCAGCTTTCACAGCCATACATTGCAAATGGGAAAACCATAGCCTTGACTATATGCACTTTTGTTGGCAGGGTGATGTCTCTGCTTCTTAGTATGCTGTCTAGATTTGCCATAGCTTTCCTTCCCAGGAGCAAGCATCTTTTAATTTCTTGGCTGCAGTCCCCATCTGCGGTGATCTTGGAGCCCAGGAAAATAAAATCTGTCACTCCATTTCTTCCCTATCTATTTGCCAGGAAGTGAGAGGATTAGATTCCATGATCTTAGTTTTCTTAATGCTGAGTTTCAGGCCAACTTTTGCACTCTTTTCCTTTACCCGCATCAAGAGGCTCTTTAGTTCCTCTTCACTTTCTGCCATGAGAGTGGCATCATCTGCATATCTGAGGTTGTTGATATTTCTCCCAGCAATCTTGATTCCAACTGGTGATTCATCTAGCCCTGTCTTTCTCATGATGTGCTCTGCATATAAGTTAAATAGGCAGGGTGACAGTATACAGCCTTGCCAAACTCCTTTCTCAATTTTGAACCAATCAGTGGTTCCGTGTCCAGTTCTCACTGTTGCTTCTTGACTCGCATATAGGTTTCTCAAGAGACAAATAAGATGGTCAGGTATTCCCATCTCTTTAAGAACTTGCCACAATTTATTGTGATCCACACAATCAATGGCTTTAGCATAGTCAATGAAGCAGAAGTAGATGTTTTTCTGGAACTCCCTAGCTTTCTCCATGATCCAGCATATGTTGGCAATTTGATCTCTAGTTCCTCTCCCTCTTCGAAATCCTGCCTGTACTTCTGGTAGTTCTCAGTCCACATACTGCTGAAGCCTAGCTTGTAGGATTTTGAGCATCACTTTGCTCGCATGTGAAATGAGTGCAATGGTGCGGTAGTTTGAACATTCTTTGGCATTGCCCTTCTTTGGGAATGGAATGTAAACTGAGCTTTTCCAATCCTGCGGCCACTGTTGAGTTTTCCAAATTTGCTGGCATATTGAGTGTAGCACTTTTACTTCATCATCTTTTAGGATTTTGAATAGCTCATTTTGAATAGCTTTGGAATGCTATCACCTCCACTAGCTTTGTTGTTGCTCAGACTACCTAAGGCCCATTTGACTTCACATTCCAGGATGTCTGGCTCGAGGTCAGTGACCACCCCATCATGGTTATCAGGGATGTTAAGCTCTTTCTTGTATAGTTCTTCTGTGTAATCTTGCCACCTCTTAATCTCTTCTGCCTCTGTTAGGTCCCTGCCATTTTGGTCCTTTATCATGCCCATCTTTGCATGAAATGTACCCTTCATATCTCAAATTTTCTTGAAGAGATCTCTGGTCCTCCCTATTCTATTGTTTTCTTCTATTTCTTTGCACTGTTCATTTAGGAAGGCATTCTTATCTCTTCTAGCTATTCTTTGGAATTCTGCATTCAGTTGGGTGTATCTTTCTCTTTCTCCCTTGTTTTATTATCATAACTTGTTTCAGAACTGCTCCATAGGATTTTCTTGACAAGTTTTTCTGAGGTAGGTCACCAGGTCTTTCCTCAACCCTCCCTATTTCTCCAGGCTTGGGACTGGCACACACACATCTGATCTCAACAACTTCACAGAATGAAGCCAGAAAAATAGTAGTTGATAATGTGGAAATGGAAAGTATAGAGAAATTCACTTTCCTGGGATCACTGATTACTCTCAGTGGTGAATGCAGTTTAGAAATAAAGTGATGAATTTAACTAGGCTGTATGGCAATGATGAGCATGAATCAAGTGTGGAAAAACAAGAACATCTGTTTGGCAACCAAGTGCAGATTGGTCTGAGTGATCATTTTTCCTACAGCATCCTACAGTTGTGAAAGTTGGACAATGAAAAAGTTAGAGGAAAATGGGTTCATTCGAGCTGTGGTGTTGACGGAGGTTCCTGTGCATTCCATGGACAGCAGGGGTGACAAACAGTCAGGTGCTACATCATATTAAACCAGATGCCTCCCTGGTCGGCAAGATAACAAAACTGAGACTCACTTATTTTGTCCACGTCATGCAGTCAAGCTCATTAGAAAAATGTATAAGGCTTGGAACACTCAGCGGCAAGGGAAAACCAGGTCACCAAAGAGCAAGGTGATTAAAGTCCATTAAAGAGGATGCGGACCAGATCATAGTTCAGTTGAAAGAGGTAGCACTGGATCAAAAAGTGTGGCAAGATTTGACCCATAGGATTGCTTATAGTTGGACAGGACTGAACAGTTGAACAACAACATTATCATAACCCAGGTGATTTAGAACTCAAATAATAAAACAAACAAATAAATAAATGGGACCACTGACATTTGCTACCTTGTTACCTTTAATTAAAGATATTATAAGATATGTGAGACATTAGATCACATGCATGTATTTTGGTCTTTGGAGTAAGAAGCTGGGTAGAATGTTTCTCTAGTATGCGCCAGAGCCTGGTGCTGTAGGACTCCAAAGCACTACAACAGCTAACTCACTGCTCATCTGTACAGATTTTTTTCTGGGATGACAGAATCCTTGAAATACAAAAAATTCTCTGAAACTGCAGGGTGAAAGCAATGTAACTTAAAGACATCACAGAAGATATTAGCAACATACTGTATTTTTTGCTCTATAAGACTCACTTTTTCCCCCCTCAAAAGTAAGGGGAAATGTCTGTGCATTTTACAGAGCGAATATGTGTGTGCAGTAAGTCTGTCAGATGTGCAGCCCATGGGGAAGTGATGGGGAATGTGCCTGTGATTATGTGCCCATTTGATTCAGAATATTTTTTTCTTGTTTTCCTCCTCTAAAAACTAGGTGCGTCTTATGGTCAGGCGTGTCTTATAGAGCAAAAAATATGGTACATGCACACATACACAGTGGAGTGAACATCAAATTCTAGACGAATTGCATCGTCTTACATTTTGAAGGTACATCTTACTGGAGTGCTTTATAATGAATATAAATTATACGGAACCCCTCTTTGCATAAGGGACATTTGTCTTCAAATAATCTGGTTATTTCTGGTTAGCTAATCGAATGGTATGATTTGCTGAATATCTACACAATTCTATATTACAGTATTTTAAATGAGTTCTGTCAGATTTGCAAGATTAATAATTTTCAGAATTAACCATGTGTCTGTGACATAATGCAGCTTTTAATTATCATCTCATTCCATGTGTGATGAACTGAAATATATGGTTCTACAGATGATTGTACTATAAGATGATTATGAGAAGGAATTAGCTTCCATTTTCTCACTTGAGCTTAAAGTGACCGCCTCTAGAATGAAAGGGAATGCTTAAGAGAATGTACAATGCTGTGTCTTGGAGGGTCAAGCATCAAGGCAAGCAGTATTGTCTTGGGAGAAAGCCAGGCTGAGTGGAATAGCTGGGAGATCAGGAAGATGCATGGGCAGGAGAGGAAGCCAAAATAAAGTTCAAGAAGGCCATCTGATCAGGCAGATTGAAGTGGAGAGATAAGGCACAGTTGCTAAACCCAAGGAGCAGGAAACATCTCAGCAAGACTAGAGATCGAGACAGCAACAAGCAGGAAGGATGCAAAGAGTGTGCTTTGTCACATATGAACATAAGGAAAGCCTTGCTGGGTCAGACCAAGAGTCCATTTAGTACACCATTCAGAGTCTTCTGGTAAGCCTGCATGAAGGCAACAGCCTTTTGCAAATGAGAGGCATAGGAAGCCTTAGGGCTACGCATAGCCATTAGACAGCCTGAAAGCTGTATAATAGACAGCAAGGACGTAAGTTCTTTCAGGACCCTGGACAAGGCACTAGGTGCTGCATATTTCCCCTCAACCGCTTGATGGTGGTCAGGGTGATGGCTGCTAGAACTGATGCTTTCATCTGCCAGGCCATTTGCCTTTCAAGTGCCTTCTGGGTGCAACAAAGCTTTTGTACCATGAACGCATGCTAGAATCCAGCTTAAAAATTATGGCAATGGGTGCTATAGAAAGGCTGATAACCTACACCAAGGATAACCTTTGCTATAAAGGCATATGTAATCTTGTTATCAGCTACCTTATTTTGTTTACAGTACTGGTAAAGACCCAGAGAAAGAATCATGAAACCTATTGGGAATATGTAGATAATGTGCATTATAACACTGGGATATATTAATATGCATGAGTCACATGGGGTTTTGTTGATGTTGATGTTGTTTTGTTTTGTTTTCACATAGAGAGCCAGCTCATCTGCAAATAGTGATAAGCTGTCTTTTTTCTTTGCTTTTCCACCTTTTTCTTTTGCTGTTCTCCCCCTGGACCATTGGTTGTAAGTCTATTCCTCGATTTCTATTCCCACTCCTCCACAAAGATGCACACAAACACACAGAGCAGGTGAAAACCTTGAGCAATAAGTCAGGTATGTCTTTGTTTTATCCAAGTCATTGCAGCCTCTGAATTCCAGGGAATGTATGTTCAGTTCTGGAAGTACAATCTCTCATCTCTCTCCAGCATCCTCAAAATGTTTATATTGTTAAATTTAAGTTGAAGATTTGCACGGAAATGAATATTTCCATTTACCTCATTACTAATAAGGAATTCAAATAAACAGTTATCAAACCAAGAGTGTACAAAGTTTCTTTCCTTGGAAATGCAAGAGCAGATGTCCTACCTGATAGCTGATCTTTGAAGAGATACCGCCATCAATGCAATCCCCATGCATTTGTAGTGATCTAGCTCATGGCCCCATGATAGCTAGTACAAATGAAGTGTACTGCAGTTGTCAGTTGATTCATGACTGCACCTGAAACCTCCAGTCTTAATTCTATAGATCCCTTGGCAAATGGAAGTGAAAATGATACAACTAACCTTAACAAAGAAATCCACTTTCTACCCTTCAAAGAGGTCAAGGCAAGTAATATCTTATTTGTCCAGTGCTCAAGAACAAACAAAAGCACAGCATTCTTATGTTCTACTAGTGGGATGGTTATAGAATTAGTAGGCTCTGCTACAGATATACCCAGTTCAGACTTGAATTAAATGCCTCTGATTTGGTTTTCACACAGAACTTACACTCATTAGCAGGCAACATGTCAGAGGAAGCACATTTTAATTATTTTTTAATTATGTGTGAAGGACTGGCTTACATGTGCAGAATTCCAAGAGTTATACTGCCTAATGAAAGCAGTATGGCAGGAAGTCAGCTATATCCCAAAAGAACAGAAGAGAAATGAACACACATCAGAAGATCCATCTGATTATAGACAAAGATAGCTTTTTCAGGTTATTTTACAGCAATTGCTTCCCTTGAAAAATAATGTCAGTGTTTTAGAATAAGCTCATCTCTGAAAAGCATTGCTCTACCAAGCAGTATAGGAGGCTTGCATATGTCCCACTGAAATAGAGATGGTATAACACTTTGTATATTTATGACACAGCTTTTGGGGAAAAGTATCATAAAATGGCAGTGATGGAACCCCCTTTTCAATCCAATTCCATATATGTTGAGTGATGCTAAGCAACTTGGGACCAATACTTGAGGAAGTGTATTCCCCATTACCATCTGACCTGTTTTTAATGCTTGGCAGGAGATTTCATGCTTATTGGTTCACCAATTATAACTTCCAGGAAAGTAGTGACTTGAGACAAGGAATTCTGTATGGCAGCACACCAGCTATGGAATTCCCTACCAGGTGACATGAAGTCTGGTTCCACAGTCTGTTTAAGTGAAAGTTGAAGACAATTTTGTTTGTTCAGGCATTTGGATCCATCAGGTACAGCCTAGAGAACATAAGTGTTGCTGTTTTGTGACATTTTAAAATACAAATGCCATATTCTTTATTTTCTGGTTGTTTGATCTTGTATGGTTGTTCAACGCCCTGTATTTCCAAACTGGAAGAAAGATGGGATATAAAAATAAATAAGGTAAAGGTAAAGGTAAAGGTTTCCCCTTGACGTTACGTCCAGTCATGCCTGACTCTAGGGGGCGGTGCTCATCTCCGTTTCCTGGCCGAGGGAGCCAGCGTTTGTCCGCAGACAGTCTCTGTGGTCATGTGGCCGGCATGACTAAACACCAAAGTGCAGGGAACGCTGTTACCTGCCCACTGAAGTGGTACCTTTCTATCTACTTGCATTTGCATGCTTTCGAACTGCAAGGCTGGCAGGAGCTGGGACGGCGCATGGGAGCTCACCGCGTGTGCAGATTCGAACCAGCGACCTTTCGATCAACCAGCTCAACAGCACAGCGGTTTAAACCACTGCGCCACCTGCAGTCCCTACATAAAAATAAATAAATAAATACAAATGAAGAAAATACATGTGCCTGCAGCTAAACAAAAACTGGTCTAACCCTTCTTTCATTATTGGTGGCCAGGTTTCACCTAATGCACTTATCAATAGCTGTGTCTTGAAAAATGAAGTGTGAAACAACCCATAATGAACCATGGTGTACATCTGGCATGCATTTCCTGAAATGTTTGCACCCTTCAGAAATCAGCATTACTTGAAAGGATCCTTTAACTGATTATTCCACTTCTCCCTCCCTCTTGTACCCTCATGAGTTTATGAAACAGGAAAGATGAAATCCTTGACAGGTTCTCACCTATCAAGGTTAATTTCTAACTTGTGCGTATATGTTTACAGCCTCTTAAGGGAGCCTCTAGCTGCTTTGCATGCTCCTTACTTATCTCTGGAGCTGAAGAAACACTGCTTAAAAGGATTAATTTGGCAGGCACTCCAGAGACTTTGCAAGGTAAACAACTGTTTCTTTTTTGTCAATATGGCAATTAAGAATGGTAAGATTATAGAAAACAAAGTAAATGCAGCATTGGCTTCTATAGTCAACTAATGATTTAGTGATACTCTGAATATTTGATTCAATACTTTAATAGATCTCAAGAACTAAATCCAGGTCAGCCTAGCAAGCAAGCAAGCAAGCAAGCAAGCAAGCTGCGCAGCAGGGAGCACAGGATGCTAGCTCTCTTTTTTGCTCCTGAGAGTGAAGTACACGTTCTCCTTTCTTCCAACCTGTCATTCCTGATAAAATAAACAAATAAGCTTGCCTTCCTCTACCTACATTTGCCATGCCACCCTTTCTAATGTAGTAAATCCACATATCCTAATAGAAAAACACTCTGCTGGAGACTGGGGAAACCAGGCTACCTGCCCTGTTTGAGATACATTTATGGGCCCTTGAGACTGGGAGTGGGGGGGGGGGGGGAGGAGACATTAAAAGACAGGTTTTAACTGTAGTTCTGCTTCCAGAGTTTGGATGGGCAAATCTCTCAGCTTTTCTTTCTGTCACATTTATTTAAAAAAAATTCTTTTAAATATTTCCAAAATATGAACAATTTTGTGAATCTAAACAAGCAAACAAACATAGAAACAGAGCAAGTCAGAAGGGGTCTTCCAAGCCATCTAGTCTAACCCCCGGCTCCAGCCGGCTCTGCTCACGACATACCCAACAAACAAACAAACTGAAACAAATTGTCACTCATTTGTACAAGCTAAATCCAAAGGAGAAAACTATTCCTTCCACATAGAGGATTACAATGTACCTGCCTATCATACAGCTGTCAGAGATGAGGGTTCCTATCAGATGACAGTGGTGTCTACCCTAATTGAGCACTAACTCAGTTGCATACACAGGGATTCAGACCCAGACCTCCAAAAGTAATAGACTTGAAGTCCCTGGGCCTGAAGGAATGTAACTGATGTTTTAGATTGCTCTACATTCAACTTTTTAAAAAGTAACTTCTTTTTGTCCAAATGTTGAGAACTTTGCAAATTTAAAACAATACAGAAACAAAATTCTCACTCATTCCTAGATCACCCTGCTCAAATTTTTAAGGTATCTTTAAATAAGAAACAGGATTAATTGACCCAAATGCTCTAATAGGCGTCAGACACAATAGTGATACTGACAAAAGTTAGTCTTCCATTATCTCTGCCACAAAAATGCTCTTATTTTGGCTTCTGTCCTGTGTCCTGTTGAGTTTTATTAACCCTGAATGTGATCCTAGTTGCTACATTGCTCACAAGTTCTCTTTTAAAAAGAAATTGACAAATTCATCCATCTCAACTAACATTAATCCATAAGCAGTGGCTTTCCTAATCACAATTTGCCTGGCTGACCAATTCTTGATACTTTTCAATTAATTCCACCCACCCTCAGTATGAAATTACACAGCAATCAGAAGCTTTCATGGATCATACACAAAATGTCCTCCTTCAGTGTCTGATATGTTCTCTGCACTTTATGCTTTATAGAAATGGTTGCATTATTGCTCTGAAATAATAGTCCTTCTTGGCATAGAAATGGAGGTAAGACAGTGTTCTGTTCACCTACAGCTGAGTGCTTGAAACACTTTGTCCTATGTCTTTTGTTTTATCAAAACTCAAAAGCCATTTCCTTCCCTTCCCCCTCCTCCTTGATGTTTTCCGCCTTTCCTGTTGGAAAGCCATGGTGAGGCCCACTTGTCTTGTGCGTGAAGAAGCAGAAACTCATTATGAAAGCAGCCCTTCAAGGCACAGCTAGGAATCAAAGTGTGAAATTGTGGCTCACAAAGTGTGGCACACAGGATGCATGTTAGTGTAGTTTTCCAATTGCCTGAACTACATCATGACAAATCGATGCAATGTCCCTCAGGCTAGCCTGTCTTTACTTTGTAATGTATATCCTCAGAGGATATAATTACTGAAGGAAATTCCTAAAAGAGGTGGTGTTACTTTTCCAGCACAATTCTGTTTTCTTCAGATGGAAGGAACCTTTGGTGAGCACTTACATGCATTAAGTTGTATTTAAATATCAGCAAAGGGAAACCTTTTAAACACCCATGTTAAAAATGTAAGAAGAACCCTGCAGAGTTGCCATGTCATCTGGCAAGATACACAGTGGAGTGGGTGGCAGCTTCCAAGCCACCCCAGAACCCCAGAACAAGCTTTATGTTCTGCAGAGGTTTTTGATGCTGCTGCCACTGTGCACCTCATCAGTTTTGGACAACACAGCAACCTATTTGACACGAGGGTAATTCGACAAATTGCATGGCACATGGCTGGCTGGAGCCGAGGTGGGAAAAAGAACATAATGTGATTTTTCCCCCTGAAGATTGTGCAAACCCAGCCAATGGATGTGAACCAATATGAACATTTAAAATATATGTATGATTTCTCTATTAATACCCGACAAGTATTTTCTAAACTTGAATGCTCTGTTCTATAAATTCCTCCAGGGTTTCTCACTAGCATGAATTTATTTGAAAAGAATGCAACTTCTAATTCAAGAAGGTGGATTTGGTTTTCTGGATCTTGTTTTATATCATGTAGCTTTTTTTTTTTTTTTTTTTTTTGCTGACTATTACCACTTAGATTAGATTATCTGCTTGGTTAGTTTTGTAACCTTAATTTTTGGATCCTCTCCTCCAAATTAGGTTCCTCCCTATACTAACAATGATTATATTGTGATTCTTTTTCTCATATTAAATAAATTCTATAGCAAAATGTAGATTTAAACATCGGTAAGGAAATATTCATGTGGTGAACAAATAAGTTGATTTTTATTTTGGATCAATTAGTGAGTGGTGTTAATGGCTGTTTGTCAATTTCTGTTTTGTATGCTAAATACAATCTGCCTGCTATGACTGATCAGCAATAGTGCCACTTTTAACTCTGGTTAGAAACTAGGTTTGGCCCTGTTGCTTTTGTAGCTTCAGAATCTCCTTCATTATTGGAAATAAGACTTATCAGATACACCAATCTATGACCTAGTTTTATAAATACTTATTACTGATGAATAAATATGATACCCAAGGTCTTAAGTAGGAACAGACTAGGGAATTGGATTTTTCTATTTTACCTGGCTTCTTGTTGGAGGTGTAATACTGCTAATGCATTTCTTACCCATATGTTTTGCCAATGTCCAATAATTGCCTTATTTTAGGAGGAGGTCATAATACAGGTACATTTTGTATTGGAATGCTCTTTAATATTTACTTATGCACATGATCTTTTATATCATTTATTGCCTGGAAGTTAATGCATGGTCACATAAATGGATTTTCCATGTACCTTCAACAGCTAAAAACTGACATTACATTATTGGAAAGATGAACATCAAGTCATTTGGCATTTCTTCCATCCTCCATGATTTCTTATAGATAATACACAGTGGTTATGTTAGCTCTTTGCCCTTTTCCTTTATTTCTCTAGGATGCAGTCCATCAGACCCTGGAAATCTGAATTTGCATTGATTCAAACTAATTAGGTGAACCTAGACCACTTTCAGAAGTTGTCTCCCAACAGATATTGTGGAAATAACATATCCAAAGCTACTACACATACCCTGTTGAAAGACTGGCAATTTGCCTTTCAAAGGTTTCATCCTTATCCTCTGCTTGACTGGATGGTCAGTAATAGCCTCATCTACCATCTTCCTTGTATACCTTGCTCCTTCTATATTAATCTAGATGCTCTCAATGGGACTATTAAGCTTGTCCTTTTGTACAGATATATGTATTTTTAACATGTAGTGTGACTTCACCTTCCTTTCTGTTCCTTCTGCTCTTCTTGAACAAACTGTATCCTTCATTTGCTGAATTCCATTCATGGAAATCATCCTACCAAGTTTCAGTTATGCCTATCAGGTCAGTTATACACACACTGCTTCAGTAGAGGTAGTTTCCCAAAGCAGAGTATGCTATTATAGTCTGCTTATGGATGAAACAGCAAACAGTGGAAACTTACTCTGGCATTAGTTGAAAATTCATGGAAGGAGTGACAGAGCACAAATGCAAACCCTAGCCCCACTCCTACTGGAGACCTTTGTGCATTTGGAGGAGAGGTCTAAGCATTTTCAGCTAAACACACTTAGAATACTCCTTTAATCATTGCACTGGATATGTGAAGATGAAAAGAAGATGGCTAGGGCCAGCACAGATGCCTGCACTGGACTTGGGTGTTTCTGGAACTATGGAGGAGCAAGGGGGGATTATTTCATATGTGGTGGAAGTGTTGCAAAGCAATATTAGGGAAATAAATATTGGAGCGCCTGCAACCATATAGGCCCTCCCGCCCCCTACGATCTGCAGCTGATGCCCTCCTCCGGGAGCCCTCTGTGAGGGAAATAAGGAGGGTGAGTACCCGGAGGAGCGCTTTCTCTGTGATGGCGCCCCACCTATGGAATGTGCTCCCCAGAGAGGCTTGCCTGGTGCCGTGTGTATTTGTTTTTGGCACCAGGCGAAGACCTTTTTATTTAAGAAATATTTTAGTTGTTAATTATTAATTTATTTGTTATATTTATTATATTTATTGTATTTTTAATAGTTTGCTCTTGAGATGGGCCAGTTTTTTAAGTAGTGTAATTGTTGTTTTTTATAATGTATTTATTTACTGTTGCTAGCCGCCCCGAGGCTTCTTTGCAAGGGGGCAGCATATAAATTTGTAAATAAATAATAAATAAAATAATACAATAATGAATTCAGTGAAAATTATAACCAAATAAGCAGCACCATGCTATGCATATTTACTCAGACATAAATCCCAATGTATTTAGTGCAATTTACTTCTAGAACAATCCTGTGTAAGTGTTCATAGGATTGCAACCATAGTTTGAATTTGGACCTATTATTCTACAAATGAGTACAGTGGTACCTAAGAAGAAATAAACAGAGCCGATTTTAAACCCGATTTGTCAATAAGTGTTAAGATCTTAGAAAGTTACTTGCAAAAAGGCATTTTGCCAGCAAAATGGGGAAAATCATAATTAATGTGAAACTAAGACACTAAGAAACATGTCAAAGGAAAAAAGCTACAAATTCAGGTGATGTTGGTTATGTTTTTATTATGCAAAGAGAAACAATCCCATTGCTGGGCAGAGTAATTCTTCATCTCCTATATTCTGTCACTCCTTTCTCAAAAGAGTGAAATAGATTGCATGTTTAACAGTTGTTCAGTGCCAAAGATTGAAATAGTTTTGAATGCAATGAAAAAAAATAGTAGGGTTTTATTTTTTTAAAAAGCAAGAATTAAACTGAAATTTGATTGCTCATTTAGCAAGTCCGATCATTTCCTTCAGAAACATATCATCTGGTAAGAACATGCAATTCTTAGACTGTATCCCAAATAAAATGATGCAGGGTCTGGGTTAATTCTTTAACCTTGATATGCCAAACCTATATTCTCCCTCCTTTGGTGGTGTTTAAAATTAAAACCTGGGTTTAGACTAATGGAGGTGACAATGGAAAGCTCAGGGTAGAATACATGAAGGTCAAAATGCCAACTTTTTATTAATATGAAGGGGCCTTCAAGCCTAAAGAGCATCTTGGAAACACACAAGTTGCATAGCAGTGCCGAATGTGATAGAAATCATCCACCGGAGCGGATATTACTGTAAATCTTTGTCTATGTGGCAGATTTACATCTCTTGACTTCCATAAAACCCACTGCTAATGGCACAACACCTATTAAGTGGGGATATTTCTAGGTACAGTATTTCATGGTGTTTTACTATACAGTTTACATTATTCTTGGCATTTCTCTGCTCATATTATGAGGTACTTGAGAGGGGAAAATATAGTAACTCGCTCTCACTTTTCAAGGACGAGCGTCTATTTCTTCTCTGTGAAGCCTTTCAGGAAATGATCCGCTAAATATGCACACTGAATGTGGTGCACCATTGAGGACCAAGATTTATAGAGCAGTTGCCTTTTGTTTCTTTAGAAGGGAAGAGTTAAGTAAGTTGCAATATTCTGCAGTTCAACCCAAATAAAACACTTTGGGAAGAATAAACCCCGCAGAATTCATATTGTGAATATATTATGGGCAAGGATATAAATCCTACTCAAGCTATCATGGGAGGTTGTGGGCATTCTTGTTTCAGAATAACATTTGGACGCACAAAGTGAGGAGGAACAGACAATTTAGCATCCAATATCATACTGTAGGAGATCCAAAAATGTCTCAGGGAGCTGTCTGAACACCTGACAAATTTAGCAGTTGCTTATCAATTGGGAAGGATGGTCAAGTTGATCAATTTACATATTCTGTTATACCACCCACAGCCTGATGTTCACATATTTACTTTAACTTATGCCTGATTCCCACATGAATACAACTATGTGCATATAAGTCTTTTCATGCAACTGGGAACCCAGGAAATACAGGGTTCTTGACTGCATGTAAGGAGCCTGATATGGGTAAGGTGGCATGTATGTGGGATTCAGGCTCATGTCGCTTTATCGGAGATTTATGATTGCCAATGTTTTATTGTAAATGTGATGGCGATTGTAAGGGTCAGCTGCCCCAGAGTCCCCACCTCCCTGCTGGGCACAACTTCCAGCCCTGTGCCACCTCGGTCCCCAAATTCCATGACCAAACCCTGGATTCAACACATGCGAGCCCAAGGATTGAGGAAAACTTTTTTTATTAAAAGAAAGGATTAACACAATAACACACAACCTGCACTCACCAAAGAGAATAGAGAAGGAAGAAGGGAACTGGAAAGCAGCACTCTCACTTTCACTAGATTCACACAGTCTCACTCCTGCAAGACCCCTGAGGCCAACTGATCACCTTGGACCCAAAATAACAAAACTAGCTATTCCTGACACTAACAGGTTTACAGTACCCAATGTAGCCTTCTTTGCAGAATAGCACAGTGTCCTTCGGCAGAGCCTCTGGCAGCAACAAGGAACCTCTCCTGGGAGAGGAACTCTGATCTGTCTTGTCCCACAGCTTTTATCCCTGTTAGATCAAACAAATGACTCAGGGTGGTGACATCTCCTGACATTACCCAGGTGAGAATTGTATACCCTTTAGACCTGAAATTTAAGACCTTTGCGGGGAGTGTGAATTCTCCTATCCTTGGAAGTAATTTATGTATCTTAGGGCTTTTTGCATTCCAGGCACTATTGAGCCCTCCTGTGGCCTTGGTGCCTTGCTTTTCTTGAATCACCACCTGGCAGAAGCAGCTGGGCCTCTGAAGCAAGTGTTAACCTTAGTCTGCTTTTTGTTACAGAGCTGTTTTACCCACCCTTTCCTTCTAAACATGAATGTTCAAGATGGCTTATACTACTAAAATATAATTGTTCAGTAAGAAACAGATAAAATCAAAACATCTCATAGTAATGCTGAATACATGACCATCAGCCTCTTGCAGTGGCGTATTGGATGCAGGATGCAGCACCAACATGTTATGGTTTATGATCATCTGCCCCCATCTCAGAATTCTGTATTTCCCCTGAGCTTAGCTCAATCCTTCAGAACTTATGGGGAAATAACTTTTTTTCAACAACATGATATAGTTGTGAGCTAATCATGCCAAGATATTCTGGTGTGGCTTGTTCTGAAATGGGTAATCAAGTTCCCTTTCCTGGTAGAGATGAAAAGTACTAAAATTGGTTTATTGAGATGGATTGACATTGCTATCTGTATTTTTGGCCTCTAATTAGGGATGTGCCCTCTGGCAATTACTAGGAGGAGCACCTGGGCATATAAGCTGCTGCTTCCTTCCTCTTTGTTCCATGTAACATTTGAAAAGTGTCTTGGTTCAACTCAGGTTTGCATGCAGTTTTTTGGCCTGTTTCTGTTCATCAACGATTCAAAGAGTCAGGTCAGAAAAAGAAAGACTGGGAGCATATTACTACGGTATGTCAGCAATAAGTTCCACTGAATTTCTCCCCCTTTCTGCAACATCTAAAACATCCCTATTCTTATGGATATGACATTGGAGACCCAACAGCTGGCATCTTTTGTAAAGCTGTTTTATATTGTGGTTTCAAGCCATACCATCAACATACCTTGAAGGATGCTAAAGTAACATTAACCACTGCCTGTATGACTGCATACCTGGCCAGGTAGTGGAGGAGGATTTGTCACATGACCTTGTCAAATGCAACCTATATAAGAGAATTAAGGAAGCCATATTAGTGCCATTGCTGCGTTGGTTTTCCTAGTATAGTGAACTTTTTTAAAAATTACAAGTGATGAAGCCTATACATGTCAATTCAATGGAATGGGCAAGTGTATATAGGATTGCAGCCTTAGTTAAAGCCCTCACCTTTGCTAGAACAGCTCTAAAGAAAAGACCTGTTTAAAATATGAATGGCAATAAAGGGTAGTGATGATTTAATCAGGTTATATTTAATTAGCTTCAGTTCTATTTAATTGTTAGGGCTGCAAAATTAAATCAGCTTAGTTAATAAATGGATCAACTAAAGCTTCAGTTGGTCAATGTGGAGTGGGGGGAGATTTTATTTAGTTGTGCTGTTAGGAAAATATATGTTGTTCGTTTGTTCCTGTGGCTATTTTTGTTCTGATATCCCCTGTAATTCTTTCTGTCTTCAGGAATTTGGATTCACAGCAAATGGTTCAGCAGTACAGTTAGCAGGCTCTCCTTTCCCAGCTCTTCAGGACAGCTCCTCCTGCCCTCCCCCACACCACGTAACTTAAACTGGATAGGGAAGACCAATGGGGAAGCCAACATTTTCCCTGTCAAAGGGTGGAAGAGTGGTCTCAGTGGGTCTGAGAATCCTTTGCTTTTGTTACCATGACAGCATTGAACAATTCTGAACAAATGTCTGATTCTTTCTAAGGGAGAACTTCATGCATGTAAGTCACTTGTTAAGGAGCATTTTGCTTCCTTGAAGCCTCATTCATTTACTCACTCACTCACCCACTCACCCATTCATATGGTTGTGCAAACCTGGAAAGCCCCATGTTTCGAGAGGCACCTGTTTTTTCTGTTGCTGGCTACTTTTCATCATCCAGCTTGTTTGTATGGTACTACTAATCTTACTACTTCAGATAATGGTGGGCACACTGCAGCTGAAGTGAAGTACTTTACTCCCCACTAATTTGACTTGATGAATTTAGGTCAATGTACCTATTAAAGGGAAACAACAGCAGCAGCAGCAGCAACAGGTCATTAAGGGAATTTAGGTCACAATTCTATATCTGGAGGGCCTAGAATTTTTTGGTCATAGCTCCTTTGATCTCAGAGTTGGGACTCCATAGGCTGAGCCTCTGCCATATGTCCTTCCCTGCCACCCAAAAGAACCACACTAGCTGCCCGTCCTCATGTTGCAACTGGGCCATGGAGGGAAAAAAAACCTGGGCATGCCATGGCGGTGGAGAGGAGAGGAGGCTAAGCCCATGTAGACCATGCCATGTTACAGTTTCCCCAGAAAGCTAGCTCAGAGTAGGAAGTAGCAGAGGCCTTTGAGCTGTCAAGGTTACCAGATAGGTTTCCTCAGAGAGACTGGGTGAACGAGATTGCCTTGGAGCAGAAGGACAGCACTACTGAACAGGGAGGAGTTATGGCAGAGCCAGTGTGGCGTAGTGGTTAAGAGCGTGGGACTGGGACTCAGAGGATCTGGGTTCTAGTCCCCGCTCAGCCATGGAGCCAACTGGGTGACTCTGGGCCAGTCACAGACTCTCAGCCCAGCCTACCTCACAGGGTTGTTGTTGTGGGGATAAGATGGAGGAGGAGATGTAAGCTGCCTTGAGCCCTTTGTAGGAAAAAGGCAGGATATAAATCCAAAAATAAATATAAATAAATAAATAAATAAATAAGGTAGGATTCTTAGACTCTATAAAGAGGTGTCAGGACAGGAGACAAGACCTGTGAAGTATTGTCCACTGTTCCTCCTGTCTAGCCCTCAAGCAGCAGGGGCCACTCTCAGAATAGAGTCAAGTCCTTCCTTAAAAGGAGGGAAGGAGGGGGATGTTCCAGTTCAGATTCAGCCCTTCACATGGGAGAGGCACATGGGCACATATCAAATGGAACACTACTTTGATTTATGCTATTTGTAAACATGTATACTCAATAACAGAATGTGCTAAGTCTACTAGAGATGGAAAGTTGGAAAGGTGTGTTCCCAACAGTCTGCTGTCTTACACCAATTCCAGTTGCCATCTCAACTTCTCCCCACCCCTTTCTGGCATTAAATCTAGACAGGTGAAAACAGCCAGCTAGGGAAAGTATCCAGCATAAGGTGTGGTGGAGGTGGTAACTGCCATTGCTGTGCCTTGTGCCAGGCAGGGATGCATATAAGCCTTTGAGCTTGGATGCTTACTGCATCTGCTTCAGCAGTGACAGGACTGAATCCTCCAAGTTCCTTTGTTTATTCTTTCTTTCTTTATCTCTTTCCTTTTTTTCCCTCATGTACTCATAAAATCCTTGCTTTTCTGAGAATGTTCATTGACAATGCAAATTGTTTTAGTCATTCTGGGTAGATAATGTCTTAACAACAATTTCTAGCACATCAAGGCATTGTCATCACCTTTCTGTGGTGCCAGAGGCTTGTTGTTAAGATGACATGATCTACCTGAAATCTTTGCATTATATGACTTGGTTTGCATTTAAACCGAGTTGTTATTCTACCATCTGCTACTTGTTTTTTGTTTTGTTTTTACTTTTTGCCTGAAGAAATTACTTTCAAGACCTGAACCATCAAAGTAGGGCCATGAAGGAACTTCTACCTGCTTCTTTGACACCAAGAGAGGAACAAACCTCTCTGTTGATTTACATAACCCTTAGGCAAGCTGTCTTTATGGTCTCAATGGCCTCTTTGCTTTATATTTGACCCAACTTGTTATTCATTTGGAAAGAGAATGTTATTTACGGAGAACAGGAGGTGTTAATTGCCATCCTACATTTTATGTGTCTCAAACCACATAAAATTATTTCTCATGAGCACCTACATTTCCTAAAACCTTGTTCTGGTGTTCTGTATCCGAGTAGTTCAAACATATGATAAGAGGAGCACTCCAACTTGTAGAGGGTGAATGCTTGACAATGCAAACTTGCCTGATCTGTGGAGGCTTTCCACTTGAGCCACAGCCACCCTTTACAAGGAGAGGGCAAGAAAGGTGTTGAAGGGGAGGGGAGGGGAGGGGCTGGAGCACCCTTACTACACAGAGAAGTGACTAGGACTTAATCTTTCTATAATTTGAGATAACATTTGCAAAAAAATGGTAGTCTATATAAGTTACATTACCAGTGAAGGCACGATATAATAACTGTTCATGTCAGTCGGCAAGCCATATGAGCCCATGGGCACATTCAGCAATTTGAAAGCCGAGCCGAGCTGAACCAAACCAAAGCCTGGTGCTGTCATGGGAGATACAGCTAGTCACTGTCAGAATCCCAGAATCTCAATTTGAAAAGAGGAAATAAAACTTGGGTTCGTGGGAAAGATCAAGCATCCAGACCATCTTGGTTTTATTGTATTGCCCAGGTTCCCCGCAGGTCCGTACTCACGATAATGCATTACCGGGCAGGCAGAAGTAAACTCTGCTCAACACAACTACAGGGTTTTTATACACTGCCAGTCACGTCACAGGTACAGGGCAATTGATGAAAGAATGCAGACATTACAATAAGGTTCTGAGGTCATCACATACAGAACAGATAAAGGAATGTCAGTCAATCATACAGAGACAATGAGATTACAATATTTCTAATTGCAGTGTATTGACACTTTAGTTGAGTAACTTGAACCCATCTCCAGGTCTGCTTAGACATGTAAATTCAAGCTACTGAGAAACTATTCATGATAAGCTCAGACCCTTATCTAGACTCTAGACATTCTGAATGACCAAGGTACATGAAGTCCCCTGGGCTAGGAAGATACTTCCTGGTAAACTTAATTCCAATGCCATTTTAAACAGTGACTTAGCTTGGTTTTGAGAAGGAGTACAGGATTTGATCCCACAATGCAAAAGCACACAGAAGCAATGCTTTTCAGACAGGATTTATCCAAATTTCCCAACATCACAGAGGAAAAATAATGTGACCCATATCCAGACATATCCAGACACAAGGCAGACCAGGATATGAGCCCAAACACATACACTACCCTCTTTGAACATACTGGCATATAGAAAGCAATTTCACAGAAAGCAAACTTTTTTTCTTCCCATCAGTCAACTCATCCCCTGCAACACACCATGCACACATCTTATGGCCCCTCATGCCCACCTTCCATTATCTTTCTCTCTCTCTGCCTTGTACACATAGAGACACCTTTCCCATCTTCTCATTGCAAGCAAAAGAGAAAAGAAAAGGTGGCAGTGCTAGGGCACTTCAGTTGATGCTCAGAAAGGTATCTTGGGGGACACTGAAGCCTGCAGGCATAATATTACCTACCTCTGGTCTATGTGGGTAATAAACAGGGCTTGCTTCAGGTTTGGAGGCACCAATAAAGGCATTGGCTTCTTTGGTCAAAGTGGTCAGGTCTGGGAAACTTCCTGCCATTTTAATTTCCCATCGTGAACTGAAGTGTTGCTAAGTCAAACACTCCCAGGCATTCAGGAAATTAAAAATGGTGAGTGGTTTCCCAGACCCAGCCATGACATAAGCTCATCACTGTGGAAACAGGCAAACAAGAGGATCAGACCTGGTTTGCTGATATTGGCCTTTGGGAAGAACAAGAAATCACAGCACACTCTTAAAAATACTCTTGATTACAATTTAATTCCAAATATATCCCAGATATACTAAGAATCTTAATTTCCCCTTTTCTCCTGTGTTGCAATCTGAGAATGTTCAGGAGTTACATGTCTTGAACTGGTCATGGAAAAACAATTCACAGCAGACTTTCGATAGGTTTATCTTAAGCCGACATTCTAAATCCTCACTGAAATCAAGAGAATCATCAGTGCATGTAATCAACGAGTCATGCCTACTAAAAAGTCATGAATCTGGATAGACTCTTTCATCTGTTAACTGACAAATGAAAGGCTGATGGCTTTGCATCCACAGTTATTAATGCCTACTTCCTCTCACACACATATGCACATAACCTACATGTTCAGTATATAACTATTTTAAATATGTAAACAAAAATGGTGAACAGATCACAGTACCTTTAGCTTTTTAAAAATAGATGTTGTGGGTTACATTACTAATTCTTTTGGGGCACATGCTTTGCATGCATGATTCCAAATTCAATCCCTGGAATCTCCTTGTATGTCTGAAAAGATCTACACTGGAGAACTGCTGCTAATGAAGACCAGATGGACAGGACCAATTGTTACAGAAGAATGTCATATGTCCTGGCTTTCTGAGCATGTGCACTACATGCTATGAATCCTTGACTAAAGAATCTAGTTTGATTCCAGAAGGAGTAGGAATATTTCCAGTTTGGTGCTAGATGGATGTAGAAGCACACAAGCTACAGGGTGTTCATAAAGCCTCCATGACTATAAAGTGGGGGTGGGGGGTGTTCATGTAACTATAGAAATGTGCAATGCCACCACCCAGTCAACTTACCTGGTCTTGTCCATCTGGTCTTCATCAGCAGCAGTTCTCCAGGCAAAGTCAAGACTTGCCCAGGTCAAAGTCTTGCTGGGTGAAAAAATGGAATCATCATAAAGCATTTCTCCCTCTCAGACAAATCACCAAGCTTTCTATTCTGAGAGTACGGCTTCTCTGTTCCAGTGCAAATTAATTCTAGGGCAAGGACATTTCTACTCCTACAGGGGCAAGGAGCTTTCAGTTCATTCACCTTTATACCCTATACCTGCCCTAACATTTCAGCAGCAGTTGGTCTTTCTTTCTTGTACATCACTTATGCCAGTGTATCTTAGCTCTGAGAATAGCCTGGGGTCAATTATTTTATTTATTTATTTATTTAAAGTATTTTTATCCCCTCTGTAACAATGTCTCAGGACGGTTTACAATTAGCTTTCCTGTTGTTTCTTGTGATTATTTCCTAGGACATCACCTGCTTTCTTCTGGTACCTATGCTATACTATCAGGATCTGAGTCCCTTGATTTTGATTAAAGCACCTTACTGCTGCCTTTTACATTCTCTTTCATGTGCATTTTACCTTGTTCATCCAGAGAGAAAGCTCTACCAGCCCTCGTCAGGCATCCACTGATTCTCAAACTCAGTCTCCATATGTGCAGCAATGCAGTTTAGCCTGTGGAGCCAAACAAGCATTTGTGACCTCTGCGTGAGATGTCAGTTTTGAATTCAAAGGAAACCAACGGAACTTGTCAGGAAATGATTCTGGGTTATTGAGGAGCAAGTTCTTGAACATCTCAAGTTGATCACACCATTTATATGAATCCCCCGTTTTTATTACCATGTTTTTTATTTCAACACAATAGTAACAACAGACAAAGTAAGCAAAAGAAAAAGAGGGGATTCATTCACATCATAGATATTCATGCAGAGTAACCATTAAATATCCATTGATACAGGAAAAGAGGAAAAAAGAAAGCTCACACAAGGAAGTGGATTGACATTTCCATTTCAGATACACACATTATTACAGACAGCTGCCATATGACTTTGACAGTTGTAATAGATATGCTCAAACATAGCAAGAACAGTAAGATCTTCAGTGATAGGTTTTCTTTCCAAGCTTGAAGAATACACCTCTTTGCAAGTGGAAAAGTTCTCAGTATCCACTTTTGTCCTCCATTCTTCCTCTCCACAATGCAGGGATGTAATTTAAAAGTGCATGTACATCCATTATTGCCACAGATTTTTTCAAGAACAAAATTTGAATAAGCAATCACTTCCAGACAAAAGGAAGCCACATGCTGACATCACAAGACACTGTTCTCATAACATCATCAGCATCTAGCAAAGGTAACCAGCTTCTTCTGAGCAAGTCCCTGTGCTGTCCAGAATACTCAAAACATTAGTTTTTTGTTTTTGAATCAATCTCAGTTCTGAATTTACCCAAATAGTATATATGGAAGCTAAGGCAATTTTTCATTGATTAAACTCCAGAGAATTTTCCAGTTCCTCATTCAATTCATCTCTGACCTTTTGAACATCTACTCTACTACAGGCATGTCCAAAGAGAAGAAAAATTATCCCCTTTGCCGTTGACATCAGAATGACTTCCTAATATGCAATATGGGTGTGCTGTACAAGATAAGAATTTGTTTTTCAAGTGAATTTCATTTTGCAATCATTTCAAACGTGAATGAAAATCATCAGCGTTGATTGAGGCTCAGCAGCTGAGATTGTTGATAAGGCCTTTCTAGAAGAACATCACTGCCCAATTTTATTTTATTTATTTATTCATTTCTCAAACTTTCAAACCACCCATTTTTATGCTTGCAGGAAATATTCTAATGCGTATCTCATACACTATGGGGAATGCATCCACTAACAGAAAAAGAAAAACTTTCTTAGGACTGGTATAGATAATACTGACCAAAATGACAAAAACAGGGAAACAGTCTGTCTCTGTTTGAGGCAGAGTCCTACATTTCTAGCAGAGGAAGTTGCTTGCATGTGTAAAGATTACTGAGGTAATCTTGTGTTTACTTCTGAGGTAGTCAAGTCTGACCTGACTTCCTCTGAATAATCATCTGTCCAGCAGCCTGTAGCCCCTTTGTTTTCCTGCACTTCAGTTAAAGCCATCATGAGAATATTCCTCCCATAAGGCTTTTTCAGATCAGGAAGCCAGTATGGGAGGCTGTAGAGCAATGGAGAGACATCGCAGAGAAAGAAAATAAAAACATACAGCATACTTGGACACTTCAGAGTGATTAGGTAAGCTCAAAACCACCATCAAGAGAAAAACCAAAATAAATTATAAAATGCCCTGTAAACGAAGCTAAAAAGTGGAAACTTCTCTCAAAGAAGAAGTGCATGGCTTCACAGAAGAAACTTATGAAAGATAGATTTCTGGCATAGCATTATCTCCAACTTTTTCTGAAAGGCTTCAGGCAACAGGATGTGTTGGATTTTATTAGTCCACTAAGCAAAAGCTTTCACTTTTTCTCCCCACTCCTTCATTCTTAAAAATGTATCTAAAGGTTGCTTTCAGCAAGACACAGTTTGGGTACACATATCAAGTCTTTTTAGAAGCATATATACAGAATGACAAAATTAGTCCCAGTCAGATGAAACTCTCTATTTAAAAGAGCTTTGGGTGTTGGACAGTATAGACATTAAATAAATAAAATTAAAATGAAAGAAATGGAGACAATTTTCCAAGTGCTTTTCTGTGATACAAAAAGCAACTACTGTTTCTGCACACATATGCTGCATTTTCCCCCACAGTATAAATTTCACTGTGAGCTAAACTTTAGGGACTGTTCTGTGGGAAGAATCAGTTGCTTCAGTGGGTTGCTGGATTTCTGGGAAGCAGCCTATTGGGCTTTTTAAAAACAGCATTTGCTAATGTGCACATGCAGAAATGTGGATCTACATGGCTTCAAGTTCTGGATAAAGAACAATTAGCTGAAAACATGTTCTCTTTCTCTCTCTCTCTCTCTCTCTGTGTGTGTGTGTGTGTGTTCAAGTGTGTGTTATGTCGAAAAAGAAATCACACTGCTTTCAATGGAACTTACTCCTGTAAAAGTCAGGACCAGGGAGAGGAAAGGAAGGAAGGAAGGAAAAAAGCAAGCAAGCAAACTTAAAGGACCATTGCTCTGAATGCATCAGCTTTCCAACTCTTCCTACTTCTGGAAATGGCACTGCACACATCAGCACTAGCTCCAACAGTGCTAAATTCATTTTGCATAAATGCTGTGAAAACATTCCCTGATAAACTGAAGTGGGTGCAGTGAGTGGATCCGTTGCCCAGTTCACACACACCCAGGGTTTGCTTAAACTTAGGGTAGTCAAAAGGAACAAGAGCAAATGGAAGTGCTTTTACCTGCCAACTCCCATATGGCGACTCAGAAAAAATCATTGGATGATAGTAAATATATGTAGGTGTGGGGTGGCCCTCCATACCAGTCTGACCAAAGATTGGAATATCTTAAGTGGTTTTACATAATTTTGATTGCCCCTACCAGAAAGATGTAGCTAGAGTAGCAATTCCATCACCTTTATGATAAGCATTATTGGAGGTCACACTACTTTTGTTTAAGAGGTAAACTTACTTTTGTTATCCCAGCTTGACTCCAAAACCAAGCTGAATTGGAGTGAACTCTGTGGAACATTGTCATATTCAGGCTGTTTCTCAAACTGTTGGATTTTATAAGGTGAAATGTTTTTGACTACATGGTCACCTGGTGGGAACATTTGCTTTTAACAAAGTTAATTTCAGTAGTTATCACTATTAAATACCAGTTCTTACTATGAGAGAGTGTACATGCAAAGAAGGAAAAAAGTGGCTTGATAAAACTGACTTGTCTTTTAAAATTGTCAAGAAATGGAAAGAAAAAGGTGAGAATAGGCCTTTAATAAAGGGAACAAGGATTCAAACTTTGTCCAATAGTTACAAAAGAATCTTTCCAATTGCTTCGGATTGTTATTGGTATAGCCTGCTTTTGCTGGACAATCCATCTAGTTACCTTTGTCTTGTCTTCTGTACAGCTCAGCAGTTTTCAACGGTACACTAATTCAAGGTCTTTTCCAATCATCCCATCTATCTCATGCTTTTGATAATCCATCCTAAATAAGAATGCCTTTATGGCAAGGTGCAAGCTAGGCACAAGTAAAATCCCAGTAGCTTTGTCTCAGAGGTGCATTTACATATTTGAACTTGAATGTATTTTTAGTCTGAGCTTTTCTGGTCATTTGGGAACATATGAAATATTTTTTCCTCAAAACAGGTATGTATAGTTGCAGAACTAAGCCTTTTTTCTTCACTCTTTTAAAAAGTGAACAGGTAGCACATAAAGTAAACCATCACATACAAAGGAAGTATGAAATTCTTTTTCCCCTTTCAAGACACTGATTATATATCCCTTTGAAGGTGATGTAGCGCAATGATTGGCAAGAGAGATCTTGAATTAAAAAAAATGTTCAGGGGAATAATTTTTTCCTCTTCAATGTGCTTTCCTTATTATTTTACCCCAATTTATTTTGCACTGAACATTTGCTGAAAAACATAAGAATAAAAATAGGAAAAAGATGAAAAAGAAGTAATGTCATGTGGATGCAATTGCAATTTTTATTTCTTTCCAGAATTGCCATGCCTCCAAACCAAAAGTTAGAACTTTCATTAAAACAGTAAACTGTCACTGAGCTGTAGCCCCATTTGGCATCTGGTGCCCTTGGTGGCTGGCCGTTTATGATGATCTACTTACAGATCTCAAACAGCCTGGTCACTTTTCCCCTGTTTTCTGAAAAACATTTCTTTCCTATTTTTAACAGAATTGCTTTGTGCCATCCATAAATGAAGTCCCAATTCATATTTATGCAATGTTTGTCAAAATTTAAATTCTAAATTTACAGCATAATCCTATACCTATCTACCCGGAAATAAGTTCCAGTGATTTCAATGGAGTTTATCATCTTGTAAGTGGATACAGGTTTATGGTCCCCATTTGTTTTCTGAAATCCTCAAATACCAGTCCAACCATCTGTTTGAGATATGTCCATATCACTGCACATGATAATGTGTGCAACAGGGAGAACAGATGCTAAAGATTATTTTAGCATGAGTACTTCTATTTCCCTGGTTCCTTGCTCAGGTTTATGGCATATCTTGCCTGAATACAGTGCAACTGTAAGAATCTGTTTGAAAGGTAGTGCCTTTTTGGGTAGGAGTTTTATGTTGCTGTTGCTGAAGTGGGCAGGCTATGACATCACAATAATAAATTGGTATCATCGAGTGGTAAAAGGCCTTGCATATGTGGCTCTCATCCATTCAGCTACATAAATACACACAAATCATATACATGTTGCATGAATCCTCAAAAAGAGCTATAAAATGAATTGTCTATGGTTTTCATTTCTTACAACCCACTTTTTCAGTGGGTAACCTTTTTGCTATTGTGTAATTAAAATTTGGTAAGATTGCCATGGCATGTAGGAAATTGGTACAGGAAATTGCCAGTTAGTCATATTTCACCTGGATATTAATAGGATTCAAGAACCATTCCCAAAATAAGATGGAAAGAGATGAGCTTCTAAATAAGAATGCCAGGACAAGTATTTGTTGGTTTTGGTCCTAGTTCCACAAACAAGTACCCTGCAAAGAATTCTAACTAGCTAGTTAACAAGAGTTGAGGGTTCCAGAGAACATCATCTGATCTCTTCCTCCAACAGGGAAGTGAGAGGTTTGATCTTAAATTCCTTCCTTCTCTGCCACAGAAATACTCCTTAGTGATTCCTTTCCAACACTGCAACTCTGATGTTGTGAAAGGATCAAATAAGGCTGGTGCTGGGCTAGAGAAGCTGTAGTTTTACAGGTTCTATGCTTTCTTCTAGCCTTCACACATCCCCTTCCCAAACAAACTGATGACTTATGCCAGGCCGGGAGTTAGTACAGGTCAATTCCTTCCCATTGGTATCAGTGGAATAGAATTAATCAAAATAGAAGACATAGAAAATGGGAGGGCTTGTAGCAGTAGATCTGTGAGTATCAGAGCATGTAGGTGTTTTCTTTACATTCATTTAAATCAAGGTGGGTAATTTGTGGTCCTCAGATGCTGGGTCTAGAAGTCCTATTAGTCCAGCCAACACAGCAAATGATGAAAGATGAGAGGAGCTGAAGGCCAAAACATCTGGAAGATTATGACTAGTCTAATGCTAAATCATGCCTAATATAAAATATATATGTATGAGAAATATCTATTTTCCCATTGTTTTCTTTTTGTATGATGGTTGTTGCCAATGACATTGACATAAAGTATATTGAATAGGAATATCCACAACCAGACTATAATATGGATGACCGAAACCAGTTCTGTAACCTTTGGTTCCAATAATGTGTTTTCTTCCCTGATGGGGGAGTGGGGATGAAGAAGGATTCTATAGTGGGAACAAATGATTTATTTCTCCTACAGGATGTTTATTTAGCACAGCACAGAAAAATCACAAGATTTATTTGCAGAGCCAGAATCCCTCCGGTTTACTATAAATATAATTACAACCATGCATAAATATATTTATACAATGCCAGTAGGCCTTTGATGCCACAAATCTGATTCCCCACCCCCACCCCTGACTGGGAGATTGAATGTTTTAGAATGGAAATAAATCATTTCTTTCCATTGCTAATTCAGCAGTAGAAGTTTTGTATGTTGTATGGTCCAGGAGAACAATTTAGCCATAGTGTCTGGGATCACACAGGACAATATTTAAACCTTCCTCTATCTGATTCGTTGGCGGCACTAGAGAGATTTTCTAGGTTATGATAGGCCTCTGGCAGCTCCAAGTGATAAGCAAAACATTTTCCTAATAAATCTGTTGTTGACCACTCAACCATTTTGTTTCTAAAAGCTTGGATGTGTACCCAGGCTTTTGCAATCAACCCCAGAATGATGACAGTAAAGAACAATATTGTTCTGCCCCTTTGGCAGTAATACAAATGAATGTGCATGCCTTGCAGCAACCAGCAATGATGTACTAAAGTAATATTGCCATGGATAAACATACATACCCACACTGCACAAAAAATAAAAACAAAAGCAGTCAAATTGGTATTTAGAGATTTGTTTTTAAGGACAAATACAAAGCTGCTACACCTGCTTAAACAGATGCCTGTAAAACAAGCTGTCTAGGAATCGTGCAATTAAAAATGTAAAACACAATGCAAAGATCTAAAAGCACAGTGGTAAAACCAACATGACACAAATATTGAAACCAGTGCAAAAAGCAACATGATTAAACCTGCCAGGCAGTGTCAATACAACAAACAGTGGACCTAAACCAATACGAGAAATAAGGCAACTGTTAAAGCTACCAACATGCAATAACAAAAATTTCCCCTATTTCAGTGAGGGATCAGGACACGGAAAGTTGTGAGCCAATGAGGAATGTGAAGGAAAATAAGAATAGAAAATAGGTGAGCATCTTTCTATTGTCTTATTAGCATCTTCTAAAGGACTAGCACCTGCTTTGTAGATGTAATGAGTAAAGCAGTTCAGCATATTTAAATGCCCCTGAAACAGACAAAAAACTTGAGCCTGCTCAGCGTATGACTCCCTTCCCTGGGCAAATGAAAGCCCCGGCAGCCACAATAGGGCGAGCATCCATATATAATTTGACCCAGCATTTCCTCTGCCAGAAGCAGTGGCACCACTTCACAAGTACACATGAGAGTGGTGGCATATTTTCCATCACTTCCTAGTTTTCTGCTTAGTGTAACGCCACAAAGAAACTTTCTGAGTGTATCACACAACCAGCTTGTCACATGCTTCAATACTCTCCATCTGTCCGTAGCCTTGTTGGAGAATTTCCAAAATAAAGATAAGGAAAATTAATGTTGAGGTCACAGAAGGTCACAAAATCACAAAATCTGCCAGAGTTATTCAGAAATAGACATTCAACTGTGCCATCCGGTGTCACTCCATTTTCCTCCTCATTCCAAGAAATCAAACGCTAACATATTTAAGGATCAAAGGCAAGGAAAGAGGAATATTGGCACATTCCTCCACAGAGAAAAAAGTCAGTGTTGGCAATATTTTTATGTAGTTTTATAAAATTTTATGATCCAGAGCTGTAATACAATGTAACCATGCACAGTCCATTGAAACTGTTGCAGCAAGAGTGAAGTTACCTGCATGAACATGATTCGGTAGGTAATGAACTGTATCAGTTCAACTTGACTGTTGGGATTTTACTGCTTCCCCTAACCCTGTGACAGCTGTTCATTAGTGTGCAATGCAGTGGAAGGCATCTGCAGAGGAGGAGAGTTCTGTGCTAGCCTATGTTATTTTTAAACAGTCACACACACGCAATGCATAGAAGTATAGTTGAAGTCCCACTGCCCACAATGTTATTTGCCAAGCCAGGCAGCTTAAAAGCCTATCATCTTACTCTGATGAATGCAAATTGGATTTGCTACTGGAAAAACAAAGAGATGTGCTAGATGTTTTTGTTTGTTTTCTTTTTCTTTTTCTTTTTTGCCTGTTTGTACAGCTGAAAAATGCAGCATATGTTAGATTGATAAGCAGATTTGGGGGAGGGACGAGTTATATTTTTATTTGCATACAAGTGCTGTTTCATTTTATGATTTAGGAAGATAAACAGATGTTCCCTCAGGTTCATTAGTGATCAAAACCTTTAACCTGCTGGTAATACCTGTGTCTATATGGATTTGTGTAGAGGAGCCACTGAAGCAAGAGCAGATACTTATTGGCTTGCTGTCTGGGCAAACCAAACATTACTTGTCGCCATATTGCACCACAGATTCCAATATCTTTTGAACCTTGGAGTTAGTACTGTAATTTATCTGGCTGCAAAACAGGAAAATCTAGTTAAGTTGCTGGCTACATATTCCAAGATTATGACACTATTAACTTAGAGGTCAGTGTATATCAAATCACTGCAAATATGTGTAGGCTCCCCTGGCATCTCTGAGTGCCCTGAAAAATGGAAACTGCAACTGTGATCCTACTTTCCATCTTGTTTGATCAGGAAATGCTGCTAGTTGCAAGCCTGAACACACACAGGATTGCACCCTTGGGCACAATCGCATGGCCTCATCTCTCAGATCCTATGATCTCAGAACTAGGACCAAAGACCAAGCCCCCACTCCCTCACAGCCAGCGTGGCAAGAGTCACCTGGTTACCTCCTGAGCACTCACCTGGGACTCAGGGAGGACAAAAGAGAGATGCTGGGTAGGTGGGGAGAGGAGGAAGATGGGACTGAAGCCTTAAACCAATTCATATTAGTGGCCCAGCCCTTACACTTTATCTGGATGACCAAAACCAGCTGCGCCTCAGTCCTGCCACTGGATGTTTGTAAGCCTCTGAGTCTGGAAGCTGATATGCTTCTACCACAGGTAGGACCGTCTTAACAGTATTATGGGCCCCGGGCAAAGCAGTGTACCAGGGCCCCTACAACAACTACAACTACTGTTAATTTTGGAAGTTTTCCAATTTTCCAAGGGTTATCATACACAGATTAGTATGGGGCCCACGGGCAAGTGCCCATCAGGCCCATGCATTAAGACAGCACTTACCACAGGGATGATCAGGCTGTGCCCTTAGTCACTTTATTATTATTATTATTATTATTATTATTATTATTATTATTATTAGTTATATTTCTATACCACCCATAGCCGAAGCTCTCTGAGTGGTTCACAACATTGAAGTCCCCCATCCAGATTCCAACCAGGCCTGACCCTGCTTAGCTTCCAAGATGAGATGTGATCAGGCCCTTCAGGCTACATGGACCATGTTTTGATGCATGTACACATTCATTGCACACACACACCACTTTTCATTTGTTGTTTCCTTTAATTTCAGATTTATGGATTATTTGTTTCTTATGCCTGGAACACTACCTTACAGTAGTTTAAAAAAGCAGTAGAAATGATGAAGGCTATTCCCCAAAGCTATTACTCCATAGTCCAAATGATATACTGCAATTATCATATCAGGTTTATTAGGCAGCCTTCATAATGAAATGCAAAAGCAAGGATAATTATAGACATCTAGTGTTGCTGATGAAACAACAGAAACTAAATTACTCACCATACACACACACACACACACACACACACACACACGAGAAACTGAGTGGAAGTTGATGTGACTTCTAATGTAGAATGGACCATTGTTATTGCTGCTGTTTTTAGGATAAGTGGCATTAGTCACCAAGATTTGTTTTGAAAGCTAAGCAAAGCATTCCGAAGTAACCAGGGTTTCTGCATTCCCTAGCCTGCTTTCATAAATTACAGCATTTTAATTAATAGCAACAAACATACCGTTACTACCCAGCATTTCAAACATATGGAAGTAAATACTATTTATTGAAATAGAATTTACATGGAATGAAGATTCTCCTGAATCAAATTCATTCAGAATGCAAGTTAGGGTGCCATATTTGAATAAACCACTGTGGGGAAAACGTTTCCTTTGTGTAGGAAACTAGCATGCCAAAGGCACAGTCATTTTCTATACAGAGAGACATAACTAATTTTCTGTGTGAAGATAATCCATTAGGTGGGGAGAGCATTCAGGTGTGCTACTGGCATGAAATGGTACTTTCCAGTAATACATAGCAGTTATGCTAGGCCAGAATTTATGTGCTCCTTGCGTTAGCTCTAGACATTTGAAGATCCCTAGCTCCTCATGGGGTGAAAGACAAGCTAGTGATCTGGTTCCATGAAGCCAATTCGTTTGTTCCCACCACGGACACAAGGAAGACAGTATCACTGATTTCAGCAGGAGACTCAAGCAACCAGGCAATGACTTGAAGGCATCATATGATTTTTTTCTTGTAAACCTTGCAAATATCTTGCAGACTGTCATCCCTATATAAGCCAATGTAAGTGCCGGAGAACCAAAGCAGTGTAATAAATAAGGCTCCAGTCCTACACACCATGGGAAGACAACTTAATCTGGTCCATGAAGATTCATGATATGGATCAATAGCTTTCTTACATTCCTTCAAGCATCTCCACTCTGAAGAATCCTCACTGCTCTCTCCAATTTAAGACCCTTCCATCTCTGGCCAAGTCTGTTCACAAAGCATGTGCTGCCCCTAACCAGGGACAGTGCAGGTGTTGGAAGGAGCAGCAAGTATTTCCAGTGTTGCTGGAATCTGTCTGCGTACCTCACAACGCTGTGGGTTCAGCCACATTGGGTTCAGGCTAGCCATTCCTCTAGTATTTGCTGAGCCACTCACTGTGCAAAGAGCAAGACAAAGGGAATTGGGCATGACACTGATGTCCGTGGCCACAGCCATGCCCAGTGACATCATCTGGCACATAGTGGACTGGGTTGGGGGAGGGGGATAAAACTGGCTAAACTCTTGCCTACAGCTGATTCTCCACTCCTTACCTGAGAATAAGCCTTATTGAAACAATGGGACTTACTTCTGAACAGACATGTATGAAACTTTTCCACTAAAATCTCTATAGAAATGTTTTAATAAATAATAAATAAATAGACTATGTACTTTTGGCTAGGTTGTACTTTGTATCGCCAAAGAAACATTGTTACTTTTAATGATGTCCAACTCATTTACTTTTGATTATCTTTCCTTCCATCCATCATATATATTAGTTTAATAAGATAGATGCATCTAAATGGTTGGCTTTGCCCCATGTGTGTGTGTGTGTGTGTGTAATGGATATGCGAGGCTTTGTTGCAATGGGGGCGGCATTCAAATGTTTTAAATAAATAAATAAATATTGGAGACATCCATAGTGGATTTAAATTAGATTTGTATGAGTATGATCTATAGATTCTGCAACAGGCCAGTCTTTTCAATTTACCATGGATTCCAACTTCCATGGTTTGCAGACTGGTTTTTAACCTTTTTTTCAGGATGTATGTGTGGAATATTTGCACATTTCTGTTTGTTTTCAAATATGCATTTGTGCAAGTACTCATAAATGCAAATATGCATTTGCAAACAAAGTTCTCAATCAAATCCCATCCAAGACATCTGACAATCCGTGAAACACAGAATGGATCTCATAAACTCTGTACAACCCTAATATATGTGTGTCTGTGTATCTCTCCGTGTATGTATTCTACTTTACATCATTCCATTGGAATTTAATATAGCCTGTAGGAGAGCTGGTAGATTAACTGCATTGGGAGTAACCAGGGATGGCATTTAATGAACCAGCCATTGAAATTCTTCTGACAAAATCATGATCTTATAAATCAAAATGCAACTAGGCAAAACTCTTCCCATTGATGTAGGCCTGTTCATACTTCTACATGATCATTCTTAATACAACATCCCATTCAGTGAATGGCTTCAAACATTTAAGAAGTCCATGGGCAATTTCCTTCTCTTTGGGACTTCTGTGGGAGATTAATGCTCATTTAGTGCTGCATTTTTCACAGTCTAGGTTCTCTTCCCATTTATCCTCTTTCAAAAGAGATACAAATGTGCATAGCAACATGACAAAGTGGCTGCTGCAGATGAAGGGAAATATGCTGGGGGGTTTTTTGGTTGCTTCTACTTGCATTTCTTTGTTTTTGTTCTTTTTTGCTTTCCGATATTTATTACAAATAGGTTTTTCTACTGAATATTAAATATTCTATAACATTGGTCTTTAATAAAGGGAAAATGCATTATGTCCAGTAAGTTGTTTAATAGGCAGTAAATATTTCTGGCTTGGGACAATTTAATAAACAAGAAAATATTTTGTACTATGTAGAACACTGCTTTGCAAATCATAAGATGGGAATTCTAGGATTTCTTAAACTCTTAGAACTTTCATTTCTGTTTTATTGCTGAGCCAAAAATTTCATGAAAGAAAACAAACTACTTTGGAAAAGCAATTTAAAGAAGAAGAACATCCTCAGGGGTTGGGGTTGGACTTTTACTTATGAGGTGGCCAAGTGTGCATGATTGTCCTTCCTTTCATTGTGCAATCAACTTCTCAGCAACCTGTAACCTCCACAGCTTCTTGCATTTCAGTGAAAGTGCAGGGGGCAAGATCATGAGGTAATTTATCCCATAGGCCTTTTTCAGGTCAGCAGGTACAGCTAGCCTGGGAAGCTTAGAGCAATGTAGAGATGCGTGATAGAAAGAAAACACAGACACTGCACCCTTGGCCACTTCAGTGTGGTTAGGTAAGCTCAAATGCACCACTAAAAGAAATAAAAATATAAATCACATTATTAAATGAGGCAGAAAAATAGAAGCATCTTTCTTAGAGAAAGAAACTTTTCAGGAAATTGGGGGACAAATTTTGGCACAGTGCACTGTTTACCTCTTCCCTTGGTCTGAACACAACATTCCCTTTTCATATTTGCTATGAGACTTTCAGGAAAGTAGCAGTGTTAGAAGCCTCTGCATTAAAAACAAAATGTAACCACAATTACTTCTAGGAAATTTGACATTTAGAAGAACCAGGGGAAGAAATTGAAAGGCAGAGTGCATCTGGAACTGAGGCAAAATTTCTCAGAAGGCATTTTTTTCCTTATCCTCCTGGAAATAAATGTCTACTGTTTGGATTTTTCTTCCTTTTCTAACCCCCCGCCCCCCTGCCCGCCCCACACCCCAACACCACAATGCAAGGAATGGGGTATTGTGAAGGATGCAAAATGGCAGCCAGGAAAGGGGGGAAGCTCTGGTTGCCACTTGCAGAGGCAGTGCAAACACAAACCTGCCAGATCTCAGGGGAAAAAAATTGTGGTGGCTTATTCTAATTCAACATTTTAACTTAGTTGCCAAATTGGATGAAATTTGCAGGATTGCTTGCCATTTCTGAGGGAACTGAGCATGCTAAATTTCAAATAAGTATATTTAGTGAATATGTGCAAGAGGAGCATTTATATTATGAAGCATTAAAAAAGACATGCTTATTTCTTTGTGACCTTTACATGTCCTAATAGTATGCTATTAGCTTGAAAAAATCAGAAGAACCAGTGCAGTTGTATAGGAGATTATGATGACTGAAATTAATTTAATCCTTATTTTTCAAAGTGGGCTTTGGTTAGGACTAGGCTAGGAAGAACAGCCATCTTGCAGTTCCATCCTTGCCCCTTCCATCCAAGGCATGGTGATCAGAAGGCGCTTTGTTAAACGTGTCCTAAGATTACAAGGTGGCCATATCACCTTTCCTTTGGACTATTGTATCCATGGACCCCTTTGGATTCTATGCAGTCCTCAACATATTTCACCTGATCTTCACTTATATGGATCATACATTGCACATATTAACAACCCAGTATTTACTATCTAACCAGCTACTCTCTCCCTTAATTCCTTAGCTGAACACTTTTTTTTACACACACACATGCGCACACATAATGAAAGTTTACAATATTGGAGCAGCAGACTTACTGTATCTACTAGAGTATGAATGATTTAGTATCAGAATGATTCTTACTCATATTTTTAATTCTTCCTTCACTACTGTCTGTGCGATATGGGGAATAATAATAGAGTAAACATTATTAGGGAAAAGTTTCAGAGACTTTGAGGAGGCCCAGAAAGCCATAATAAAAATGCTGAAGCAAGAGTGCAAAAATGAGCCCTAGAAATGCAATGATTCTGGCACCAAAATGAATCTAAAAAAAGTGCCATTGAATCTATATATTCTCTAACATTCACAACAGAGATGCATGGACATACAAACAGGAGAGCATGAGACCTTTAAGGACCCAAGAGGGCATGCTAATGGGAAGGAAACCAATAACTCATGTTTCCCTAGGGGTTTCTTTGCCCAGGCTCAGGGGAAGAAATGCTGTCCTTCAGGGTCATGGTTAACATTATATTAAATATGCAACATGCAGCTCTTCCTTGTTTTTTTCCTAGTGTAACATAAACATTTGAGGACTTGATCAGATAGGCTGGTCACTTATGAAGAGATAGAAGGGCACAGTGATACGCCTAAAATGCATTTTTGCTAATTTATATTAGTAGACACAAAATTAGATACAATCATTATAATTTAAATAAAAATGCAGTACATCTCACCATACTGTGAAAGACTGCACAGGGCATTTGAGTGGCTGCTGTTTGGTCTAGACTTCAGCTGCTAACTCTTAACAAGTTCTTACGGTTCTTCCACTTTAATCTGCAATTAAACAGGACAGTCCTTCAAAGAGAGGATGCTTTCAGGTAGAGGTTGTTTCTCTTGCAACTCTGTAAATACAGAACTGTCTTCTGTAGAATGGGACAGCTGGCTAGCCCATGATCTGGGTAGTGGTGCTCTTGAGATGGCTGATGTATATGCTACAGTGAAAGGGCTGTAGTACTTCAGAGATCCTCAAACAATGCAGGAGAATTCCATATTCTGGCACTTGCATGGTACTTGGAGGATGAGGAGTGGGGGACAAGGAAAACAGTACAGGATAGTTACCCATGACCATCTTAAGTTCCCTTGACTTCAGTGGTCCTTAGTATGACTAAATCTGGATTTAACCCACAGAGACCAGAGAATCAAAACTAGCAGGGTGCAATTACAGAAAGGGGACAGGCTCAAGAGGCTTCAAAGGTCAGAGGCTCCCATGGCAACTTTGCATGCCTACTCAGAAGTAAGTTACATCAATTTCTATGAGACATCCCTAGATAAATGTCTAAATGAAGCAAATGAATATTTGCAAACAAACAAATGAATATTTTAAAATGGAAATATCTGAATTATATGAGAGTATGATGGATATATTTCAAAAGGCAAGCTAATAGTGTGCTGGATTAAGTCACTGTATTTCATTTGTATTTAATTTAAAATATTCAACCAACATTGCTTTTAGGGTAGTTTGCACTGCAACAATATAAAAAAATCTTGAGGTTGCTTATATTATAAGAAATTTTAACTCCCTCAGATTTAAAATGCAACACACAAAATTAGACACACATAACAGCAGTAATGGCATTGGATCTGTGCTGTTAGTGAGAGTCAGATCATAAAGGAACGTAACAGAACTTTACAAAACTTCTTACAGCTTGTGACATTTTCCACCCGCCAATTTTTTCTCATATAACTCATATGATAATGTGCTGAGGAAATAGTGTTTGCATAGCAAATATTTCCAGAAACAGAGATTTTTCAGGCATTGGGGTTTCCTTTTTAGGAACTTTGGTGAATTGTTCATAAATTGAATGCTAACAATATGTCAAATCAGATGTAACAATACATTTCAGTTATTATTATTAAAAGAACAGTCCTATTAGATGAGCCTGACACTCCTTGGTGTGAGTGCAAAAGGAGACTGGGAACTTTCACTTCTTGCACCCTGAAAAAAAATTAAAATGTTTAAAAAGTAGTATTTGCAGCAGTATGAAACACAAAAATGGTCAAGCTAAATTGTTTGCTAGATAAATATGGACTTCTGACTCTGTAGCTGCTAAATACTGCAAAAAGAATTCAGTATAGTTTGGAAACAAGTCAAATTTAATTCTTGAAGTGCCATGGAATGGCTTGCCACCATAGTTCCAAGACAATGGTAATCCCCTCTTCTTTTTCTTTACTGTTTTGGAAAGGACAAGGGAGTTGGACTTCCAAACCACCCAGCATTTCCCAAATTAATGGATGTAAAATTGAAACAAGCCAGCTTCAAACCAAAGCTTATGGAACTGGCATATTTCAATAAACTTTAGTAAGAATAACCACAGATCTGGGTTCAGGAAGACAATAAATTGAACATGGAATTGAGCACTTCCAGTTTGCCTGCAGCTTCACCAGAAGAGATAGAAGTGAAGACACAAAAGCCTAGGATAATCTGGGCTTTTTTGCATAACTGTAACACATTTTTGGAAAGTATCTGATAATACCCCTACAATGTAACACAGAACTAGTGTAAGCAACTTCCAGCACTATGCCAATAGTCTATGCTGGCATAACTGGCTTGCTGTGCAAACTCATCACACCAACAGATTGCACTGCTGTAATGTTACATGTTGCTTACACTAGTGTGACATCAGTGGCTGCAGTGGAGTGACAGCACTAGGAGCTGACCAGTGTTTTTCTCTATGTCTGAACCAGGTCAGTGTGAGCACACATCCATAACCCTCCAGGCCCCGAGTCACTTCTATTTTCTTACTTGGTGTCACTTCTTCCCTCTCAAAGTTCAGCTCAGGCAGGCAAATATACTACCTACTACAGTCTGTTCAGATATTAAAGGAGTATGTTCAATGAACACACATGGGATGGGCATCACACTGGTAATAATACATCTTGGCCTATGTGGAGATTCCTTAAAGACTGGAAAATGTGCTGTGAGGATAAGAAAGCCTATCATTCCTGTAATAATAAATACAACCCAGTAAGATTTATTATCCCTCCTGTTGACAGTTCTTCAAAGTTGAGGATTTTGAGTCTGACATTGATGTGGACAGGACCATATTTTAAAAATAAACTTCCACACAAAATATTGACAGAGGTGAACCACTTTAATAGATAAAAATATATTAGGCTATAATATAAATCTTGAGCCTTATTTCCACATTTAGTTGTTAAACAATGGTTTGCACATAATGATAACTCAATTTTTCAAACATTACAGCACATGATGCCTGAAGGAGCTTACTGCAAGTAGAAACTGCTAAGCCAACCACGGAACTTGCAGTTTGGCTTGGTTAGTGTTATGAACCCTGGCTTTTGTTTCCAAAAAAAGAATCCAAGAACAAATAGAAATAGGAAGAATCCAAGAACAATATTTCCTGCTTAACATGTGAGATACAATTCAGAGTTCCTGGTTCACATGTTATCTAAGACTGTTTAGAGATTCAACAGAACCAACAGGGATATACTGCCCCCATCAACTATAAATTGTAGAGTGACCAAAGCAGTCATGTGCTGCTCTGAAACCAGTTTGAAATGGGTCCAGAAAATCAGTACCACTTGGGACCACCCAGAGCTAGAGAGATACTTCTCTCTTGATCACCTTACAAAGAAATGATATATTTGAGACTGGTCTTCAGGACCAAGGGATTCAAATTGGGTTTCCTGAAGAGGAGGTGTACAATAGCCTCCTTCAGGCAGGCAGAAACCTTAGTCTCTCTTAAGGAGGCACTGATGATGAAGCATATCATGTTGGATCTTAAGAGGCCTTTGATAATATCAACCACAGTATCCTTCTGAATCATATAAGGGAGTTGGTAATTGGAGGCACTGATTTGCAGTGGTTGTGTTCCTACCTCTCAGAGCAGTTTTTGATTATGATGCTTGGAGAGAGTTGCTCTTCTAAGAAGGAACTTACTTGTGGAGTCACAATCTGTCTCCAGTGCTGTTTAATATCTACATGAAACTTCTGCAAGAGATCATCCAGAGAAGTGATACTGGATGTTATCAGGATGCTCATGACACCCAGATCTACTTCTCCTTATCACCTGCTGCTTCATCTAGAGACAGTGTCTTTTCTCTGAATGACTGCAAATAGCTGGTAATAGACTGGATGAAGAAAACCAAATGGAGATTGAATTCAGACAAAATGGAGTTGCTTGTTGTTAAGGATCCAAATTCAGGATTAGAGGTGTGCCAGTTCTAGATGACATCATACTTCCCCTGAAAGGCCATGATCACACTTTAAGAGTGGTGCTTGACCTATTTCTTCAGATGGCAGCTCAGACAGAAGCCATAGTAAAGAGCATCTACTCTTGGTTCTGCCAACTGCCCTGCTTCCTGGAGGAGAATGACCTGAAAACAGTAGTGCATGAATTGGTAACTTCTAGGCTTGATTTCTGCAATGTGCTCTATATAAGGCTACCCTTGAGCCCACTTCAGAAACTGCAACTGGTACCCAAATATGACAGTTAGGCTGGTTGCTGGGACATCATGGAAAGACCACATTTCACCTATTTTAAAGTCTTTGCACTGGTTTCCAATACATTTCTGAATACAGTACAAGGTGTTGGCATTTACCTTTAAAGCCCTTCATGACCTGGGTGCAAAAAACCTTGAGAAGCACCTTTGCCCATACACTTCACCAGCTATGATCCTCTGGGGATAATCTTCTGAAGTCTTTTTCATTGATTCCCCCAAGCTGTAAAATGGTCTGCCAGGAAAGATGCATCCGATTTCCCAAATTCCCACCTTTAAGAGGGAGTTAAAAATGTATGTGTTCTGACAGGCCATCCCAGATTAGTTCTTATGTCAATATTTATTCAATATTTTATTTAATATGTTATCTTAATCAATTTTAATTACTGCTGGCTTTAATTTCTTGTAAACTGCCCAGAACCTATGGGAATGGGATGGTATATAATATTAAGATAAAGAAAGAAACAAAATATTATGCTAACCAAGCCAATAAAATATTATGCTAACCAGGTGGAAGGTTGGTTTAGATATTTCTACTGACTGGAAACAGTTTGCATCAGAAGTCCAGAATTAATAACAAGCAAAAGAAAAAAAGGGGGATTAATTATTGTCCGTGAACCAAGATTTATAATATAACCATTGCAAAAGAACACATTTATTAAAAATAGCCAATATGATAGTAGCTGCTAGTCTAATATTGGTAAACTATTGGAAATTATCTGAAATTTCAAATATAGAAATGTACATAGCTAAGATGTGGGATTTAACAACTATGGCCAAGTTATTTATTCATAAACATGTTAAAGTTATGTATTTATGGATGTGTTTGTATGTGGCCTTTTTGCACATAATCTTGCACAAGGTGCTTCCAATATGGTAATCTCCATCATCTAATACCAGCAAGACAAACTATACTTTTATTAAAACATTAATAAAGCAGCACATTAAACTCCAATAAACAAGATATAGTACTAAAAACATTTTAAGGACAACTCAATACTTCATTCTGCCACATTAAACCTGAAGAAAAGGCAACCCAAAATAAAAACATTTTTAAAGCCCCTTTAACAGCTCAGAATGTCAGGGTCAAATGCAGCACAGTCCAGAGGGAATTCTACAGTCTGTGGGCCATGACAGTCATTAATGTTCACCAGGAGGGTGAATCACCAAAGATGCGTTTAATTTTGTAGAATAAGTTTGTGGCTACACAGCAACGGTGTAACAACACTGTGCAATATCCAATTCGATCATTGCACTTCTTATTCTCTTCTGCAAGTTGAACCCACCTCATGTACAAACAGACATTAGCACTTTCTCTAAGGACTGGATGCACTTGCTTCTCGACATTGGGCAGGTTGGCAGAATTTGCATGAGGCAGCTCCACCAACCTCTTCTGATCCAGCATTGAGTATCTTTCTGTATTTTGATAAATTGTTGTGAACTGTTCAGAGAGCTTCAGCTATTGGATGGTAGAAATAAAATACATAAATAAAAGTAAATATTTCTGCTCATTTCTGGACTTCCTAAAGGAAGTATTCAATCTGCATCGTGCAAGCAGCAAGTGAAAACTGTAGAACGGAAGTGGTGTTGGGTTCCACTTGGGTAATGCCCTATGTTTTCAGGTGAACGAACAATTAAAAAAACAAGGTAGAGAGGTATTATGAGCATTCCATATATATCTGAATATTTTATACTATAAATGATGGGACTGTACACCACTTCTCTATTCATATTTATATCTTGGATTTTAAAACCTAACCTATCCAGATGTATTCACAGGGCTCTGTTGAGGCAATCAAATAAACCTGTGTAGCTCAGAAATAGATCCTGCCATCCTGTTCCCTGTGGACATTCGTTGAACTAGAAGAGATGTATGCTCTTGCATACTGCACAATATAAACAAATGAGAGTTGTAACTAACAACAATCATTTGGAAATGGAGGAAATCATTGCTCTTCCCTGCAACCTCCAGTCAGGTTTGAAGGACATTTGAAAATACTATATCCATTCCAAGCATGCAGATTCATTAAAACTGGATCGGCATTTGGCATGATGTCTGGGAAAAAAGAGAAAAGGAAATCAGAAATTCCAAATACACTGCAGTGTAATGCTGTCAGATTTATAAATAAAAGAAACCTTATTCTTACTTGCTTAATAAATGATTGTGCCATTTTATGCCTTTATTTATGCTCCAAGGGCTCAGCTGTACAGGTGACAAATATGTTCGCCTATTCCAGCAAAGGAAAGCATGAGCAATTTCATTATACTTAATGAGATTACTGCTCTCTTGCTTAAAGGAAGGCACGTGCCTGTGCACACATATACACATGAGCAGTTCTTCACAAATGGCCAATAGTCCCTCTTTACAACTTTCAGCTTATCAGTAGCTTGTCTGTTGTGTTACACAATCCTCATTAGTTTAACGGCTCCTGTACCTTTCTTATATGGCAAAGCATGAACTTTTCTGGTGAGGCACATAAAGTTGCCAGGGATTATGAGATGCTATTTGACCCTCTCGAAATGGAGCTAGGGTGTCCAGGCCCTCTATTCTGAAAAGCTGGCAAAGGCAGGGGGAGCAAGAGGAAGTCTCGAAGCTTCCCACTGGCAATTAACATCTGGCCAGCAGTCTGAATGGCCACAGGGACAAGTCAACCTTTTCTACAATGATGAGAGGGCATGCTTTACTATTTATAGTCGTTATTTCTTATCCTCTGTTTATTCACGGCTGGCATCACCTTTTTACAATAGGTTGCTGGCTCATTTAATGAAAGAAATAATGGCTGGTAAAGTCAACTCCATTCCACCATTCCAATGATTCTGTTTCATGTAAAAAAAAAAAAAATGGAAGCAACTTTTATGTCTTCATAAGTTCATTCCAAACACTGGCAGATGATCCTACAGGTCTGAATGCTTTCATATGAAGGCTGCTGATACATTTAGCAAGGACTCTTTGCCTTTTTTTCAGTGCCATCCATTTTCCAATGGCTTCAATGAACTTCTTAAGCAAGAAAGTTGAAAAAGGAGACATTGGACATTTGTTTTCAAAAGTCAGAAGGCATAATGAAGCAAGTCGTAGTATTAACCAACTGGCAAAAGGTGGACACATATGGAGTAAGAAAATGAGTGCAGGGGAACAAAAGGAAGAGAACAGACCCAGATGGAGAACCCAGCAGACTAGATGGGCCTTGGTCCAAACTCAGTTCATGGTCACACAGTTTTCATTCCCAGTTCATGTGCCTTGAGGGAATGATATGCTTGAGACACTCTTCATACTATGTGTTTGGCCCCTTTTATATGCTTGGAGGCTTGTAGAACTCAGTGTCTGACATAAAGATTTTGAAATTCAAAGAAGGATTTACAGCAATTCTATCAGAAGCTCTTTGTAGTACTCTTTCCCCACCATGCACACCATGTCTGACATATTCATAGATTTATCGGCAACCAAACTGTGATTTTTCATCTTCCTTTGCATTGTGGATAGATAACATGAGTGGGACTTTATTATGGAGAAGCTGTATCTGCTAAATATTTTACAGCCACACACATTAAACCAGAATTAGGGAGAAGTTACATAAGGGCAGCTTATCTTGCTGAAGTCACATACACACACACACACTTGTGAGTATTGATCTAACACATAAATATTGAAGAAACCACAACTTCAGAGTTAAATCTGGTAATTGTTCCCCGCCCCTGCATTACATGTTCAGGATATAGGTTATATTGTGTTTATTTTCCTTATTTAAAATTAAGGTAACCCAACCTTAATTCCCAGAATGGACCCCCTCCCCATGCATGCACGCATACGCACGCATGCACGCATGCACACACACACTCCCAGCTAACAATGCTCCACTAATTAAAGAGTACAAGCATATCACCTCAGCAGAATTGCATCGCCAATAATAAAACCTGGAGGAACTCAAAACCAGATAAAGTTCAAAACAAATGAGTGGGAACAAAATAAGTGGGCTTGTAATCACACAGTAGTGTGAACTCTCCATTCAGGATTCCAGCCGTTTCATTTCATTAACTCCTTCAGTTTTTGCACCCCCTTCCAATGGCCAATCACGAGCCACAGGTTCTCTTGGACCATTTGTCCCTTGATCCAGTCTTTTATGTAACTCTAACAACCTTCCCCAAGGTTGCTGAATAGTGTTGCTTTGACTAGGTAGGCATTCATCATTGAAAATTGAAAGAGTGATTAAGAATGTTAGTTAAAAGAAGGTGCCATCAGAAAGTAAGCTGTGAAGGGAACAAACCCATTAATGAAGCAGGGAATTTCTTGGCTCTTCCCTAATAGCCAGCCATCATAACTCAGCTGGAAGTGGAACATGGATCAGTTTAAAGTATGTAGCATGGGTCATACATAATCCAGTGGTAAGCATTAATATGGGTCTCATGCACCCTGTACATTCATGTATTTTTTTACTTCTCTATAAACATCTTAATTATAGACAGCATGATATATTTTTAAAATGCTAAAAACTTTCCTATTTACTGGAAGTTAATATACTGTACCTTCCTGTCTTTCACCATGCACTCATAAGATATGCCGAATAACTAACTTTCTCTGAGAGACTACAGGCATAGTCCTACAGACATTTAGACAGAAATAACTTCCTTCCTTCCTTCCTTCCTTCCTTCCTTCCTTTAAGGAATCTCAGTTATTCACTTCAGTTAGGAAAACTCAGTGCAGAACTGTAGTGGCAAATCACTTGATAAATCATCTCTAAAAACAGGAGGTTACAGCTCATTGGAACTGTAGTCTGTAAATGCTTGTGCAGTGGTTGGAACCACAGAAAATCATGTACTGCTTGGTGGGCAGGTAAAACATTAAGACATGTGGAATATTACTCTCTACTTATCTTCTAGTCAGTGGTTTGGTTAACTATTGAAAATAATCACTTGAGCTTTTGGTTGACAATTCATGTTAAAGCCAAGTGCTGCCACATATTAGACAGTTTACATCTGCTGCTGGAATGAAGACAAGCAATGTAGTGATATTGCGAATCCTATGGGTTTTATACTTCACTTAAAATAACTGGCACATATTAAGGATATGTGCACTGAATAGCAATCATCTGAAGTGGTGGTTACTTCAAATGTGAGCCATTTTATATTTGTCCAAATTTGTCTATTTTCCTTTTACTCACATTCATTAAAAAAGATATTTCCATTTTGGATATAAGTACATTGTTGAACTTTGATAAATGCTTATAAAAATGAACTGAACTGAAATCCTTATCCAGGTACACTAATCTAATTAACTAAGTAGAGCTATTGCCAGCTTTGAGAGAACCATGTTGCACCTTCAGGCCAGGTAGCTCTTAAAGACAAGAAGTCTCTCTTAAAAAAAAAAAAAAAGTAAAATACAGAGGAGGCAACCTTTGCTCAACACTGAAACAAACACGGGGGAAAACATTGGGATCCAAACCTAGATTTTTAAGAGCTAAGCACTCAATGCTTAGCTCTTAGCTCTTAGCCATGGGGATGAGTGGATGAATCTTTCATTTTTGTTTTGTCCCACATCTCATTATTTCCATATGATATATGACTGAACTGAAGTGAACCTGAATACTCTTGCATCCCTACATGTTAATATCTCACTATGTGGAAGTTGAAAAAAACACTGGTCAATACTGAACTATAGTTTTCAGGATGAGAATTCAGTACAGGCAATATCCAGGATGAGTGGAATGACACACATTGATGAAGAATCCAGAAACAATAAGCTTATTTATTTATTTATTTATTTAGAAAACTTCTATGCTGCCCCATTTGCTGAAGCCTCGGGGTGGCTCACAGTCATAAATATAAAACAGTATAATTTAAAAATAATTTAAGTCGCCTTGGCCAAAAGATAAAATAAATAAATAACATTAACAATTAAAATAACGCTTGAATTAAAAGGTCTGAAAAATAAATAACGACGGCACCAGGCAGACCTCTCTGGGGAGCGCATTCCATAGATTGGGCACCACCACAGAGAAAGCCCTCCTTCGAGTATTTACCTCCTAATTTCCTTCACGGAGGGTTCCCGGAGAAGGACCTCTCCCGCTGATCTCAAGGGGTGGGTGGGCATATATGGACGTAAGCGCTCCTTCAGGTAACCAAGACCCAAGCCATTCAGGTCTTTATAGGTCATAACCAACACCTTGAATTGGGCCCGGACTTCAATGGGAAGCCAGTGAAGCTGGCGGAGAACTGGAGTCATGTGAACATAATGCCCAGTCGCTGTCAGCAGCCTGGCAGCTCTATTTTGAACCAATTGAAGTATCCGGACCATCTTCAAGGGCAGCCCCACATAGAGCATGTTACAGAAGTCAAGTCAGGAAGTCACCAATGTGTGTGTCACTGTCACCAGGCAGTCGTTCTCCAGGTAGGGACGCAGCTGATGGATCAGCCAAAGCTGAAAGAAAGTGCTCCTCTCCACCACTGTCACGTGAGCTTCCAGTGAAAGCTCTGGCTCAAGGAGCACTCCCAAGCTGCGGACCTTGTCCCTAGGAGGGAGTGCAACCCCATTCAGAACTAAGTTCAATTCACCTTCCCCGAAGCCCGATCCGCCAACCAACAGGACCTCTGTCTTGTTTGGATTGAGCTTCAGTTTATTGGCTTAGATAGGAACACTGAGCTAATAGAAGAACAATCCAGGCTAACTGAAGGCTAGAGCTGTGGTGTGAACTTGGACTATTCCTGGAGATAGACCCACAGCCGAGCAACACCTGCAGACTATACAGGCAGTACTAGGCTAGGTAGACTTCCTTCAGATGTCTGTATGCCAGATGTTCCCTGCTTCTGTTGCTGCCCACCCACCCTATTCTTACAAGTATGCTACCCTGAATCCATGACATTAAGTCAGCTCAGGCACACTCTTTCTTTGACTCTGGCCATACTCCCAGCTGGAATGTAGACCCACAGCTTTGACTGAGTTAATGGGGACTTTGATAAGAACAAAAGTTTTTATTTACCTGATACTTAAAAGTTTAATTATGATTTTATTGATATCCTCAGTTGTGTGTTCTTTTGATGTATTTATTAGGTATTTTATATTGTAAGCTGTGCAGAAACAAACTGTAATGGACAGGATAAAAATATCCTAATAAATAGATAAATAGGTTCCCCAGCCCAATATATATTCTAGGTAATGATACTTTTGAAATTACCTTTTGATCTTGAACTTCCATACACCACCTTGTTCACATGAGGCACTTCCAGAGTCAGGTGTGAGGAGGTATTATACCATCTGTATTTCATTTAACTACAACAAGAGTAATCATGCAATCTTCACAAGGAAGACCATGGGGCTTGAGGTGCAGAGACACTAAATATGCTTAGTTATTCCCATGAAATTTCATTAGGTCAAATTTGGTTTTCCTTTTGATAGTCTCCCCACCTTCTAAATACCCAGCATATGTGTATGGAGTGGGTAATAAGGATTCTAGACTGGGATGCTGATTTGGGGGCAGAAAGGCATTGGCCTGTTTTTCCTTCTACAGTGTCAGCACCATGCTGACTTCCATGCCAGTTATTATCAGTTTTTTCTTCTTTTCTTCTTAAGAGGGGAAAAGCTCGGCAAGAGCAAACGGCATAACAAAAAGCATATATAGCTCAACCATTTATATTTAATTTAAGAAAACCCAAAAGAAGCCATGGAAATGGAAGTTTGGTGACTGTCACAAAAGACTTCTTTTCTGCAGAAGAGTTCTTGAACTGTTTAGCACTGTAAAAAATCCCCCAAAGTCTGCTTATTCCATAATTATTCATTGCTAGCATCACCCTTTAACAACATTTTGCTGACCTATTTTGATGAAAGAAATAATGGCTGCTAAAGTCCACTTAGGTCCTATTTCACCATGCCAATACTTCTATGCTTCATGTTGAATCAGAATATTTAAAAAATGAAAGCAATCTTTAAGCCTTTTGAGTAACTCATTCTAAACCCTGACAGATAATCTTTTTGTTCTGAATACTTTCATTTGAAGGAAACTGCTACCATTAACAAGGACATTTTGCCTGCAGGGTCAGCTGCAGAAAACGTTATCTTTCTCTAGTGTCATCCATTTTCCAATGGTTTCAATGAACTTCTTAGGCAGAAAAGATGAGACAAGAAGCACTGGACATTTGCTTTCAGAAGCTGGAAGACTTAATGAAGCAAGTGGCAGCATCAACCAACTGACAAAGAGTGGAGACATATGGTGGAAGAAAATGAGTGCAGGGGAACAAAACCAAGAGAACTGACCTGGATGGAGAACCCTGCAGTCTATATGGGGCTTGGTCCAAAGTCAGTTTATGATCACAGTTTTCATTCCAAGTTCATGTGCCTTGAGGGGTTAAAAATGTTGCAGATTGCATAATGCAGCCTATGATGTAAAGAGCAGCTGCCAAAGCAGAAGAGTTACAGCCTAACCAACCCTAACCAGCCAAGCTCCCATGCTTTGTGTTTAGAAAGAGGGGTGTGACAGTTTGTGTGAAATTATTAAAATACTAGCTGCTTTACATCTTAATTGTAAGTCATTGCAATAATTAATTATACAATGTAATAAATAGTACATTTATTACATTTATTACATAAAAAGTATGATGTAATAAAAAGTTGCTAGGAGATACAGTTGTGATTACACATACTGTGTGATATATTGTGTGACTGACACACAATTGAACAAATCCATCCAGGGGTTTCCCTAGGGATTTTGTTGGAAATGGCAAAACTGAGGCTGTCATCCTAGAATCCAAGACTTACTGAAGAAGACAATCATGCTAGAGAAAGTTGAAGGCAGAAGAAAAGGAAGACCACATGTGAGTTGGATTTATTCCATAAAGGAAGCCACAGCCTTGAATTAAGGAGAGCTGAGCAGGGTTCTCATGCATAGGACATTTTGGAGGGCTTTCACTCACATGGTTGCCATAAGTTGGAAATGACTTGATGGCACTTAACAAAATGTTGGTTTTGTTGCAATATTGATATTGGGCTCTTTCCTTCCTGCTTTTCTGCTATATCACTTCTAGGAGGTGGTGTGCTGTAGCAGAGTGACCTAACAATTTTTGGGGATCACTCAAACCTGCAGCCCAAAGTCAGGCCAAAACACCTGTGCAGAAAGCCCTATATCATAACTCTGTATGAGCTATTTCATAATTATTTGCCCAAGGGATAATACTAGTGGCTATTTTTCTTTTGTTCATAGTTCTTCTAATCCAACTCATGGTGTGCTATTTGTTACAAACCAAGTGTACTTTTTTCAATTTAATTGTTTAGATGCATTGTTCAGGGTTTTTTTGGTCAGATGCTATTCAACATCCTTTAACATGATCACTGCAGAGCTGCAAGAAACTTGCATGTAATATTATGACAAGGTGACTATCTTTTGACTTTTCCTTTTTAGTGAGTTGCCAAAATTCTCAACACAACATTTTTAGAATAGAACACCACAGACCAACATTCTGCATTAAATCAAGAGGAGCAAAAGATTAACATAGCTGTTTCCAAATGCCAGCAGTTTTGCTATGTTATCACATAACTCAATAATTTCTTGATACATATGAAATCATCTGGGATACGCTGAACTTTGCAATTGTAAATCGAAAAGGTTTCATATTTGCATAGGACATCTTACAAACAGTTTTGCATTATAAAATGTCTGGTAGCTAAATATGCAAGAACAGGCATTTGTAGAACTTCATAGAGTTCAACCAAATTTGAACTGAATTTCTGTGGTATTTTGTGTTTAACTCTTTCATTTCTGCAGGAGAAATGTGCTTCTTCCAGGAAGGTACTCATTAAATTTGTAAGCTCTCTAGGGACTTTTAAGTATTTGGTTGCATATAAATGGAAACAAATAAATAAATATCAAATGAAAAGTTAATATGGTAAGTGGATGGGATGTCATTGTATGCTTCTTATGCTTGGGTTTAAAAAATGAAAAGTGCAATGTCTTATAAATGGATAGCATCTATCCTAATATTTGCATCCTTTTCTATTTTAAAAAATCTTTCTAGTGGATGCACTAATGGAAATCATAACTTAAACAACAATTTTAACAAAGCACAGCAGAGGTGAACATAGCAGATTAGAAATACAACCATGAGATAAAAACCATCAACCTGGCAAGCAAAAGGCTAGCTGTAATGCTAACAACATATTTCACTAACTATCAGAAGACAACCAGGAAAGGCAGGTATGGTTCCATGTACCAAAACCATCTGGAACTCAGGCTCCCAGAACAATAGCATGCACACATTTGCATTGGCTAATCTACGCATTCTCAAAAGTCTCTCCTCTTTTTAAAGGACCCTGTCTTCTAAGGACATCCCTATTTGTAAAAATGGCTATATGGACAGGGGAGGGGAGGACATTTGATTGCAGTGGAAAAAGGAAAAAACCCAAAAACCTCAGGCAGAAGGATTCAAGAAGGTAGCAGAAGTTGAAGCACATGTGGGCAAAAAGCTCACACCTGGGGAGTTGGATCCAGGAAAGACCATCGGGGCCTCTGTACCAAAATACCTAGTTGTATTTTATTTATATTATTTATTACTTGCATTCATATACCACCCTGGTAGCCCAGAGGGATCTCTGAGTGGTTTACAAACATTGAAACCTACCAATCCTAAACAAATAAATAAGCTTTGACTAGAGTTGCACACGAAGCAAAGCAGTATAGAGAAACAGTTATTATAACTAGGGTTTTTTTTGACCTGCAATCTATAAGTAGTATCTTGATCCAATACTAGGCAAGTATTTCTGTCTTTTGGCTAGAGCATAACAACTTTCTATGGTACTCTGGGGCTTATAATCATGCTTCAACACAGCATCACTGAAGACATTCTTTTGCACTAGCCCCAGAATTAGAATTGAGCATCAGAACAAAGAGGCAGGTGGTGAATGCACTGTCATGAAAGAGAAAAAGTTATAAGAAATGCTGATAAGAATATGGAAGGGAAAAGATGATAAAGTGGTTGCAGGGCCCATGGTTATCTCTCTGATAGGGAGAAAAAACAGACCAACTCTTCTCTTTCTGAGATGCAAAAGGCTATCACATGAAATTAAAAAGCAGTTATCCTCATTTATATGATTAGGACTGACAATTTTAGATATAGTGTAATTTGAATTGGGATGATGATACCCCAGGGGTTACCTTTCCTGCATTATCCATTCCCTCCAAACTTCTATTTGCATATGCCCAAGGTTCTCCAGAGAAGTTGTTTCCTAAGATTTGAAGATACACGAGAGATAGGAAGATTCTTGGACACATAAGTAGCCTTACTTCCTTTTTAAAGTTGCATAATCCATGCCAACAGTTTTAGATTTGCAGATACATGATGCTGGGCTGTTTTTAAAATGCAAAGTTTTAACTGACACATTGGCATTCCAATATGAGAAGTTCATAAAAATAGATAAAAACCACTTAGAGAACAGAAAACAGATATTGTGAAAGGAGGCATGTTTAACTGGCAGGAATTACTGCCTGAGAGGCCCTGAACTCAGTGCTTCAACCTCTGCTATTTCCAGTCTACATCAATGGCCTAGATGTGGCGAATAAGCTAATTGAACTTGCTGATGTCACAAAATTGCAAAATTGAGGTCAGCACTGAACAGCATGTAAGATTCAGAGTGGATTTAGATCTGCTGCTTAAGTGGTCTAGAGCGAGCAAATGAAATTTTGTGTCGACAAGCGTAAAGGAATATCTATTTGGCTTCAAAATAAATTCATGAATAAGAATGAAAGGGTTTGAGCTAGAATAGGTGAACACTGAAAGAGACCTTGAAGAGACCTGCTGGGAGAGGTCATCAGGAGGTTTGGGCTGCGGAATCATCAGTATGCTGAAGATACCCAGCTCTACCTCTCTTTACAACTGATCCAGGTGAGGCAGTGGCTGTACTGAACCAGTGCCTGGCTGAGGTAATGGGCTGGATTAGGGCCAATAAACTGAAACTTAATCCAGACAAGATGGAAGTCCTGTTGGTGGGTGGATCGAGCTCCTGGATAGGTGACTTGGACCTTGCCCTGAATGGGGTTGCACTCCCTCTAAAGGACAGGGTACACAGCTTGGGAGTGCTCCTCAACCCAGAGCTGTCCCTGGAAGCTCAGGTGACAGTGGTGGTGAGGAGCGCTTTCCTTCAGCTTCAGTTAATCCATCAACTGCGTCCCTACCTGGACGACGACTGCCTAGCGACAGTGATGCATGCATTGGTTACTTCCTGGTTGGATTTCTGTAAAGCACTCTACGTGGGGCTGCCCTTGAAGACAGTCCGGATACTTCAGATGGTGCAAAATAGAGCAGCCAGGTTGCTGACAGGGACTGGGCGTTACTCTCATATAACTGGCTTCCCATCGAAGTCTGGGCTCAATTCAAAGTGCTAGTTATTAAAGCCCTTAACGGCTTGGGACCTGGATACCTAAAGGAACGTCTTCTTCCATATTTGCTCTCCCACACTCCCTGAGATCGGCAGCAGAGGCCCTCCTCTGGGAACCCTCCGTGAAAGACACTAGGATGCAAAGTACGTGGAGGAGGGCGCCCCACCTATGGAATGCGCTCCCCAGAGAGGTCTGCCTGGTGATGTTGTTATTTGTTTTTTGGCACCAGGCTAAGACCTTTTTATTTCAATGATATTTTAATAATTTTTAATATCAGTTTATAGGTTTTAATATGCAGCCAGTGTGGAACTGGATTTTATCTGTATTATGTTTTATTTTATTTTGTAAACCGTCCTGAAGCTATGTGATGGGATGGGATTTGTTGTTGTTGTTGTTGTTAGTTGCAAAGTCATGTCCAACCCATTGCGACCCCATGGACAACATTCCTCCAGGCCTTCCTGTCCTCCACCATCTCCCGCAGTCCACTTAAGCTCAGACCAACTGTCTCAGTGACTCCATCTAGCCACCTCATCCTCTGCCGTCCCCTTCTTCTTTTGCCATCTATTGTTCCCAGCATTAGACTCTTCTCCAGGGAGTCCTTCCTTCTCATTAGGTGGCCAAAATATTTGAGTTTCATCTTCAGGATCTGGCCTTCTAAAGAGCAGTCAGGGTTGATCTCCTCTAGGACTGACCGGTTTGATCACCTTGCAGTCCGAGGGACTCACAGGAGTCTCCTCCAGCACCACAATTCAAAGGCCTCAATCCTTTTGCACTCGGCCTTCCTTATGGTCCAGCTTTCACAGCCATACATTGCAACTGGGAAAACCATAGCCTTGACTATACGCACTTTTGTTGGCAGGGTGATGTCTCTGCTTTTTACTATGCTGTCTAGATTTGCCATAGCTTTCCTTCCCAGGAGCAAACGTCTTTTAATTTCTTGGCTGCAGTCCCCATCTGCGATGATCTTGGAACCCAGGAAAATAAAATCTGTCACTACCTCCATTTCTTCCCCATCTATGTGCCAGGAAGTGAGAGGACTGGATGCCATGATCTTAGTTTTCTTAATGTTGAGTTTCAAGCCAACTTTTGCGGTCTCCTCGTTCACCCGCATCAAGAGGCTGTTTAGTTCCTCTTCACTTTCTGCCATGACAGTGGTATCATCTGCATATCTGAGGTTGTTGAAATTTCTCCCAGCAATCTTGATTCCAACTGGTGATTCATCCAGCCCCGCCTTTCTCATTATATGCCCTGCTTATAAGTTAAATAGGCAGGGCGACAGTATACAGCCTTGCCGAACTCCTTTCTCAATTTTGAACCAATCAGTAGTTCCGTGTCTAGTTCTCACTGTTGCTTCTTGACCTGCATATAGGTTTCTCAAGAGACAAATAAGATGGTCTGGTACTCCCATCTCTTGAAGAACTTGCCACAATTTGTTGTGATCCACACAATCAAAGGCTTTAGCATAGTCAACGAAGCAGAAGTAGATGTTTTTCTGGAACTCCCTAGCTTTCTCCATGATCCAGCGTATGTTGGCAATTTGATCTCTAGTTCCTCTCCCTCTTCGAAATCCTGCCTGTACTGTCCACTTGCCTTCTCTGCCAAGTGCAGTGATGGCTCCTCAATGGATTTCATTCAGAGCTTTACAGGGACTATCCACAATGCCAAACCCCATCTTCAAAATAGGTTCAGCACCTTGAATAGTCCCTAAAGGTTAAGAATAAAATTTGAAGTGGATACACAATCTTGCTGAGAGTGGAGCCACAGATTTCCATTGCTTCTCTGAGCAAAAAAGGAGGGAGAGTAGTGAAGGAGAAGGAAGTTGCCAGCTGGGCCCAGAAGAAGAGATAAACAAATGGGCAATGGCATCTGTGTTAATGAAGAGGAAGATCCACACTCAGTTGTGGATCACCAAAGAAGAGAACATACATCACCAAAAGATGAAGAGAGGGGGGAGAGATGAAAAAGAACACTAACTTGTGTAAACTGGGATATGCTAATTTATATGTATCAGTGCAAAATAGAAGAATTAGAAGAATGAAAATAAAAATACAGAACATCTCACCAGGAAACCTGTGTGTCTTGCTCACTCTGCTGTTAAAGTGCTGATGACAGGCAGCTTAAAGTCCAACTTTTCCTTCCAATGGCTTTTTATCTTGAATTTAGATTTGGAAGGGACAGCACTTAAAACAGAAGACTGTTCTCTGCAAAAGGACACCATGGGCACCTTGTTCAGGGAAGGATTCACAGAGGGTGTCTGACCCCAAGACTACCTTTGCTCCCCCAGCTGAACATGAAACTAGCACAGATCTTCTGTAAGTCCTCAGGTGTTTCAATGATAGGTCTGATAAGAAACATAAAAGTTCTTAATAATATCATTGTGGGAGAGTATTCATGAAATGTACAGCTTATTTAAATGGCCATTATCTATTAAGAGAACTAATTGTGCTCTATTATATGCTTGAACTTAGAACAGGGTGAGGATATAAAGTTTAATTAGGTAATTGACATGACCGGAAGCATCCACAAGCCAAAAAGGTGAATTGGCAAGTGGGAATTAAGAGGGAGGGACTTGACAAAAGGGCAATACAGAAGGGCTAGTGAGCTCAACCCTCCTGATCCTCTTGATTGCTGTCTGAAGGGAGTAAATGGCAGGGCTTGGATAATAAGAGGGCTTCAGTCTGTGCTTAAGTGTAGTGAGCCAGGGGAAATGGAAGGCTCATTGCAGCAGTACAGAAGAGACTGGTTGACTCTGGTCACTGTAAGCCTATTGCCCATTTATGAGACACAAGGAGTAGCAAAGCAGAATGTTTATTATGAGAGTCCATCTGTTTGATTTATTACATACTGATACCAGCTAACAGGGAAGGTTCTCTGGGGGGTTTCACAAAAAGTAAAATCATAAAATGCAACATGATAAACATAAAGTTTGAGCCTAGACCTTAGCTATATATACAAAATGTGCATGGAAAGGGGAAGTAAGATCTTGCACTAGATGTACCATCACCCCCTTTCCTTGATATCTGTGTATGGCGCTCCTCTTGATTAGGACCCCAGATTGTGTTCACTCAGCTGTCCATGCAGTGGTGCCCCTTTGCAGATGTAGGAACATGCTGACACATGTTAAGAGACCCCCAACAGTTTCAGTGGTTCACAGGTTGAATATGAGCAAGCCACATAATGAAACTTAAACATAATTTGGGGTTGCATTAACAGACCTGTAATGTCCAGGTCACAAGAAATAATAGCTCCTCTCTATTCCTCATCAGTCAGGCTGTGTTAGGCATACTGTATACAGTTCTGAGCAGCACATCTGAAGAAGGACACTGACCAACTGGAACATGGTCAGAGAAGAGAAAGAAGAGAAGAGAAATCAGCATAGTATTTCTAGATAGGAGTAAATCAGAAGGAAACATCTAGTGGAATTCTTATGAAGGGCTGCATCACAGAAGGTAGAGCAGAATGCTTCTCTGTTGTTCCAGAAGACAGGGCTATAATACATGTTTACAAGTTGCAGGAAAGCAGATTTTGGTTAGGCAGTGGAAAAACTTGCTAGCAGTGAGGAGGTGGTGCATTCTTCTTTCTGGAAGTGTTTAAGCAGATGTTGGATGTCCACCTGCAGTAGTTGCATCCTACATTGCAAAGCCTGAATTGAACAGGGTCCTGCCCAGATCTCCAGAGTCCAGAGATTCTATGATTCAATTAACAGCAGTGTAATCCTATGTAATCCAATCAGAAGAGACACCTTAACTCTGACCTTAACCTTAAACCTTACCTCATCTTCCTCTGGGTAACTGTATATAGGCCCACAGCCCAAGGTTACTTGTGTTGAATACATGAACCAAAACAGAGGTTCATGTTCTCTCTTTTGGGTTGTCTAGTGGAGTAGGACAATCCATTAGTCCATTCCTCCTCTTGATTCAGTGGGACTGATGGAGGCAGAAGTGTGATTCCATTCATGTTGCTATGCTCAGGTTAAAATGCCATGCCCTCAGAAATTAATATCACTTGATTATTATTTTTTAAAGGATACTCATGACATTTTCAGCCTAGCCCATATTAGAACAATCAAACTTCGGGGCACTGCTACAGAAGCAGTACAAATCAAATTTTCTGGCAAATCTGATTTTGCATTTACAAGCCTCCAATATCCCCACTGGGGGTAGTTTGAAGCAGTTAATATTTAATGACATGTCATGGAAAACATGGCAAAAATATGTTCAAGGCAATGCAGCATTCCTGTCATTCTGTGTTGGCTTCTCCCCTGGTTCCTTTGCTATTTGTTGTGTATTTGCATACAAGTCAGTAAAAGGAGCCCTGCGTAGGAGTGTGTCAGCTCCTATTGCCAAATTCTGGATGGATGTGGAAGATTTCTGTGTGCCAGTCTGTGTGTCAGGGAACACTCTGCTGAATTGCACTCCTGTAAGATGAGAGAAAAGGTACCAGATGAGACAGATTGAAAAACTTCCATCATGTAATGCTCTATTGTGAAAGGAAATCACTAAGGAAGCCAGACAAGAATGTTGTGCTTTGACACAGCATGGGTAGGATTTCTACTGCAGGGGAGCCTTTGTATGGTATGTGCCATCTTGAGGTAAGAAAATAGGAGAGCTGTTATAATCAACTCGTGTGCAACTAGAAACCTGTACTAGTTGAGAAATATTCTTTCTGATTCTCTGGGATGCTATTTACAAACACAAATACAGGTAAGCAGAGATAACCTGGGGGAAGAAAAAGCACTTAGTCTAACCTTGGAGCTTCTGAACTTCTTAGAACAGCCATTCTTTCTTCTGGAGAATGACTGAACAGCTGCCACAGAAGCATCATTACAATGAAGAAGATTATTTAGTGAATTCCAGAGATGCTTTGATGCTTTCTTTATGGCCCCACCATGCTTTGTGTGACTGAGAGGAGGCTCACATCTCCTACCATATGTACCACAGAGTTTCCTATGCACTTTTTTCTGTGGAAAGTTGATGATAGCAGCCAACGATCCTTCTTCAGCTGTTCTCTGCATGCACAAAATGTATGCAGAGAAGCCAAAGGAGAGTGCAATGGTGCAGCTGGACCCCCAGTAGCATGCATCTCACTGGCTTCACTTGCAGAGCCTGAAGTTCTGAACAGAGGCACTTATGTATTTGTAACTGTATGGGTTTGCCCATTATGGCATCTCGTTATGGTGATTGACTACAATGGTTTGGTTGAACCCACAAAGGCCTCATGATAAACTCAACAGATAGTTCTGCTTATCATGGGTGCTTTACTCCCTTCCCTTCCTCCCAGTAGCCTTCCATGAGGTCCTGCTCTCTGGCAGCTGCTATCATGAGTTGATTTTGGCTTGCCATAGCTGTCCCTTTATATGATCTTTTCCCAAGTCATGACAGCCAGCTTTCTGGATTCCTTTGAGGCAGAAAAAAGGCACCCCTTCAAAGAGAGTCATGGCAGCTTGGAGGAGCTGAATGTGCCTGCTCATTTTTCAAATTAATTCTACTGTGCACAAATATGGGTATACATTGTTTTCTTTGTTGCCAACTTGCTCTCCCCGGTCTTTAAAAAAGTGGAAATCAGGTTGATTGGTGCCAAAGTTCAGCTGTCAAACTTTGGACACCCTTTAAAATGGAAGTTGTAAGTTTGATGGATTTAGCTTGAGGCATACCTCTGAGTAGCTCCAAGTCCAGCCTATCCTTGCCCAAGCCTCTAGTCTTGGGACCAAGAACCCAGGTTTGGAAGGGCAAGCAAGCAATCTTTACTGGGTTCTCATGACACAATAACTTTTCTTCTGTCTTGCTGTCTTCTGATTGTCTGACATGCAAACATAGACTATATGCAGAGCAGTTTCACACTTCCTATGCACCCAGGGATCCTGACTACATAAAGAACCTATGTATGTACAGCTGCCTGTGGATAGGTGGCCCTTTTCAGACAGCAGTGTCTGGGATGGTTGGGAAAAAGTCATCTCTTACCTGTGCATAGCTGGACTATAGACTTTGTGGCCACAAGAGATCATGATGCCCACTGGCTCAGAAAGGGGGATTAGAGAAAATCATGGAGGATTAGGCCATCAGTGGTACCAGTCCGGATGGCTGTATATTACTATAGTATCAGAGGCAGAATGCCGGTCAATATCAGTTTCTGGAGAACATGAGCAGGAGATTTCTATTGCACTCATGTTCCACTTGTGGTCGTCTCATTGGTTAGTCACTGTGACAACAGAATGCTGTGCTAAGTAGGCCTTTAGCCTTCATTTGCTCTAGCATGATGGTTCTATATTCTTTTAATACTTGTCAAGTGCCCACTCTTTAGGCTTTTAGTAAATGTTCTTCCAAGATTTTAATTAGACAGCATTGATTTTTTGTCAAATTTCCATTTCCATTTTACTCTCATTTTATTAATATGTCTGCCTGTGATATTCCTGGTTTTCACATTCCTTTTGCTTTCCATGTGTCATCATTTTAGCATAGACATTTTGGGTTTTCTTTGCTTTGAATTCATTGATATAATCTTCATTTGTATGCTTTTGCATGCTTATACAGTTGAAAGATGGTATGTGTTTTTAAAAATTAATAACAGCAATGAAATCAAAATGCAATACAATCTGTCAAAACATGCATACTAATAGAAATAATTATTTAACCAAGTTCCATTCCTATCATGTTTCTATATCATTGGAAGTACAGAAAAGACTGTGTTGTGCCAAATCATTTACTTTCAGTTACATAAAATGTAAATGTAAAAGGATATTCAAGACACTTACCTGTTTCTTCTTGTGAAGCAGTTATTGATTGTTATACTTTGGCTTCTTCTGTCATCTTGATGAAATTAAATTTCCCTATAAGCAACGGAAGGAGCACTGAACTTGCTTGGAAATGTGATAGAATATGGCTGCATAAACTTGTCCCCCCATTTCTATCAAGGACACTTCAGTAAAGATCTAGCAAAGCCTTCTTCACCTATCTGCAGTTTCCCAGGTGACACCTGCCACTCATGTCAAATTATGCAGGGAAGAGCATTCATTGAGACCAACTAATTCATTTTTACATGTGACTTGTCTTGGAAGTTGAACAAGGTCTCCAGAGGTGAGGAGCTTGTGCTTTAAGATAGTTTGCTACCTGTCCCTTGCAGGAAGCTGTCATGCACAAAAAGAGTGGTTTGACATTCCATTTCCTCCAATAGGTCACTTCATGCCCCTCTTCAATTTTTACACACATTATTTACAAAGAGGTGAAATGGCTTGGTCAGTTTTCTGTTTCCTGCAATCATTCAGCTTTCATAAATATCTAAACATCAAGGTTGGAATTAATATTTATCACAGAGTCATTCCAAAACATGCTCTGAAAAGTGCCATTGGGTGTAAGATCATCCTGGTGCAGTGGCCTCTATAAAATGTAAATTCAAGAAGCGTCCAAGAGGAATGACTTTGTATTACATGCCATACAGGTAAAGCTGTGAAGAAATGGTCTCAAAGGTACAAGCTCAATTATTTTAGCCATCAGGGCTTCTGCTACTAGATTTTAGCCTGTCCATAAACTGAAGCTCTGTCATGGCACTTTAGAGATTAAGAGAGCTTAGAGGTTCTAAGCATTCATGCTATCAAGGTTGTGGCATTATTGCTGTTAGCATACAGACTTTTGTGGGTAGGAATATGCGGGTCTTCTTAAGGTTCTTTTTAGATATTGCATTCACATAGTTGCTATAAAATTTATAAAATGACTGCTGCTGCTCTATATGTAGAATAATCTTCCCCAACACGATACTCTCCAGACGTGTTGCACTACAATTCCCAGCAACCTAAAGCCAGCCACATTGAATTTTCAAGTGAAATGAAGGTTATTTTACACAGTATGATGGTGCATCTTTGTTGTCAGCTCTGCTGGTTTAGGATACCAGGAGTGTCACCAAGGGGAAGTGAGGTATTGTGAGTACGACATTCCATTTTTTCCACCCCATTCAGTTTCCCATTTGTTGGTTTCTAGGTATTTAGCAGTGATAAAGAACACAAGAAGAGCCATGCTAAACCAAACTCACAGCGGCCAAATAGCCATCTATGGCAAGCCTGCAAGTAGAACATAAATGTTCTATCTGACATCATTCTGCTTTTGTTTCCCAGCATATTGCCTTTGAAATTGGATGCAATATAACACCATAATGACTCTGTATGTTAAGTGCCATCAAGTCATCTCCAACTTCTGGCAGCCCTATGAATGAAAGCCCTCCAAAATGTCCTGTCCATGACAGCCCTGCTCAGCTGTTCCAAGTTCAAGGCTGTGGCTTCCTTTATGGATTCTATCCAAGTCTTATTTGGTCTTCTCTTTTGTCTTCTGTCTTTGACTTTCCAAAACATGATTGTCTTCTCATGATTAGTAGCCATTAATATCCTCATCCTCCATGAATATCCTCCTTTTAAAGCCATCCAAACTCATGGCCATCACTCCATCGAGATGTAGAAAATGCCATTACTGAATTACATTCTATCCTGAATTTTAGTATTATGAAGAGAGAGAACAATGTCTCCCTGGTACTTTTTCCATATCATGCATAATTTTGTACCTCTCTTTCATGTCTTCCCTTATTCACTTTTTCTCTATACCAATGCCTCAGGCATTGTTACCTTTCCCCACAGGGGAATTGCATAGGTTTCTTGATCATTTTGCTTACCTATTTCTGACCTTTTTTCTGATTCTACACTATCTTTTCAGAGGTAAGGTGATCAGAACAGTATTCCAAATGTGGCCACACCTGAGGTTTGTATAAAGGCAGCATCAAATCCTCGCTTTCCTATCTATGGCCTTTGCTACTTATTTCTCCTTCCTATGTCTCTTTGTTTAGTTTTTGCTGCAGCCTCCCTTGCAAGACACCTAATCACCCACTTTACTATATGTCACAGCAAACAGGCAGCAGTGATCACTAGGGCAGAGAAGGGCATGGGATTCCTATGGGTAGCAATGGGCATGCAGGCTATTGTTGCTTGAAGACATCTCTAATTTGGGTCAATTAGTTTTGCAAATGTATTCTGAGCCCTGGACATGCTATGTTAAAATACAGACTGCTGTGGGAGTATCACATCTGCCTACATACAACTACAGTGGGCATCATTTCCCCTACTTCCCTGTTTTCACACAGTAAATACAATATCTGGGAGTACATATTTCCTTCTGAATGCCATTTTTGAAAATAATTCTGTTGTTCACACTTGCAGAATAGGCTATATAAAGTTACTTGTTCCGGACAAATGGAATATAAAATGGAAGCATGGCAGCATGTTGACCCTTCTTAGGTTTTCTTTTCTTTTTGCAATCTAATGTGAAAATCTGTGCAGCAGGCTTTGTCTCAGCAAGCATGTTTGCTTTGGAGCCATAAATATCATTGGTCTGGAACATTTTCATTTCTATAGCTCTATAAAAGTGATGAAAAGGGACATGGGGAGAATTTGCCATTTAAACAGGTTCTGTACTGGTAAAACAAACATGAATCTTAATGCTCTTGGGTTTCCTTATCAGTAATGTTACTTTTTGACACATCACCCAACACTGGAATCTCTCAACTATATTTAGATGGATGCAAAAATGTCTTTAGAGGGCAATAATGTGTTAAAGGTGGCTGTCAAGTACTCCTCTATTGTTTCCTTTGCCTCTTCATTGTTTATTTTTATAGGATATAGAAGCTTGTGTGCAAAATGTCTCTCCTGGTCCATTTGTTCTGTTAAATAAACATGAATAATGTAAACAGATGAAGCAATATGAATAATTATGCTTAATTATTTCTGTGACCATAAGTGAACAGCTCTCTCTGTCTTACGGTGCAGTAACTCCTCGTTTATTTTTCTCCCATCCATGTTTGGTTCCACACAGTCCAAGCATGCTGAACCCAAAGATTTGGAAAGATGAAAATTTTATCAGTGGTAATTAAACTGCGATAGTGGCTGCTAATTATCTGATGTTGTAGTCAGTGGATCCAGACTTAGTCTGGATTTAGAATAGATTTACTAAATGATTGATTAAAAGATAAATGTCTTGTGATTAACTTTAGTTATACTCAGAGTAGACTGAAATTAAGAGTAGTTAAGTTAGTTCCACTCATTTATGCATACTGACTCTAAGTATGAATCCAACCTGATGAGTGGAAAGCATTCAAGTGGGAACTAACCTGGTGTTTGTCTAGATCAGTACATATTACATGAAATGTCAGGTACTCACATCTGTGCCAGTGCAACATCAACACAAAGGAGTGGAATGTGAGCCTTGAAGCACATATGTTCACACTGAAGTTGCAGGCAGAAACTGGAAAAAATTATTCATGTTTGGTCATGTAGGATCACACAACAAAACACGTCCTACGCCATCTTGTTTCCCTACTACTGCCGTGCAACCACAGGATGCATTTTTTGAAGAAAATGCATAATGTCCTCTGCATACTTTCACCCAAGCACCAAAGTTAGAACTAAGAAGTAGCTGCTTTTCCATGAGATCATTTTCCATGTCCATAACTGTTTGTCATACTTCTCCAAAGCCAACACAATTACTTTATGCATCCTACTTAGAATAACTTAGAACTCTAGAAAAGGTGAGGCTATTCACAGGAGAACTGACATGAATATGCTACATGTATCTGAACAGCCTGAAAATTTGCACAATGAATTTACATCATGATAACAAATCTTGTCACTGCATTTCCACGTTTCTTTGCTGATTTTTCCTTGAAAGGTGTGCAAACAGTTTTAACTAAATAAAGCAATTGTTTATCCTTTGAGCAAGCTTTGTTGATTTCCGAATGAACATCTAAATGTAAAATAAAATACACGCTACCATTTGAAAGAAAATTAAAGTAACTACCAGACTCAGTATGATGCAGTGGATAGAGTATTGGACTCAGGGCAATGAAATCTGGGTTCAGATCACCAATCAGCTATGAAGTTCCCAATACAACCTTGGGCTATGCCTTATCTCTCAGCTTCACCTACTTCAGAAAGACTAAATGGAATAACTCTCCACCATACACACCTAATGCCTTATGCTCACTGGAAGAAGGGCAGCACAGAAATGTCATAAATAATATATTGTTGTGTACTTACTGCCAAACTATCAAGTTCAAATCTACTTTCTGAAGCACAGCAAGATCTTTTAAAATATGTGATCAGTTTATCCTTGTGCTTAGGTAGGCAAAACCATTTAACTGGGGATCAGTCTTCTAAGATGCATTTGCCATTAACTTCAATCTCTAAAAATGAGCAGTTTGCAAATTGATTTGGATGACCCAGCTCTGACTGTGCAGTTAGGAAATATTTATTTAATAGTTCAGGCATTCTAACATCCCCTGCAATTTCATTTCGCATTCCATCTCACAATGTTCCAATTGCCTGCTTCACCAATTCAATTGCTATTCAAGCATACAGAAAATGGGTTTGGGGCTGACAGTCACATTTGGTATTCCTTCTTGGAGGTGTTTTACATTATATTCTATTAATCTCTCCTTAGTTCTTCCAAAATCCATGCTATTGTTTTACTAGAAGAGAATTATGCTCAACAATATACATACGCAAATATGCACACGTCAAAAATTACTTTGATATTTAAGATAGCTAGCACACTGTCCATTTGCTCTTTCCCATCAGCAATAGAATTTAAACATTCAACTCAGAAGCATGTTTACTGGGCTGTCTATTTAGCAGTGCTTCTATTCCAGCACCACTGAAATAGATCACACAGTAGCACTGCTTTTTGTGGTATCCCAAAGGCAAAGCAATTGGCTGTCAGGATCTGTCAGTACTTCAGAAAAGAGGAAGCGGAAAACTCCTTTCTCTGGAGATCCTTTATCTCTGGAGTTTCTGCCTGAAGGAGCTCTAATAGCAGGAATTGAGGAGTCCAGTGGCCCTTCCTGGCCACTTGTGATTCTTCCTCCCTCTCAAAAAAGGGAAAAAGAAAAGGAGGGAAGGCATGCATCACTGAAAACAAACAAACAAGCAAACAAACAAAAAACCCTATGCAAGAAGTCAACAGTTGGCATGGACTTCAAGTTATAATTCCAACAAAAAATTCTCAGCACTCCTCACTCAACTATCATTGCCAGGATTCTGTCTGTAACAGTAGAAAAGAAAAAAAAAACTACTGCTATGTTTGATTAATATGACATTTGCTTTGAGTAGTTCTTGTATCTAAAGGTCCATTTCTTTGGGAAGGGCATCCCACAGATATTGTTCCAGGTGTCTATGTGTCTTATCACACACATTAAAAAAAATAATCTTATGCTGATAAGTAAGAACACACTTTTGTAAAGTCATACTAAATGAATAATTAAATAAATATTTGCTAATGTCTTACAGCTCTCAAACATCTGACATTTACCATCTGTGGCTCTTCCTTTGAGCAAATCTGGCCACCCCTGGCCTATAATGTGTACTTTCTGACATTTGGTCAAAACCTTCTTACTTTCGCACCTTTCAATTTCTATTTTAAATCTGTTATTGTATTTTAATCTTAGCATTGCTGCTAGTTTTCAAAATGGTTTTTACTTTATTTTACACTGTAGATATATTTTTATAGTGTATCTTATGCAGTACTTTATTATTTTAATTGTTCTGAACTACCCAGACAGCTTTGGTTACTGGGTACTATGGAAAAGAAATAAGTAAATAGTATCAACAAACCAATTCTATGAGTGTTGATTTCCACCACCAAAAGATTTTTTTTTAAATTAATGGATCTTACTTGCCCATCTAAGACTTACCAAAAACCCCAAATACTTAGCAATGCAACAGAAAAACATGCATTTTACTTCCTTTTCCTTGAGCTACTGTGAGAATTGTAGATAAGCTCAGAGGAGTCTGGATTTCCAAAGGGAGTGGCTTACTTGTGCACCTCACCCTTGCAAGTTCTGACTCTTCTATACTCCTGAAATAGCTAAAGGGAGGGCTGATTTCTTCAAAAGGGAAATGACAAGTCTGTGGCACAATCCCCAGACTATTTAGCACTTCTCTAGATCAGTCTCCAGTGCATGGACCTACAAGCGAAAACATCTACCAGAAATGCTGTTTCTCTCAGTCACCTCCTTTTTGTGTCTGTAGAGCTGTGGCAAACTTGTTATGTGAAGGAAAGGAACTAGTTCATTCCCACCTCTTTGCTTTCTTTAGCATTTTAAATTTGTGAAATGTGTAGTATTTATGGAAACCAGCATAATCAGCTGCATCAGACACCAAAGGGATGGAAATGGGAATAGATTGCACGCCTTCGCAAACCATACAAAAATTATCCCTTTCTTTCCTCCTGTCAATATAAATCTATCCCAGAGATGGCAAATAGCCACAAACTGATTAAAGTGTGATGCTCAAACACCATGCTGCATCAGACATATTACCTTGAGAACTGCCCTCTCATCTTCACATGAAATCAATGTCAATCGGGGAAGGAAGTGTGCTTCAAGGTGTAACAGAAGTATTATGAAAACCAGCAAGAAATGTTGATCTCTCTTTTGTTCTTTCTTTCAAGAAGAGAGATAGGGATATGTAATTGTTCTATACAGAGTAGACAGATTGGTTTAGAATATCTCCTGCCCAAAGTTCAGCCATTCTTTTTCAGCCTTGTGTGTTCAGTTCTTCAGACCCATGTATGCCTTCTCATGAATTTTGTTAGCATAACCTTGAATCTTTGACTCATGAATCTATTTCACATCTGGAAGGCACCACCTGAAATGCTACCAGGAATGTCATGAAAATTCTACAGCAGAGAGAGAGAGGAACCATATAACAGGCTTGTTCCTTTCTTGATTAGGTGGCAGGAAGTTCTTCTCAGTAACTGAGAAAACACATGCATGTTTGTCCTACCAGCACCAGTCAACAACTCCTGAATGTACCTTTGTGCTGGTAAAGCAAAAGCCTCAACAGGGAAAGAATGATCCAAACCTGAAACGTTCCGATCTCTGAGTCAGGCCAGGCATAGCCAGCACTCCCAGATCAACCATGATCACATCTTTTGCTCTGGATGTTACTTACCCTACTTTGTATCACTAGCAGGATGCAAATTAACCAAGTGGCAAGAAGCCTCCTTAACTCTACCTTTTATTGCAATTTGGAACCATCCTCTGAGCCACCAAGCTGTTTGTTTCCTTTGTTTAGCACATATTACTACCTTGGAGTTTAGAAGTTCATTATTCATTTCCTTTGCATGAATATCTCTCATGCTGAGTGATAACTGCCTTTAACATCATTCATGTGACATTTTCCAGCACAATTCTTTGTTCTGCTCTGGTATCTATTCCACATTTCCAGGGCCATTTTTTCCCTCCTGCCTTCTTGTTGAACCACAATTGCCCAGACAGAACTATTAATGTACACACCTAAGACTTGCTCCATCCCAAAGTCATCTTCTATACATGTAGGACCATAGTTTGACTTGCTAACTCCTTCTAAGCTTAGGCCCTGGGAGGTGCTCAGGAAGATAATCTAAGGTATTGGGTAGCATCTACATTTCAAAAATCATATTGGAAATTCCACATAGAAACATAAACAGAAACAGCTCTTAATCTAAATTTATTTTAGGTTGGCCTATGCCATGCTGTTGTAGTCACCCCCCCCCCCCCACACACACACTCATACCATGGATGCTTGCATTTTGTCTAATCCATTCTGTGTGTGTTTCAAAAGGTGTTGTCTAATCCTTGTGTCTTTCATTCCAGAGCCTGCTTATTGCCAGCATCTGATTCCCCACTCCCTTAGAAAAGTAGGCATTCACTGCAGTCTCTGTAACTTTTGCAGCTAAACTTTTTATTTTTTTTCTCTTCCACACAAAGGAGGCTGAAGAGGACTGGGGATGTATAACACTTTTAAAAAGCATGTTTGTGTGTGTGTGTGGGGGGGTGCATGTGCCCACATGTACACAGTTCAGGGCGGGGAAGGAGCAATGCCTAAGTCCACAGAATCCACATGACTCAAAAGAAGCTGTGGGTGGAATTCAGAGAAAGTTGAAATCATCTGAATCCATTCTTTCACATCCCTTAACACCTTCTCTCATCACCTTCTGCCAGGAAGTCATCACTCAAGTAATTCAAGGTAAGATCCACTGCTTGTACCTGAAGACACACTGGTAGCCAGTGACATCCTTGAAGTTCAGGCAAAATGTGTTCATTTCTAGGTGGCCTATTTAATATCTTCATGCTTGTATTCAGAAGCAACTAAGGTTTTTGAAGGGTCTTCACAGACCTCAGAGTGCATTCCACTAGTCCATTCCTGGATGTTTCAGAGCATAAATAACTGGGGTCATGCTGGAGTTTGTAACAAAGGATAATGAGTAGAAACTGTCAGAAGCTGGATAAGGGCACAATCCTATGCATCTTTAGACAATTAAAAGTGCTACAACTCCCAGAATTCAGCCATTCTCGCAGGCAACCATTCTCCAGATATATTTCTATCTAAATAGGCACAGGATTGCATCCTAAAGGTGCTTCATGCTGTGGGCAGCACATTTGTGGAGGTGAGTCAATTATTTGCCTCAAAAAATAAAAAAGGGTATGAGTCCTAGAATATTTACCGTGTGAAATCTTCTGCATATTCAAAGCCCACATAGTAGTCTTTGAACAACAACAGCAAAATTCTAAAACAGAATGGCTATTGGAAAATGTGACACTAGCATAATATGGCAGAATATTTCCATGCTGTTCTAACTTTTTAGCATAATCAAATGTTTAAGAATTCACAAAGAGGGATTCAAACACATAATGAAAAGCAAAGTCCACATTTTTTTACACAACGTGTTATATGAGATGAACCTGCCCAGATGGCCTACAATATGGTCACAAAATGACTAGGGATTGAAGTGCAAGCATGAATGAGACCTAATAATAAATTATCTGTTTCTCACAAAGGATTACAGTGAGATAAACAAACTGTCACGATTTTAGACATTAAAGCCTTTCTAAAGGATATTCAGGTTCTCAGTCCCTAGTCAAAAGGGAGGAAATTATAATAGCAGTCATATTAATTACCACAGAAACAATTAAAGTTATGCCTAGTTATTTTTTGAAAAAGAAGCTAAATATTTTATTTGTGAAGAAGTTCTACCACTCTATTGTATTTGTTCACATTTGGTGTAAACACACACACCTATTTGGATGAGCTTTTCCCTGTTACTGTTGTGTTTGTGAGCTCAATATTTCTTATTCTATCAATGTGTACCCCAATGTATGCCCAATCCTTGTGCACAAACCAAGCTACTCTGATCTGGAAGAGAATCATCACAAATGCAACTCATTAGTCTCTGCTCTGGCATCTGAGTAGATTTCAGAGAAGTTAAAGAAAGGCAATGCATCCAAGATCATCTTATGATAACATGGGTGGACACGATCTATTGTTTTCATCCCCGGTTCTCCCAACTCCACACAATTAAGAAGGTTGGGTGAAGTGGAAGGAAAAGGCAATTGAATTGACTATATTTTCTTTCTTCAACTCCTTGTTGTAAAAAGATGAGGCGAGCTGATAATTTACCAGAATATTGCAATAAATCAACAATGTTGGATAGGGTGAGGTATACAAACAGAATCCATACACACAGTAATGGTTTTAGCTTTGAGTTGAAGGAAGAAAACATGGAAAAAGAACTTTCCATCTCCCAGCCATTCCAGCAATCAGTGAAGCTGTTGCCAAGGAGAGACAAGTCGATGTAATTAGGATGGCCACCTATATATCACCAAAATAAAATAAAAGAAAGAAAGAAGATTCCAGTTTGAAGTAAATTTGTAAATGTAAATAGGAATGCATAGGTATAAATAACTTTTATTTAAATAGCAATATAAGAAGTGCCATTATACTGCAGGAGACTAAGTTATCTGTGTACCGTCTCAATCTGTTGGTTTACTTCAATGCTTCTTCTACTTGCCTTTCTTATAGTCCTTTGATTTGAAACCAGATGTAGATTGGACAGTCCATCAAGCAGAGGGCACCTTTCAACTGAAGGCTGTTAACTACCAGCTCCCCAGTATTGTCCTTGTATAGTAGGCTACCCTAACTGACCAGGAGGTTAAATAATGAGTGCTAAGTGTGCTGATCATGATGAGAATGTTGTGGTGTGGGCAAAAACTCATTGGAACTGTGAGAAATAAAATGGTGAACTAAGTAAGTCTTTGATCTGATTTCAGTAGGACTTTTCCTCTATCCTGTGTTCACTCATGGCCTCTGACAGTGAATCACCTGGCCTCTTCTGACAGGGATCACAGTGTGGAAAGAGACAAATGCACTATGTCTGTGCCCACAGTTACAAATTGTTTTCTCCAGAAAAGTCTCTGCTGAGGCCTTTCCATGCTCATGCTCCACAACCACACCCTCACTGTCAGGATCAGATCCTGAGTGATCCTGCAAGTGCCTGCAGAACCGGGAACACCTTTGCAGATGCTTGCTAGGAACATCTAAGGAGCATTTATACAGTGCAGCTGCAGGCCCTGGAGACCAGCATAAGGGGCCTCCCTGCAGTGCTATTCTTTGCCACAGTAACTCTTGTGATTCCCTCCTGCTCAAGCTTGGTGCCTGGCTCCAGTCTGACTCTGATTCCCAGATATGTGCATCCATCTTTCCTTGCTCTTGGATGTGACTGTTTTTCTGGAACTTTACCTTGGGACTGTGTTCTTGGATTGTGCCTTTGGATTGTGATATCCTGGACTGTTTGCTGCGATCTATTGTCTCCCTGACTTTGACCCTGGACTGTTAACAAATATGCCTCTGAACCTGCTGTGGGACTCCACCTTGCACCTGCACCACGGTCCCAGCCATAGTTGGGTTCCACCTTAGTTGCCTGTTATCCATGTCCAGAAACTTACACTCATGTATTCTGCCCTGCCTTCCACCCACACAGAGCTGATCACAATGATAGTTTTTCGTTTTTGTTAATTCATTATTAAAGCTGAATTAATTAGTGCCAATTCGGTGATCTCACCAGAAAATATGTTTACTGAATCTTACTACAGTACAAAGCTATCTTGAAGAATGGATAGTGAAGTTAATATTAGGCACTGGATGGAGGTCACAAACCCATCTCACACATCACTGGAAGCAACATTTCATAGTCCTGTGAGACTTCCTTGAACCGGAAAATAGGAGCAAATGTCTCCATATCCAGGTCACTGGAGTTGCTCCATTCTCTCTTTTCGTAGTTTTCTTTGTCAATAGAAATGTACAATAGCTGTGTCAACTAGTTTTCATAAACAGATTTCCTAAGTGTTTTCTTCTTCTTTTTCCTTGTAAGCAGTGGTCAAGTCCAGAGGTGGTATTTTGACAAAACTCAGGCCCTAATTCTTGATGTATCCTTCATTATATTAGTAGTTCTAGTTACTGCAAATGTGTCATAAGAAGAAAAAAATATTACAAAACCCCCTGTTTTCATAAGGAGTAGAAATTCCCAGTCCTGGAGTACTTAGTCTACTGGCTCATAAAATGTACATGTAGGAAACTCTAGTATTCTGGAAAACTTAAAAGGAGTCTTCCCCTCTCAACATACTTAAACCCAATACAATTAAATTAATTAATACAACTAATACATTAGTAGCACTGAGAAAATATTTCTCTTAGATCTTACTTTTTCCTGTATAAAAAGGCTTCATCATATAATGCTGGACTTATATCTGGACCATAAAACAGTAGTGCAGAACCTCAGGCCCAGGGACCATGTACAGAATTATTAGCATCCAAGTTTGGCCTTCTGGATTCCAGTTTGCTGCACCCATTCTCCAGACTCAGGCCCTGGTCACCAAGTATCAATAATTTTTTTGCTTTGCTGTCAAACCATCCTGAGACTTTAGTGGAGGACGATATTAAAAAGTCTTAAATAAATAAATAAATAAATAAATAAATAAACAATTTGGTGCTTTCATAATTTTCAGTGTATCTAAAGGTTGACGTGCCTCTCCTGTGGTTTAGTTGCCGACAGTAAGAGCTTTAAGCTGAAATACACTAGTAGTTTTGATTCTGCCCCCCAACTGGTATTAAGCCTCTGAGAGTTGTTCCAAAATGGAGTTCAGCCATGGAGTTTCAATCTCTGCTGTAAATACTGACATTAGGTTAAGCAAATTCTCATGGGCCCACTGAAAAATCACAGTTGCAAACAGATCCACTTCTTAGTTGAGAAGGAAAGTGTGTGTGTGTGTGTGTGTGTGTGTGTGTGTACAGTGGTACCTTGGCTCATGAAAGCCTTGGCTCATGAACGCCTTGGGTCACGAACAAAAATTTCATGAAAATTTTGACTTGGGTCATGAACTCCACTTTGGGTGGCAACCAAGATTGCAGCCCTCTCCTCACCCACCCCCAAGTGGGGAGATGCCATGATTGCAGTCGGGTTCATGCAGGGAACACATGCGTGATCACGGCTGTGCTGTGCTGCACCCATCTTTCCTTCAGGAGAGCAGCTGTGATCACGCATGTCTTCCCTGCACAAATGCAACTGCGATTCTGCTCATCTCCCCACTCGGGGGGGTGGGGAGATGACCATGATCATGCTGGTTGGGGGGGAGGGGAGATGGCCAAGATTGCACCCGTCTTTCCTGCAGGAGCACGCCCATGCCAGGGTTTCTTTGAGAAACACCACCCCAACATAAATGTAATGAATAGAGTGTTGAATCTGATGAACAATAATGTGGTCTCTCATTTCTGGAGGGTTTTGCAGCTCAGGAAAAAACAAGTGATTATAGACAGATTTTTCACCAAAATTGACCCGGCAGCTAAGAGACAAAGAGAGGAAACCCCTGAAAGAGATCTCCCCAATGTCATTACGGAAGGGGACTCTCCCTCAAAACAATAATCTCCCCACCTCCCAGGTTAGTGTTCTCCACTGTACTGTACAGTACTTTGTTACTTTGTTGTTCTTTGTCACTTTGTTTCAAAATTTCTGATTTAAAAAAAAGTAGTTACCTAACAGATTAACCTTATTTACATTGAACCTTATGGGGAAATTTGACTTGGCTCGCGACCAAAAACTGGCTCACAACCACATTTGGAGAGGCCAGAACAGATTAACTTCATTTACATTTAATCTTATGGGAAAATTTGACTTGGGTCACAACCAATTTGGGTCACAACCAGAGTTGTGGAAGGATTAAGTTCCAAGGTACCACTGAATATCCTATAGATTGCTGGGCAAGGATTTGGATTTGGTCCAACTGTGAGGGTAGATCACTACCATGGTAATGTTTTAAAACATGGATTCATCAAAGGCTGCAGGACTGTCTTCTCTGATGAGAACATGAATCTCTTCATGGAGGAATAGGTGGCCATTCATTGAGTGGAATGATTCAATGAGATGGGCTCCTTTAGCAGAAATATAGTTATTTATTTTCCCTATTCTGAGGATAATGAAGTTTGGATTAAATATCACATCAAGGTGAAATAAAGTCTGCAGTTTGTAGTTGTCGTAGGAAGAGTCAAAGTATATAGAAACATAGAAAGATAGAAACAGAGCGAGTCAGAAGGGGCCTCCCGGGCCATCTAGTCTGACCTCCGGCACCAGCCGGCTCCGCTCATGACATGCCCACCATGTGCATGTCCAGCCTATCCAAACAGTGATAGAAAGCTAAAGGCAGTATCACAGATGCAGATTCATGATTAAACATCTCTCTGCTACCACCAGCCCCACTGTGGCTTTCTTCTCCTAACCACATGGTAGATGACCAGCATAATGTATGGTTTCACAGAACCCATAGTGAGTGACCACACTCCAATGGTTACCTTTATTCACCCTAAATTGTTATTGATTGATTGCACTGTTAAACTGTCCAGTAATCCAGATTCTCTGGGTAGTGTACAGTGCATTAAAACATAGAAAATACATAGAAACAGAGCGAGTCAGAAGGGGCCTCCCAGGCCATCTAGTCTGACCTCCAGCACCAGCCGGCTCCTCTCATGACATGCCCACCATATGGACGTCTAGCCTAACCTTGAACACCCACACCGATGGGGTCTCTACGACCTCCCGTGGAAGCCCATTTCATGCCCTTGGGATCCTAACTGTCAGGAAGTGCTTCCTGGCATCCAAATGGAACCTTGGCTCCCTGAGCTTTGCTCTGTTGGAGCATGTCCTGCTTTCCTCTGCAGGGGAGAACAAGTCTCTACCCATCTCCATGTGACACCCCCTCACATACCTGTATGTCACCAACATATCCCCTCTGAGTCGCCTCTTCTACAGGCTGAAGAGACCCAGTTCCCTCAGTCTCACCTCATACGGCATCTCCTGCAAACCAGCCACCAACCTTGTGGCCCTACACTGCACTGACTCCAACCTGGCTATATCCTTTCAGTAATGAGGGACCCAAAACTGAACACAATACTCCAGTTGCAGGCGCACCAGAGTCGTGTAGAGTGGTAGTAATATCTCTCTTGATCTAGAAGCCACACTTCTGGCTATGCAACCAAGGGTGGCATTCGCCCTCTTGACCACCGCATCACACTGCTGACTCATGTTTAGCCTGCGGTCAACCAGTACCCTGAGGTCCCTTTCACAAGTGCTGCTCTCCAGCCACTTGTCACCTAATCTGTACTTATGACAGCTATTCCTATGCCCCAAGTGCAAGACCTTGCACTTATCCACATTGAACGCCATCCTGTTGTCTCCTGCACACTTCCATAGTCTGTCCAGATCCTTTTGGATCTGGAGTACCTGCTCCTGAGTTGTGGCCACTGCTCCAGTTTTAGTGTCGTCTGTGAATTTGATCAGCAGACTGTTCACCCCTTCCATGTTGTTAATGAAAAGATTAAACAGGATCGGCCCAGGACAGAGCCCTGGGGGACCCCGCTTGTCACTGGCTGCCATCCCGACGATTCCCCGCTAATGGTTACCTTCTGCTTTCGGTCAGTCAACCATGCCCTAATCTACCGGACAGTGCTTCGGTGTATCCCAAAACTCCTCAGTTTCTCCACCAGGATATCATGGGGCACTTTGTCAAAGGCCTTACTGAAATCCAGGTACACCACATCCACTGCATCCCCTCCATCTAGTCATCTTGAAACCTTGTCATAGAATTCCACAAGGTTTGTCTGGCAGGACCTGTTTTTGCGGAAGCCGTGTTGTGTGGCTGTCAGCCTCCCTTCCCGATCTCTCTCTATTATGAGCCTTTCCATTGTTTTTCCTACAATGGACGTAAGGCTAACTGGTCTATAATTCCCCATGTCCTTCCTACTACCCTTTTTGAAAATTGGGACCACCGATGCCACCCTCCAGTCCTCTGGAACTTCACCCGTTCTCCACGAGGCCTCAAAAATGGAGGCCAGCGGGCATGAGAGAACCCCTGCCAACACTCTAAGTACTCTCGGGTGTAACCCGTCAGGGCCTGGCACCTTTGTAATGTCCAATGCCCTGAGGAGCCCCTCGACTTCAAGGGGGGTGACTCTAATCTCTGCCCCTAAATCCCCAGCCTCATCTAATCTCCTATACGGATATCCCCCATCCTGCTTTGGGGAGAACACAGAGGCAAAATAGTCATTTAGCATCTGTGCCTGTTCCCTCATGTCAGTCACTGGACCTCCTTCCTCCTTCTTTAGTGGTCCCACCACTTATCTCCCCTTCCTTTTCCTATTTACATGCTGGAAGAAGCCCTTTTTGTTGCTCTTGATATTCTTGGCAAGTCTCAGCTCATAATCAGCCTTAGCCTTGCAAAGAATCCTTCTGCAATGGGCCTCCTCCTCCCGGTATACCCTTTTGTCTATTTCCCCCAGTACCCATTTCCTATGGAGGCTCCTCTTTCGTCTAATCCCCCTAACCACCTCCTTTCGCATCCATGGCGGCACTCTCCTCCGCCTCCCCACCTCACTGACTAGAGGTATCATCAAGGCTTGTGCCTGCAAAACCTCCCTTTGGAGTGCCATCCACCCCTCCTCAACTCTCTTACCTTCCAGTAACCTATCCCAGGAGACTTTCCCCAGTCTGGCCTTCAGTTGGCCAGAGTTGGCCCTCTTGAAGTCCCAGCTTCTAGTGCTCGCCCTGCTGCACGACCCCAGTCCCCTGATCTCAAAGCAAAGTATGGAGTGATCACTCGCATCCAGAGCTCCCCTAATCTGTACTTCATCTATCAGCTCCTCCCTATTGGTCAAGATGAAGTCCAGGATGCTTCCCCCCCCCTCGTCGCCTCTCGGACCCTCTGTGTGAAAAACCCACCCTCTAGAGCTTCTAGGAAGTGACGTGACCTGGCTGTCACCACCGAGTGAGTCTCCCAAGTAATATCCGGGAGATTGAAATCCCCCATAATTACTGTGTCCCTCCCCCGAGATATCCTTAGAATCTGGCTTGTCAGGACATCATCCAGGGTCTCAAGTTGACCTGGAGGGCGATAACATACCCCCACTGTCAGGTCTCTTTCCCTGTCAAAACCCCTAAGTTTCACCCAGACTGCCTCTACCGAATCCCCATCTGTGCTGCATTCTATCTCAACTATTCAACTATTCTGAACCTGGCAGCTGGGTAGGGCAGTACTTTCCCCAAGATATCGATAATTCAAATTACAGAATGCATGACATACACATACAACTATCTGGAGAATGTGACAATTTCTTATAACTATTCCCATCTGCTTTCTCTTTCAGTGTGTTTGTGGCCAGACTTGGATCTAAAGGTTTCTTGCATGGTCATGGGCTCCTCAGTGATTCCCTTCAAGTTTGCTGGATCCAAATGTAAACATAGTGGTTTGATTCTCAAAAGCACTGTGCAAAGCACCACTGAAGAGAACAGCAGCTGTTGCCTGCTCAGAGAAGATGGTCACCTTTATGTTGGGCTCAGCAGAGTAAATAAGACATCCATTCTTTCAAACTAAAACCACAGTTGCCGTTCTAAATACTGTACAGTATAATGATGGGGAGGGAGGATCTTTAATATACAGTCCAAGTTTCTGTACACTGAGGACTTAGCAGAAGTTCAAGTTCTCCTTGTCTATTTATATGATGCTATTTTAATTGCATGTCAGTGGCTTGGAAATGGGTGGCTGACTGATTGTGCCCACAGGACCATTTCACACATAATTTGGGGACTTTCAGTTTGATACCACTTACTCAAGGCAGTAAACATGACATTCCTGTGAAAGGCAATGTTACAGTTAACTTGGTGTCACAGTTATTAATCCCTGGTCAGTCATTTAATTCCTTGTGACAGCTTGCCATAGGTTCTCTCTAGTTTGTAAGAGGTGAATGGCCCAATAGCAGAACAATAATAACTGCAGCTCGAGACACAGAAAGAGGAAAGGGGGTCTTGCTGTGCAAAGGTGGCTCACACCTGGGAAACAAAATGGATGTGCATGTTGAGTTAAGGAGCTCAGGGCTCATATATGGCAACCAAAGAGTAAAATGGGAAGAACAAGCACTTTCTACTGGTTCTTGAACTATCTTTGCAGGGAGATGTTGGCCGAAATTTCAAAGACTGGTGAGGGCTGGTTCTACCATTAGACAGCATATTTTTCAATAGCTTGAAAGAGCAGAAAATGATTGAGTGCTTAACGTCATTATTTTCATACCCCACATATAGCCTGAGGTGTTCATGAGATTTTCTGTCTCACGTACTTTGTTGGCTTTAGGTAGTATGCACCTTAACATAGAGTGAGGACGTTTGCTGCTCTGTGTCAAGCAGCAAAATGCCCTGGGCTGACTATTCATTGAATGAATCGAGCTGGATACTATTCCCTGTTGCTCACATGTTTTTTATCACATTGCATTTCATCTTACAAACATTCAAGGCAGCTACATAGTTCTCTTCCACTTAATTTTTATCCTGTCAGATAGGCTATGCTGAGAGTCCATGCTGGCTCAAAGTCACTCAGTGAGCTTTGTGGGTGAGTGGGGTGTAAAATGTATATCTCCTAAGTTCTTGGTCCAATACTCAAATCACCCTGCTCAGCAGCTTCATAAAGCAGCCATAGTGTAGTGCTGGAAAGGTAGTGTGGCAGAATGATTAGACATAAAAGGCATCATCAGATGGTGAGGAATTACAGTTCCATGGTCATAGGCAGAGCTCCAACCTTGGAGCTGGGAATTGGACCTCCAGTACTCCCTTCTTTACAACTGGTGCAGGAAAAACTGCACTTGCTGCTTTCCAGTGTTGAAAAAATGACCTCAGATGAGGGAAAGGGTTGGTTTGGGGAAACAAAAAAGGGTGGGATTGGAGTAGTCAGGATGTGGAGTATCCTAATGGTGTTCCAACCTCTTCTCTCACCCTTTGAAGCACCATAGCTACATGGCAAGATCCAGCTGTCCTGCAAAAATGCAGAGCAGGCAGGACCGTCAACGCATGGGCCTGATGGGCACTTGCCCGTGGGCCCCATACTAATCTGTGTATGTTAACCCTTGGAAAATTGAAAAACTTCCAAAATTAACAGTAGTTGTAGTTGTCATAGGGGCCCATAATGCTGTTAAGATGGCCCTGAGAGCAGGAGGAGTAGAAAGGCAGATTCCTTCAAGTAGTCTTCCCACTCCACATATGATACCTGTGATCTTCCAGGTTTGGAAGCTTGTGAGCATCAATTGGCTTTGCTTAGTACAGTCATGGAGAAAAGGTCATCTAACCCAACCTATTGTTGATACAAGGAATTTGCCATTCTAGCATTCCATATAGGTGACCCTCCAGGCTCTGCTTAAAAATCTGCAACAAAGTTCTAATGTAGACCATTTCATTGCCAAACTACTTATACCATCAGTAAATTCTTCCTAACATCTTCTTGATGAACTGTGAGGGCCTAGCTGAAAAATTCAGCGTATTAAAGCAAGCAAAACCATAAAAGTCTCTCTGACCATCATTTTCTTCACACAGTGAGTAATCAGATGCCTAAGAGAACTGTGCAAGCAGGATCTGGCAGCAGTAGTATCCATCATGTTCCCAGCATCTGCTATTCAGATGCACATTGCCTTTGACACAGAGGCTAATCTTAGGCACTGTCGTAACAGGCACTTACCCTCCATGAATTTGTTGAATCCTTTTTCAAGTTCTGGACCAAATACAGAAATATGTGTTCCAGTATCTGTATGCACTTCAATTTGTATTTTCTGTGAGCTGCCAATGTGTAATTTAGAAGGTTCTTATTCAAAATACAAACTACTCATCCTTAAAAGTCTGAATTTTTAACAGGAATCACAGAGGTCTTTTAATACTGAGAAACAGAGAAATATTGTTATTCTAAAACAACATCCAAGATGGATGGATGTAGTTAGCAGCTTATGTTTTTAGAGTTATATATTGTCATATCTGAATATATATGTGGAAATAACTGTCCATTTGGATTTTTTCTGTAATCAAATAGCAATAATGTGGCCACACACATCTGCAAACATAAGTCTTATTAAAAATGAAAAGCTGAGTTATTCTGAAATTGGTATGATACTTCTGCCCTCACCTCAGGTGAATTGTTACTGTTTCAGAAAGTTATGAAAACAATAAATGTGAGATGAAAAAACAAACAAACAGCTGAAATAGCATGTTTTTACTGACTCAATAGTTTCAGGTAATCATAGATAGGTGCCTAAAAGTTGCCAGCTATCCACCACAGGTTAACTGTTTGAAAGTCCATTCATCACAAATATAACCACCCTTACCAGATCTTAGATGGCGACATAGATAGGCAGCTTCTAAACACCAGAGTGCTGAACAATCAAGTAGCTGATTACAAGCTATCACGAAAACAAGCTTGGAAACACTTCTCTCTTCACAAAGAGGTAAATTCACCAGAACTTTAGCTTTATTGATACGGTCTGTTAAGTTGGTCACAGACATTTCAACAGAAAGCTCAGTAAACAAACCTGAAATATAAGTATCTTCCATTGAGAGAAACGTGTTGGAATTAATCATAATTTTCTTACCATTGATTCACTGAGTTCTCTGTTCAAACATATCATAGCAATGTAACTCAAGTACCATGCTTTCAGCATTCTTCTCTGACAGGAAGAAGCTTGCCAATATATGAATATTGTTGATGTTTCATCTTGAGGAAGAGTAATCTCAGAAAGGATAATTTACCTTCCCAATGTATTCATTACATTTCTGGCCAGACTTCAGCTGTCATGTATAGGACATGGAACTGAACGAGTAGAAAACTAGACAACAGTGCAGTCATTAACAATAGCATTTTAACAATGGGTTGAAACTAGCATCAATTTTTCATAGACAGTACTACAGAATTTGCTCCTTGAGGGGCAGCAAGCACCCCTGTTGTTCTCCAGAGGGGGAAAACCATACCAGAATATGTGTGGGCATAAGTGTGAAGAGACACAACAATCTAGCTGCACGGAATCGATTTAAGGCCTTTTCACACTTAACGTTTAAGATACATGCCTGAAAAGGTTAAATGTGAAATCAATGAGTTGGCATTTGAAAATACATCTTCATACATGAACACTTGTCAGACAGCTTATTTTGTGTATCTTATCAAGGGTACATTGGCTGTTTTGCTATGTTGCATGAAAAAAAAATCTCAATTGGTTAACTAATGTTAATTCCATTGGGTTTTTATTGGGATGATATGCTAATGTGGACATCAGAGATGCCACTGACCATTCACCTGTGGGCTGAATTTTAACCATCCCTCCACCATGTTTGGCCCACAGTCTGTCCCAAAGTCCTGCCCCTTCAGAAAGCATCCACATCTGGCTCATCTGCTTCTCATAGGCATCCACTTGGGCACTGAAAGCTGAATCACTTAAGCCCTTGGCCTGTTCCACCACAGCTCTTCTTAGATCCATAAGGCAGGCGAAGAATAAGGATGCAACATTACTATTGAAAGTATACTTAACATATGATCAGAGGAACTTGTTTCTTACTGAAGACAAAATAAATCATCCTCTGGAAACAAACACTAACATTGAAAATAAGGAACAAGGTTGAGCTTATATCTTGTAAACTGGATTGTGTACCTTTTGGTTCTGAACTCCACTAATGTCCTCTCTCAACTACTGTAGCAAACCAAGTGTACTACACTTTCAAGAAATGATAAATAGCATATGCTAATACTGTTTGTGAAAATGAAATGAGTTAGGCACTTTTTCCTAATTGCTGATTGATTTTAAGCTGTCATGCATTTGAAACTGACTGTGTGGATTCTTTTGCTGAAACATTTGTCAATGATGAATGTTACAGGAAACTGAGGATTATTAATTCCACAGTGTAATGTATGACCCAGACTTTATACATCACCCCAAAGAGAGAAGTACACATGCTGAATGAATGCTCTGAGTGAGCTGCAGACAGGCTTGCTTCATCCACCACAGTGCTGCCAACTGCTGCAAGGCTTCCACAATGGATGCCCACTTTAATGTATGTTGGAAAGAACACAGGAAGGGGCACTGATTGGTCAGTGAGAATTCTTTGAAATGTATGTATCAGCAGCTCTTCAAGCAAAGAGGCAAGCCATGCTCTAAAATGGACAGTGCCTTGTCCTTTCATCAGTTAAACCATCTAAAAAAACCTTCATTTACACATACAGTTCTTGGAACTTGTCCCTATCTAATTTCACCTGTCAAATGCTGGCAATTATTTGATACAAAAATTAGTGACAGGTCTAGGTTTTATTTGAATAATCAGTTATCCTGACCACTCACCCAGTCCTCCAAGGATCTCATATATTCAACTTGTTTAGGAATTCCACACATCTGCCTGTGTTATTATAGCAGCATTAACCACTGCAGGAGTCCTTTTGATGTATCATTATTGAGCTCTGAAAGCAGTAATATGATTTTTCCTCCCTGTGTGAATCCTTTTTAAAAATGAGTTATTCCACTGTGTTTTTTACTTACTGGTATAAATCGCTTCTAATCTCCCCTGCCTTGTGAACATAACACGCTCTTACTACCTGCTGCTCTTTTCATGATGAATCACTCATTTGTGTGTCAGTTTATAAATTGATCCAATGTCTTATCAGAAGGCAGGAACCAAAAGATATTAATTTCCATTAAGTATTCTAATTAATACTGTGAAGTTTGAGATATAGCTCTTTATGCACAGGTGGGGGATGTTTTCTGTTTTCTATCACTTTCCCATATCTGTGGTCTTATATCTAGCACTTTAAAAAATCCCAAACCTGTCTTGGAGAGGGGCGGGGATAGAAGGAGCATAGAGAACGTCCTCTTCATCTTTTCTGAACCCAAGCCCAGTCATTGAAAACTAGATTTTCTGAGATTAGTAGTCTACAATTAGCTATTAATGGATACTGCTGGGTCGAAAGAGGTGTTTAATTGCTTATTCCATTATCTGATTAAATGATGTTTAAATATTTTTGTGCCTTTAGCAAGAGACATTTCATTGTTGATGAAACCATTCCCTTAATATCCTTTTAAACACAAAGAGCTTTTTCACTAATGCTTTTTAATGTTTTTAACTAAACGTGAATCTCTCAAAGGCAATCAAACCTTCTTAGAGAAAAGTTGGAATTTCCTTGAGCTGTAATTTGTGATTTAAAGATGAACCAGAAGTTTATAAGAGGAAAAACAGAAACTGAATGACTTAAATGCACATGAAGTTATTTGTAAAGTTACAGCATCACTTTTGCAGGGAAAGCAATTAATTCTGTGATTATTACGTTGCTACAGAAATTGGTTGTGGGTGCAGAATTAAGCATGCAGACTTTGTTCACTTTTTAAAAGCAAATTTCCAGCTCATCTAGTTCCCAAGTTGGGCTTTTGAAAGTTCTGTGGCTGATGCCTAATAAAGCTTTAGATGCAAAAGGTAGGATTTCAATAGTATCACACTTCAGCCCTTTGGCCCCTTCTAGTGACTGCTAAAAACAGAATCAGTCATGCAAACAAAGTGAATATATGCACCTTTGCTTCATTTATGTGGTTTATATGGGCCTTAACGGCCAACTCCTTTTGGAGAAGAATGAAGTTTTTCTTGGGCTAGAGTCTGCTGCATAAGTATATATATACAGATCTCATGTTGATAAACTCTTACTGAACTATTTACACTGGTTAGACATTCTGTAATACGTTGGGGAAAATACTGTGAAGCAGTTAGAGGTAAAAAAAAAAAAGGATTAACAAGCCAGTGAAAGTCCTTGTGCACAGGTTTTTTTCATTGACTTCTTCAGTTACTCTTTCACATGCATAGCTAGGTGTGTGTGAGAGAGAGAAAGAGAGACAGAAGAGGGAGAGAATACTGGGTGAAGCAGCCTATCTCATGATAGTGGGATCAATGAGTTTAAATGCCTCTTCCCACATTCCCATACTGATGCAATTTTTATCAATGGAACAGCCTTTCATTATTTCCCTAGCTCTAAAGAAACCAATGACCTTTGAAAATGCACACATGTGAGCTGACCATTCATGTGTGTTCCTAACAGAATCAGCATCCCTAGGAACTCCTGCAATGAGGGCAATCCACTTGTTTGGATCATTTGATAGTATATATGTTTTCTCATATATACTACTTCTCATACATACTACTGACAAAATGTGATCCACTGGAGAAGGAAATGGCAACCCACTACAGTATCTTTGCCATGAAAACCCCATGGACAGTACCAAAAGGCAAAAGATATGACACTGGAAGATAAGCCCCTCAGGTCAGAAGGTGTCCAATATGCTATTGGGGAAGAGCAGAGGATCAGTATAGTAGCGCCAGAAAGAATGAAGTGACTGGGTGAAAGCCGAAAGGACACTCAGTTGCAGATGTAGCTGGTGGTGAAAGCAGAGTTCGATGCTGTAAAAATCTATACTCCATTGGAACCTGGAATGTAAGATCTATGAATCAAGGCAAGCTGGACATGGTCAAACAAGAGATGACAAGACAGAACATCAACATCTTAGGAACTAAATGAGTGAACTAAAATGGACAGGAATGGGTGAATTTAATTCAGATGACCATCAGGTATATTACTGCAGGCAAGAATCCCTCAGAAGAAATGGAGTAGCCTTCATAGTCAGTAAAAGAGTAGGAAAAGCAGTACTGGGATACAACCTCCAAAATGACAGAATGATCTCAGTTCAAATCCACGGAAAACCATTCAACATCACAATAGTCCAAATCTATGTCCCAACCACTGGTGCTGAAGAGGCTGAAGTTGACCAGTTCTATGAAGGCCTACAACACCTTCTAGAATTAACTCCAAAAAATGATGTCCTTATCATCATGGGGGATTGGAATGCTAAAGTAGGAAGCCAAAAGATAACCGGAATAAAAGTACAAAATGAAGCAGGGCACAGGCTGGTAGAATTTTGTCAAGAGAATATGATGGTCATAGCAAACACTCTTTTCCAACAACCCAAAAGACGACTCTACACATAGACATCACCAGATGGTCAACACAGAAATCAGATTGACTATGTGCTCTGCAACCGAAGATGGAGAACCTCTATACAGTCAGTAAAAACTAGACCAGGAGCTGACTGTGGGTCCGATCATGAGCTTCTCGTTGCAAAATTTAGGCTTAAATTGAAGAAAGTAGGGAAAAGCACTAGGTCACTCAGGTATGACCTTAATCATATCCCTGATGAATATACAGTAGAGGTGACAAATAGATTTAAGGAATTAGATCTGATAGACAGAGTGCCTGAAGAACTATGGATGGAAGTTCGCAACATTGTACAAGAGGTAGCAACTAAAACCATCCAGAAGAAAAAGAAATGCAAGAAAGCAAAATGGCTGTCTGAGGAAGACTTACAAATAGCTGAGGAAAGAAGGGAAGCGAAAGGCAAGGGAGAAAGAGAAAGATAAGCCCAATTGAATGCAGAATTCCAGAGAATAGCTAGGAGATAAGAATGCCTTCTTAAATGAATAGTGCAAAGAAATAGAAGAAAGCAGTAGAATAGGGAGGACAGAGATCTCTTCAAGAAAATTGGAGATATGAAGGGAACATTTCATGCAAAGATGGACATGATAAAGGACCAAAATGGCAGGGACCTGACAGAGGCAGAAGAGATTAAGAAGAGGTGGCAAGATTACACAGAACAACTCTACAAGAAAGAGCTTAACGTCCCTGATAACTGCAATGGGGTGGTCACTTAACTCAAGCCAGACATCCTGGAATGCTAAGTCAAATGGGCCTTAGGAAGTCTGAGCAACAACAAAGCTAGTGGAGGCGACAGTATTCCAGCTGAGCTATTCAAATTCCTAAAAGACAATGCAGTAAAAGTGCAACACTGAATATGCCAGCAAGTTTGGAAAACTCAACAGTGGCCACAGGATTGGAAAAGGTCAGTTTACATTCCAATCCCAAAGAAGGGCAATGCCAAAGAATGTTCAGACTACTGCACCATTGGACTCATTTCACATGCTAGCAAAGTTATGCTCAAAATCCTACAAGCTAGGCTCCAGCAGTATGTGCACTGAGAACTACCAGAAGTACAGGCAGGATTTCGAAGCGACAGAGGAACTAGAGATCAAATTGTCAACATACGCTGGATCACGGAGAAAGCTAGGACGTTCCAGAAAAACATCTACTTCTGCTTCATTGACTATGCTAAAGCCTTTGATTGTGTGGATCACAACAAATTGTGGCAAGCTCTTAAAGAGATGGGCATTCCAGACCATCTTATTTGTCTCTTGAGAATCCTATATGCGGGTCAAGAAACAATGGTGAATCACCAGTTGGAATTAAGATTGCTGGGAGAAATACCAACAACCTCAGATATGCAGATGATACCTCTCTAAGGAGACTGCAAAAGTTGGCTTGAAACTCAACATTAAGAAAACTAAGATCATGACATGACCACAATGTGATCAAACCGGTCAGTTCTAGAGGACATCAACCCTGACTGCTCTTTAGAAGGCCAGATACTGAAGATGAAACTCAAATACTTTGGCCACCTAATAAGAAGGAAGGACTCCCTGGAGAAGAGCCTAATGCTGGGAACAATAGATGGCAAAAGAAGAAGGGGACAGCAGAGGATGAGGTAGCTAGATGGAGTCACTGAAGCAGTTGGCGTGAGCTTAAGTGGAGACTGAGGGATGGTGGATGACAGGAAGGCCTGGAGGAATGTTGTCCATAGGGTCGCGATGGGTCAGACATGACTTCGCGACTAACAACATCATGCTGTCTCATAAGAAACTCCCATTGAGCTTGATGCAACTAACTCAGAGGTAGGTGGGCCTAGGATGACATCCAATTGGAATGTTTTTCCAATCACATGGTGTCCACCCATGAATAGGTGGTTCTCAAGCATCAGGAAGAAGAATAAAGGAAAGACATATATCTGTTATACATGGATTTCTGTGTAATGTAAGATGGATAATACTTATTAATGTTCCAATGAGAAATTACTCATTGTTGACATGACTTTAGATTTCCATAGCCCTACATTTGATTGTACAGTAATGAAAGGCAACTCAACAAGGTTATAAATGTGTCTTCTGCATTCCAATAAGGAACTAGGGTTTACCCTGGGAAAAAGTACAGCATTCTGTTTCTTGTACTGTCAAATTGCCAAGCAAGGGCAAACTTTTATGCTGAAATTACTTCCTGCTTTTTGGGAGCATAGGCACAGATGCTCAGTAGGAATTTGAAAGGCAAGGAATCGGCAATCAATGGTTTACTTACAAAATTTTGAACATTTGCCTCAGGTGAACCGATTTTATTATTTCTGAACCCAGCATTTGTGTGTCTCAATAAAGGATATGGATGTGATCCTATGGATGTAAATGTCTGTGTCAAAGTCCTGTCAAATATCAGTCTTGTCTTCTCTGGGGATGGGTCACTCCTAATTAAACTTGCTATATTTGCTATACCTCTTAAGCCTCTTTCAGAACACAAAGAAAGTCATTCAAGATTTCCACAATGCAAAAGCCTTGAAGACTGGACAGCCAGGACTTGAGAGAAATCTACCTGGACTGACACAATAACCAACTGGATCAATGTGCAGTGCAAGATATGTAAGAAGCAACTTGCTGGAACTAAGTAATTGGGTTACAAAGATTTTCTATTAGAACAGCACCATTATATAAAATGGCACCATGAATTCTAGTAAGAGTGTATATGTGCACCAGTTGTGAGGGGTAGTGGGTTGGGTTCCTTGGCCAGCTGCTTCATCATTGATTAAGCCAGACTTTCCCATGTCAGCACATCCTTAGAAAAACCAAGGAAGCACGAACAGTAAGAACTTTCTGGAATACAGCAATCTGCATGAGAATTCTGCTGTTTCTCCACCAATGAGAGACTAATCTACTCGGACAAAATGCAGTGAGGTCTCAAGGCATCTGATGTTTCTGAGTGCAAAAAGACAGCCTTGCAAAATAGTGCTAAAAGGTGAATTATGCTACCAATAACTGCATAGTTTAAGCAGAGTGAAGAATTTGCTTTTCTGAGAGGTGGAGATGGAGGGGTGGTAACTACATATTGCCTAGATTTAAATATATCAGTGGGAAACTATATAGTGTTCATGGATTGCTGGAATATATGAAAAACCCTTGACTTTTGTTGTGTATGAAAATCCACACTTTTTCCTTCCCTGATTAGTCATATAGTTTAAGCAAATAAAATATTAAAATACTAGCTAAGACTTATTTCTACATGTGAGATGCTTAATGGTTTTTGTAAATTGCAATTTGTATGGGATAATTTATATCAACATCAATTCACATCAATTTTGCTAAGGCCTAGATACTGTCATTTAGCAAATGAATAATCTGAAATTCCCAGACACCCATATTAATCATAGACTTGTTACAAGAACAATGACTCTTACTCTCATACATAGATGATAAGGAAATACTAATTACTTCAATGGCGGACACTTATAAAGCAGTTATCTAGACAACAACAATAAGTGCAGATCCTATGGAACCCTGCATTTGTTTAGTTGATAAGGTTTTGTCTTTTTCTAAACGTTATCAGCATTTCAATAGTCCTCATTCTGGTTTCTATAACTGGTAGAAAAGCAGCAACAGCATTTTCCAAAAGGAACACAGCTCCATGTACTTTCTAAAAGAAGCATATCACGTCTTCTCTTTATTCTACTTTGATGTTTAAATATGATCTTTGGCTTGTTTTATTTCCATTTTCACAAGGCTTCATCTGTGGACATGCAAAGTTGGATCAGGGGTTATCACCTCATTCTTACGAGTTTGACTTGAAATGTTTGCATACTTTTGCAGTACAGTTATATTTGAATGATGACTACTGAGGCTAAGCCTGAATCATACTTTGTTTTCCATTTAGTGTAACTTTGTAACATACAATGAATTGCTGAAGACAAAAGGCAAACTATCTACCTACATATTTAGAACAGAGAAGCCACACATGAACGCCATGTTGTTCGCATTCATCTTCCTGCATGGTGTGTAAATAATGGTTAGGTCCACACTCTTGTTCCATGCCATACCTGTCTAGCTGCCAATCATCGCCATGGAATACTTTTGTAATAGCGCACTCTGAAAGTGCTTAATTTACACTGGGATGCAACATTTGAAACTTTCAATGGATGAACCTAGTTATTTCATATGTCCCCCCACCCGCATCACTTGGAAAGAGTTTGGAGCTATGCTGATATGAAGGAATGAAAGAAGGTTTCTGATATGAATACAGGTAATTAAATTGTATACAATGATCTTTAAAATCATACAGACTTTAGCTCTATCAATCTACTTCTCTGCTTCTCCCATCTTCAACAAATGCTATTCTGATCCAATGGTGATCTTCAAACCTTTGTGAATTTCTATACAAATCTATGCAATATTTATATGAATGGAAATTTCAGAGCTAGTCTGAACAAGGTGGATCACACAGACCTGCACTGCAATTGGCACTGAATTGAAAACTGAGCCCTTTGTAAAGTTGCCCTGTGGCATCCTTTCATGGCAGGACTTGCTTAGCACATGCTCTTTGTTACTGGGTTTGGATTGTGCCAGTTCTGAGTTAGGGTCAGTGACATGGATTGCTGGCCACAGCCATTTGGATCTGTCTGGTTCTCTGTTTCTGGATCATGTATCATGATCTCTGGTAATTAATTGTGTGTATTAATTTTATACAGTTAATAATTCAATCATGCTGCTGTCATTGCACCATATGACTTAGTTATGCAGTTATACTTTATTTGAATATATTGATACATAGCTCATATGGTACTCTTGTTGCTGGTTTTAATTTTTCTCTTGTAAACAACCTTATGTCCAAAGTCTTGTTGAAGAAGAGGAGGAGGAGGGTTGGCCTTACATTAGGCAAAACAAAGCAGTCACTTCAGGCAACAGTTGTGAGAGACTCTTGTCTAAAACCCTTGAGCAGCCTTCCCCAACCTTGCACTCTGAATATGGCCTAATAATTCCAGCTGGTTTATGACAATTGGACTTGTAGGCCAAAACATACAAAGGGCACCAGGTTTGAGTATGCTGCCCTGGAAAGCTTCTGCCAGCCAGTGTAGACAATACTGGGCTAGGCTGAATAATGGTTGACTTGGTATTAGGCAGCTTCTTTGGCTCTGATAGCACAGAAAAAGACGGGAGGAATGAAAAGCTATATATTTTAAGAAGATATTGTGTGCAGGGAAGGTATATGTACAGTCTGAGTATGTCCTCCATTGTACACACTGTGCATGATTCCACATTTCTGCCACTCGAACAGCTTCTGGGTATTCTTGAAGACTGTCCCATGATTTTCAAAGAACATGTGGAGATGGGCATTGAAGATTCAGCTGCAGAAAAAGCAGGTGGCCAAAGGCATCTCTAATTTTCTTCTATATTTGGACTGTACTTCTAAACACAATCCAAATCCTTTTGTTTGCTACAAAAAAGCACTTTTCCACTGCATTCTCTAATTGATTTAAATAAAGAACAACAAAGGCATTTCTCAAGTTCTTTGAGTCAAATCTACTAAAAAAAAAAAAAGAATGCAAAAGGAAAAGGGCTGAATGGCTTCTGCAAAAAGGAAATTATTGCTAAGAACTCCCCTCCCACCACTGCCATTTGAGAAAGAACATACTGGATGGAGTATAAGAGGTGCAGTCCACCACAAATTGCTGCAACAGGACATAACCCACCAACTAACTTTCCAGCACAAGGGTTGTGCAATGAAAAGTGGATCCTGCCTTTACTGTCAGTATTACAGAACACGAGGGTGACTACATTTGCCATGCTTCAGCTGACAAAATATATTTTGCATTTAATTTGAAACTTTGCTCCAGTAATATAAAAGGCCCTTAATATTACATTAGTGAGAGAGCAGTGAGCATCCAGTTCAATAAAATGGATTTTTGTCTGCTTTATAAATAAGAGAAAATAGATAATGTGCCATTTACAACTTTTGTTATATGAATAGAAAATCTACTCTGGCAAGTATCTGGAATGAAATGGAAGACATCTAAGGCATTCCATTACTCTAAAAGATCTATTTGTACATTTCCACTCCTGCTTTCTCATTTGATACTTAAATATTCTTAAAATGCCTTTTTTATTTCTACTATGTTGTATGAGAAGAGAAGATTACAAAGAAATGGTCTAGACATGCACAATCCTTCTAATTAAAATAAATTTATACAAAGGTTGCCCATCCCTATTTTTGACTGTTAAGACTTGTTTTTGGCTGTGTTTTTCAGTGTTTGGCAAGGGGCAGGATTCCCCAAGAGGGAAAAGCAGTATTTCTCCTGTTCCAACACTTCCAATGCATAACTATTATGATAATATTTAAAATAAATGTTCTGTTTATAAAACCATGCATAGTAGGTAGGAAAGGTTTTCTGAAAACGTGCATGTTCAGACTTTAACATAGATGCCTCTACTGCACAGAACTGCAGCAAGGAGAGCTTTGGCTGGTTTGTGTAGCATTTTGCTCACAGTCTCCATTGCACTGTGTGATGGACATGACAGTCCATGGACAGGTAGAAGAAGGAACTGAGAAGGAAGGAGCAGGTATAGAAGGAGGCAGCATTGTGGGTTTCTCTGACTATTCGGTTCAAGCTGAGGTACCTGCACTGGTGAGCCACAGCCAGTAGGTGTTTTGGCTTCATGGCAGCCTCCTACCATTTGAAGGGCACTTATACAAGGAGTATGGTATGCAGGCTTCCTAGCAGTTTCCCACTGCAGCTTCTATCATGTCTCAGCAGAAGTTCAGCATCAATAGCTAGTGACGGGCAAACATCCCCGTGGCTTGATTTATGATCCTGAGGGCTGATGTGTGTAAAAACTGTATTCAGAATTCAGAAGCCAAGTCACACACACACAAATGCCAACACGACATGTGCATAACAAGTTCCAGACGCCTCCTTTCCCCATGTCCTCACAATCACAAGCATCATGGCTCTGGGCTCAAGTCACAGGCAAAATTCACAGAAAGATGAACTAGAGCCTGTCTCTGAGAAGCTCAACCATGAGGGCTTTTATGCATGTGTTTTTTTGCATCACCTGAGCACCTTGGCTAAAGGATCCATTTTTTCCAGAAGGCTGGATGAGCAAGAAGCTTGGAGACTTTACACTGGGAGTGGGGGACAGCAACTGGCTCACACAGGAATCAGACCACGCAGGAATCAGATCACTGGTCTGTCCAGTCCAGGGTTCCAGATGCCCCCAGCATTCCTCAAGCAGAAGAGGAGTACAAAGCTTCCTCTTGCCCAAGCTCCCTAGCTACTGCTGTTCATGGCTGTACTGCCTTTGTTACTGGAGATAGCAGAGATCCATCAAGCTGAGCAGGCACTGACAGTCTTCTGTATGAATTTGTTCAATCTCTTTTTAAAGCTGTCCAAATTGCAGGTGATCAGTCCATTTCATGGAAGTGAATCCCATAGTTTAACAGTGCATTGTGTGAAGGAGCACTTCTTTTTATCTGTCATGAATCTCCCATGGATCACCTTCGTGGGACAAGCCTGGGTGCTGGTATTATGGGAGAGAAAGAAATGTCTCCTCTGTTTTCTCCACACCATGCATCAGTCTGAACACCTCTATCATGTCTCCGCTTACTTGCCCTTTTTCTAAGCTAAACAATCTCAGTTCAACCCTCATGGTCATTTTAATTGTCTTTCTCTACTCTTTTTCCAGCTCTACCACATCCTTTTGAGGTGCAGTGACCAGAACTGTATATAATATTGCATCAGAGATTTGTATAGGTGAGGTCAGGTCTTGGAAACTTTATTTTCCTTTCCTTTCCTAATTATGCCTAACACGGAGTTTGCCTTTTTCACAGCAGCCATGCAACTGGTTGACATTTTCATTGAACTGTTGACCACAACCTCAGATCCCTTTCCCTTCAGTCACCCCTCAGACCTCATTCTTGAATTTGAGATTTTGCTCTAGTTTTCACTTGCATCAGTGAACTGCATTTGCTATTTGATGCCTATTGTCCCAGCTTGGAGAGATCCTTTTGGGGTCCCTTACAATCTGTTTTTCTTTAAATCACCCTTAGCAGTTTGCATCATCAACAAACTTCACTGCTCAACAGTGAGAAACGTCTTGATCATGCTTGGGAACATCCGGAGGATATTTGGGAAGAGCTTGTGGCAGGATCCAGGAGGAGGAAGAGGATGAAAAAGTTCCATTGTTTGAGGGGATCCAACCCCTTGTTTGGAAGGAAAGTAATGTCTAAACGTAATTTTGCCTTCTGAAGGAGTCAGTGTATTGTCCTTTACTTTTAAAGGGAAACTTGACAGGTTTTGGAAAGGCCATAGTTCAGTGGCATAGCACATGCTTTGTATGCATATGGCCCCAGTTTTAATTCCTGATATCTACAAGTATTGTTGGCTGCCTGACACCTTTGAAAGCTGCTGCCAGCAATACTCAGCTGGATGGACCAATGATTAGGTAGCTTCCTAAATATATTGAATGCATGCATCCCAATCTAGATTATTCTGAGAGTGGCAGAAAGCTGCTTAAATGCAATTTGTTTCACCAGAGTAAGCCCAATATGTATGCTGCTGTTTTGTTCTGGGATCATTCAACAGTCTCTGTTGCTAAAAAGGAAATTACTTTCCAAAAGTGCAGGACAAGGGCATTAAAGCCATGTGTTGACCATGTTTGCACTAATTGCTTTTCTTTCTATCCACTTTGATGTCTCCACTTTAACAGCTTTCTATCTCAGTCATAATTAATTTGCTTTTTTCGTGTCCTGCCCACAATTCTAAAACAGGTTGGAGACACATACACATTCAAATCACAGCCATGCTGCCTATTTGTTCAGAAAACAAGAAGTATATTCGGTGACACTTTGTGGCTTCGAAGTACATAGTGGACAAAGTGATACAATGCCAGTGCCTGCCATGTTATTAATGCCACTCTAATTAGGCCAATCAGTTTTAATTAGCATCCTGTCATGTAACAATCTAATAAAATACTTTGCCTAAGAAAATTGATTCTGCTCTGATGTTAATTATTGTCTTAGTCTCTCTTCTTTATAAATGGGAATTGATTGCTTTCTTCCAACCCATCTTCTTTTCTGTGCAATACGTCTCCCATAAGCCTGTCCATTCTTTCTTCTCTACTGTGTCCCTGTGTCTCTCTTAATTAATTCTTCCTGCAACTCAGTCTCTGGTGTAACCTGAAAAGAACAGGGCTTTATCGCTTGTCAGAGAGAGCCTTCCTCAGTTAAATTTTTCCTCTCAGGAATTTACCAGATCAGAGACCCATAATCCTAAAGACTGTCTCAGAACTAAAGCTGACAGGGTTAGGCCCAGGTCAACCTAGTCGTAAATCAAAGGCTGGAATGGAATGGAGGCTGTGCCTGGAATCACAGATTTATAGAGACTGTAACATTAACATTACAAAAGAAGTGTTTTATCAGCTTTCATGCACTGCTTGTTTATTGCTATTACCCTCAAGAATGACAATATAAAGTTGCATATATGCAACAGAGGTAAATACCCTTCACTGAGGCTAATTGATGTATTTTAAGTTTTGATATGCATAGGACAAAAGAAGCAGAAAATAGACACTCCCTGCATAGTCTTGATATCTGCCATTTTCTCAGTACTGTCTTCCTTAAATTTATATGCTGGGAAAGTCCCAGGTAAAGAGGTTACCATCTATATACATTTAACTTTGGCTGTCAGCATGTACATGGGGAGATCTGACCTTGTCTCCATATGCATTGGTAGAGAAGTAATCATTTGCCTTTATTTCCCTTGCAATCGATAGGATAGTGATAGGAAGGGTGCAGACTTGTCTGACCGAGAGGAGCCGATATGGATGCTGCTGCAGTTTCACATGCAGTGGCAGGATCAGGATGTAAACTGCAGACTTGGTGGAGCATGTGTGAGGGAACACGTGAAGTGTGCGTGTGTGTGATTGCTTTATCTGGCCATTCATTTTTATTTAAAAAATATCACTCACTGTTCATTTTCCAGCCTCATATTTTGTTCCCACTTTCAGCTTGGCCTCCATGTATCCACATTTTTCTGTGATCTTTCCATTCCAGTGATATGAAACCCAGTAAGGCAGCAGACTCTCAAATCTGTTCTTCCAATCCATGGGTTCTTGTTCTTGTTTTTGCTGTTGAACATAAAAACATAGAAACAAAGCGAGTCAGAAGGAGCCTCCCAGGCCATCCAGTCTGATCCCTGGCTCTAGCTGGCTGTGCTCACGACATGCCTACCATGTTCAGGTCAAAGAAGTAGTAGAGGAAGCAGCACAATCAGGATTGGAATTTCAACATAACAGAAGAAAATTCCACTTTCTTTAGTGACATTTACTGAATACTTTCTGCTTGCCCTGTTGCCCTATCAGCACCCATGGCAGTTATGGTCCCTGTACATGCAGTAGTTTAATAGGAAATTAACCAGGGCAGCAACATGGTGGGAAGTCATGATCTTGCCCCACCCCCATAATGTCTTTTTAAGAAGTAAGATGAGACTACTAAAAGAGAGTAAAGAAATCATAGAGAAGCTGAATTAATTCTTTGTGTCTCTCTTTGCTGCATAAGATCTAGTGAAGATACCCATGCCTGAACTGATATCTTCTGGAAGGGAGTCTGAGGAACTAATGCAAACAATTTCTCTTCCTCTTGTCAGTGCTGACAAGAGATGAACTTCCAGATATTATTGACAATTGAAAAACAGTTTGTCAACAGAATGTCCAATGGTATCCATTGGAATGTACTGTTTAAAAAAATCCACAAATAAGGCGCTGCTGATTTTCCAACAAAAACATATATCAGGTTGCTAAGATTTTAATATCTCTTCTGGGTAAATTGTGAAAAGCTTAATTAAAGATAAAATTAACAAGCATATCAGAGGGCAAATCTTACTAAAGAAGAGTCGTGGTATCTTTTGCAAATGTAAGCCTTGTCTCATTGACTTTTCAGAGTTCTCTGTTAATAAGCATGATAATAAGTCTGATCAAGTAGATCAGGGATAGGCACATATTTGGGAGCCAAGGATACAGTTGGCTATTTGAGATACTGTTGTGAGTGCCACCACAAAAGAGATGCTATAAGAGGCATGGCTTATCACCATCTATCTAGCCCAGAAACTTCAATGGAGTATGAAGATGGCAGCAGCTGGAGGATCTCAGCTTGCTTTGAGGTTGCCAGTAAGGGTTTTTTTCTTAAATGTGGAAATGGGGGGTACCTTAACAGCCACTAGGAAGGAGTCTTGGAGTGCATTTGTGCCCATAGACACCAAGTTGTGCCCTATTGTAGTAGACTTTGTTTATTTGGATATCAAAAAGGATTTTTTTTTTAATACAAAGTCCCTGGTCAGTGACTCTTGAGAAAACCTAGCAGTAATGGAGAAGGCATCTTGCTAACTGGTTAAAGAAGAGAAAATGGATAATAGGACCTGTCAAGCTCACCAGGAGTTGGGCAAACTCATTGGCCAGATTGCCGAGATTGGCCACCTCATCCAGGCAGTAGATGAGATGGCATATGAGATTGTTGAAGTGGCAAGGCAGTCGGTATGGCAGTGGCATGCTGGCTAGGCATTGGGGAGTGTGCTCTAGGATGAAGGGCAAGGATCACTGAGATAGCCAATCAGTCCCCTGTCTGCTGGCAACTCAGCCTTTGCTAATACAAACAATTTAGCAGAAAATGGTGGCTGGTTCTCAACTGCAAGCCCACTCGCCAAAACAGGGAAAATACAGAAAAACATGGTTCACACATAACAATAATCAATGCTGAAATGTGGAAACCTTAGAACAAATCATTGGCTCTCTGTGAAGATTCACAGTAACCTATTGTACCACATTTCATTATGTTTCCACTATGGTAAAGCATTCCTGCCATGGCTTGTCATTATGTGTGAATACAGCCATGAATCAAATTAGGAAAGCTTGCCCAACATTCATTGTTAGACTCCTGTGAATATTGACTCTCTAATTTAGAAGAAACCTGCATTCTTGCAGGATGATTCTGCATGCTCAGGTCCAACCCCATGTCTCACCTAAATATGATCTGACATATCTCCTGATCTAGTATATTCAGTGTAAGAACAAAAGAGATCTCATATCACACTTTTCCAAGGTGTGATGAGGGCTGCCAACTTGGATGCCTTTAAAAGAGTATTTGATCCATTCATGGAAAACAAAGCTATCAATAAGCACTAATTGTCATGATGGCTCTATTAAGCATGAGCAGAGGGTACACTCTGTTCTTGTATCTCTGGTTGTTTTGCAGGAGATTGGTAGGGCCTTATGACTTCCAATTGTTAACAATATCAGCAAAAAACAAAGAACCAAAAATTGTTCCCACCCTAAATTATACTGTTGACATGGAGAAAGCTAGGAATAAAAGGAATGAACTAGACAGGATTAATACAGCATGGTTCTTATCATGGCCCTATGTTCTTGTAGAGTGATGCATATATCAATGTTAAGAATATTCACAATTTTCCTATGGATGTTTACTCAGAAATAAGTCCTATGGAGTTCAGCTGGCTACATTTTTCTCAGGGAAAAATGTATAGAATTTCAGCTTCAGTCTACAATACTAGAAATGGTAAATTTATTGGCTGGGATGCTAATTATACAAAACTATTTACTGATGGAAGTTCCACCTTGCAGAAGAGGACTAGGGTTTTATTTTTATTTTATTTATTTAGAAATTTATAGGCCGCCCCTTGCGACAAGCCTCGGGGCGGTTCCCTCTTCAGCCTACCCATTTCAGAGAGTATTCCAAACCCCCAGAACTGATTATTTTTTTATTTATTTACATATTTATATGCCACCCCCTTGCAAACAAGCCTTGGGGGCTCAAGGGGCTACAGGTTGAATGAGAAACTGATGAAACTCACCTCCTTCAACTGACTACTTCAACTGACAGTAGTGACCCATCAGAATAATGGATGCCCTGTCAGTGCGAGTGGACTCAGGATTCTTCCTACTGACTATTGGAATATTTATAGCAATTTTAAAGAATTCTTCCCTTTCAAAAATTATTTTAGGCTGCAATCCAATGTAAATATACCCACGCAACTTCTGTGTAGAGATGGGTGAACAAGGGATATTCAGTATTGCCACAGTATTCTGAACATCATCTTGCTGGCCCTCTGGTGCTCAATTCCCACATGTACCTGTAAATGCTGTTCGCCTTGCATCATCAGGTTTTGTGCAAATTATGCATCAATTAGATGGGAGATTTACACAAATTTCCCCAAATCTAAGAATATTACTTCAAATTTATGCTAATTTCTTGAGTGGGAAGAAGACAAACATAGTTATTGGGAACAGTATGGTCATGAAGTCATGCTCAGAAATTTGTGAATATATTTGTTGAGCACATTCTAAGCTGAAGCTTGTTGCTTTGAATGGGGCATATCTGAATGTTTTTCAAGGGAAACAAAAGTATCCTCCATCCCTACTTCTTAGCAGATATGCACAAGTTTGCATTGTTAATGAATTGCTAATGTTTGTTGAAACAAGTGTTGCTATGGTAAATGCATTACTCTGCTCAAGGTATTTGTGTTAACAACTTAATAAAAAGAATTAAAGATTCTCTTACCCTTTTAACATTGAGAATGAGTTCATGATGAAGTGAAATTGAGATTTTATTGATCCCAAGGAACATTTTCGAAACAGGTCAGGCAAGGCCAAATAAATAAATAAATAAATCCCAACAACCAAAAAGGAACTAGAGATCAGAAACAAAAAAAAAAAGACAGCGAGTTGATGCTTATTAATGCTGAAGTTGTGATAGTGATTTGCAATGACTCCTTGAGTGCAGACGTTTGCTTCAGGAGAATACAAAACTTCTGATACAGCTTCAAAATAACCCAGAGGTATCATGCCCATGAAGTGAAGCTCTCCTTACTTCCAGATTAACTGCTTGATAGCACTGGGTACATAACCTCGCCAGCACCTATCTAACAACTCTATCTAACAGATAGCACAAGAATTCTGTTTCCAGCCAGCAAAAGTATCATATCACCAGGGTGCTAGGACATTAATATTGTATTAATGAGTTATTGCAGTGGTAAACTATAGTTTTCTTCAACAGAATTTTAACCATCAAAACACTGAGATACATTTTGATACTTGATAAGTTACTGTCGGTGCAATCTATGCATGTATAAACTGAAAAAGTCTATAATTGTCAGCATTCCCTAGCCATCATAGCTGGGGCATGTTGGGATTTGAGGCATTTTGTCCCAGTTAAAACTTGCATAGTATTGTACCATTCATTGAGCTAAACTTCTATTTAAAAGATTTGAATTTGATTCAAAGAATGGAACACTCATATTCATCTGAGTACATTGTTCACATAGATGAACTTCACTGTCTCATAAGAACATAAGAAAAGCCATGCTGAGTAACCAGATGGCCATGGTAGGGATTGGGAACTTGCACTGCAAGGTCAGTCCAAGACTTTTGCTGCCCAAGATGAAGAGCAGGATGGTGCTTTCTGCCATTCCATGTACAAAAGAAAAGTGGACTAGCATTAGATCCTTACCTGAATACTAAGAACGGGACAACATCTTCCACTGGAGCTGGGGAGGATATCTGGGGTGGGGGGCATGACATTCTGTGTAGCCTACAGCTGTCTCCTCTGCCTCCTTGCTTTTGCCTCCTGCCAGCTGAAGTGATTGTCTCTTCTCTCAGCCTAAAGGTAGGGCTGGACCTGTTATCACCTTCCCATTCCTTGGCCATTGCCCATATATGCAGGAGTTATGGAGTCCAACAACATCTAAAGGATCGCTGAAACTGTGTCCCTGGCCAATGGGAACGCAGAACAGAGCATGGATATAATAGCACTGTTCCATTCATGTTCCCTAGAAATGCTGAAGCCTTCAGTCTCCAATACTGAAGGCACACAACCCCTCTACCTTCTACACATTTTATGCCCTCATGCATAGGACTAGAGGTGGATTTAGGACTAGAGAATAACCCTTTCTATTGGGATAAGGCTCATAATACAACCCCCCTCTCTCTCACACACACTGTACCTTGGGGTTCTGAGAAAGTTTGACTCAACATTCAGTGATTCAAGCTTAGATGTAGAGATTCAATCTTTGCAATAAATCTGTAATGGAATTCTGGTTCTGAATAAGGCTTAACTTGGAGAAGTGAGGATCTGCATACAGATTCACATTCAAAAGCTCAGTCAAATCCCTCATATTACTGCATAAATTACATTGCTCAGCTCTCCATAGAAGGAAGTAGTTCATATATTGATTAAATGTGAACAGATAATGATTTGGCAGTAGGGAGATACTGAGATTGCCTCCTGTTGCATTGCAAACAGAATAGATCATAAGCAGTGCTTAACAGAAATTGATGTATTGGGCTGTGATAGATGAGCCAAAATTATTGAATAGACTTGACACTAATTGGGCCCTCTGCACAACAATGGCTACATGTGAAGAAATGCATGACAACATTCTTGACACCTCAGGATTCTTCTAACTTCTAAATAAATTTGCAAAAAAATAAAAAGGAGAGAAATCTTTGCACAGATGGTAAGGACATTAATGCCCTTTCTTGCCTCCCAACAGGATCATTCATTTTTCTGTTGGAGGTAAGTTTAGATTAAAGCTGAAATTAAAAGTCTTTTTCCACAGTAATGACTAACATTAGAAATGCATGCCTTAGTTTAGTAAAACTTCATATTTATACAATTCTATACTAATGCAAAGCAAATATTATTATACAGGTAAATAATTGGATGGAGAAAGACTATGTGCAAAGTTGTACACACTGGGTGCAAGGTCCTATTCAGCATTAGTGCTTAGGTACATAACACTGTACTACCTTGAGCTAGCTCTAGGGCAGAGGCGGGTAATGTGGGATCTATGGGGAAATGTGTGTGAGGATGACTCAATCTCCCCCTCCAATTCCCTGCAAAGTTCACTTCCACTATCCCACCAAACTGGCTGGTGTGACTTACTTGTATCATCTCCAGGAGGAGGGGAGGTTAACACTACTTTCCTTTACGGCAGTCATGATCCAGATTGATGGGATGGGGTAGATGAAGTTAGGGTCAGTTCCACTTCCCCTTGGATCATGAAAGATGGAAAAGGAAGAGATGCAAACTTCCATTCCCCCAGATAGTTACCATCCAAGTGAGTGAGACTGTGGTGGGGGAAGATCATGTGTTTGTGTGGGTTTCCAGACACATAGGTATGTGGCAGTGGGGATCGCAAGGCAGGTTTTCCAGGGAAAGGCATTGCATGAAAACACTATATTGCTTCTACTTATTGTATACCATGAGGTTTCCTAAGATCTCTAAGTAATTTATATACAAAATGCAATATGGCAGTCAATGTAAACACCATTTAAAATAGGAACTACACCAAAAATTTGCATACACACAAAAACAGCAGAGTAATTATGACTTAGGGATTTTTGAGCTGATGTGCTCATTATTGGTTAGACTAGCATAAACTGCCCGTAATGCAATTTATGTCTACAGCCAAATAAAGTGTCAAATAAAATACCAGCTAAAGTGCATGACAGAAAAGACCAATTTTCATCTTTTATATGAAGGTTTTGTATCAACTCCTGAACACTAATACCATAATTTCAAGAACCCCTTAATGTTGTTTACCATATCTCATACACACATTTTCTATTAAGACTAGAACCCTAAAGCCCAAAGCTGCCCAACCCTTTTGGACCTGTGCATGCATGTGGGATTTTGATACCAACACAAAATGCCTAATCAGCAGATCCTTGCTTTGGCATCTACCTGTCATGCCAATGGGTCTCAGCAGAAGCATTTGCTTAATGTCTACTGGACACAGCAGCATCTCTTCAATGAGGGATTGCCTAATTCATCCAATTGCTGGTGGTGCAATACAGCTAATGCTCCTTTTAAATATATGCTGTTGCAATGTCCAGGCATTGCTTCCTTTGGGTAAGGGATTTTTACACAGATAATTTCCTACTGAAACAATTTTGAATATTCACTGATATACACATTCTTTAAGTTATTTCCTTGCTTCATGGAAATTAAACAAATGGAAAGAGAAATAGATTATCTGCACTCATTTACAGCTAAAAGACTGCTATTACAAAACTGAAAAGATAAATATTAACCTCCTATAATGCCATGGACTTGGCACTTTACAATGCTTTCAGTATATGAAGAGGTAGCCTTTAGATGTACATTTTTCCATCTCTGAATTTTTTCTAAATGGTTTCTCAGAGGTGCAGTTCATTAACAGTGGCTATAGCATAGTTGCTTGCTTGCTCTGCAGCTATTGCAAATGGTAACAGCAGCAAGTTATGTCGGCTACCTGGTTGCCATTTTGCATCTCATCATGCCCCATACATAGTGTCATTCAAAGGCATGTGTATGGAGAGCAAGGGGAAACCAAAAAATAGTCAAGAAAATTTTGTGCTGCCCAGGAGTGCGCTCTCTCTCTCTCTCTCTCTCTCTCTCTCTCTCTCTCTCTCTCTCTCTCTCTGTTTGTGTGTGTGTTTCTTTCTATTATACATCTCTCCCCTGCTTTGCAGCCTCCCAAACTAGTTTCACTTCCTGATCTGAAAAGCCCCATGAACAGAATTACCTCATGGTGTCTTCTCCTGGACTTTATTTGAAGTGTGGGAAGCTGAGGCCACTACAGACTGCAGAGAGATAAGTGAACAATGAAAGACAGAACACCCACACACATTTCCTGGCCACCTTGGAAGTAGGGTAAGTACACAAACACTGAACCCAACCCATGAGGATTTCCATGAAAATTACATTTCCTCTCAATTGATTTTCAAAAGCAATTTGTTTTCTATTAAATAGAATGAGAATGATTTTTAAAAAGCAGGAGGGGATGTTTTCAGCACAGCACTAGCATACCTCCTCTTGTTTCTTTGCATTGTTTCACACTGGAATTATTCAGTTCAATCCTTTACTTAATTCAGCCCAAGATACACTAATCCTAGTGCTCCCTGTTCCATAGATAATATGACTCACATTGCAATCAAAACCTCACTGCTCTCGGCATATGGGCTATTTTAAAAACAGCTATAATCGGATAAATACTTTAATCTATTAGTCAGAAATTTGGATGCTACCTTACCCAATTTAGATGGAAAATAGAAGTATATAGATGAGTTAATGGAATACATGTCTAAGTTTATAGTTTGCTTTAGGGAAGAAATCATTGTAGATTTTCATGCTGGGTTCTCCTCTTTCCCAAGAAGCCTGCAGATATATTAAAATGTTAATGGTTCAGACTTGTAAGTGCCAATTGTCTGGTAAATGACAAATACCATTGGAAAAGTGAGTAGCAAGATGTCATTTATTAAGAACATCATGTTTATGTGAGTGAGCATATGCTTTGGAGAGTGTAATAGATTATGTCTTCATAATAATTATTGGAAAAAGAGATTGTGTTCTATTTCTACATTAAAACAACAGCTTTGTCTTAATATCCCTTAGACAATCTGGCCTTTTTGTTTCTTAACAAGATAGAACACTGGATACATTTTTATTAGCAGTGACTGAAGATATTTACAATTTCAATTGACTGGCAAAGAATCCAAAATCCTAGAACCCAAAATAGTCAAAGAAAGCCAAAAGTCTGAAGTAGAAAAGAAAGAAGAAAAGCTGAACTGATCTTCAAAGACACACCTCTGGAATGCTTGTGAAAGTGCTCAAATAATGTGATTCCATGTAGTATTTATGACTATGGCAGAGCTTGTGGTGATCCTTCACAAGTCCTCTTGGATAGAAAAGCTCTTCTCATATTTATCATGTTACATAACACTTTGTGGAGCCCTCCTGCAGTTGTCTTCACAAAGTGAGGCAAGAAGGATGGGTACCACAGAGTGGGGTGTTCATTGGGGGACCCCATCTATGTAATGAGTTCCCCAGAGAGGCTTACCAGTGCCTACATTATGGTCTTCTTGTTGCCAGACAAACAACAAGACCATTTTTCCAGGCATTTAAAAAAGTATCTTAGGAATTTAGATCATGTATTCATTTTATTATTGCAATTTTATTCTTGTACTGTTATTCATCATTTCCAACTCTGTATTTGGGGAAGAAACTCAGGGAGCTGAAGGCCCAAGTGGCCTTCTCATCAATCTTACCTGTCTGGAAATGTGGGCCAGGAAGGGACAGGAGGGCCTCTGAGGTGAACGACTGGCTTAGGGTGTGGTGCCAGAAGGAACGCTTCAGGTTCTTGACCACAGCACTCATTTTCTTGCCAATGGACTTCAGGCAAGGGACGGTTTACACCTCATGAGGATGGGGAAAAGGTCCTTTGGAGATGCTCTAGCAAGCTTCATCAGGAAGACTTTAAACTGAGCCGGGGGGGGGTCAGGCCCCCCAGTAACGTGTCTGCACTGGACAAGTGTGTGGGGGGGAGAAACATAGAAACATAGAAACAGAGCGAGTCAGAAGGGGTCTCCTGGGCCATCTAGTCTGACCTCCGGCTCCAGCCGGCTCCGCTCATGACATGCCCACCATGTGCATGTCCAGCCTATCTTTGAACACCCTCACCGATGGGGCCTCAACGAGGATCAGGGCTCTGGGAGCAGGGTTTTAGAGATACTGCAGGGACTGATAGGACTCCTACAGAGAGGGGCCAGGTACCAGGGAGGATGGGAGGAAGGAGGATGCTGAGAACTCCAAGGAAAGGAAGTGGTGGGAAGGAGTTGAGGTACATGTACACCAATGCTAGGGGCATGGGTAATAAGCAGGAAGAGCTCGAAGCTCTCCTGGGAATAGGAGGGTATGATCTGGTGGGAATCACAGAAACTTGGTAGGATGAAAGGCAAGTCTGGAATGTGAACATAGAAGGGTATCACCTTTTTAGAAAGGACAGGAAGGGAAAGAGAGGTGGGGGCATGGCTTTATACATCAGGGAAGGGATAGGATGCAGTGAGATAGAATGCAGCACAGATGGGGATTCGGTAGAGGCAGTCTGGGTGAAACTTAGGGGTTTTGACAGTGAAAGAGACCTGACAGTGGCGGTATGTTATCACCCTCCAGGTCAACTTGAGACCCTGGATGATGTCCTGACAGGCCAGATTCTAAGGATATCTTGGGGGAGAGACACAATAATTATGGGAGATTTCGGTGACAGCCAGGTCACGTCACTTCCTAGAAGCTATAGAGGGAGGGTTTTTCACACAGAGGGTCCGAGAGGCAACAAGGGGGGGAAACATCCTTGACTTGGTCTTGACCAATAGGGAGGAGCTGATAGATGAAGTACAGATTAGGGGAGCTCTGGATGCAAGTGATCACTCCATCCTTTGCTTTGAGATCAGGAAACTGAGGACGTGCAGCAGGTCGAGCACTAGAAGCTGGGACTTCAAGAGGGCTAACTTTGGCCAACTGAAGGCCAGACTGGGGAAAGTCTCCTGGGATAGGTTACTGGAAGTTAAGCAAGTTGAGGAGGGGTGGATGGCACTCAAAAGGGAGATTTTGGAGGCGCAAGCCTTGACGATACCTCTAGTCAGTAAGGTGGGGAGGCGGAGGAGAGTGCTACCATGGATGCGAAAGGAGGTGGTTAGAGGGATTAGACAAAAGAGGAACCTCCGTAGGAAATGGGTACTGGGGGAAATAGACAAAAGGGTATACTGGGAGGAGGAGGCCCATTGCAGAAGGATTCTTCACAAGGCTAAGGCTGATTACGAGCTGAGACTTGCCAAGAATATCAAGAGCAACAAAAAGGGCTTCTTTCAGCATGCAAATAGGAAAAGGAAGGGGAGACAAGTGGTGGGACCACTAAATAAGGAGGAAGGAGATCCAGTGACTGATATGAAGGAACAGGCACAGATGCTAAATTACTATTTTGCCTCTGTGTTCTCCCCAAAGCAGGATGGGGGATATCCATATAGGAGATTAGATGAGGCTGGGGACTTAGGGGCACAGATTAGAGTCACCCCCCTTGAAGTCGAGGAGCTCCTCAGGGCATTGGGCATTACAAAGGCACCAGGCCCTGATGGGTTGCACCCCAGAGTACTTAGAGAGTTGGCAGGGGTTCTCTCATGCCCGCTGGCCTCCATTTTTGAGACCTCATGGAGAACGGGTGAAGTTCCAGAGGACTGGAGGGTGGCATCAGTGGTCCCAATTTTCAAAAAGGGTAGTAGAAAGGACATGGTGAATTATAGACCGGTTAGCCTTACGTCCATTGCAGGAAAAACAATGGAAAGGCTCATAATAGAGAGAGATCTAGTGATGCTAGATAGGGAAGGGAGGCTGACAGCCACACAACACGGTTTCTGCAAAAACAGGTCCTGTCAGACAAACCTTGTGGAATTCTATGACAAGGGGATGCAGTGGATGTGATATACCTGGATTTCAGCAAGGCCTTTGACAAAATGCCCCATGATATCCTGGTGGAGAAACTGAGGAGTTTTGGGATACACCAAAGCACTGTCCGGTAGATTAGGTCATGGTTGACTTACCAAAAGCAGAAGGTAACCATTAGCAGGGAATCATCGGGATGGCGGCCAGTGACAAGCGAGGTCCCCCAGGGCTCTGTCCTGGGCCGATCCTGTTTAATCTTTTCATTAACAACATGGAAGAAGGGGTGAACAGTCTGCTGATCAAATTCACAGACGACACTAAAACTGGAGCAGTGGCCACAACTGAGGAGCAGATACACCAGATCCAAAAGGATCTGGACAGACTATGGAAGTGTGCAGGAGACAACAGGATGGCGTTCAATGTGGATAAGTGCAAGGTCTTGCACTTGGGGCATAGGAATAGCTGTCATAAGTACAGATTAGGTGACAAGTGGCTGGAGAGCAGCACTTGTGAAAGGGACCTCAGGGTACTGGTTGACCGCATGCTAAACATGAGTCAGCAGTGTGATGCGGTGGTCAAGAGGGCGAATGCCACCCTTGTTTGCATAGCCAGAAGTGTGGCTTTTAGATCAAGAGAGATATTACTACCACTCTACACGACTCTGGTGCGCCTGCAACTGGAGTATTGTGTTCAGTTTTGGGTCCCTCATTACTGAAAGGATATAGCCAGGTTGGAGTCAGTGCAGTGTAGGGCCACAAGGTTGGTGGCTGGTTTGCAGGAGATGCCGTATGAGGTGAGACTGAGGGAACTGGGTCTCTTCAGCCTGTAGAAGAGGTGACTCAGAGGGGATATGTTGGTGACATACAGGTATGTGAGGGGCTGTCACATGCAGATGGGTAGAGACTTGTTCTCCCCTGCAGAGGAAAGCAGGACATGCTCCAACAGAGCAAAGCTCAGGGAGCCAAGGTTCCATTTGGATGCCAGGAAGCACTTCCTGACAGTTAGGATCCCAAGGGCATGGAATGGGCTTCCACGGGAGGTCGTAGAGACCCCATCGGTGTGGGTGTTCAAGGATAGGCTAGACGTCCATATGGTGGGCATGTCATGAGAGGAGCCGGCTGGTGCTGGAGGTCAGACTAGATGGCCCAGGAGGCCCCTTCTGACTCGCTCTGTTTCTATGTATTTTCTATGTTTTAATGCACTGTACACTACCCAGAGAATCTGGATTACTGGACAGTTTAACAGTGCAATCAATCAATAACAATTTAGGTGAATAAAGATAACCATTGGAGTGTGGTCACTCACTATGGGTTCTGTGAAACCATACATTATGCTGGTCATCTACCATGTGGTTAGGAGAAGAAAGCCACAGTGGGGCTGGTGGTAGCAGAGAGATGTTTAATCATGAATCTGCATCTGTGATACTGCCTTTAGCTTTCTATCACTGTGCTGAAATGTACTGAGATGTACTGAAGCCACTCACTATTCAGTATGTTTCTGAGATTATTACTGTATATGGCCTCCATGCCTGGATGGTCAAAACAACATGTTATTAACTTGCCATTTTACCAAGAAAAATGCCTCTCAGGGCAGCTTATAATCACAAAGACAGATTAAAACAATCACAAACAAATGTATTAAAACACAGTTATAAACAGTAACAGAAGGAAAGCAGCATTCAATACAGCAGGCTCTCTTACACATCAAAGGGCTGCTTAAATAAAATAGTCTTTGCCTGCCAGTGGTTTGACGCTCTTTCAGCAGAGAGTTCCACAGTCCCAGAGTGACTTTCTTTTGCATTACTACCAAAGAGGTCTCTGAAGACAGAAAGCATCTCTCAAACGTCTTATGATCTGAGCAGACTTGTTTGGGAGAAGTCTGATCCCAAGCCTTATAGGACTTTATAGGTCATAACCAGCTTTTTGATTTTTTTCCCTCTGGGAGCTAGTTAAGCTGCTGTAACAAGGGAGTCATGTTGTTGACCAAATGGTCCATGTCTTGGTGTGCATATGCCCAAAATACACAACAGAAGAAGGTTTTCTTTTAAAAGATTTACTCTTGAGAATAATCGGCTGCCAACAAATCATTCCAGACTGCACCTGAGCAGCCCTCAGCTGGCCCTTTTATACATTGATCATTAAAGGGTTACACAGAACACAGTTAACGCTTTCCAATAGGTTACAGAAGTTAAAAGTTACAATGGCATGATCCTTCACACTTGCATACCAAAGAAGATGCTCCAGAAGAGGGGAGGGCAGGGTGCTATGAGATAGAAGAGGAGGAGGATGGTCTGGGTTAGTGTGAATTGCCCTTTGTTGAGCTGCTGTTATCTGTCAAGTGACAACTAGCTTTCTTTGGATTGGTGCCTGGTTAGTGTCAACTACATTTCAAAGATGCACATATGCTGATTTCTAGAAAAGAAGGTTTTTCTCTGATCTAGCTAAGAGTTAGTGATGGCATGATTTTGCCTATGAAAATTATATCTATTCATTTATACATCAATATGTTCCCTGTAACCAGCTCTGGTCAACAGTCTGGCCATACCATTTTGGACAAGCTGAAGTTTCTGTACAATTTTTGAAGGTGACACATAAAGAATAGGTTACAATAGTCCAAATGGATTATACAGAAGGTATGCATGACCGTGGCCAGATCAGACATCTCAAGGTATATGCACAGGTGCTGCACTAGCCTCAGCTGGCCATCACCAAAACCTGAGCATCCAGGTTCAAGGCCAAGCCCCAATGGCAGGCTTGAGTCTTCAGAAGAAGCATAACCTCACCCAGCATGGGTTGAATCATTATTCCCTGACCTACCCAGGGAATCGTATTCCTTTTCTCATCTGGACTAAACTTCAATTTGTTTGCCCCCATCTAGTCTATGAATGAAACAGAGATATAAAAGAGGGGTTTTATTAGCACAGTGGTGGCATTGGACCTCTAAATTCCAGAAATCTGTTCTAGTGGTTTCATGCATATGTTAAATAGCATGGAGATAAAATGGAGCCCTGAGGATTACATCAGGAATGTAATCACCCCTGTCAAATACCATATACAGTCTACTGAATACAGTGCAAAATATAAAGAAATGAAAGACAAATTATACTCCCCTTATCCATGGCTGTGTTTCTTCCCTGAGTAGGCTGGGCCTCCAAAGTTGCTTGTGTGAAGTAGTGAATGATGCCTTTGCCCACAAGCTGAGAATGAAAAACAGAACCTCTTTCCATGAATTTTATACAGTTCCTCTCCCACATTGTTTCACAAACTCTAGCCCCTTCCTGGGAAACTGGAATGGGATGGAGCTGCTTCTATAAGGAAAAGGTTTCATTCACACATCAAAAGCAGCTCTGATCTACCAAATGAGTGAGGAAAAAAGCTCGGGTTCACTTCCTAACAAGCTGAACGCCATAAAGCATTGGCATGGCTTCCAGAAGCAATAGTGGGTTTTGTGAATGGGGAAAGTTATTATGATATCTGTCAAGCCTTAAAAGCTGCCTAACTATTCTTCTGATAAAGTCCATCTAATACACACAAAATCATACATCATTGTAAAGAAGCATTTGGCACTATCCTTACCAACTGAACCAGTCCTCCCCACCTGGCTGCTTTTATAGACCAGGAAAGGCAAGTTTTCAGCACCCCAGTGCTGGGCTACACTTCTCTAAGGGCGCTTTCCACATCCTGGAGCAGTACAACCTAGAAAGTATCCATTTTAAGTGGGTAAAAAGGGACCAAAGCTATATGCATTGATCCTGTATCAACTATGGTGATCAACTCAGCACAGATATGATCACTTTGATCTACCCCACAAATTGGACACAATTGGCTACTTAGTGGCCCACTTCTTATTCTTGTAGACCAGGGTGTAACAGACTCCAAAAGCAGTAAAAAGGGCTACACTGGACAACTCTGAGCAATGATGTCAGAAAAATAGAATTTCTTTGCCACCCACATTGCTATGGAGTAGGTTTTAAAGAGAGCTGCATGATCATACTGTTTTGGAGTTTTCTGCCCATATTGGTTTAATTGATGTTCCACTCAATTTGTGATCTGCAGTGCCCTAGAGAACTGAGAATTTGATTAGCTGTACCATATGATATGATGCTCAGGAGCAATTGTCTCAGTTGCAAAGGTCCATTATCCATTCTAGAGAACAGCAAAGGTGGTGACAGAATAACCTGCTGTGCTGACAGGAAAATCCCTACAAGCCATTAGAAAGCCATTTGGATCCATCAGTATCCTGGGATAGAATATTGTCTGTCTGCAAAAGCTATGCAGAGGCTCTGAGTTCCAGCAAGGCTAAACCCCATCAGAAAGTTATCTGTCCATGTCAATGGAACTGTAGAATGTTATTCGAGCCCCAGAGCACTGTCATCCCACCTTATCCAAAGTGGGATAAAAAGTGTGCCTTGCTGAATGAGAGATCTGTTGGGAAAGGGCCATGGTTACTCTGAAAGTTCTGAGCCACTCTCTCAGGCCTCAGTATGTGTATTGAGCTGCAGAGACTCCAGCACCCACCAGAGGCCTCCTTGGCTAGTTCAGGAAGGAAACTGTCAAGTAGCAGAGCAGTATTCCCTATTCTGTCCTGAAGTGGAAGAATGTTGGATAGGGGATTAAAGTATGATAGACCACTGCAACATTGTAATTTGGAATGCAATAGTAATGTAACATTGCAATGTAATGCAATGAATGATAACTTGATAGCAGTAATTTGATAACCTCTTCTCTGTGTAAAATAATTATGTAATAATTACATTTCTTGTCCACTTGAACTATTATGAAAATCCCAGTAATACATAGATTTAATACTGCCCCTAATGCTATTGAGAAGTAAAGTTATTAGAATATCATGAACCAGAACAGAATATGCTAAGAGTTCAGCAAAGTCACCTGACTGTTTTATAGTTAGAGGGACAGTGTTTGCACCTGTTTCCAGTTTCATCCATTTGTATGATTATTGGAAAGAAATGGGATTCCTTTTTTGAGGAAGCAATGCCTTTGGCTACAACATGGTTAAATCCCATTGAAGCCACTGGGATTTAAGCATCCAAAGTGGGTGCAAGATTGCAGCCTTGTAGTTTGGTCACTATGTTTATTGCTACTCTGAAGAAAATGCTGAATCAAAATTCTCAGTTGATTATGTGCATACCATAATTACAACAAACTGCAAATTTTTTGGAAGTTATTATACTAATGTTCACAAGACACTGTCCCCAACCTGTTATTGAATTACTTCCTTACATAAATGTGAGTCCCATGTGGACGACTATACCAGTGCTTCTAATTGCACTGTATTTACTTTGCCCCAGAATTATCATTTTGCTTTCATCAGCACTTATGGGTAATTGTTCCTAAGCAAATTACTTAGTATCACAACACTAATTAGGTAGCTTGTCAGGCTGTAACCCTTGCCTCTGTGTGTGCATGTGTGTGTATAAAACCAATTCTTCATATCCCACCCCCAGATAGGAAGAAATTTATCGCAAGGCTGGAAAAAGTAGGAAAGAAAATACATTTCAATAAGTTTGGCCACTGCAAACAGGATACAGAGTGACTCCACGTTTTGCACAAAAAACCTAACTTGTGCCCATGCACTGACATGACATCAGCATTTCCTACAGCAAACATAAAACAACTTATAAAGCTAAGGGTTACTTAGCCCAATCTTCTGTTTCCAGAATGGCCAACAAGTGGGCTATGGGAAACCCACTAGAACCACATAGGACAATAACACCTCCCTGTTCATGTTCCCCAGCAACTGCCTCTGATAATAGAGGGAATATATAGCCCTCATAATGGTTGCCACTGATGACCTTATTCTTCATGAATCTGTCTAGTCCTCTTTCAAAGCTGTCTAGTCTGGTAGCCCTCACTGGTACTGCCCCTTGAGATCACAAGGCTCATAATAAGTGCTTTATGGGATTCCCTGCCACAAGATATTGTGATGGCCACTGTCCAAGAAGATTTTCCTATGGGATTAGAGAAAAGCATGGAAGACAGAGCTATTATTGACTCCATGTAATAACCATATTCAGAACAAGTGAATATCTCTGAATACTACTTGCTAGGGGAGCTATGAGTTTCCTATGACCTGGTTATGAGTTTCCTATAGGATTTTTGCTAGCTTCTATTAAAAACTAGATGGAATTCTGTATTAGATGGAACCTTAATTTCATCTTGCGATATGGTTACATTCTAGATTCTAGGCCATACTAATTGCTATTGGCTAAATGTGTGATGATTTGTCAAAAGGTTTTTGGAAACTTCACAGGTTATTTTATTTTGATAAGAAGTTCCTTTTTAATTAACAAGAAACAAAATACTTGATCTCTCCAAAACTCCCATTCTTCCACAGTAATATGTGAAAGCATGATGGAATAGGCCATCATGTTTGGCATCCATGTTTATGTCATCTTTACACTGTTGATGTATTCAGGCAAAATTCTATGGTCTCCCAACATCATCCTCTGACCTTGGAGTTGGGACGCTAAAGGCAGAACCCTCACCCTGCCTCCTTGTACCTGGTGTAGAAAGGACTTGATCAGCTGGCTTCCCCAAGATCTCAGTTCTCACATGGACCCTAGAGTGGGAAAGAGGGTAATTGGGCAACGAAGCAGAGGAGGCTGCATCCATGGCATTCTGCCAATTCCAATCAGTGCCCTGGCCTCCTTCATTTCTCCTCCTTGGCTCTAACTCTAGATGACCAAAACTAGTCTAGAGAAAATGCAGAGCATAGCAGGGATTTTCATTCCCACACCTCTCAAGTTGCATTAGAGAATTGTACATTTCTGAGTTCAAAGGCTTAAAAGCATCTGCCACAGTGTCTATACAGTTGTGTATGATATGTGCTGGAAGAAGCATGGTAATGAAGATGCTAAATGGCTAATTGTCTGGAATGTGCACAATAAAAAGATTGTTGTGGAGCAAAATACAAAATAAAAATAAATAAAAGATCAAAGAGTCTGGAGAAAGTTTGCAAGGACACTTCTCATTTAGGTAATCTATATTATGCTTATCAATTATTTAAAATCAGAAATAAAGCTGCTTGCTCCCAAACTTATGTGCTAAAAATAATGCAAGAGAAAATAATCAGTTATTGGAAAGCATCAATAGCTACCTGGAAAGGAATAAGAATAGGTTTGGGTTGCACACAATACAATTTGTATCACATATATATATATATATATATATATATATATATGAAGGAAGGTGGGAGAGAGAGAGCAAGAGAGAAGATAGAAAAAGCAATAACATTATGTATTCTAATAACATAGCAAAAAGATTTATACTGTGTATAAAGAAAACAAAATTAACAAAAAATGCAGGCTGCCAGATAAGGTGGACAGCTGCCAAGACAATAAAATAAGATACCCAAACGACTGAGCAATACAGCTTTTCTTTTTGTGATGCTTGAAAAACATTACAAGTGGCACAATACAGAAGTCCTTTCAGTAAAGACATTAGCATGGCATTTATTGGAAAGGGAGCTTGAATGCTATCCACACCTACCAGATGTGCTGTGGAGGGAGAGATGCCATCTCTTTTTCATAAGGCTAGCCAGTTCCTAGTCAAATGCATTTGTTAGTAAAATGGTGGTCTTGTGTTACTGAATAAAGTAACTCATCAAATTGAGGGAAATTAATTGTGCTTGCAAACATAGGCTTGTTTAACATTCACTTTCAAGCTGCTGCACATTCTGGACTTTTCACTTTCTTTCCTTGTTCTTTTTTGTGTGATTGCTGGCTTACAAAGTTATCATGGAAATGGGTACCAGTTTCAAGAGCTTGTATATCATATTTGTTAACGAGTGAAAAGTAAGACCTTGGGAATATGCCTATTGTAGCAGTTCTGGAATTGCTGCCGCCATTGCTTTCTATTTAGAAATGAAGTGGTGTAGCCAGAAAAGACAAGAAAAACATACAGCATGAGCACTGGCCTGGATAGATGTGATGGTCATGTGGAGTCCCAGAATGATTGGGACATCTCTATGGTGCTGCATCTGCTTAGCAATGATGAATGAGTTATGACCATAATCATGTGCAGGCTTTCGTGTTATTTTCTAAGCATCAGCAGGGCAATGCATCTTAGTGAAACATTTCTTTCAGAGTCAGACTGACAGCAGGGCATCCTGCCTTGGAACTCTGCACTGGAATGATTCTGCCATAAAAAGCACATAATTGCATAAATCAATAAAACTGCATGGACAATGTGCTTCACTTCTGCGTATATTCCAACATACTCAAAGGTTTTAAATAGCAATACCCAATATCAGAAGACTGGGTATTTATGGCAAGCAGGGCAGAGTTCAACAAAGTAGTATCATTTATTTATTTAGTAAACTTGTCTTCTGTGTTATTAGACCCATAGGACTCTCTAAGCAGATTACAGCAAAACAGTTTGTAACAATAGAAACAGACTAAAATACAATATAGCAATCAAATAACAACAATAAAACAAAAAATGCAGGAACATATAATGATACATAATGACAATATGGGACTGCAGGTGGCGCAGTGGTTTAAACCGCTGTGCTGCTGGGCTGGTTGACCGAAAGGTCGCCGGTTCAAATCTGCACAACGGGGTGAGTTCCCATTCCTCCGTCCCAGCTCCTGCCAACCTTGCAGTTCAAAAGCATGCAAATGCAAGTAGATAAAAAGGTACCACTTCGGTGGGCAGGTAACAGCGTTCCGTGCACCTCGGTGTTTAGTCATGCTGGCCACATGACCATGGAGACTGTCTGCAGACAAACGTTGACTCCCTCGACTAGGAAACAGAGATGAGCACCGCCCCCTAGAGTCAGACATGACTGGACTTAATGTCAAGGGGAAACCTTTACCTTTACCTTTTAATGACAATATACAACTGAGAGTTAGGTGTGAATAGGTTAAAAAAATATGATAAAGCAGTAGAACATACTATAAATTATACAGTATAGAATCAATTATGAAAAAGTCCAGAGAATAAAGTTGGTTTTGCCTGGTGCTGTAAAGATTGTAGTGAGGTATCAAACAAACTGCTCTCCAGACGTAATTCCATAGTGGGGCACAACAACTGAGAAGTTCTCTCTTTTATTAAGCATCTTCCTTACCTCCTTGGAGGATGGGTTTCCATACCTGATCTTAGGGGTCAGATAGGCATGTATGGGAGCAGGCGACCCTTCAGGTATCCTGGTCCCAAGATGTTTAGGGCTTTTCATGTTAAAACAAGCACCTTACACGCAGTTTTGATTTTGCATGCACTTTACATGCAGATTTGTGCCAGAGGTCCGAGATTCAGTCATTAGCCTACTGAATTTTAAATAAAGGACTCAAGGGCTGTGGTAAAATGTCTTGTGTGAAACTCTGCAGAATGCTTTGATTTAGTAAAAGGCATTTCCTGATACCTTATCCCCATGTTCACTAGAAAACAATACCTATGCTCTGGTGTTTGCATTGGTGTTTCCATTTTCCCTGAGGAACAGGAGAATGAAATAGAAGAAACTCCCTGACAAAGGATAACAGGACCTAAACAACTAGAAGCAGTGGGAGCAGTGGAATGATGGAACTGCTTTCAGACACTTGGGCATGAGATGGAAAGGTAGCGTACAGTGGGAGAACTACAGTGTTTCTTGTGCAATGGCAAGGAAGAGGCGGAAGGACAGTCAAGCTGATGCAAATGGAACCATAGCTACTAAAGCAAGTAGAGAAGAGCAGGCATTGTGGAAAACTCTCTGCAGTGTGGGATTGAAACTCATGTATGCCTTAAGGAGCCATGGACTCTCCAGGTCTGTTGCCATCCTGAAGGACACATTAGAGATGTGACTGAGGGGCTGCCAAAGCTCATAAAGCCCACTGATATCTACCCCTTCCTTCTCATTCATATAAGATCAAATGACACTATCAAACTGGGTCTTTGAAGAAATCACAGCAGGCTTTGAAACTTGTATATAATCCCGACATGTATTTCATGATCTATTTTGGGTTCTATGTGCAGTTTATTTCTTTTTTAAAAATAAATTAAATAATTTAATGCATTTCTTTTATTTTATTAAGTGTAGTTTAGACCCACACCCTTCTTTTGTTTCCTCAATGTATGAAGAACTATGAGACCTACAAAGCCCACTTCATCCACAGAGAACAATCAGTTTTGCTGTCAGATTGCGGCCTCTGGCCACATATGATGCGCTGCTAATGGGCTCCAACAGGAGATTATGTTCATCCTTTTTTGGCTTCAGGGATTCTCATAGTGATGGCAAGAACAATGTTATGAGTGATCACCATCTCTAAGTGATTACCAAAACCTCCCACATGAAATCAAAAGGATACCTAAGGCAGATGATATTGACATTGACTTCAAGGACATGTGAGGTTAGAAGAAATAGTTCGTATAATGTAACTTGGTCAGTATTCTTTATATGCTGATTTTCAGGTCCTCTAGATGGAAATCACATTAGAATGTCTCTCTGTGTGTGTACGTGTGCGCGTATGTGTGCATGTGAGTGTTTTATTGGAAACCGAGAGTGAGCAGATTGATGTTGAATACCTATCCATCATGATTTCAAACTGCCTTTTGAAAATTAGCCAATTGTCTTCCCTATTGGGTGTTCCTCTGCAGGCCAGGTTGCTGTCATAATTCATCTTACTGGCAAATTTCATTAACTTAATTTAAAAAGTATACATCAAATAGCTTCATTCAGGCTTTTTGCTCTTGGCAAAGATTCCAAAAATCAGTTTAGTCAGTTGAGTTGATGATGACCCCCTACATGAATTTCAGATGCCTTTGGAGAAACGTTAATAAAATATTTTCAGCAGGAGCTTTGCATTTTGATGTATATTAGCTTCTGAGACTCATGCTGCTAAAAATGTGCCAAATAACCTGGGCAACATTTTCTCTACCTACCTATGGAGAAGTTACATGAAACTTATTTGCTTCGGCATTTCCCAATATAGATTTATGAATATTCAGATGATTGTATGTCAATGCAATTGTCTAGAAGACTACTGCTACATATTATTGGTTTGGACTTTCTTCCTATGCTTAATGTTAGTGACTGCATTGAACTGAAGGGGGCAGGTTCATTATTGAGAACAAACTTGAAAGGGGAAACAATCTTGTCAAATATCTGTGTACTTATCACTTATTTTAATGTGCATGCATCTATCCGCATGCCCCTTCTAGAATTATCAGTGAGAAATTCATACATTCCCAAGTTTGCAGTGCTGTCCATATAAGAGCACACACAGAGAATGTTCAAACTCATGTACACATTTAAAAAACGTACAAATAATCATCTGGACATTTGCAAAATGTCCATAACATGCTTTAACTAATGACTACGTGCATACAAAAATATTTCAGAATGCTCATGAAAATATGTACATAGTATATACTGTATATTGCAAACATGTGCATTATTTTTATATAGATTTTGTTTTCTTTTAAAGCAAACTTATGTAGAAATGCATTGAATGAGAATGACCTAAAAATAAATGAATGATTAAAATCTTCATAATGCCAAAGCTGACAGATCTGTCACTCCCCAGCATAGGAAGGCCCAGTGGTAGAGTGATGAGTTGGCAAGAAATCTGGGGAAAGCATATTGTGCATTCCTCACATAGTTTTTTTTAAATCCTGAGTTACATGCACATATGACACTAGTTACATTAAAGGAAAAGAGATGAGCAAGGCACAGATAAAACAGGTATTTTTGTCAAAATCTCACAAGGTGCATGCATTCTTGCAATTGTGTAAGTTTCAACACAGTTGGTATATAGGTTAAAAACTGTAATCAGATAAGAAAAAAAGTGGGCTTAAAGCAATAGGACAAAGATCTACCAAATGCAATAAATGAACTTCTGTATTTTTTAATCATTGAATTTTGATTCTTTGTTTATTTGGATATATACACCAGAAACTGCTGTGTTAGGGAAACTGCCATTTCCAAAAACCATTTTGTCTGTAAGTATTTTGATTTGAAGTCATTTTGTCTGAAAAATAAATGTGCAGTTTTTCATATTTTGATTTGAAGATGATCTCTAACATCTTCCAGTGATTTTCTATGGCCATCCTAAGTGACCATAGTCAATGCATTCCAATTTGGTTTCTTTTCTCTGTTTAAATGCATTCCAATTTGGTTTCTTTTCTCTGTTTAAAGCCCTGCTCCATCATTACCATCACCAATGCACCTTATAAATAGTAAAGGGACAAGTAATTACAAAAAAGCAAGAAATCCTTTCTACAATATTCCATTTCTGACTTTTATTCATACTGGTTTTCTGTAGAATAATAAACAATGTAGAAGAGACTTTGGCACAGAACAGACCATAGCACTCACTGAAAGGGAATGGCTGCTTAAACCTGCAGTAAGCAATATCCATTGCAGGCATGCCTTTGCATTATTCCCTGATGTGTATGTGCACACACTATAGAAATTGCTGTAGTGACAGGTGGCGAGACAAAGCACTCTGCAAATGCCTTGAGGCCTTCTTATTTGGATGATTACAGCAGGGTGACTACAACTCCCATTATCCCTGATCATTGGCTGTGCTGGCTACAGCTAATAGGAGTTTATAGACCAACAGATCAGGATGCACAAAGTTGCAGAAGGCTGCTTTAGATGGTAGTCGGAAATTATAACAGAAATGGACTTCTGTGTGTGGATATCATTTAACAAAGGAAAGCATAAGCCACAGGACTTGCAAAATTCACAGATGGATAAGTAATACTTATTATGTCTCTGCTGTAATGGGCCCAGAATGGAAGTCCTGCAGTTGCACAGTGGTTTCTATTCCTGAGGGAGCCATTTTCAAGGCTGGTTGGAGACAGAAATATTTCCATTCATTGAGAAAAAGGCCTCTTTAGAAGATTTTCAGACCTGTGGAGAATGAAAACACATCAACCCCCAAGGGACTTTATTTGATCTATTGTATTATAATTCTTGGAATATGCCTGAATAAAATGTTTTAAAGATTGTAGCCCTTCAGTTATACAGAAGCCTTGGTTTTGAATTTATTGGGGTAGGGGGGAGTAGGGAGAAAACACAATTAAAGTCTTTTTTCTGTTTAGTGCAGTGTGAATAAAAAACCTCTCAGGTTGGCCAGGACTTCTTAACAGTGCTTGATGAAAAGTCTAAACAAGATGGAAGGCAGTTGTAATGTCTCATGTCATCTCTGAAGGTGGAGAGTGTGGAAAGAAAGAATAGGAAGTTCTTCTATGCTTAATGAAACGCAGTGAGTAGAATAATCTGCAAAATTTGCCCGTTCCAAGTTCCTCCTAACCCATCATTTTACTAAGTAGATGTAAGCAAGCCACCCAGAGCTGTCCTGAGACATTTTGTTGCCTGAACTGAAGCACCAAATGGCATCACTATACACACAACTTGAGTGGATCCCAAACTGTCTCCTACCACTGTTGTAGGGTCAATACTTTAAAAAGCCTTGGTATTCCATTCAGAGACCAATTATCAATATAGCCTGCTTCTGGAATGGCTTAATTCATGGTATAAGGCATTGATGCAAGTATGCATAATACAGGAAAGATAAAACTGGTCCACCAGACAAGGTTGTTGCATGTTAATTGGTTTGAGCATGCAGGACTACACTCTGTTCCAAGAAAGGATGGGAACCTTGTTTGACCATATAGGCTGGGTCCAGCAAGGCATCCTATGAAAGATTTGAAGATACTTAGGAAGAAATAATAAATAAAACAAAAATGAGAACATACAGTTTATTGACTACGATAATGGCATATAGATGCAGGTCATAAATAAACAAGCAAAAGAAAGCCCAGACTCCCCTTCTCTATGGTTACTGGTTCCCCAAATAGACCAGTGCTGCTCTATTGACTTCCAAACATGCCTGGGAAGAGACACATCAATTCCTTCCTCAGGCAAAAATGAAAACCAGCTCCTCTTGCCAAGGGTTTTGTATGATTTCTCTCTTCCACTCCTGCAGAGCCTGTCAGGATTGCACCCAGGTTTCCTCCCCATTCCTAAGGAATAGTGATGTAAACACTGTAAAGCCTTGCCTTATCTACAAAATGCCTGGGGAAGCAGTCTCAAGGCTAGTATCTTTGGTGCTGTTCTTTACCAACTGAAGGCCACAAAGCCTTGGCGTTCTTTCAGAGAAACTATTCTGGCATATGGACACTGAGAAAGTTCACTACCATTCCACTTAAAACACAAGAGCCTCATCACCTTGCTTCTGCTAGACCCTGAAGAATGCCAGTCTCCATCCCAAAGACCTCACAAATCCAGCCCACAAATCCAATCCTGTTCTTGTCCCTGTAGAGAACAGTTCTTACTTCCAATCAGCATCTGATAGAAGACTAATGCTTTACCCTCCTTAGCACAGGAAAAAAAAGGTTGCCCTTCTCAGGGCTTATTTTATTTTCAGTCAGGTGCTGATTGGAGGTAACCTTTTCTCAGCAGGACAGAGGAACTAGAGTTGAATGTCACTGAATGATTTAGTCCTTCTGAGTGGACCTGGAAAGATTTGTCCTGATCACTTGTAAGATGTGTTGTTCATCTTAACTTCTGACAGAAGTATATTTGGAGAGTTATTTAAAAATGCTGCTGAGTGATTAGTCTTGAATAGTCCAGAGTGAATACTTGAATAGAAAGCATGCCTATCAAGAAGCAGGCATGATCAGCTTGTCTACTTAGAAGGATGTAGGACAAGACTCTGCAGGATAGAAGGAAACAGAACTGAATTAGTAGCACTTTCAAATAGCATTTCCACTGATAATTAAGCATGAACATCATCTCTATTCACAGCCAAGCCCCTGTATGTCTACTTAGAAGTGACCACTATATGTTGGTAACAAAGAAATGTTTAGGAAGAGTTAGATTTTTAAGGTCCACCTAATGTTGCCTGAGGGGACTGCAGGTGGCGCAGTAGTTTAAACCACTGTGCTGCTGGGCTGGTTGATTGAAAGGTCACCAATTCGAATCTGCACAACAGGGTGAGTTCCCATTGCTCCATCCCAGCTCCTGCCAACCTTGCAGTTCGAAAGCATACAAATGCAAGTAGATAAAAAGGTACCACTTTGGTGGGCAGGTAACAGCATTCCGTGCACTTCGGTGTTTAGTCATGCCAGCCACATGACCACAGAGACTGTCTGTGGACAAACGCTGGCTCCCTCGGCTAGGAAAGGGAGATGAGCACCACCTCCTAGAGCCAGGCATGACTGGACTTAATGTCAAGGGGAAACCTTTACCTTAATGTTGCCTGAGTTTCTGCCCACCATGGGAAAGTATCTGTCAATGACTTTTTGAAAATTGAATCTGGATCCAGGCCTGAAAGAAGGTCCCCCATTGTTGTTACAGAGTCTTTGGTTTGTTGCAGCTATAATTCAGCAATGAGGTGGAATTCTCTCAGGGAAGAAGATGCTGTTGTTTATTCCTGTATTTTATTTATATACCATCTCATAGCTGAAACTCTCTGGGCAGTATACAATGATCCGCACTGAGATGCTTTTTGAATTGGGGATATTCTAGATGTTTGCCATCGTAAAATGACTTCTTTCTTTGCCAGATACTAGGTATTGCCATTGTAATGGATAGTACTTGAATATCTACAGAACTGGTAGGAACTCGTTGTTCTTCCTACAGTTTATTTTGCTTAAATATGGAGTTATATTTAAATATAAATATAGTCTTCCAAGTGAAGTAAGCAATTTAAGCAGGGTTGTTAACTATATTGAATCACAATGTTCCAAAACACTATACTTTAAAACCTGAACCACATGTGAAAACAGGTGTTTTGTAGCTAATAGGGTGGGTTAGAAATCCAATAAATAAATAAGAGTCTTTCTTCAAAAGCATACCCAAAGATTTAAAACACATCACAAGCCATCTGGGGGCAGAGTAGGATAGGGTCTGTCTGTCTGTCTGGGCATTTTTACCCTATCCTTTACAGCAGTTTTCAGGACAGCAATACAACAGTAAAAAGTAGCATCAGATAAAGAAAACCTGACAAAAACTAGTACTAAAACTAAATTAGATCTTAAAATACTGGGAAAATAAAAACATTTTGACCTGGCACTGAAATGAAAAAAGCTTTAGTGCCAGGCACACCTTTCTAGGGAACATGTTCCAAAGCGGGAGTGCCACTGAAAAAAGCCCTTCTGAGAAGGATTCGTCAGAGTATGATCAGAAGAAAGACCTACTGAGTTTGACAGTGCTTTATTGCTAAGGAAACGTAACCATCAGATTCAAAAAATTGAAGTTGTGGGTGGATCCATTTCATGAAAGCAGCTGGCCTCAATAGAGGGAATGAATGAATTTTGGGTCAAATACCTGTTTCTCCTCTGCCTGGACTTGTATGCTTTATAACAATAATAACAATAAACAATAATGAATGAGTACATAACACCTTAATTTTGGAATGCCTGCTTGTTGACATACTTATTACAGTATTTTCCTCCACACCATCATTCCTGAATATTCATATATGTCCATGTCCTACCTATATATGCTTATGTACTTTTTTTTCCTTTTGCATGATCATAGGGATAGGTAAATAGGGTAGCCCAGAAGAAACCCTTTTTTAGTTTGCAAAGGGAAAATGGAGCACACAGGGTGATTATTGCTGCACACTTTTCCTTGTTTGCGGTCTCCACCGTTGTTTAAAGTAGAGCTGGCTTTGCATCCTCATTTGCTGGATGTGCTCCTTCAAGCTAGATAACAGCTCAAAGGTCACTTTCTACTTGCTGAATGTCAAGAAAACAAAAGGAAAGTTTAATCCTTCAAAAGCATAAGAGGGAGTGCCAAAGGTCGCCAAAGATTATTTTAGTTCTGTATTTTGTGAGAAGCTTTTTTCAAAAGAATAATTATAGAAATGAAAGGTCTTTGAGCCTTACATTATGCCAATTCCCAGTAGCTGTGCTTCGTGTGAAACCAGTGAATAGCAACTACAGCTGTTAGCATCTGCTCCAATAGCTCATTGGAAAGGAACAATACCAGATCATCATTCTACTCATCTAAAGAATTTTAAAAGAATAATGTCCTAATATAATAGGGATACTTCTACATGGAACCTTTACAGAGCTCACAAGGGCCCTTTATATAGCCTTTTCAATGGCCACTATGAAGTGTTGAAAAGTTTTGATTTTTGAAACACATTATGCAATTATCACAATTTAGAAATGAATTTAAAGTATGCCTTGCAGCCATCCATAAAAATAAAAGAAGATGTATAACCCTCTTTCCAAGACTTTGAAACCTAGATATTTGAAACTTAGCATGCATACTAAGGGGATCCTAAGGGTGTGTGCCTCAGGGTTATTTGGTTTATGAGATTCAAAAAATATTTTTCATTAATATAAACGTCTTTCTTTTTTGAAGCGTGCTGTAATGTCTTCAGTCATGATGTACCAGAATTCCCCAACACTGGTTCATAGTCAATAGAATCCAATGAGAGCTAAGAGTAGTCCAAGTCAGAGTTACACAAGTGGTCTTTTTCCTCTTGTAGGGCAGCCCTTCAGGGAAATAGTGTGGACATAAACCTTTCCTTCAGGGGACTATAGGATTGCATTACTGCAGTGGCAGGGCATAAGGCTGCCCAGTGAATTGGGCACAATGTGTCTGCCTCTACCAGCTACAGAATTTTACTTGAAAATTCTGCTGTAACAGACTAAATACTCTTCCATCCTTAAAAAGCCAGATTTGTTCCTTAGAACATGACAAATATGTGAATGTAAATTGCCATTCTTCTTTGTGTTTAGTGTATAATTGCACCTATTGTCAACTTGTCTAGAAAATGTACTTTAGATTCAATCATGCCAAATGCTGATCTGTACAATCCAGCAATGCATTAGAAGCATAAATAATCCCACTCAAATAACTGAAATAATTATATGTTGCTATGAAATGTCCTGCAGATCTTTGACTGAGACTTGTATTTGACAAAATCAGACTTTCTGAACATCACTTGAGAGCTGATTCTTCTTAGCATGGTTCAAGTGGAAAAACCACTGCCAGTGAATTTCCTCTCCTTAATTTCCAGGTGCTGAAGTGGTGATGTAAAGACACCTTGAAGTAGAAAAGCAAGCCTAGGTCAGCCCTAATGGCACGCAAGAACATTCTTACAGTTCCAGCTCTGCTTTCTTTTGCCATGCTAGTAGAACAAGAGTGGAGCTGAGCTAATCAGTGACTGTTCATCCATCACTGATGCAAGATCACTCTTTTTTATAATTTTAAAACTAGATTCTGCTATCCAGTCCTATAAACTAATGCCAAGGTAAGATCCAATTTAGAACAAGCCTCCAGCACAATGTCTTTGGATGTAATCCCAAACCAGCTTGGTCCCTGGCCATGCAGTCACTGTTGCAGCTGAACTGACTGCAGCCACTGAGAACCTTGGGCTGTGGGCTCAGCTCAGTGACAAGCACTTACTCCTCATGGCAAAGGTCCCCAATTCAATTCCTGACTTCTTTGAGTTAGGCTAGGGAATTCTCCTACCTGAAACCCTGGAGAGCTCCATGTTGACAAGATAAGATAGACCAATGGTCTAAGCTTCTCATGTTCCTATGAATGGTTTTAAAAATAGATTTTCCTGCATTAGCTGCTGCATCAAAAGCAAGGGTAGCCATGTTGTCCTGAGGGAAATCCCCAGAATCTCAATAATACTTTTATTAGGACAAGTCAAATGTCACAACATACCATGCAAGCATTCAGGTTCTTCAGAAATCATAAGGCAAGATGGTAAACAAAGGGCAGTATTATTTATTTATTTATATAAGATTTTATTAACATTTTAAACTACAAATTAAAACATCAATCATCAAATACATCGGACAGGCTGGGTCAGCCCCCTATAACATATCTTTTAGCATTCTATGATCATAATCAAATCAATTTATAAAAGTTTAAAGACATCTTTAAATCTAAGCCAAGTCCCGTTTCTCTAGCCAGTCATAAAAAAAGTCCCAAGTTTGGTAAAAGTCAGTGTCTTCCTTCTCCTTCAGTGATAGAGTCAGTCTATCTATTAGGGCAGTATTATTTATTATCAGATGACCTTTATATTCCACCTTTTTATTTCTTGCAAGCAGCCCAAGGTAGCTTAGATAGTCCCTTTCCACCTTTTTTATCCTCATATCTACCACTTTGTGAGGACAGTTAGAATGAGAGTGTGTGACTGGCCCAAAGTCATTTATAGAGCCTCACGGCCAAGTGAGGATTGGCTCTTCCAGGTTCCCAGACCAACACTTTCATCCTCATGCCACACTGGTTCCATCTATGTAACTGAGACCACCCATGAGTGGGTAGCCCCACTGATTCTCTTCTGCAAGCTGTGTCCACCACTTGCGGACCAGAGATTTAACACTTCCTGGAACAACCCCAAATGAGCCAACATTCTTCATTGTGGCCTCTGTCCATCACACATATGGGGTCCTGCGCCTGTGCAGTGCCTATGGCCAGGAGATTGATAGCTAACGGTTTGGCAGGAAAACTCCGCTCCCCTCCCCGCTAGCAGTATATATGGAGTGGAGTGTCTGCCACTTTCCAGGCTTTGCGACCACCATTCATTGTGCCTCGTGCCGCTTTCGCTCTCGCTCTGACCATTTCTCATTCTCTTCACATTGCGATTCTTCTTCTTTCCAAGTTATTTATTTATTTAATTTTATTTATTTCTTTTATTTTAAACATTTGTATGCCGCCCCATTGCAACAAAGCCTCGTGGCGGCTTACAACAGAACAAAATACATAAATAAAGAACAACATAACAATAAAAAAATACTTAAAACCCCCCAGTGCATCTCGGCTAATAATTTAAAATCCAATAAATACAAATAATTTAACAACTAAAATAAATTTTAAATAAAAAGGTCTTAGCCTGGCGCTGAAAAACAAATAAAGATGGTGCCAGGTGGACCTCTCTGGGGAGCGCATTCCATAGATGGGGCGCCACCGCAGAGAAAGCCCTGCTCCGGGTATTCATTCTCCTAAAGTTATATTCCAAGTTGTATATTCCCTGATAGTTCTTGTTGTTTTCTCATCCTTTATCCTTCTTCTACTTTCTTCCTAAAAAAAAAGAAAAAACCAAAAATATTATATTTCCCCTCTGCACTGTTTTCTTCTTTCTTTTTCTACGATGGCGCAACGAGCAGCTTTCTGCAAGTGAGTGGAATGCAAGTTGAAAATGTCTCCGGCCGACCCGCATGATTTATGCGTCCTCTGTCTGGGGGAGGGTCATAGGACAGACAAGTGCAGCCATTGTCAGGCCTTCTCGAAGCAGGCTAGGAAGAACCATGAGAACTGCCTCCGTAGGCTCTTGTGGGACTGCACACTTATGCAATCGGACCCTCTGGTTGCTCGCCCTGCTTCAACCTCAGCTGCAACTGCGTGTCCAGCCTCCTCTGCACCACCAGCCTTCTCTTCCGGAGCTCCGCCCTCACGCCCTTCGGATGAAGGTACATCTGCTATGGGCGATCGGCCTGCTTCCCCGCCAAAAAAGCAGCGTGAAAAGAGGAAGCATAATGGCTCTGAAAAACCTGCCAAGCACAAGAAGGCCAAAAAAGATAAGTCTGCAAAGCCGCCTCGTAAATTGAAGAATCGCGAGCATCCCAAACATCAAGACTCGGGTTCATCGGCCCTATTGGTCCTGATGGCTGTCGTGGTACCAACACCATTGGGTCTGACACTTCAAGCAGCCATGAGGGTTGGCCCTCGGTGCATGGGTGAGCCAACAACAGAGCTTCCGTAAGCTCCACATTGGAAATTGATCTCTGATGGGGAGATTTGAGACTCCCTGCCTGGGGTTAGGTCTCCCACACCTATGCCCCCAACCAGACTGGACATGGAGATGTCTCCTCTTAGGAGTCGGAGAAGCCGTTAATCCGACAGAAGATCTGATGACTGGTACCATCCTCAATCTTCGTTCTATCATGGATGGGGAGACTACCATTCTGTTGGGCATTACCCGGCTCCTAGAGACCATCCATCTCAACCAGCTCATCGAGACCGCCTGACATCTTTGGTCCCGAGGCACGCTCCAGCGATACCGAAAGGGAGAGCAGTCGGTCCCTGTTCCCGGCAGAGTCTTCCTCCACTGCTCCCCCATACTATGGGGTTGATTCAGATGACTCTGACATCAACTCAACTTCTCCAGATGTTGCGGTGACTTCCCAGGGCCCTGGGTCCCTGATGAATCCCACATCTCCTTCGCGAAGCTGATGTCGCATCTGGTTCAGTTGCTGGAAATTGATGCCATACAACGGCCCGGACCCAGCACTGATAAATTTTATGATGTCATCCATGGAGACAGGTTGACCTCTATAGTACTGTTGCTTATCACCACCCTGCGGCAAGCTATGACTCAGCCATGGGACCTGCCCGCCTATCCTCAACTGACACTGAGGAGGTACGAAGCCATATACTAGGAGGAGGACATCCCATTCCTCCTGCATCATCCCAAACTGAACTCGGTTGTGGTGGAGTCTTCCCAGGGCAGGGAGTCAAGGGGTCACACCATACCCTGAGACAAGGAAGGGAGGAAGATCGACTCCCTAGCTTGCCGAGTCTATGCGGCCTCTGGACTCGGCTTGAGAATATCTAATTATGAGGCAAAACTGGCACGATAGCAGTACTTTATAATGCAGTGTCTCAACAATGTAATCTCAGCTCTCCCGGACAACCAGGGCGACCTCGCAAAAGTCTTCGTGAAGGAGGCTATGCAGTTCGCAGTCCAACAGCTCTCCATTGCCCAACATCATTTGGACATGGACTCCAGGGCCCTGGTTGGTGCCGTCTCCCTCCGGAGGCATGAGTGGTTGTGCAATTGCAATTTTCCGGAGGAGATGAAGAGGCGTATAGAGGAGATGCCCTTTGATGGGTCTGGCCTCTTCCATTCCAGGACTGACCACAAGCTCAAGAAGATCCACAAGTCCAGGATGATGCCTCAGCACCAACAACAGCAACAACGCCGCCAACAACAACCACCACAACATTATCAACAAGGCCGTCGCCGTTTCAATGGCAACAAGCAACAGCGTTGACGGGATGAGTGAACCTTTCCTCTGCTCCCTACCTCATCCACCCCTCTTTCATTTGGGGACTGGCTGAAAGGCTGACTCCCCATTTGGGAGTACATCACATCTGATCAGTGGGTGTTGTCCATCATTCAGTAGGGATATTAGATAGAATTCGACATCATTCCTCCATCGAGCCCGATCCGGTTTACACCATGCTCACCAGCATTGCTCGATGAAGTTCGACAACTTCTCCGTAAAGGAGCAATTAGTCAAATAGCTTGAATGGAAGGACTTCACAGATTCTATTCGAGATATTTTATGGTCCAGAAGTGGGACGGTGGTCTTCCTTCAATACTAGACTTACGAAACGTCAATTGGTTCATCACCACAAAAAAATTCAGGATGACCACCCTTCAAAATATCCTACCGTTGCTGAGGAGGGAGGATTGATTTGCCTCATTGGACTTGAGGGATGCCTATTTCCACATTTCGATGCATCCGTGTCATAGGCGTTTCCTCCGTTTTGCTATTGCATCTGAAGTTTTCAAATTCATGGTGCTACCTTTCCAACTGGCCACTGCACCAAGAGTGTTTACAAAGTGCAAGGCCCCTGTCTGTGCCTTTGTACGACTGCATGGTGTTCAAATTTACCCTTATCTCGACAATTGGTTGCTAGTCTCTCAGACCAGAGAAGGGCTTCTTTCCTCGATACAGATAACTTGTACTCTGCTGCAGGAACTTGGACTTTGCATTAACATCGAGAAATCTTCTCTTGTTCCTGCACAGATGATCACTTTCATCGGACCCCGTCTGGATTCCATGATGGCAAAAGCCTTTCTCCCATGGGACAGACAGCATACTCTTGCTCACCACATCCATCGAATGCGATGAGACAGGACGGTTCCTGCCTGATCCATCCAAAGACTCTTGGGACACATGGCTGCATCAGTCGCTGTTGTCCCACATGCCAGGCTTCGACTTCGGCCTCTCCAGCTTTTCTTCAACAAGATGTTTCAACCGCAAAGGGACTTACCAACGAAGTTAATTTGGATTCCATCCTCTGTCCTTCACTCGCTGCTATAGTGGACAATTCTGGCCAACCAGAATTGGGGTGCCATTCCGGCCCAGATGCCCTTCAGTGACTCTTGGTACCGATGCATCCCTACTCAGATGGGGAGCAGTGTGTTCCGATCTACTCACTCAAGGCGTTTGGAATCGGCAGGAATCTGGGAACCATATCAGTTTCCTGGAACTTCTGGCAGTATTCAAGGCCCTACGCTCGTTTGAGGACGTTCTTCATGGTCCTCAGATGTCGTTCAGATAACCTTGAACAACATTGCCATGGTCTTTTATCTGAACAAACAAGGAGGGACAAAGTCGCCAATGCTAGCCCGGCTATCGATGCAGATCTGGGAGTGGTGCATCCCGAGAGACATTGCCCTCGTAGCAGTACACCTAGCCGGTACAGACAATGTGGAAGCTGATCTCCTAAGCAGACACATGTTGACATCTCACAAATGGGAGCTGGATCCCCAAGTACTCGACCAGCTATTCCATTGCTGGGGTCATCCAGACATAGACTTGTTCATTACCCGGCAGATGAACTTTTACACTTTCCCTCCGATTCCCCTCATTATGAGAGCAATATCAAAGATAATTCATGACAGGGCCACAGGACTACTGATAACTCCATGGTGGCCACACCAAGCATGGTTTTCGACACTTCTTCGCATTTCTCAAGACAAATATCTTTAACTTCCATCCATCCTGTATCTCATAACCCAGCAAGAGGGCACTGTCCGCCACCTGGATTTAATATCGCTGAAATTAACAGCCTGGCGGATTTGATAATAGTCAGCGCTGGCTCAATACCGATGGCATCTGTACTTTCTACGGGTCCTGTACCCAGATCCAACACTGTAGTCCACACTTCGAATCCATCTGTCATCCCTACATCATCGGATCCAATGAATCTCCCATTGGGTCTGACGTTTTTCCACCTGGCCATCCAACGCATTCTCAATTCTGCGTTAAAGCTGTCAACCTGAAAAATCATACGCGGCTAAGTGGCAACAATTCTCTACCTTTGCCGAGTCTCGCTTGTTTCTTCCACATTCAGCATCCATAGACCATATTCTCCAGTTCCTCTTTGAACTCCACCATTTGGGACTTAAGCCATCCTCTATAAAGGTGTACACGGCGGCAATTTCCTATTACCATAGTACAGTTCAAGGATCTTCCATTTTTTTCTCAACCACTGATAAAGCGATTCCGTAAAGGGCTGCATAACCTTCACCCGATGGTTAGACTGGTTATCCCTACTTGGAGTCTTTCAGTGGTATTACAAGTGCTAACAACAGCCCCCTTCAAACCCTTGGTGACTATCAATTTACCTCTTGTTTCTTGGAAGACAGCAGTCCTTGTAGCAGTTACATCAGCCCGGAGAGCTAGTGAGCTCTGTGCCCTCAGGGTAGAACCTCCATATTTGAATTTTCATAGGTAGAAAGTAGTTCTGTGAATGGATCCATCCTTTCTCCCTAAAGTGGCTACCTCCTTCCACATGGGCCAAGATATCATCTTACCTGCCTTTTTTCCATCTCCGTCAAATCCGATTGAGCGATCCTTACACATGCTCGATGTACGGCGCTGCTTAGCCTTCTATAGATCACGGACTAGGTCTATTTGACGTTCCAATAAGCTCTTTGTTAAATACTCTGAGCAGGATCAAGGTTTTTCAGTTACCCCGCAAAGACTCTCCAAGTGGATAGTTCACACCATTACTCTCTCCTACCAGTTGGCTAAGTTAGACTTACCTACAATCCCAAGGGGTCATTCTACTCAAGCTGTAGCTGCTTTGCCAGCCTTTGCATCAGGGATTCCGACTGATGTCTGCAGGGTGGCCACCTGGGCCACTCCATGTACATTCACAAAACATTATCGGTTGGATGTCCGTGCTAGACAGGACTGCTCCTTTGGCAGAGCTGTTCTTTTAGCTATTCTTCATTGATGACACCTTCCCTCCTCCAATCAGGGTAAACTTTCTAATCTACCCATATGTGTGATGCACAGAGGCCACGAAGAAGAAAAGCAGGTTGCTTACCTGTAACTGATGTTCTTCGAGTGGCCATCTGTGCAGTCACACAACCCACCCACTGGCTCTGCTTGGTGTCACTGGGTGGTGTTGTCTCAATACCATATTACTCTTGTCCTCGGTACCTTTACAGTATTTTCTCTCTTGTTGTCGATACCGACATCATTCCCTTACTTAGTTACAATTTGTTCTTTAGAGAGTGAATGTCCGGTCTATCAAAGACTGGAAAATGGCAGACACTCCGCTCCATATCTACTGCTAGGGGGGAGGGGAGTGGAGTTTTCCCGCCAAACCATTAGCTATCAATACTGCGCAGGCACAGTATACTGCGCAGGCACAGTACCCATATGTGTGACTGAACAGATGGCCACTCGAAGAACATCAGTTACAGGGAAACAACCTGCTTTTCTCATTCCTGGAATGAGTCAGGCATTAAGAGAGCTCTGTATTCCAGAAATGAATGTTTCTGCTCATTTGGGGATTTGTACCAGATGCACCAAATCTCTGTTCTGCAAGTGGAAGGTGCTATTTGTGTAATGAAACTGGATGATATTAGACACTACCCAAAGAGGAACAGAAAAATCCAGATAGGAGCTCAAGCTATATAATCTGATTTGGCTACAAACTTAAGGGATGTGAGTTAACACAAAGATGGTTTTGGGTGGCATGTGTAACCAAAGGGCTGTTGGGAACAAGGAACAAACAACAATGCTCAATCTCCATTTTTTCAAGTATAATATCCTCTCTCTGTGTATGTATCATTAGCCCAATTCAGCCTATGTTGCTTCTGTGAGGAAAATGGAAGTTGAAAAAAACAAGATAGTTTTTATATTTAACAAAGCTGATGTGCATTTTAGAAGCATGCAAATGCAAGTAGATAAAAAGGTACCACTTTGGTGGGCAGGTAACAGCGTTCCGTGCACTTTGGTGTTTAGTCATGCCGGCCACATGACCATGGAGACTGTCTGCGGACAAACGCTGGCTCCCTCGGCCAGGAAACGGAGATGAGCACCGCCCCCTAGAGTCAGGCATGACTGGACGTAATGTCAAGGGGAAACCTTTACCTTTTTACCTTTAAAGTAAAAACATAAAAAGTCAATAAAATTTAAGTTGGGTTACTTTACCAAGTAGTTTGGCATGATTTACTATCAGAAAATGAACTTTAGGTGCTGTGAGATCCAGTGTTGAATTCTGGAGCTAAACAGTTAAATTTGGTATTGTCCAGGTCACCCACAAAAGGAAGGCTTCAATACAAAACAAAACTTTCATAATTCATATCATGTTAATACCTTCACAAGCCCAGTTCACTTACATCAGGCATTCTTGGGTATTATGTGAAAATCTATGTGCAAAACAAAAAAATCAGTGTTTTTCTAGGCACTGCCCCCAAAATCCTGCTACCTTGTAACTAGGAAGGCAGGAGGGCAAAATTACTCCATTACTAGCTCAGATGTCCTACTTTACAGTGGACAAGACTCTGTTTTGTAGAACTGGCAGAGGACAATTTGAAGTCTTGCCTGGTCCAAGACTGGTCTAAAGGCAAAGAACCCAAAGGGAGGGAAAGTGGGCAGGATCCTTGAAGTTGCCCACCAGCACTCAGCACTTAGCACTTGAACTCAGCAGACACACAGGTCACTTGGTCAAAGTCTTCTCCATTATGGTAAACTGCCTTGCATTTTTATTTAAATTATTGGAATTATTTCTGAAGTTGCACATAGACACATAAAATTGCATAAGCAAGTGCTATACAAATTAGTGTCCTCTTCTCTTGTAATGCAATTCCTCCTTTATGACCACGTGGTCACTCTAAACACCAGTGAACCCGGCTGGGGTGTCTGAGCTTCAGGACCTAGCTGGACCAATATAGGGACTGTTGTGCTTCAACAGTAATTCATAGAGTTGGGATGTAAGTCTCTTTCACATGTAAAATTGTAAAAGGGTGTTTATATCCAGATAAATATTTTCCCCACAATTTTAGCATGTTGAAGCACAATTAGTCAATCAAAAACTTTACAGAAAGTTCTAAAGTGATATCCCTAAAACATTTTTAATAAAAGGAGCCCATGGGATGACATGCATAAGAAAACCATAATAAATAAATGCATATATATTCCTGAAACAGGAACTTTTTTGTAGAGGTGCTAGTGTATTTTAGGATATATGAACTTTAAGATTCTCCCATTATCAAAAAAGATTGCATTATGAGTAAAGTACAATAATGCTGATTATATCATGAACTTTACAAATAGCTTTACACCTGAGCTTTCCTCTAGCTTAAAAACACAAATGACAATGTCTGAAAAGAAAATTGTCTATGAAAATTGGTGGGAATTGGATATGTGGATTTGTGCAAATTACAAAAACTAATCTACCAAGATTCATGGGGGGAAAATGACTTTAGTCGTTATTACATGGCACCAAAGAGACACATTGCATTGAAAACACTGCAGCAAAAGAACTGAAGTGATGAACATAAATTGAACATAAATGGCCTGCAGGCAAATCAGAGTACCAAATAGAAAGGGTAACATCAATTTAAAATTTTATGTTACACATATATAAAGTGTATACATCCTCATGCCACTGCAGGAAATAGCCAGAGCTGCAAAATTCAGATTAGGATTTCAAAGCCTCTAAAGTGAATTTCAATTGATCTAAATGTGAAAGTCTCACTGAACCTAGGGCTGACAGAAATGGTGCTACCAGGAGCATTTCTCTTATTTTCAAAATGGATACAGACCCTGCAAGTAATGTTCTACATATAGAGGTTGTATCTGGAATGGAAACCATCAGTGGAAAGGTTTTTCCCTTCCTCTCCAGCTCCCATTGCACCCCTCCAAATCTACATCCTTCAGGACACATCTGGGACTGTGCAAGGGACAGTGTGTAGGAGGTGGGGAAGAGGAATTCCTGCTGTGTGAGCAGAAGTAACTACTACAATATTGACTTTCTCAAGTTATTAGAAGAATGATTCATAAATCACTGCATTGGATATATAGCTTGGATCCTCAGTAAGTGCATGAATGGCAAAATAAGTTTATTATTTTAATGCTAGGTGAGCATTGCACTCATGTGCTTCTTGCAGGTTTTCCATAAACACCTGGTTGGTCATTGTGGGAACAGAATGCTGGGCTTGGAAGGCCTTTGGCCTGATCCAATAGGAGTCTGTATGTTTTTCCATACTCTGTACTGACAGAAATTTGAGGTAAAGGAATGCCTGTGACAATTCCAGGACCAGACTGGTTGACAAGCTCAAATGTATTCTGTGGAGTTCTCAAAAACCAACAATTTGTATTTCCTTTTATGACTTAGTATGAGCTAGGGCTTGGCTTTGGGAACTGTTCCAGTGCTGAAGCTCAGCCCTGGGATATGCGAAGTAATGTCAATGAAGTACGTTTCTGATTGTGAAAAAACTGACTCACAGCTGACCAACTAAGAAAAGGCTCTCAAACATTTGGAGGGTCAAGTTTAGAAGGTGGTCTGAGAACCTCCTATTTTAGAACTTAGTCACCAGCAAACTGTTGTAAGGGGTCAATGGACGTACCCTGTATAAGGCCATACTTTGACAGTCAGTGCCGTTGAATGAAAGTGATACAAATTGCTCCATACAGTTACCTAGAAACCGTGCTATAAATGTGACATTTAAGAATATGGCTGAAGTTTATTAGACTTGAACTGTATTGTGGGTAATTGCCCAGTAATAACCCTTCCTAAATTATATGAAGCCTTTACTTTACTTAACAGGGAACACAGGCTCCCCAACCACTAATATTATCATCATTCAAGATAATGAGCAACACAAACCATTCTATTACCAATCTAAAAGCAATAAATGTCAAAGTAAAGAACTATGCAATATTCTGTCCTGAAAGAACAAAGGACAAAAGTAATGATAATGCTTTTTATATTTGCAGTCTATTATATCACGCATAACAAATGACCCCGTAATTGCAGACAGTGTTATTTTAACAGATTAGAAAATGGGAAGAGAGGTGCGGAAGATAAACTGACTGTCCCCACAAATGTTATCAGATATATATATATATATATATATATATATATATATATATAAAACAAACTGTGGGTTGATAATATTTAAACTCTTACTATTAGCAGAATTCAGATTGGTACATTCATAAATGTATGAATTTATCTTGTTTATGCACTGTACGTTTACCCTGCTCAGCAACCAAAAAATGCTCCTAGAACAGTTCACAAAGTTTAGTATGACAAGGCAATCTCTGCCCTCAGGCTTGCAATCTAAAAGACGGGACACAAAAGGAAAAGCAATTGGGAAGGAGGAGAAAGAAAGCAAAATTCATTCTTAGCTTTGAAGGTGAATATCAGTCATGCAGGACCAGTAACAGGAGAGACTAACTTCTTTCTTGGAGGCATTTGAGGGAAGCAGGATACTATCATAGATACAGTGGTTCAATTCAAAAGAATATTGAGTAACTTCTTTTCTAGGTAAATCACACTGATTCCAAAATGGTCAGGTATTTATTTAGGCTGATGACCAGGCCAAAATTTGGAAGTATGCTTACGTAGAATCCATCTGGTCACCATATGTGACAAGGAAGGTATGCAGGTGAGTTTCCAGGTTGAAGAAGAATGGACAGAGCCTTCCACCCCTCCTCTTAATCCAGCATTGTAAAACAGAGATGCCACAAGTGATGCATCATTGGTAATTCTTGATTCTAATAGGAAATGTTTGATTGAATATTATTGAGTTACAGCTATTCTTCAATAAACAAAAATAGAATGAAAGTGAGCTTTGAGGCTGCAAATCTATGTCATTATGTGGAACCAAATTTCTCAACAGGTATAAAAGTAGACAAAAACATCCTTATTTTGATCAGTGAAACACTGAAAGTTGTGGAAACTTTCATAGGCTGTGTTCATATGGAAGCTTCCTACTCCCTTGCAGTTCAAGATGCATCAATGGACAGCTCTGGCTGCAATTCTTCTTACCCCAAGGACCATATTGCATGATGCCAAGGATCGAAACATATGTGTGCTTCTGCATATACACAGATGCAACACTTACATTCATACCAGACAGATTGCCTCTGGCTATGGGGTGGCATACAAATGTGATAAATATATAAATACAGATATACATTTTATTTGGCCATGTTATTATAAGCAAAGTTCAGTTTGCAACTTCAAATGTTCATGAATGTTATTCATCACACCTATTTGCTATTAGATATCTTTATTTTATTTGATGTTCTCTCACTTTTTCATTTTACTTGATTTATCTTTTTATAATGAACACTCCCTATTTACTATTATTATATTTTATTGTAACCTGCTTTATATATTTTGCTATCATTCTATGTGTGTTCAATTTATTAATTTATTTAAAGTTTTTGGGACAGCCACCCATCTACATTTTGTCATTCCATTATACTGTCACAGTACTATTTTATTCCCATTACATCCTTTTTTATAAAAAGGAATTTCTTCCCACCCCACCCCACCCCACCCCACCCCTTCCAACCCAACTTATTTCACTGAATGTTGTGCAACTCATTTTATACTGCTGTCTTTATGATGAACGATCCTCATCTAGAATCCCTCAAAATCTATTTCCTTTGCTTCAAAGCACTGCCTTGCTTTGCTATGCAAAGCAGCAATTCACTATGCTTTTCCAGCGGCAGCAAGTGGATAGCAAATACTTTTTGGTTGATGATCTTCCAGGAGATGCTGTTGGAAGTCCTGACATTTCCTGCCATAGAATCCCTGTTCCCAGACTGTCCCTAGGGATTTTTAGAGCCCTTGACAACATTGAATACCAGAAAAAATTGAGGAAGGATTTACTGGCAGCAGTGTGGGCTGGATGTGTTGCTGATTTACATTCAGTAAGACATTTTCTAAGTTAATTACCTGTGCTAATTTCCTTTCCTTTCTATTCTGTTTTGTGTCCCACCCCCCTTCTCTCTCTCTCTCTCTCTCTCTGTGTTTTATTTCTGGCCAGTGGTTGCACTACTGTAGTTTTTATGATGGTTGCAGGTGTATTGGGTTGGACACAGGCTGTGCTTTTTGCACTCCTCTTTTACCCTGTCTGAGGACAAAACAAAATTTAACACAGTGGGCCTTTCTCAAGATACATCTAAATGACAAAAATTCCATCCATATAGAGTATACCGCTCATTCTAGTGCAACAGTGGCATATAATAAACAATAGCAGACTGGAGAGGGATCACTTTGAGATGCATCATTCTGCCCAGGTGTCTTGGAAGAGCACATCTGAGCTTCTCAATCTGAACTCTCTTAACTTATTTAGAGACTTCATGAAAATATTACTTTGCAACACTGTGCACATCACAATCAAACAAGAGTTAGGTTCTACTGCTTCAGAAGAAAAAAATAGAACATTTAAAGTTATGATTTATTCTTACTTTTAATTCCAGCAGAATGTCATCCCATCCACAGTTAGACCAAAACTAATTTTAAAAGGCCCACAACACTCAGCATTCTCCAACCAGCATAGGATTGCACCATTAATTAGTTGCAGGAAAACTAATTCACATCTTTTAATCTGCCTTTTGGGAATGACAATTGAAAAGCTCTAAGCAGAATTCTGTGCAGAGAAGTTAGTGACTCCTGTGTCAGCTTGTACTCACACCTTGTATGAGCTATCCATGGTGCTGAACTCTAACCACCACCTTGCAGCATCCTACATAGCATTTAGAAAGCTCAGAACATCTTCTAACAAGTTTGTTCTCATTCTGGAAAATAGACATATTTTCAGTGCTATCTGGAAAGGGCTGAAGACCATGGTTTTTATGGCTGCAGTCCACCAGCAGTCTTTCTTCATCTAATCCAAAAGGACCTTTTCTTCCCTCTCTACATTAGCAAATGTTTGTTGGATATCCTCTACTGAAAGTGGCAGGTGGGAGTTGATAATGCCCATTTCTCAAAGATAATGACTAAATCAGCTCTTTAGATTATAATTAATTGTAATTAAACATTATAGCTGCAGGCTGGTTAGTAAATACCAAATGTACCATCTGTGTATGCAGCACTTACAGCTGTATGGGTTTCAGTTCTGCTCCATTTGCATTGCTAGCTGAATGCCATCCTGTTAAACAGATACAAAGTTTGTAAGAGGGTATTTTATCTTTCTTGTTGGTTCAGAAAATGTGCTTATCTCTGGGACTTCATTGACTCTTCACATAGACAGGAATAGATCTGAAATGCTTCCCATGCTAACAGAGTTTGGGATTAACATGCCTTCTTATATGGTCAGTTCTGCAGCTCTATCAGGAGGTCATCACTTAATTATTTCTAAGATACTGGGCCATGCAGTTATAAATGTTCTTAATCCTAATTTATAAGAATGGGTTAGATTATTTGACCTAAGCTCACACCTGATCCCCCTTTAGTTATTCCCTTTGTTTGCTGTCTGAACACTTCCTGAATTCAAATAGCATCTATAGCCCCTTACTTTTTACACCTCTCTCTCTGTGTGTAATTTACTATGGTTCACCTTTGCCACTGTTTCTTCCTTTTTGTAAAATCTACATGTGCAATACAGTAGAAAATGGTCCTGCTCTAGAAGCAGCATTGTAGTTGCTTCTAGAGCAGGACCATGCTGTCTGTGAATGATGGGTATTGCAATATAAAATATCAGGAGTGCACCAGGTTGGAGAAGACTGCTCTAGACCACACTCTGGTTTACAGCAGCTGATAACTGTTTCCTACCAGGTCTTTGAAAAAGGGAGCTGCTATATAATAAATAAACATTATATTCTGTTCCAGTGCTATCTACCGAAGCTTTCCAAGTCCTCAGAAAGCTTCCTCCAGTGTTGTTTCCTAGGATATTTTTTTAACTAGGGCTGAGCAGGGCCAATAGCAACAGGAATGTATGACAACAATGCAATCTCTCTCTCTCTCTTCCACCCTCACCCCCTCTGTGTGTGGGTGTGGGTGTTTAAAGCTCTTACTGTCAGTAAAAAAGGCCAATATCCTTCAAGTTATACATAGTTCTGTTAATTATCTTGTTAGTTGCTTTATTTGCCTCACTGTAAGCAAATGATTATGTTTACATGGGACTGATTGAAGGCAAACAGAGAAGGGGACAACAAAGCTTGAGGTGGCTGGTTGGGGTCACTGGGGCAGTGGGGGTGGGGTGGGTTGGGTAGACTCTGGGGGATGATGGAGGATAGGAGAACCTGGAGGAATGTTATCCATGGGGTCGTGAAGGGTCGGACATGACTTTGCAACTAAACAACAAAGTGCATGATGCCCCAATATGGACTGTATTGTTTGTTTCTTTGTTTATTGGCCACCTTACTCCAACTGTGGAACTACCTGCAGATCTCAGGTGCTCTCCCATGTAAGTTCAGGCCTGTTCCAGACCTGCTTAGGTTCAGCATGGAGGATAACTTATGGGAGGAGAGATTTAAGTTTGCCCTTTTCATATTTGTTCTGAAAATTCACCCTTTCTTCTAGCAGAGCTTTAAAAAAAGAAAGAAAAACAAGTCTGTATCCATGAAGAGGCTTTCAGGAGGGCAAGTTTTGAAACCACAACATGAAGTTTACCACTTTGATCTAGTTAAAGAAGGTTAAGTCAGGGACTGGAATCATCAACTAGACTCCTCTTTCCTGCTTGGCTTACGTTACTATGAAAAGTGTCCTACTCAAACTGGAACACTGATTGGTGCAATATTTCACACTTCTACATAAGGCCTATCAAAGTCCTCTCTTTTATATAACAGTTAATGACTACTGAATCCAGGTATCTAGAAAGTTCATAGTCTATCCCAGTACTTCGGTTGCTCTCTTCAACTTAATACAGCCTCCTCAAATCTGGTGCTTTCCAGCTCCAAGGATTCTTGCCCATTGGCTATGTTTGTTTGGACTGCTGGGTGCTGAATTCCTACATCCAGAGGGCAAGAGGGTGGGGGAAACTGACTGTTTAATCCTTCTTTGTCTGTATCTACAACTTACTCTTGATTCTGATGCTAGCCTCTTCTCCAGGGATCAGGTACACCAAAACCTCGTCTTTGGGCATTGAACCTACAGAGTGCATCATTCTTCATAACTTTTATATATAATTGTGGTTAACCAGAGCCCCTGGACATTTTTCCCTGAACTGTAATGAAAAACTGGTACAGCTTGATAGTGGCTCTAAATACGACATTTTAAAGTGGACTAATACCTTGTCTATTTTATATCTTGAACTATCTAGATGTAAGATGTCAAAGAAAAGTACATCAATCATTAAAGAATCATATGACATGAATCTTGTATATTATCTTCTGACTAGTAACAAATTGACTGTGAGCTTTCTGTTAAAGAAATTATGGATTCAATAAAGGCGAACACCATTCTGATCTGATATTAAAAGATCATTCACTAAACCAAGACAATGGAAAATTTGAAAGGCTCTGATCTCCATTTGTATTCACCCATTTCAAATTCAGATCCTTCTAATGAGAAATTATGACATTTCTGTGTTTAAATTGCCATTTCTACATTGAGAAATATAGAATAACACTATATTGATATCAAATAAGAAAAAAGCAATCATTTAAAGAGAAGTCCTTTTATTGTGTTACAAAGATTCAATTTCCCCCCTGCTTATTTTAACAGTCAATCACTCTAGGTTATGCAAGTATCTAATTTATTTCTAAAATGAAAGATGCTAGTTCTAAAATTACTTGGACATCTTTCTTTGAAATAAAAAGACGTTATCCCTAATTTTGATATTTGGTTAAAATTTTAAATTCTTTATTTCTCCAAGGAACTCCCAGTTGCTTACATATGCCTTCTGTTCAGTTAACTAAATTCACATGAAAACTCCTAAACATTTTTCAACAGATTTTTTCCAATACATGCATATCATATAAGGTTGTATAGATATTTTTTGCAAGCAATTTTCCTAATATAATGCATTGTTGAATATTGTTTCCCCTAATTTATACATTTTAAATACTTTTTTTGTTTTGGATTGAAGAATTCACCTGTAAAATTTGGAAATGTGGATTCTGATGGATGACTCAGTTTACATAGTCACAAGTGATCCAGAAGTGTGACACTAAGCATGTTCAAATGCATTTTTTTCTAATTGAGAACAGGGTGAATTAGAGGGTCTCAAGGAAATGCAAAAGCCTCCCATCTCCCAACTAACCAGGAGATCTATTGCTCAGCACATGCTTTGCTTCAATGTTGAAACTCTGACATCTCCAGGTTCCTCTCAAAGACCTTGAAGAGCTGCTGCTAGACATTTTAGACAATTTACCAATGGTTTAGCAAGCTGTCTTATACTGAACTAGCCTGTTGTCCTGTCCAATGCACTATTATGTATTCTGCCTTGAAGTACCTGTTCAACCTCTCAGGTACATATCCTACAATCCAAGATATTATTAACTAGAGTTGCCTGAGTTAGAATCTGAGACCTTGTGCATGCACAACATATATTATTCCACCTGGGCTACTGACTGTCCTTAACTTGGAGGTCAGGCATATTTGTGCGTTTCTATGAGTGGTATCTAGTGTTAGTTTCATTGAAGTGAATGGGTTCATGCTAATCACTACTATATAAGCTCCATTCATTTCAATGGCTCCACTATAGTTAGGACTAATATTGGGTATTACTGTATGGCTGTTCCAGCATGAAATTTTAGCCAAAGCATGTCCCTTGTAGCTTTCTAGAAACATTAAGTAAGAAGAAAGGCAGAAATGATAAGGGAATTGAGCCACTCTCAATCTCCTTCCATTCTATGCCTAGTCTAGGCAATTGTTCACATGTGGCATCCCCTCCAGGTAGCTTACAAGGGAAGAACCACTTAGCATTAGTGGAACTATACCATTGCCTTTGAATTAGGTCATTCATTAGTCATGACAGAAAAGCTATTCTGCATGTTTAGAGGAAATCTTTTGGTTTGTAATTGCTTCCAATTAGGGATAGGGAAGAAATATGTTTAAGTGACATGTTAATGTGTATTCAGCCAATTCTACACTTTCAAAGCAACCAAAAATGAATTATCCTTCAAAATCTGCACTTCTTTGAATTTTGCAATAGCAATGGTCAATCAAAAATGATTATAAAAATATGTATAGAAGGAAAAACACTGTGAAAATACATTATATTGAGGGAAAAGATTACAAAATATTTTTACATTAGACAAAATGCATAAAAAATACTTATGAATTTTCATGTAAACCTTATACAATGTAATCTCAAAGTTCCAAATTAAAGAAACCTTCTAAGGCTGAAATTTTCAAAAGTTCAAGGTAAACCAAATTTAAGGTAAGAAAAATAAGAAACTGTGAAAAGCAAGAAGTGATCTATTAGAACATCCCTACTTCAAGCATTTTGTCCCAATATTTTGTCCTGAAGCAGGAGGATAATGTTGTAAGCATTAAGTTCTTAAAAAGAAAAAGGTGGCATCTATCTCAAATGTTTGTGTGTGTGTGTGTGTGGGACAGAAAGGTACCTAAGCCAAGGATATATGCACTTTTCCCTGCTTAATTTCAAGTACAGAGACAATCATATTCCTTATATTATTTAAACAATGTTGCATCATTCTTTTTTAAAATGTATGACACTGGTTCAAGAACAAGGAAAGAGTAACAAGGACTGCTCCTGAAGTTCCTCTTCATATAGTGAATGTATTCAACCTAAGTGACAGAATATGTTTAACTAATGACATCAGATGGTCTTGGAGGATTATTTCCCTGAATTCAACCTTCAGGCAAAGCTTGGTATTCAGTCCTGTGGTTACATATATTAAAATAAATGGATTTTCTCCTTTTCCCTTGCAGCTATCAGGCAGTGCATGGTAAATAAGTGGAACTGAATAAAATAAATCACTTGAGAAAGATTGGGACAGACACAATGCCATTCTCATGGCACATTTGAGTTCAGACTTTTTTGTGAATGTTTAAGAAGGTGTGGCTACACCACTCCTTAAAATGATAATTACTGCTATTGTACAACCCCTTTGGCAGCTTTGATAGTATTCAGAGACTTAACCAATCTGAGTCATAGGCTGCTTTTTTCCCATTTGACAGTCAGAATGTGTCACACTTCAGGTTTATGGCAGGTATAGGAGTTCAGTTAGTCTCCAGTTCTAATATTAACGCAGATCATACTGGTGTTGTACCCATCCTTTTTATTCATTATGTCAAAGGAAAAAATTACGACTCTAGTGCTCATATTCCAAATTATAACATTGAGGGTGGAGTGAAATAAAGAGATGACAGACTCCCTCAAAGACAAATTCTATGAGGAATAGCCTGCAATATTATAAAGTGGAGTGAAAGCTGCTTTGAAAGCACTTGGAAGGAATAAATTACCCAAAGTAGAAAGGGCACTAATAGAACTATTCCAAACTGCAGACTAAATTGAACCAAATCCTAACATGACTATGCCAACAAATACTGAAAACAAAACAATGGCCCACAGACTGGAAATGTTTAATATGCATTTTGGTCCCTGTGAAAAGAGATGAAAAAGAGTACAGCAACCATTACACCAATTTCTCATGCAAACAAAGTGATGCTGAAGCTGTTGCAACAATGGTGTTTACCTATAGGGAGCAAGAGATGCCAGATATTCAAGCTGGATTCTGAAAAGGAAGAGGCACTTGAGATCATATTACAAATATATGCTGGCTAATGGAAAGAACCAAAGAATTTCAAAAGAAAAACTGTCTGTGCTTTTAGACTATAGTAAAGTCTTTGCCTGTGTGCATGACAAGAAGGTATGGGTGGTTCAGAAAGAAATGAGTATGATTCAGTACTTAATTCTCCTGATGTATAACTTGTATCATGGATAAGAAGCTATTGTTAGAACAGAATATGGATAAACAGAGTGGTTTTCTATAGGTAAAGGCATCAGATGAGGGTGTATTTTATCTCTTGATCTGTTCAATCTATATGCAGACTATATCATAAAGAAAGCAAGATTGGAATCAGAGAAAGGAGTGAAAATTGGTGGAAAATATATAATAATGTAAGATATGAATATGATACCATGTTACTGGCAGAAATTAGCAATGAATTGAAACAACTCCTGAATAGAGTGAAAGAAGAAAGTGCAGAAGTTGGACTGCAGCTGAACATAAAGAAATTTAAAAAATGATTGCAGAAGAATTACAGAACTTTAAGGTCAACAGTGATGTAATATAATCACTGTAATATATGCCTCACTGATTTCAGTGGGATCATAGTTCAACTAACTTTGGCTTCTGAAAACATGTAGATGTTTGCACTGTCAGTTTGGGACCACTCTGTTGATGTCACACATTACTTTGCGTGACACATAATAAGACAAATATATATCAGAAAGGATATGTATCCATATATAGATTTAAATTGTGAGATGACTGACAGTGTAGTAGGGCTAAACTTTGAAGTGTAGTAGCCTATCATGACAGTGATGAGTTCTCTCTCACACATAAACAAACACACACATATATACACAAGTTCCAAAGAACCAGAGTACCTGGCATTATACTCAGTCTATTAGGACCATCATGGTTCCTATCCTATGCTTAGTTATCTGAGAAGAAGCTTAATTGAAACCAGTGTTGTTTACTTTTGACTGTATCGTTAAACTTATAAAACACATTGAAAATTAACAAAAGATATTCAGCAGCTAAATGAAAAGCCTGGCCTTTAATTAGAAATGCAAACAATTTTTGGAGTAACTATTACCCTTTTAAAATGTTGGTTTGAAGTAGGAACTCCATCAAAGAAAAGTAAAGAAGTGTCTCAACTCTGCTTACTTGTGTCATACTTATGTGAGTGTATAATAAACAGCAGTAAAACCTGAAAGTTTTGGCATTGACTCATTTCACTGTTAGAGCAGAAGTCCAATGATTACTCTGGTGCTTTAACAGATGACATCACAGTTTCTTCTCTGAAAAAAGTCCCGAAGCTGCATTGCTTATACAGCACTTCACTACACCTGTTGTTTACAATGTGAAATAAAAGGAATGGTAGGTCCTTCTGGAAGCATTTTGCAGCTTCCATTGCCAAGTGTTACAGAACAGTGAACATGCTGTATGATGGGAGGCATGAGTGTTGATTTAGGCCAGATGTTTCCATGTTAAGGTTGGCTTGCAGTGTACAAAAATGGTTCCATTGGAGCAGATCAGATGTTTCAGCAGGGCAGTAGTTTGTGAGGTGTTATGGCTGCACGGAAGAATGAACCATTCTGCAGAGTTTTAAGTTTCAGTCTTTAAAATTTATAGAGTGGATAGAAAGCAAAAGCAGGGGAAAAATGAACTATGCTTACACTGGCTTGAAAGCGGCAAAATGAAATAGTTCAGATGAAATCCATGGTAACAAAGAGATGAAGGAAGCACTGCTATACCATGTCTACTGAGAAGCAAATCCCATTGTGTTGAATGGGGCTTACTCCCAGTGAGTATATGATTGCTGCCTAAGTCATAACCTCATGCAAAGAGCACCTAACTATCATCATTAAGCTGTAAAATGGTATTCTGAGCATTCAGCAAAATGCTTTATGATGTAGAAATGGATTCCTATATCCCTATTAAGCCCACCAGTGCTTTCAGGTGTAGTGATGGCTCCTCCTCCTCCACTACTACCAATTCACTGAAATCAACCCCATTGTCCTTTGGTGTGGGACAAATGAGCAGTGATGGTTGCAGGCCCTTTTCCTCTTCACGCTGGGGCACACTGCCCATGTCCTCTGCCCAACACACACATAATAGGATGGTAGCAGGAGCATGAAATTATATGGAGGAGGAGGAAGAAGAAGGGGTTGAGCAGTCACTGCACTGGAAGCACCATTGTACTGAATAGTTGGCATGATTTATGTACTGTTCATTCTTTTCCCCTTCCTTTGACTTCTCTTCTTCCTCCTGGCCCCCACTTACTGCCATTCAGTTTGGAGACACTGGTTGCTAGTGGGCTATCTTCCGGAACATGGAAAATTCCTGACTGACTATTTTGTTATAATTTTTTTTCATGCAGAATTTAGGAAAATGTGAAAGTTTTAGGGTTCAATCCTATAGGATTGCAGCCCAAATAGCAAAAGCTTCAAAGATTAGTCCCCTTGCCAAGCAAAGAGGGAAAATTGATGGAAGTCGTTTTCAGTGTTCTGCCTTTCTTAATTGTACTTCTTCCTTGAGTCTTTCCTAGAGTCCTGGGGGTAGGGAATACAGCTGAGAAAGCTGTAGATGGGGCATATCAATAGCTTCTTCCATTTTGCCAGCTTGCTAACCAGATAGGTACATTTCCTTTCCTCTGAGGCTGCCTTCTCCAAACTGGCTGCTACAGAAATGGCAGGCTGGGGAATTCTCACTTGGATTTCTACTCTGTGGTCATAGGATTTCCTATAGAATTGGAAAGGGAAATCCTCAGCATTATATGGTGCCTCAAAGACCATCTAGGTACCATCAGGTGGTAATCTTAGCTGGCCTAAAAGGGCTTTAGAATTGTTCTTAGCCAATGTGCGCTGGGCTACATCAGACTTCAGTTGACTCTCAGCATGGTTCTTCCTCTCTACTGCTAAAGCCCCTATGAACTGGCTTCCATCATACACACACTCTCACTTGCCCACTGACCTGCTCATGCCCAGCGCATAAGTCCTTGCCCACCCATCTACCCCCTCAGCTGCAGATCATCACCTGTGAAGGGTCTCTCATCTAGTGGAGACCCTTCCCCACCCACCTGACACTGACACTACTGACCATCTACCCTGCAGTTCCATGCCAATGGACCTTGTCACTGCTATGGCAGGTCCTTACTTAATGTAATGTAATGTAATGTAATGTAATGTAATGTAATTTAATTTAATTAATTTAACATTTCTATGCTATCCTTTGCAACAAGCCTCAGGATGGCTTACTTGCTATCACCACCAAGATTTTCTCACTCAGTGGTGGCTTTTCGTCCTCTGGTCAGCCTCACTGACAAAGCCTGCAAGAGGCCCTCTATGCCCCATAAGTGATTTTCAGAATGTTTCAAACAAAAAACAAACGAACAAATACCTCCTTAACATTTCAAATAGAATATGATCAATCATATGCTGTCTTTGGGTGTGAGGGGAGGAGAATTTAACCAATACCTGTATGTTGGTGACATACAGGTATGTGAGGGGATGTCACACGGAGATGGGTAGAGACCTGTTCTTCCCTGCAGAGGAAGGCAGAACGCGCTCCAACGGAGCCAAGCTCAGGGAACCAAGGTTCCATTTGGATGCCAGGAAGCACTTCCTGACAGTTAGGACCCTGAGGGTGTGGAATGGGCTTCCACGGGAGGTCGTTGAGGTCCCATCAGTGCAGGTGTTCAAAGAGATGCACATGGTGGGGATGTCGTGAGTGGAGCCGGCTGGTGCCGGAGGTCAGACTAGATGGCCCAAGAGGCCCCTTCTGACTCGCTCTGTTTCTATGTTTCTAACCAATGAGTAAACAGGGGGCTGACAAAATAATGAGTAAACAGGACAACAAGGCAGCATGAGACTGCAGCTTCTCAAAATGTTTTTTTTAAACACTTCTAAAATGAGCCACCTCCAAGCTTGGCCATGCTATGGTACTTCTTTTCATCAGTAGAGCCACCTAGGCAGATGGGCAAGTGGGATCATGGCAGCTGGGACACAACTGGTTCCCCTGAACCTTTGGACACTGAGAACCTGCCTGACCTGCCAACTTTGTGCCACCCTTGATGATTACTTTGCTTTTTGTAGACCTTAACTCAGAAAATCAAAACTTCATACAATTCAGTACCAGCGCAAGTTGTAGTAAACAAAATAACCTTTCCCATGTTGTTATCTCTTAATCTCACAGATCAACAAGAACTGGTGGAATTTCATTTCCATAGCTCTCTGTTTTATTGATTCACAGAAAGAATGTGGATCATGCTTTCTAAGCTAAGAAGTAGTTAGAAGTTACATTAATTTGTTAACCTCCCCCATAGTACTCTGCTTCAGGAATCCTCTTTTAGAAGCCGCAAGTGCTCCTCAGTAGGTTTTTTCAAAAATCCTTATGCAAATTATTGGTTCACTCCCTATATTATTCCATATTTCTATTTGTTCATGTTTGAACTGCTATTATATCAAGACATTTATATTCTTTTAAATCAGGATGGGAGCAACCTCTCTAGGCCAAACTAGAGCACTCTCTATGGGCCCTGCCCACTGCCCTTCTCTTCCCAAGCATCCCAGAGATTAAAGCTAAACTGGGTTACTCATGCACCAGTTTCCACATGGGAAGAAATAGCCGGACATGGCCAGGTTTTCAGGACTTGGCTCCTGCAAGTGCTGTCTGAGTCTTTTTCCATGTTGCCTGTGTTCCAGTTAGGGGCATGAGCAATGTGGGAAGGAGCACACTGATTCCTTATGCAATTTTCTTCCTCAGCTCATTCTATTCTTCCTCTCGATTCAGCAAGAGAATAACTGTCAGTGTCTAATTTTAATTCACATGACTTGTCATGTTGCAAAAATGGTACCTGATGGTGGGCTATGATACTTCCTTTAACTTTTTACAAGAACTTAAGCAAACTGCAAAGAAAGAGAAATATGCATAGGAGATGGTTGTAAGGAAGGATTTTCATTCCATTATAGCATGGGCAAAGTTGCCTTCTATGATCAATAATGTTTCTTTTCAAACGATGTGGCTGCCCTTTGAAGTTAACATCAGACCTTTGCTCATTGATGGAAAGTCAGAGAACCAAAGGAAGATAAGGAGAGATACTCTGAGTCTATTGTTTCAATAAACCACTTGTGGGCCCCTTTTTAGTTATGCTATCCAAATTAGACAGGAAAATACAAATCTATATGAACTTTGTGAATGCACCAAGAATGGAATGCATTATTTTCTCATACTTCTAATGGCTGTGGTTCGCCTCAAAGCTTCTGATCAGACTTAAAACACACCACCAAATTTACTATAATTTAGATTTTCTGTTGATTGTGTCCTTTAGATGCCTGTGACTACAATTCAGATCCATCTCAGATCCATATCCTCCCACCATACTCTGAAGCTCATGTTTAATACATACCTTGTATGACATGATTACAGAATGGCAAAAGAGCCTAGAGCAATACACTCCACTTCTCTGATCATGCAGACTTATGTCCGTCTTGCAGTCTCACAGGTTCAGCAGAAATAAAAATGCCCAGACCTTTGCAAAGAGTTCACAGAGTCAAATAATTATGTGCTGTCACATGAGAATAAGAAAGTGGGTGGGGGAGAGAAACTTGATTCCCGAATTTCAGATGTAGGAACAAAAAGACCTAAAGAGTCTGTGCATTGTCAGCCCAGGGCTAAGATCATTTTCGTCACATAAAAAAGGGATTTCAGATAATGAAAGAAGGCAGGTAATCAGATTCACAGAGATTTTCTTTCAAAGTACTTCCCCAGTATATGACTGGCTATTTTGGAATCAGTGAAAGACTGTGGTACCTATGTGCTAACAATTGAAAAAACATAATGATTATCCATGAGATTGCAAGATATCACAGGCAAAATCTTTGAGCTGCCCACCAAGGGTGGTTCTGATCACATTTCTTCATGAATATAATCCATGTTTTCCCAAAGATGTGAGTGGCTTTTTATGTTATTTATCCAAAAAGTAGATATGATATGGGCCACAGCAGCTTTAAAATGTGTGTTCATCCAGAGACCATGTCTGGTCTATTCCTATCTACATTTGTAGCTTCTAAAAATCCACCCTGAAGCGTCCTGTGCACAACTTCCCCTAATATACCATTTTATATGCAACTTTTCATAAAACAACATTTTTGTATGTAATTTTTGTATCAACATTTGGAGCAGTGCAGAATCTGAAGGATAGCCATGCTTGAATCATATGTTAGTCCAGGAAGTGAAAATCATGTTGGCTCACTTAACAATTTAAACCTTCTACCCTGCAAGGGTAAAATTTAGTACAAAGCTTCACACTTTGAAGCAGAATATATTTACTTGTAAATGCTGAGTCATTTGAATCACATTGTTGACAAAGGATCAATGGGAAATGCATATATCCCATATTTTTGTTACACCACAAAATAATGAACAAACACACCAGTAAGTTTGAAAACCTTTTGTATGTGTATTAAACATCCAGGAATATTATCTCAGCTTCTGACATAGACATAGCTACAAAAGGACTGAAACAGAACTTTGTATTGGTCTGGAATTCATGGTTCATGCAGTTTTACTCAATACATTCATGTGAGACAAATAATATTGCAGGCGACTGAGATTACTGAAATTTCCATTACAAAAATTAATTAGATTCATGGTGTAAACCCAAAGAGCATGCAAATGCAAAGTTTAAGAACAAGAGGAATATAATTTATGGAGCAGTTACAAAGGTCCTGAAAGGAAAGGGTATTTCCTTCAGCTGTACACTATGGGGAAACGAGCAAACCAAAGTTATAATACTGAACACTTTCAGTGGCTGAGTTGAGACAACACAACAAACTATGGTGATATTTTACCACTCTTGGTTTGTCATGTTGTCCAAATCTAGTCAGGGTATTTCACCATGACAAGTTTTGGCTTCAGAGATCATGACATGCAACAATGGTGCACATGACACCGCAAGGCCCCCTGTGCTGTTTGTATGGTGTGCAGATTATTGCTCCAACTTGCTGGCCAGATGGTCATGTGGTTGCATGGGCAGCACAATCTCTGCACTCTCTACCTCACCATGTATCCCTTGAGTGCATCCTATCCTTTCCATATTCTTGCCTGGGGACTGCAGCAGACTACTCCACAAGGAAATAGACTGTGAAGATGGAGCAGGAGGCGAGGAAAGCATGCTGTCAGGGTAGATGCATGATCATCTGTCTGGTAAGTTCAGGCAAAGATCCATGTGCTAAAGAAGTGGTGCCATTTCATGTGGACCCAGCCACAGAGCTGTGGTGCTTTCTGTCCTATTTGGCTAAACATTTCCAGAAGGTGGAGCTGAATGACTGTTGGGCTGTGGGTTTCCTAGAGCTGTTTAATATGCACATGAAACCATCAGAAATGAGTTTTTGGCTTGGCTGTCATCATTATACTGATGATATCCAGCTCTGTTTTCCCATGATGTGCAAACTGGCCCAGCAAATGACAAGAAAAGAATTTCCCAAGGAATACTTTCAGTTGGGATATGAAACATGGATAGCCCAGGCTTTTGGATGCACAGTATGAGTTCTGCTAAACTAGCCAGTTTTACTTTTGAGAGAAGTAGAGAAAAAAGCATATTGATTATCCTTCATGCCTGAGCAAAGTATTCATAAATTCAGCCTAGAGAGACATTTTGTACTTCTAATACCAAGCTAGCATGTGAGTATTTATAAATTGGTACTGCAAACCCACTACTAAAATCATGAAACGTAATTTTATGGCTAGCTGGAGAGATTTTTTTTTTTTATTTTTACTTCCCCCTCCATTTAAAAATTACCATCCTTTACCCAACATGCATGATTTTCTGAACAAAAGACTAAATGCCTGCTAGTGGAAAAAGGATTTCTCAGTTCTCAGGAGGGTAAGATAAGAGAGAAAACTGTTAGTTTCTTGCAAGCATGTGAAAAAGCTCGATTTCTTGTTTGTTTTCCCCAGCAATGTGAATTGTTGTGCTTTGTTCTAGTTGAAAGACCTAGCCCATAATGCTCAATCTCCTACAAACCAGTGCAAAGTGCTCCTACTGAAGCTGGCTAAAGCCCTCATTATTCTGAAAGATGATCTAAAAACCCCAGAGGTTTGGAAGCAGAAAAATTGCAGTTTCCCAGACACTGACCTCAGCCCCATGTACTGGAACTTCCTGTATTAGTGGGGCAAAAAACAACAACTAGTTGATATGGGCTTTCTGAGATTTAGCAATGCTTGAAGAATTTGAATTTGTGAATTCTGAAAAGAACTGTCATGTTCTGCCTTTTTGTTCAAGCATCACTATACATGAGATTTAGCAGTTTTGGATTTAGGGTACTCAGCTGTCACTTGAAAACAATTGAACAATTGATATATTATGATTTATTAACAAATTTATATTTTAAGTTAACAAATACAAGTTTTGTCACACATCAACAAATGTGTGTTAGATAAGCAGAAATGCATTTAAAGGTGGTTGGTAATTTAGATTTTTGTGGGGTTTTGATAACATAAATTCATAAATGAACATAAACAAGAATGAACATAAACAAATGAAGAATGAACATAAACAAATGAAAATGAATGTGTTAAAGACAATGAGTGGGCCAAAATACCAATAATATCAGCATATTTTAAGTTGAGGTGGTCACTCCTTGTAATACTTGAATTGATTGGTGAATGTAATAATTCAGGCAAAGCAAATCTTCATACACCCAAGCTTTCCAACCTTTTAGAAATGTGAGGGGGAAATTCATAAAAGCTGAGAAACCAAAAAACTTACCAGAAGACTAGGGAAAGGGCATGGCCAGGAAGGGGACATGGCTAACTTGGAGGGTTCCTCATGAGAACCTTGGAAAGTTCCATTGGAGACCTTTATTTGGCTCTTAGACCTCTGATTCTGCACCCCAAGCTATTTCTTCTGAAATTGAGTCTTCTTTCCTCTTCTCTTCTTCTGTTGCTATAGCAGTCAGTATACATGGCATTATACACTGAAATCAGCAAATGGCATGTCCCTGCTAATCTACAGTTTACATGTGCTCTAATGGACCCTATTTACTCCACAGAGTCATGATCTTCTGGAACACATCTCTGGTCTATCACTGTTCCTCTTTTGCTTTCTGAGAGATACTGATTTGTTCATTTAGCTTTGGTCAGTGTGGCTTCTTTAGGGTATAGTTATACTGCTCTGGGTGGCTGGATATAGCTTGTCTCAATGCTGATGCACATGCATATGACAGTGTGAAGTATTCAACCTGCCATTTCAGACACTGTGCCTGCTGAGATATGTTTTAAACTCTTGGCTACATATTGTACAGTGATTCTGTCTTTCAGTATATTTTTAGCCAAAAGTACCAACACACCCATGGCTTTCAAATCAGTGCAGGGCAGGAAATTGCAGGGTGAGTCTTCTCAGCAGTACAAGAGACAAATTACAGCCTTCAACTTTGTGTAATATTTGTGGGGGAGCATCCCAGGTACTGATCTTTGGCATGAGAATTGGGGTATTAAGAACATATTATTTTCATTTATGTGATATTGCACGTTATGCATTTTATCTGCCTGTTTCAGCAGTTTTTTGGGACACTGCTGATATGCTCCAATAAGAATTATATTTACTCAAAGTACTGTCAGCCCATGAGGCATTGCATTTGTGATTACTCTAGTTTACCTTCCATGTATCCATTAGCAACTGATCAGGCCTTGATAGGGTGCCTAATTACTTAGCCCTAGGAAGAATTTTGATCCAGTTTGTACTAGCTCTCTCTCAGTTTGGAAGATCCTTCCTTCAGGCTTGGTTCTCTGCTCCTGTTCTTGATTGCAGTCTGGTCTTGCATGGCTTTTCCACATTGTCCATCCATTTCAACTCATCCTTCTATGCCATGCCATCTCATTCATCCAGAGCATCTATTCCTCATTCCTCTGTTAATAAGCATTGACCCTGTAGTTATTTACTCTTTATGCTGAGTTTCAGTACAGATGACATTCTGAACAATACTGTCCCTCATACGTAGAGGGACACATATCACTATTTACCTGATGCAAGGATTTCCCCATGGATGGGTGTCCAATTTAAACCTTATGAGCAGCCTCACATACAAAAAAAGGGATCTGGAAAATCCTGCCCCTACTCCTTTGGGAAGTGTACACATCATTCTTGGCTCTGCATTTTTAATTGTAATACATATTCATATCCCTCTTTACATCCATTTTGCTACTAATCTCATCTAGGCATGAATGAGCATTTTGTTTCAGTTTACTGCAAATCATCAAAACTTGCCCTATTTGCAATAGCAATAGATTAGGGAAAAATGTACATTCTTGAACTTGCAATTGCAATAAAACACATCTTTTAAAAATGCACTTTAAAAAATATGGGGAGAAAATGCATCCTGCTGAAAAATGCACATGGAAATGTGTACTTTCCCATTTGAAATGTGGATTTTCCGATTCAGATGAAAAGGGAAGAAGGGTCACACACTAAAACGAGTACATAATGAAACAAAGTTCAAAGTGTAGAAAAAGGGCCTACAATGTCCACTATGCTTCAGCATGCTTTTCTTTCTAAACCTACATAGGTTCCTGCCTTAACTTAGTTTAAATTTGTGACTGTACCTTCTTATATTTCTTTCCACATCTTAACAATGATTTCAATTCTATTCCAAAAATCTCAAAAATATTTTTCCTATAAAATGGAATATGTAAACAGATTAAGGATACCGTAATCTACACAAGGCATTTATTTTGAGCTCATTTCCCTTCATTTCCCCTTTACATGATGTTTTCATCTTCCCAGAAGTTCTCCTGTGTTTTCAGCCCTTCCTCTTCTGCTTCAAGCAAACATAATGCAGTATTTTCCAGGATGATGCTATGATTCATTATGGAAGACCTGGGTAAAGTCTGAACTTTTTTTCTATACCACAGCATCACTTTCTGTTGTGTAATGAACAGGGAGAAGCTGGTGAGGGTGGGGGATTCTCATGTAAAAGGATGTTTGTCCTTTTGCTGAGAAAATGGGAAAGCCGCCTTGGTAAAGCACCCAGTTGAATGCCTCATGCAGAAGAGACACTTTTGTGTAAGGGTGGAAGAACACTGCTTACCTATATAGGCTATGAATTTCAACAAACTTTAAAGAAAGAAATGCAACATTTTCTTGTAATTTGAAACTTAATACTTGGTCACATATAACTGAAAGCTTATTTTCCCCCAACATTAAGAAATTTAGAGATGAGAGTGATAGAAGTAAATGGAGAGGAGGTACAGCATAAGAATTCTGACATTATGTCAACAAAGTCAAGGAATTTATGTATATTCTATTCAGGACCACAGCTTTGTAACTGAAAAGATTTTTCATTGTGGCTAATCCCCAGTCACACCTGTACTATTTGTTAGATTGCCAAGGCAATATTCTGAATGCATCTGAAAAGTATTTCTCTGTTGCCTACATCACACTGACAGTTAAACAACATTCTGGCTACAGAGATGTGCCATTTTGCTGAAAGCACTGGTATGCGTCTATCTGTGTTTGGGTCCCAGCCAAAGCAATGCCTATAAAACACATGAACAACACAAACAAATACCTTGATGAGAATGTATCAGTTTTTATTTTTGGAGGATTTTACTTGGCAATGTTAACATAAAAAGGCGCTCTAACACATCAGCACATGAAGAAAATAAATGTATGCTTACTAAAATAAAAAAGATAATCCTTTTGGAAATAAGATCATTTGCTACAAGTCAGTGGCTCTGATGTCTATGTGGTGCTCCACCAGTATGCCACACAATATGCCTGTATGAATGACGAGGATCTCCAGCATCTCTAGAGAAGGTATGCAGAACTGTCAGGCTGAGGGGCTGCTGAGGTTCACATTCTGGCCTACAGAGACTTCTTGGCTTCTTCCAAGGAGAAAAACATCCACAGCACAACAAGATCACATCTGAGATCCCAGCTAACAACAATCTTGTATCAGAGATAACAGCAGGGAACCATTTGCATGCTGCTCCTTGGAGGAAGCATGTAAAAGAGGTGTGGGCATGGAGAAGAGGTAAAGGATGCATGCTTCCTTCTGTGGTGAGCTTCTTATAATTTGAGGTATAGAAAGTCAAATGTATGGCTCAAATCTAGATTCCCCTAGGGTCCCAATCAAACAACCAAGGTTTCCTCAGGTGGTAATGCCCTTTTCCTCATATATTATGCCCTTTCCCCAAACCACTAAATAACTAGGTGGTTTCCCTGCCTTTGTTTTTTCCTATCTCTATCCCAAAAGGTTGATATTCCTTGCCTAAGGCCTAATAGTTGACAGTAGGAGCTTTACACAACAATATGTTTGTATTTTGGACCCAACTCCTTTGCTGTTACCCTCACATACTACCAGAAGTTAGCTTGTGACATTATATCCAAAACTGAGTTTGGCCCCAGGGCTGAGAAAGGTTCAGCACCCCTGATATGAGTGGAAAAGTATAGTGCCTGACCCAGGAACTTATAACCCTTTGCTCACAGACACCATGATATCTGCCATGATCCCCATGCTTGGTGCCCATTCCCTGACACACTTCCCAGCTCATCCATGAGGAAGCAGGAGGGTGGCGCTTCCTTGCTGCTTCCTTTGTCCTATTGTGAGCATGGGGGGAGAAGAGGCATGGCTGGCAGATAGCTAAAGCAGCAGGTGGAAAGTAGCAGCAGGTGTGTTTTGTGGAACTACTAGGCAGAAGAGAACAAGCAAAATGGTAGGAAAAGGAAATCTCAAGTGAAGGAGGAGGAATGGAAGATGAAAGGTGGCAGGAGAAATAGCAGGAAATGTATGTGACAGAAGGAAGGAGAGAAAGAGCAATAGCAAGAAGGAAATACATAGTCTGCCTGGTTAAGTGAAAGTAAGAGGAAGTATTTTCATACACAAGGCTACCAGTTTCAATAGCCAGTATGGTATGGTGGTTAGAGTGTTGGACTGAGGACCTGGGTTCTAGCTGTGGTTGCCTCATGAAGCTCACTGAATCTGTATTTTTGCATATTTTCAGGCACTCTTTATTCCATCAATTTCATTTATTGATGAAGCAGATTTTGCACAATTATCTTCATATGCATTTGCACAATTTCACATTCTCTCAAAATTTTCACACTTTAGTGGGGGGGGGTGCATTTCCAGTTATTGTTTTTAGTATTTTTCTATGTCTACATTTATCTAACTTATGGCAAGATTTTAAAAAGTATGCCAAGTCCACAAAATGCATGTGATCTAAGTAAGGCTGATCTGCTGTAATATTCATGGGTTGAATACATAGAAGTCCAAAGATATTTAAGTCATTGTAGATTCCCCCAACTTCCCTGCTTCCAAGCCCAATTACACACTTGTTTCCTCTGCTGTTTCCTCTGGTCTCTCTTCCCACAACCTCTCTCCTTTTCTATTCTCAGAAGAACAAAGAGACAGGATTTTAATTTCAACATTTTATTATGTTAAAGCTGGCTAGTCAGGGTGGGCTTTGTGATACACTGCGAATAATCTAAAGGTCATTGACAAGACACTTCAGCCAAGTTAGAAAGTCCCAAAATCATTAGTTAGTTCTCCTCATTCCAGATGCTGATTCCAAAGTGAATTCTTTCTGGAATTACCAACTGGAAATCTGTATTTTGAGAGAAATGGGTCTAATCTCTACATCTGTTTTGATATAAGTGAATGAGTTATTGTATGTATGTATGTATGTATGTATGTGTTAAATATATTTTGAAGAAATTATACACTAATGCTTTAATTGTCCTTTGGTTTTCCTACATTGAATTGTTGAACACCTCAGTGGCCACAGCTCAATGGCAGGAAATGTGGTAATGCCCATACAGTTCCTCAAGAATCCAAGTGTGTTCATGAGCCCACAAATGTTGCCTGTCATGTACAGCCTAACTCACAAAAAGGAGTAACAAGGTCATATTTTGTCCATGGACACAAGGACTCTTGGAGCTACACCATGCATCTATGATTCTGAACTTTCCAAAGTTCTGTTCATCTAATTCCTTTCTAAATGGGCATGCCAAGTCATTCCCGTTTCAAGCACAGTGGCACACTGTAATAAAAGAAAATCCAAGTAGTAACTTGGGATCTCTTTGGACTGTCAAAATGTGCATAAAGGGGCAAAAGGCATTTTGTTCATGCTACAAAACATCAGTCACTGCAGAAGTAATAAAGATATCTAAGTGACAGAACCTCTTCAGCCTTGTACATTGAGTGTGAATGCAAGTTTAAACGTACTCCATGACACAACTGGGATCTTGTGACAGCCATTTCATTCACATTTTCTAATAAAACTCATGCCACAAATATCAAGCCCTCAACAGCTGAGAAATTTAACTCATTTGTTCTAAGCTTTGGGGCAAAAAATAGAAAAAATAAAAATCAATATTGTATTTTATACAGTTAGTGGTAAATTTCTGATTCTCTTGCACATTGAGGTTAAATAAAGTATACCTTTTAAATGACATAGCATAGCATCTTTCATTAAGTTAAAAATGAGAGAAGCAAAAATTCAATCAGATAACTGCACGCTTTTCCTTAAAGGCTCTTTGAATTTGCACTGTTAATTCATAAATGCTATATGTGTTCTGTTCTCTTCTTGCTGTCTTCCCTTTCTTATATATTGTGAAATGCAGAGGCATCAACCTAGAGGGGTGAAGCCCAGCATTACTGAAAAGGAGGCGGTTTGGAAGTAGTTTTTTGTTTGGATATAACAAATCACTCTATTTATGCTTAGAGACTAGTCGTCCAGGGGCTGTAGCTTGCTAGTTATGTATAGGTAATAAAGAGCTATCTTGAAAAGAGACCGTGCTATTTTGGAAACTTGAAATAAATAATGGGAAAACTAGCTCTTGACAGTTGCACCTGTATATCACTAGTATTCGGTGATATTAAATGCTCACCAAATATTGCATTTTGGATACAGACTGATCCAGTCTCTTCAGCTTGGAATAATTCTATTGGTATCCTATCTACTCCAGGTACTTTGCTCCTTCCAAGTGATTTTAGAGCAGCTTTCACTTTTCTATCTAACATAGCAGAATCGTCTTCATAGGATTTCTCTTTGAAGGAGTCTGTCATCCTTTCATCTCCTCTTTATCATTCTTCTTGTCTCTATGTGATAATAACTGAAAGTTGCATTCAAGTTTCTGATCCTATTTCTACCACCTTTTTTTTTTTTTTGGTTTCTTGCCTGCCTTTAGCAACTGTGTTTCTTCTATCATCTATTTAGGCTTTTTCTTTCCTTTTGCTGCATGAACTACCTTTTGTCATTCTTTCCTAACAATGTCTCTTGTTTCAGTCTACAGTTCTTCTGGTTGACAAACAATTAAGTAGAGTAATGCAAATCTGTTATTTACCTCAACTATAATTTTTTCAGAAATGCCATTCTAGTTGTATTTTGGCACTGTGTTTCTGTTTAGGATTTTTTTCAGCTTGACTCTGATTTTTGATATGAAGAATTCATGGTTCCTACTACCATCTTTTCCCATTATTATTTTGGCTGAAAGAATACAACTTCTGCATCTTCTGATTCCAATTTTATAGTATATTTTATTCCTGTGTTGGCTATCTGGTTATGTCCTTGTATACTGGTCAATTGCCAGAAGTATTTGCAATAAACAGATTGTTGGCTTCACAAAATTCTATGAGCCATTCTCCTGTTTTATCTCATGCCCCTAGGCCAAATTTTGCTACCAGATTTGATTCTGCTTTGTATCATGTTTTGAGTTTTGGTCATCTAGAATATCAGCACACCCTTTTTGGTGTGTTCACAATTTCCTCTTGAACATCTGCATACAAAGTTTTTAGTTTCTTCTTCTTTAGAGTCTGTTGTTGGAGCACAAACCTGAACAATGGTTATGTTGATAGGTTTTCCACTATTCTGACTGATAGCATTTGATTGGATTTTGCATTATAGTCTCGTACTGCCTGTGGTACGTACATCTTCCCTTGGCATTAGAACCACTACTCTTGTCATTTCTGAAGTAAAACTGTTTTTGTCTTACTGAAAATGTCCCATTCCATACCACTTTAGTTCACTCACATCAAGTACTGTGATGTTGAGACATTCCATTTCCTGCTTTACAGTTTCCAGGTTGTCATGATTAATACTTATCATGTTCCATGTTCCATCTGGATGAGTTGTGCAGCATTGGACTTTCCCTTTGTCTCCTTCATGTCAGTCACTAGACTTCCTTCTGGCTCTAATCTAATTGCATCACTAATGACAGCACTGTTCATATTCATTGAGTGCCTTCCAACTCAGGGGTCTCATCTTTTGGCACTCTTGGTTCATTTTGCATTGTTTCTTGATATATTAGAAGACTGAAAAGTAGTTTACTATTTTCTTCTTATACACATTTCTAACCAGAGTTATTTGAGTATCACTGCCATTGTCTGTGAAAGATTCCCTGCCAGTGTTACCTTCACCTACTGCTGCTGTCTAGTAGTTGTCCTTCAGGAGTTTCTCCACCCTCATCATCATTAGAGGAATACATTCTCTTCTGCTGATGTGACCATTGCACCTGAAGAGGGTGGATGCATCTTTGTCCTATGAACATTCATCGGTGGTGACCTCATAAGCCTAATAAGACAGCCTAGTAAGACCGTCAGCATCACTCACCTTCTCTGACATTCTCAAACCCCCTCACTGTGTTAAGGTGTACATTGATATTTCCTATTGATAGCATTAGTATTGTTGCCAGAAAAGAGAAGGTACTTGCAGGATTTTCTGTCCCTGGTGGCAAAAGAATCTGGTTTGTCTGGGACAATAAGAAACTTGACTTGCAGTGAGAATGTAGGGGTGGGGAAAGATGCAATGTGTTGCTCTGTTTCAGGCAGAAAAATGTCTTGGGTCAGTCTTGATGGTGGATGTCTATCCTCCATGTTCCCAGGTGGTAACCCATGAATACCAGTTGTGGTGGGTGCAACAGCAAAGATTTAAGCCATGGAGGAGGCATCTAGGTGACCAATGAGCAAAAGAAGATGCTGAACTATGTGGACTTCTGCAAGACTCTTCTGGAGTTACTATGGTCGACCACAGACCAGATATGAAACCTCATTTTAATCTGACTGGATCCTTGTGAAGATAAAAAGGGGTGGTGTCAGTATATGAACCTGCCAAAAGAAGGACAGGATGAAATCTAGTAAGTAATTCCTGTGATTCTCTGACAAGGTAGGAATGTAAAAGGGCCTTCTATTGTGAATATACAGCATGTACACACCTGAACTCCAACATAAATGATATCTGTCATTATAAGGTACTAATTATATTCACTCCAATGGAAAAGAAGCTCAACGATGTCCGCACTAATATTTAAGTTATTTTGTTTCCTGCAAATGGAAATGAATAGACTTCATTTTCTTTTACAATATTCCTACCACCCAAAATTAAACAAACATGCATAGAAATGCACATTGCTATTACCAATCACTTCTTCAAAATAATCTTAAACGCATCACAAGCATTTACTTGTGGTGCTTTCCTCCTTTTTCTGGGGCACTTTTTCTCCTGACCTTTTCATGCTGCTTTTATATCCCATGTAATTTTGATTACAAAATGTTTAATTACCAAAATTATCACTGTTGCCTTTGCATCCCTGCATAGGCTTCAAATCAGCTCCTCTTCCCCTTTATAATCCTCTGTAAATGTTATAACATTTCCTTTATGGTGGTCCTGAACCTATAGGATGATTTTAGTGTAAATTTGGTATATGTTTAAATTTGGTATATGTTTAAATTTGGTATATGTTTTAACAATATATTGTTTCATGTTGTAAGCCGCCCCGAGGCTGTTGCAAGGGGCAGCATATAAATTTTTAAATAAATAAATAAATAAAAAATCATAGGTCATGCTTGATTTTAGTGGCTGTTTCTTTTCAGCATCTGGCAAAACAAAATCATAGGATGGCAGCATTAAAAAACACTGTCCTAGCACAGCAGAGAAACACAGAGTTAATGTAGCAATACAGCAGGTGCTTTGTGTAAGGGCTGTCATACAAAAGTCAACACTTTAAAAAATTGATTTTATAATCATCAGCATTACAAAAGTCAACATTATTTTCTGTTTCACTAATTAAATTTATAGGACTGATTCATCATGTCATATTTTGTCATTGGAATGACTGAAGCAATGTTTCTCTATCTGTATTAGTAACTTTTCAAAGCCTAATGGTACTAGAATTACATATATAAAAATGCACCCTCTCGCATATTAGCTAGTGATGGTTTTACCCTATCTTTGGGTATCACAGCATCTTTGACTGTGGCCTATGAAACCTTAATAAAATGCACAGTAGTTTTCAGATTTCATATGAAATAAATCTGAGGATGTCTGTTGATGAGAAGAACAGGCACCACTGGCAGATTCATTTCCCCATCTCCATGCACCTGTCCATATCCCCCCAAATCTGCTCTGCTGCTTTGGGAAACGCTCTTAGCACTTTCTTCCCTAGTGAGCCAGTGTGCTGTGGGGATGAGAGTGCTGGACTGGGAATCCATTCTGCCATGAAGCTGACTGGGTGACTCAGAGCTGGTCTCTCATTCTTAGCTTTAGCTACGTCACGGGTAAGTAGTGGTTGTGTGGGTAACAATAGAGTAGAGGAGGGCTGTGTAAACTGTAATGGGGTCCTTCTAACAGGAAAAAAGTCTGGATATAAATGTAAGGCAACAATAACAGCTGCAGCAGCACTGTTAGAAATGAAACTGTGCACCTCACTCTGCCTGGATGTGGCTGGAACACATAGGGGAAAAATCCAATTGGCACCTATGAGCACTTTTTTCTAAGTCTCTGAACTGCTTGTGCAGGATTGATTTTCAATTCCTGGCATCTTCTGGAACGGTTGGGAAAGTTCCCAATCTTTAACCCAGAGGCACAGAACACAATATCAGCTATGATAAAAAAAAAAGGAAAAGAAAAGAAAGCACCCTGTTGGATAACACAACTATGACACCAGCACTCAGCTTCTGGATAGTACCTGCAGATAACTTCCTGTTGGGTGGATTGCCATGCTCTTTTCTGCCTTTGCAGATCTGTGTTACCTGTCAGGCTTGCAAATCCTCAAATTCAATGTCTGCTGTCACCACATGAACATTAAAGTACATTTTCTTGAAAACTATAACAGTTAAAACAACGATTCTTGTTCTTCAACCTATTTAGTATATAATTGAATGCAATTATGGTACTGATAGTGAAATCTGAAAAGTAGGGAAAATGCCCATTAAAGCTTCTCATTACAAGTATAATGATTGCTAACACTGGAGCGCCTTCAGCATTTCCTTCAGGCCTGAATAACACACATGGTAAAGCTGCTTCAAGTGGGTGACTGCATATTTGAATGTTCCCCTGTGTTAAAAGCTCTCTACAAATAGAAAGGCAATATAGCTGGCAATGAACTGAGGCAAAACCATTTCCCTTGCTTTGCTAGTTTTCTCTGTGCGGGGAGATTTGTTTTCCTGAAGGAACATTACAATTATGAATCCCTCACTTTCACTCTGCAGTGGTACCATTCACTACCAGCTCAGCTTTCTGCCACTTTCTTCTCTTTGCAAATGTTTTCCCAACCTGATTTATACCCTCATTATGGGAAAATTACATGATCTTATAAATGAAAAATGAAACCCTGGCTGGACAAATTTAAAGATAGATCTCTTCAATCATGGAAAAAACTGTGAGGTGCAAACCAGCACACTCTTCCTGAAACACTACAACATATGAGGAAAGATATATTTTTCCTGTGACTGATGTAATTATGTGACCCCCTGAGAAATTATTAGCATCCTGTAATTCACATCATACATTTTCATAATGTGTTTCTATTGAATGGAATTTACTATTTAGTACAGCTAGTTTATCTCTGAGGATGGTATGTGCACCTTGTGTTTGCTTGCCTGCAAGTTAATAGAAAATTGATTACAAACTGGAAAGTCATCAGGCTGATGATGTCCTAAATATCATTACTTTAATGGTATGTGCATCAAAGTGAATGCTAGGGATGCATGAGAATTTCACTTTGGTTCAGAAATCACTCAAGGGTGTCCGAATGTGAGTGTGAGCGAAACCATGTGTTCTCCAAAAATGTTTACATTTGCCTGAACTTGTATGTGCATTCACAAAATGTGTACTGTTTGGAATGCACAACTTTAAAAATGCCACTTTTCCGATCCAAAGAGGGAAAATAGCAACATGAGAATGGGATTAAACCAAACTAAGCGTTGAAGTGACATTCAGAGAATTTCAGCAAGCTCAAGAATTCCTGGTTTTCTTGTGTCCAATGAAAGCTGAATTAGTCTTGCAGACTTCCCTAATCTGGTACCCTCCATATCTGCTGGAATAGAACTCTTATTGTCCAGTATGGAAGGGGAGGAGGGGAACTATCATTCAGCACACATGGGAGGCACCAGGTTGGGAAAGGCTGCATTAGGGTATACAAGAAATATACAAGAAAGAAATCAAGATTTCTTTTCTTCATAGGGTAGTGACACAGAATTAACCCCCATGAACCAATATAAAATGTATTCTGAAGCACGATGCAGAAATTCCTATTAAACTGAGGTAAACAAAGCTACAATGGATAAAGAGACCTGGTAACAAAGAAGTCACCAGTTTGCCCTGCAAAAAATAAAAATACAAACCTGGTATGCCTGGTGAATGATGAGGATAACCTACCATCTAGTCAACTAAGCTCTCAATAATTCAAGATTTGGCAGATGTCTAGAAAAGTGGCTAATTGCTACCCAGACACCTTCAAATTGAGGAACAATCTCCATTCACAATTCTGTGTGCAGGTTGAACTGGCTTTGTTTGTTTGGTAAGAAAACTGGAAATACATCTTTAAATTTATCTTTCACTAATTCTTCATTTTTCACCAGCCTAGAGAAAAATATTATGCCATTATGAAAAGTAAAATTGTTTTCTTAACATATATGTATCACCGATAACACATTAGTACTTGCATTTTTAAAATAGATGCTGATTATCAAGTACTTTCCATCAGGCCTCTGTCCATTATGCTAAGAAAACAAATGCCTGATACAGAGGTAGTACCTGAGCACAAAAGCATATATCCTCTGGTAATTTTGGCCTTGGTCAGATGTTACTATGTTGGTTTAATCAGCAATGGGGCTCTACAGGGTTGGAAAATTTGAATGCTCTGAACAGCATTGCGATTCCTTTACAAACCTGCAAACGTGTTATGTTTGGGGAAGAGGATAAAGTTGACTTTCCAACACAAAAATATGACTTCCAGCATGGCCATGTTTTCAGAATTTCCAAATTCAGTGAAAAGCTGTAAGATCTGGTTAAGGTATAACAGAGCTAGCCAGGGAAGTCTCAGAGTCAGAATATCTCAGTAATGAATGCACACAGTAGAGACCAAACAAATAAACCTGGCAATGTCCTTACTAAACATATTCAGTTTGGAGAACAGCATCCTTTATTGCATTTCAAGGTTTCTAAACCTCAGTTTCAGTTTTTTCATCCTTAATTGAACTGTAATCAACTGAACAACTGTTTTGAAATGGCTGAGTATAATAAGATCAATTACCTTTCTTTCATGGGATTTTCATATCAGGTCTTTCACCTTCCAAACATCATCAGGAATTATTCAAAAGAAATGTCATCTCAGGATATGCTAAGTAAAAATATCTGCAATCATTGGGTAAAAATATCTGTAATCAGTGTATTTAGCTGCAGATAAAAAAAAAACAAAACCTGCAGATAAACATTTCACATCTAAGGTTGGAATCCTGTGTGCATTTTGTTTGAAGGAGAATCTGCAACTCCCAGGATTTTCCAGCCACCATAGTCAGAGAGTATGGATAGTTACTGTACTTTTGTTTGTCTAAATATGCATAGGATTTCACCCTAAATAGATCAATAATGTCTCCCCCATGCAAAGGAAGGTACAGAGCTATTTCTTTGGTATTTACTATCATTTTTCCTTTGGCCTCCTTGCTGTCTCGGTGGGGGTGGAATCCCACTGCTCTGCTGGGAGTGCTGCACTTCAGTTAAAGCATCCATTGCTTATGCCCTCCAACTACTCTTGCTAAATCACTGGAAAACATGTTTAGGGCATCCTTTCCTGAGGCAGGCATGGGCAAATCTTTCAGCTTCTTGTCATTCCACATTTAACTCTTTAAATCTGGGGTTCTTTCCCTTACACATAGTTTGAAGAATTTTATGAATCTGTCCTCTGTATGTTGAACTTTGTCATTTGGGGTAAAGTTTTACTCAGATCAACCTGAAATGAAAAAGTTGCTTCTCCCTGACCCATGTTAATATGTTAGTGTAGTTTATACAATCACATATTTTTCTGGACTGGAGCATAACAATCTGCAGCTTGGAATTGCATATTTGATGGATCCTTTCTAAAGTTGAAGACTTTTGTCTTTGCAATTTGTGTGACCATGTACTAGGGATGCATAGATTTTGTTAAATTAGGTTTTCATCCCCCTGTGTTTCATGGATTGTTCATTATGTTTATTTCTATCTTTGTTGATGGGATTGATTTTTTTAAAACCAGAATTTCATTCTGCTTGTACTAAAGCACTCAACTATATGAACCCTTGTACATACAAATTCACTTTGAAAATGGAGTAAGGGTGCATAATGTGGTTAGCCAGAATAGCTAAAAGGACTTGCCTAGTCTCCCTGCACCTACTGATTTCAACTCATGCAAGATATTGTTGGATTTAACTGGTCAGAATCAAAGTCAGGTTGAATGAAGCAACTCTTAGCAGAAGACAGACAAAAGAACTTTCTTTTGAACTTTCTAAATCTGGTACTATTTTATGCTGTTTGCATTTCTTGTAAGGAGAATGCATCCATCCCCACAGCAGCAATGGGCATAGATATAACAACAGGCAGTGAGCAAATACCCTCTACCCATGAGACAGGGGACTTCCAGGATTTGAGTCTATTGTGACCCATGATGTTTACTCATGATGCTCATCATGTTGGCCTTCATTGCTATCGTCATGTTGATCTTCATGCTGTTATCTCTGAGCACTGCACTGGTGATTTCCAGTCACCTGCATAAAAGTAGGCAATTCAGGTGGCAGCAACTTGGACTATTTATTTAAAACATTTATATGCCATCCTATTTGCAAAAAGCCTCAGGACAGCTTACAGCATAAAATATAACATAAATAAATTCCTGACCCACACTGGCTGCAGTTAAAAACATAGAAAAGACAGTATTAAAACTTATTAAAATATCACTGGAATAAAAAGGTCTTAACCTGGCGCCAAAACACAAATAATGACGGTGCCAGGCAGACCTCTCTGGGGAGCGCATTCCATAGATGGGGCGCCACTGCAGAAAAAGGATGTTTCCAGAGAAAGGACTACATTGCTTTTTCCAGTGCTATGTCCATATGCCATTCCCACAGGGATGTGAAATGCTAGGAACTCTGCTCCCACTGGACAGGACACTACATAGTTTAAGTGCTTTGTGTCAACCTGGCACTGTGGTGCTCATTCACTCACTGATTTGGCTGAGGTGGCTTTGCCCATGCAGTAACTTGGCACAAGGAAGAACACAAGGCATGGGTGAACTATTCCTACCTGAAATCGTGACTAGAGCGCCACTCTGGATTCTGATTCCAGCTGAGAGCCCAGTCATTTCTTCTGAATCCTTTTAAAAAGTGTTGTTTCTTCAACCAAAGGTTTGATACCATTTATTTATAAAACATCCTCCAGCTGCTATTTGAAAACCAATAGTAGTTTGTTTGGACATGGTAGAGTGACTTAGATGAATCTTTGGAAGTAGATGCATGCTGGTGCATTTCAACCTTTTTTACATCTTTGTCAGGAATATAAAAGAATTTTACAATACAAAAATATCAGTAGCTGGTATATTATCCCTGCAGGGCTTCTCCTAATCCATGCAAACAGCAGTATTGTTGGATGAGATGTGGTCAGATTGGTTCATACTTTCATCTTAAACAATTGTGATTCATGGAAAAATTATTTACAGTCATATAATTTGAAGTCTCTAAAACAACCATCTAAACATCACAGGATAGATAAAATTTAGGAGACTGATTTTACACAAGCCTCTCCGCAAGTGCACGCAGCAAGAGATCTGAGAGAGAGAGAGAGAGAGAGAGAGAGAGAGAGAGAGAGAGGGAGAGGGAGAGGGAGAGGGAGAGGGAGAGGGAGAGGGAGAGAGAGAGAGAGACAGACTGACTGACTATGGCCCAGTGCTTTGGTTGATTTTTGAAGTAGAAGGCCTACAATCTTCAGGTCACATTCCAGTCAGGTATAGATGCCAGTACATATCTTATACCAACTACTGCCCTTTCTATGCAATATCATTTATAACTTACATGTATATTCAATAATTCATTAGATAGAAACTTCTTTTTAAGGTGTTATATATGCATCTTTAGAAATGAAACAATGGTACAACTGACATCAAGTTCCAGCTGGCCATGCTGTCTGGGGACTGCAAAGAGTTAGAGACTCTGAACCTTTTTACCTAAGTCTGTTAATCTGCCAGATCTAGTTTTAGTTGCATTACAGAAGAAGCACTACATGAAGCCACTTGCTTTTCTGGTACATAGGTGGCACTATGGTATTCCATAATAGTGCAATTACATAAGTAGAAAAAAAAATCTTTTTCTTTCATAATTTATTTATTTATTTATTAAAACATTTCTATGCTGCCCCATCACAATAAAGCCTCGGGGCAGCTTACAACAGTAAATAGAACAAAACAAAACAATAAAATTAAAACATGTAACTACATTTAACCCCCCCCCCCCCGGTGCATCTCGGCAAAACTCCTTAAAAATACAATCTAAATTATCAAATAACAATATTAAACAAATTAACAATTAAAATACGATTTAAATAAAAAGGTCTTCGCCTGGCGCCGAAAAACAAATAACCACGGCGCCAAGCGGACCTCTCTGGGGAGCGCATTTCATCTTTTTTTTCATAAACATTATCCCTTCTCTTGGGGAAAAAAGGCAAGAGTGCTGTTTAAAAGAAGAATTGAAACTAGAGAAACATGCCATCATCCAAAGAACCTAGAAACCACCACGAGTGCTTTGCATGATGAGCAGGCAATAAATGGCTCATGTAGAAAGCTGGCACCCATCAGAGTGTACAGTACTAGAAATGCTTTTTCTGATTTCTGATTTGTGATAAAACAGCTTTCTATTTCTCTAAGTTCTTCTTGGCTTGCTAGTTTTCAGGGTACAGGGAATTTTGTCTGTGGAAGAATATTCATTTCTGAATCCTGAAGTGGAACACTCTAGAAAGGCTTTAACATTTGATTATGCAGATTGTATAAACTGGCTTTAATTTGTAAACACTGCAGTCAGGATATTATTCATATAAACATGTAAAATGTCAAGACTTATTTGGATGGAGCCTCTCCATGATTGTCATACGCATCAGGCTAATGAGTGCACAAATACTCTTGTTAAAGACTACAGCTGTATTTGCTGGAAATCTGCCTTACAAAAATAACATGTATACATGGAATGAAATAGTGCAGCGTACTAAACAGCATGTTAAAACGTCTGTGCTGTCAAACCTTTAGTACTTTAATACTAAAATTTGTAATTTAGAATTTGAAACTAGGGTCAATCTAAACATTCTTCTTTTCAAACATACCAGAACAATGGATTCTAGGTTTTTTCTTTAAAAAAAAAAAAAAAGCCCTCTGGTATAAGCATGCATGGCTCTGATTCTAACTTAGACCATAATATTCCGGGAGGAGGAGGTAAAACATTTTCCCACCCAGATTTATCCTGAAATTCCCACCCTCCATGAAGATGTGGTCTAAAGAAGAAAGGGAAATAGCTTCCATAGATTCTTTCCCCATTTGGGGAGAGGTTGAATTACAGAATGAAAATGTATAGGGAAAAGGTTTAGCTCTCTATTCCCTGGACCATCACAACCCTGTTCTGAATCAGGACCTCATAGGCTGTAAGAAACAGATTATGCATAGGTCCAGGATGCATAATCAGAAGTATGTTTGGTTCAGCCCATCCTTTTTTAAAGGAAATCCAAAGCACCTGCTAATTCAAACCAAGGGATCAGTTGAGCAGTGACAATGTAACAATGACAAGCTAACAACTGGTATAAACTATAAAAACAAAAATCAACAATATATAAAAACTACAGTAACAGGAATGATATAATCAAAGGCAATTCAGTTTTTAAAAACATAAAAGCAAATAAAAGAAATATGAAAATGAAAAAAGGCGGATCAGTCACAAGACTGCCATGACATCTGGACTGAAGATCACCTTTTTGCCTGCAGAATGGATACAGCTCTCAGGATGGGAATTCCTCCTCCTTTTCTACCTCCTGCAGTCCCCTCCAACACTGATCCAGAGGTTTAGCAGACTCTTTTGACAGATTTGGAGGCTGGGTGCAGGCTGCAGGAAGAATATGAGTATAGAGAAGTCCCATTCCATTAGTAGTATCAGCTGCATTGGAAGAACAACTGCATTTGATGAAACCCAGCTGCATGGAAACCTGAACACATAAGGTCTCCATCTGCTGCTGTAAGTTCATGGAAACACATGAAGGGTGTACAAATGTCTTAAAAAACACCATACATTGCCGGAACCAGTAGCTTTAGATCGGGTGTGGATAGCAGGTAAGCAGTGCAGCTGATCCAATTCTCTTCAAAGAATGCTCAATGAGCACATGAAGAACTGATATATGCACCAGAGATGCCAAAGCATTTCACAATGCTGAGAAAACAATCTGCCCACTGAGTTCTGTGCATCAGAGTCACACAGAACTTAGTCAGGGATAATTTTTCTTCTACCCCATGTGGGTACGATTTCTTAGATCTTTTGAACCCCGGTGTATGCATTTTTCTCCAGTTTATAGCACTCCTCATTTTCTTAAAGGATTTACAAGGATTTATTTTCTATGTCAGAACAGTGTCATCATTACTCAGGCATTCAACTGTGCTGTATGTTATGTTAATAAATCATCAAACTCCCCAATCAATACCTCAATGAATTGCATCAAATTAAAAGTGTTCCTATTCAATGGTTCTATCTGTAAGGTAGAAGCCTTTGAGTTCATAAAACGTCCACTAGCTGGTTAGGTCACTACTGTTTTGAGTGGTGCCAAACAATTCATGTCATACAGATCTTGTCAGTTTATTATTATTATTTTTCCCTTGCATTAAACTGTCAACATGTCTTCAATAGATTATTGTGCTATTTGCTTCCTCTGGGGTGGCTTGAATCAGTGCTTTTTTTAACTGCAGAACATCCACAGACCCAAAGGACATGTTGGGGTTTCAAATAAATTCCAATCTATATTTTTAATTTTCCTTTTTATTTAAGATATTTGTAAGACAAATGTTTCATTCCTGCCTTTCATTCGGATGTTTCACACCTCCCAGGCAACGCAACTCAGCTCAGATTTATCTACTAATAGGAATTTACTTAGCAATGTGTTCCAGAGCAATTACAAATGGCTTGATTTACTGACATAACTTTTTCTGTTTGTTTTTTGCTCTCTCTACATTTATCTACTTAATTCAACTAGATCAATGTCCAGTGCTATGAATTTATTACAATCCTCTACATAATTTACTGCAAGTCTTGCCTGTGAAGAACTATATTATCAAGTGTATATGTCAGTGTTGGTGTCTCACCTGGAAAAGAATGTTCAGACTAACAATAAGACTAACTGCAAATGAATTGTTGAAGCCTGGGCGAAAATAAAAGTTGATTACTGGTCCAAAATCTCTTCCTCTTTATCTATATCTATATCTAGAAAGAGAGAGAAAGTCTTACCCTCTCTTGTAGCATCAGAACCAATGTAATTTTATAGGTTTGTGCTGTTAAAGTCACAGACATGACTGCAGGGATCAGGTAAAGATTCCTTAATCATTTTAATTTTATTTATTTATTTATATTTAGTTGTAAAATTATGCTTGTCATTCAATGCAGAACACAATTTGAAGGAAATTAAGCACAGCTTACTCTTACTGAATAATGAAAAACATGAACCTATTGTGCATTTCAACCAAAAATCTGAGATTCAAGTGTGAGCCACTCTAGGTATGTAGAGTGCTTAAAAATAATTGTAGTGCTAAGGTCATTGAGCAACACTTGTTATATTGTGCAAAATATTGCCTTTTGAGTGACACCTTGCTGATGCAAATCTCATGCACGGTTTGAATTTTTTAATGAACATAGTAGATAACATTCGCTTCTTGTGCATGTGCTATTGGCATTCTGAGCTTAATATTTTGTACTGTCATATCTGATAGCTATAATTTCAGGACAACAGAATAACATCAAGTTTTGTTTTTTGTCCTGTATGCCTATTAATAGCAGGTATGTAGGATCACAGTAACCATCCAGTCACACAGTCAGATCAGATTATATGGTGATGGTCTGGATCTTTGAACTCTATTGCATAAACAATACAGTGTCAGACTAGAACTAGAACTTGGAACTTCTGGCTAGTGTGAGATTATGAAATACAGGAAAACTAAATTAATATTTTAGTGGGCAACCCTAGGGTCCCTGGAGAATATCCCAGAAATCACAGGGTTCTCTGTAGTCTTTCTCCCTGCCTGGTCCAAGTTTGTACATACAAGCTATGACCTTAGAGGGTGAACTGTGGAATCCAGTCCCCATCATACCCAGTGCAATATTTCCTTTTGAACCTCTGTGAGATCCTCTGGCACTACTTTTTGACCTTGGAAAGCAGGCTCTGCAGTTCTTGAGACAGCAGCTGCCAAAGGGGTTGTTCATGGGATGGGGAAGAAAAGGAAGGGGGCAGGGATAAGAAATATGGTGTCTCTAGTTCCAGTCCTGTCTCCAGCAGCCCAGCTACTCTAGATGCGCTCAGCAGTCCATCTAGAACAAGATTTACAAAAAGGAGGATGGTGAGACACAAATAGTTTCCATTCCTCCGCTTGTCCTGTCAGAGGCAGTCTGGTAAAACACTGGATACCCAGAAGCCTTTGAGATGGAAGGTTTCTATTTAATGAGGGTACAGACCACTGCAGTGTGTCCTTAATCCCATCCCTGTTCTTATGTATGATCTAGGAAGGCAGGGATATGATTTTAACATTGAACGGGATGGTAAACCTTATCCTCTCCAGTCTTACCTCAGTTAAGGATGTTTACGAAATCTGCAGTTGATTGAGTTTGGATTTCTATAAATTCAACCCACAGATTCTGACAAGGGTATTTCCCCCAGCATTACATGTGCATTTCATCCTACAAAAATAAGAATGTTCTGGAAATGGCTAACATACATGGCATTAAAAAAAGAAAATGGGCAAAGTGAGCCTTTCTCGTCATGGATTTTTGGACGTACACATTGGCACAAGTGAACACTCTTCAATGCAAAATGAAACTTGGGGAATTGCTCCCCCTCATTCTGTCAATGAACAGACAGAAGAACAACAGAACAGATCAAAATGCTGATGATGTGCATTCCTTTCCTTGTCTTCTATTGACCAATCTCCTTTCCCCCCAGAAGTAACTTTGGCTCCAATAATACAAGTAAATCTGGTTGGGAAAAACATATCTGCAGCAATAGATCAAGGGAGATGGCAGGGGTGAAGGGAAAGCTTAGAACATCTCATTCACATGCCCTTTTTACATGCCCTATTAAAAGCAGACCTGACTTGACAATAGTATGTATGGAAAAGATCTTGGAATTATAGTAATCTCACTAGCTGGAGTGTGAAGTTACTGCAAAAAAAAAAGGGGGGGGGGCAAATGCAACATTAAATTATGCTGACAAAATATGTGGCATAACCTATAGGAAGTAATGGTTCCACTCTACTCTCCACCTTAGACCTTGCCTTAAAGAGAATACCACTTCTGGACACCACACTTCAAGGATTCATGTAACTTTGAACAAGTTTGGATAAGGGCAGTGAGAATCATCTGGGCCTAGAAACTAAATCCTGTAAGGAAAGGTTGAAGGAACTGGATATGTTTATCCTTGAAAACAGAAGCCTGAAGTCTGGAGTTCAAGGCTTTCAAGTTCCAGAAGGGTTCTTACACAGAAGACAACAGCAACCTGGTTGAAGAACCAATTATCTTCTGGTGGGTGGGCCACTTGTAGTACAGCCTTCCCCTGCTAGGTGAGTGTCTTAGGAACCCATCTGCATCAGTGTACCCAGCTGGGTTGTTTTGAGAGCCTGCGTTTGGCTTCAGTGAGGTATTTTTTGAGACTCTTTCAATGTGTTTGCCTATTTCAGGATAGATGATTTACATGAACAGTGTGCGGACGTGAAATTTTGTTCAGCTGAGTGTTCATTTTGACCAAAAACAGCATGAACCTTGTGTCCTGCCCACCCTATTCACCCAATCTCACCCCATGTGACTTTTTTTTCCCCCTTAGATGAGAAAAGTCCTGAAAGGGAAACATTTTGCCAATGTAGAAGAAGTGAAACAAAAATGGCAGAAGCACTAAAAGGCGTCAGAATTGACAAGTTGAAAACCTACTTTGAACAGTAGAAAAAAAACTCAATAGATGTATTGAATCAAATGGAGAGAACATTGAAGGTGACTGAAGTTTGAACATGTAAAAATAAATGCACTATTTTTTATGAATAAATTCCTTTTTTTGGAGCAGGGGGTCCCACCGCATATATCATCCACAACATGAAAAAAAAAGGGCCTAAGTTTCAGGAAGGCAGATTTCAGTTGAACATCAGGAAGTTTCCTTACATCTGAGCAATCAGGCATGCAAGGCATTGTTTAAAGAGAAGGCAGGCTGATACTGGAGGTATTAAGCAGAGATGCTTCAAGTGGGATTGCTCCATTGAGTGGAGTGGACTTGATGGCCTAAATGGCCCCTTCTGGATCCATGATTCTATGATCCACCTCCTTTTATGTGTGTGTGGTGTAGACATATGATTAAACAAATGTGGCTCTCACTTTTGTCAATAGTGTGGCCTTGAAAAATCTCTCTGCAACCCCAAATCCAGAGACCATTCCAGTTCCCATGGTGTTCTGTATTTCAGCATGCCCCTCTGGACGGTCACTTTTTATTAAATAATAATGCTTTGTGAATAAGCTTTCTGTAATTTCTATGGGTTTATAATTTTATGGATGTGTATAATTATTTTCTATTAATTGACTTTATCCCCCATGATATCATCTAGTTACTTATTTCATTTATTATTATTATTGATTTTAGTGTTATTACAGTTTTATTGTACTGTTGGTTTTATTGTGACTCTGCCTGATGTAAGCTGCCCAAAGAGACTATGGCACCATGTAAATCAAATAAATAATATGACAGCTCAAGATATAGAAGCTGAGAGAGAGAATGACAAAGAGAGAAAGAGAGATGATTTCACAATCCAAGCTATTTACCACTTCAGAAGAGAAAAAGTATTCAGTTTAGATGGTGTTTGGCTTCTATAACATGTAAGAAAAATCACATATCCAGGTGAAAAGGTTGTGGTCAATCCATTATTTCTCACTAAGCAGTATTTTAACAGTTCTGCCAGCTAAGAAGCAGGTACAGCTGAAAAGCCATGGGATCCCACAGAGAGCTTGTAAAGTTAGGTTTCTGCCTGCAGACACAGACAAACACACAAGCCACAAAGCATTTTGCTGCTTCTGTCTTCCATATATTAAGTGTGAGTTGCTATGACATACCCCATGGATGGTTGGCATTATTAAGCACCTGCCCTGCAGCCATGCAGTTTTGATGTCTTGGGATTTGTTTCCAACTAAAACAGTTCTGTGCTCTCCTGCCTACTATCAAGAAAGTCAGACGAACTATGTGATGACTTGATCCTTTTCCTTTTTGCAATATTGACACTATCAAGAAAATTACGTTTTGAACAGCCACAAAGCAGCAACTTTTCTACAAGCTATCTTATGTTAAAGAGTAGGGCTTACTAATAGGAGTAATTTCACTGGTCTCACAGGGAGTACATCAGTGAATAGCTCTTATTGATCATGTTACGGAATTTCACTGCAAATGGATAAGTATTAGGGGGAAGAAAGAGAAAGAGAAGGAAGATAATTTTCACTAAATTTAAGAGCTGTGTTTTGTGCATGGCAATCTTGCAGTGCACATTAACTATTGCACAATTTTAGCATGCTTGGGCAGCTAAGGTAAGTAATTAAATATAGCAACCATGATTTGAATTGTGGTTACAGCTCATGATATGATACCATCTACCTCTTTAGCAGATGTGGTATTTTTCATACTGTTGTATTCTAATGCAGACTATATAGAAATTTTAATCTCTTATGTGGCATAGATGTATTTGATGAAATAAAATGAAATAAAATAAAAATTTTAGTGCTGACTGACAGAGAACACTGGCCATTCAATAGACAAATCATACAAATGTAGATCAGCAAGAATTTAAAGGGAATCCAGCTGGATGAGAAGAAAGAGGAGCCACAGCTGATGAACCATTTCGGCCTTGGAGACAGGGGTTCTATTTAAGCATTCTGAGAAGTGTGAGTTGAGGAAACATACTAGCTCAGCCTTCTCCACTTCTGCATGTGTTGGGAAGCTTTCAGAGAAACGTGTCCTGTATCTACTAAAGTTTTCCACACAATTTAATGGAAAAACAGAATTCAAAATTGCATTGCAAGCCTCCATGGATACAGCAGGCCATCCCCTTCAGAAAGTCACCTTCCGTGGGAATGATGGAAATGATGATGAAGTGGGTGGACATGCATTTTCTTTTCTCAGCTGAAGAATACCTGAATATGGCTGACATGACATGGGCTAGTGCTGAATAGGCCAGCAAGTCTAGTAGGGATCAGAAGGGAATTGTACAGAATGCAACTACAGCTACAGCTAGTTCTGTTGGATGCATTCTGCTGCACTATGGTTCTGAATCAACTGCTGGTAGATAACAGTACAAGTGGGCTGCTACCCTCATGTCTCAGCTGTGGGATTTCCATTGGGGCATCTGGTTAGCCACTGTGCATACAGAAACAATATGATCCAACTACGCCTTTCTTTCTTATGAGGTTACCTTCTTAACACAAACCTGGTTCAGGAGGTAAAATTGGCTGAGATTACTCTGCTGGCCTTTGCTCCTGCTGTGTCTTCTCTTTCTTCATACATTAAATATCTGTGTATCACTTAATATATTAAAATACAACAGAATAATGTACCGACTGATAAAATAATACATATTTTTTAAAAAAGCATTACACTATACAGCAACATTAAGTAGCAATGGAGTCCTACACAAATCCAGGAAAGATGATGTCAATAAGTGCATATTCAAGAGACATTTACAACTGTCAAATGTTTCCACCTGTTGAACCACAGGAAGGAGAGTGTTTCAAATGGTGATGGTTGACACCACCAAGAACGTCTGCTTGCACGACAGTGGCACACTGCTACTTTATGACATTTTGATGCCCACAGGATGCCTAGTAAGGCTTCCTCAAAAGATCTTTCAGGGGTAAATGGATATTTAAGATTGTTGGCTGTTTGCCCAGGTCCTGAGTCATTATATGTCAACAAAACTTTGTCACACATTTACATTAAAAAAATAAGCTCTTTCCATTCCATGTGTGAAGACATCTACTCAAGTTCAACATTCTGATTAGT
>JAIXND010000767.1:39755642-39889534 GCA_023646645.1 Varanus salvator macromaculatus
AACAATTGAAGGTCTGTACCATATGAACATCTGTGTACATATCACTGGCAGGGCAATTAGTACCTCTAGAAACATTACATCCTATGGACCAATTCTGCTACTGACAGATGTATCTGGTGTCAGTCATACAGATAAACAGTTTCCTATACATCCCTATTACAATTGTTATCATTTTATCTTGCTTTTAAGGATCTTTGAATGTAAGACGTGAATTACCAAACTATATTTGTAATAATCTATGTAACTATATATAACCATACACACACCCATACGCGCATACATTTTTCTCCAGTGCTCCTTTGTATATGAAGCTCCACGCAAGCAGAAAACTAACACAGAAAGCAGTGAGCTTATCTAAAACCTTGATATGCCTAAGGATGTTTCTCCCCTTTTAGGAAGTACTTTTTTTTTAAAGTAAGCATTAACAAAATGTGAACCCCAACTTGCAGTCTGCACTGATAAGCATCAATCTGAGGAGGGGTGAGAAACCAGAAACCAGAAGCTACACCAAGAGGTGAGAGCTGAGATGCCAGGGAAGGGCTACAGCTCAATGGGAGAGCACATGCTTTGCATGCAAAAGGCCTCCGGTTCAGTCCCAGCCCTCTCCAGGTATAGCTTGGCAAGGCTTCTGCCTGAAACCCTGGAAAGCCCCTGCCAGGCATTGTAGACAATACTGAACCAGATATACCAGTCACCTGAGCAATTATAAGGCAGCTTTCCATGTTCTTGTGAGAGACAAAGCTAGGAGTGAGTCAGAAGCAGAGGACAAACCAAACAGCAGGACTAAAGAGCATGTCAGGGAGTCAGGACTATCAAATGATACAAGAACATACCACAGCACAGAAAATGCATGTTGTTCAGGTGCAAACCAACAGCAACAAGAAGCTTTCCTATACTCCTTCCTGTACGGGAGGGTCAAATGGCTGACCTTGCTGGTTGAAGTCAGTCCAAGACCTGACAGTACTTCCCTACCTTGGAAGTTGCTGCAAATTGCAGTTTGGTGATTCACCACATGGGACAACTGCTCACTCCTTACGAAGTGACATGAAAGCCCTGAGGAGCAGACATTATGAATTATGATTGCTTCTCGCATCTTTATCAGGCACCACAGTCTTCTAAAGATGTTCTTTGCAATTTTGTAACCTAATGCTTTGCATTCTATTCCTTCAACATCCCTTTCCCACCTTTTCCATATTGCATTGTGTCTAGTAGACTATAAGTGTATGCGCTGTTTTTAACTTTCTGTTTGTTTTCTTGAAATCTTTATGTGCTTCATGGATAACAAAACCAACTATAACCAACAAGGGCTGAAACAAAGCCAAAGGTGCAAGTTCAATGTGATGAAGAAAACCCAGTTACAGGTAATTTTATGTTCATGTTTATTTGCAAAGTTCTGAATGTCATTGCATTTTGATACAATGTCTCTTCATTAGGGATGGTAACACATATACACACCCACCCACCCACCCACCCACATGCACACACACTCCCCAAAAGCTGAGCAACTGTGCATGCTCATTCTTATGCCTCTCCCTACTGCACAGAAAGGTGCATTTCAACAAGGCTGGTCTCCCTATGCTTTCTTTTGCATGTATAAAGGATGAGATGATGATGATGATGATGATGATGATGAAAGAAATAGAAAAACCTTGCAAGTGATAGAGGTCCATGTGCTCTCCACTTACTAAAACCTCTGCTCACTAGTTCATACTCCACAGGCTCAATTTGCTACATAAAGTGGTAGCTTTTACTTACTAGTCTGGCTCATCAGGTTATGTTCTGGCCAGTATTGAGTTTTCTCTCATCTTCATTTAAAATCTATTTGAAAGGTGTCTAATCTGTGTGACTTCCTAACCTTCTTCTTTTTCCTGTTTTAATAAATCTGCAGATTATAATTGCTTGTCACATTGGTAATTCATCATTTTGCCTACCTTAAACTAATCAAGAGTTTAATGACATTGACTGATACTTTTGACACTGAAAGCTGGAAGGATAAGCATATTATTTATAAAATAAAGCAAAACACACATAGTTTCTGTTCACTGTTTCTACACTTGCATCACAATTCCCATTCATAGAGTTTAAAAAGAAAGAAGAAGAAACCTATATCCTCAAATTGATAGTAAGCAACCATGCCCATGTGCACAAGCATTAGAAAGTTCGATTCACATTTTAGTGACCATCAGGTGAAATGTATGTGTGTGGACAAAAAGCTGGAAGTTTTTGATAAGGAATGCAAGGAAAACTACCAGGAAAGGACTGTATTATAAACATTAGTGATCTATGATAAATTAGATTTGGTTGATTATTTAATCAAAATTCGCCCATTTTGTATCTCTGAGACTGAATACAGATTCAGACACAATCTACAGTCAAAGCCCATACATTTCTGAGCTTGCTGTATGATTTGTGGACCCCAACTCTAACCTCAAAATATGTTTGACAAGATGCTCATATTTGAGAAATGTGCATGAAAAATGTAAATTTTAAAAATGCATATAATCACACTGCATCTGATAGGACAAGAATGCATCCATTTCAAAGATGTGTGCAATAGATGTATACGTCTAGAAAGAGTATGGGACTAAATGCACATTTTTCATTTTGATGTGTAAGGACAAATCAAACAAAGATTGTAATTTGATATGGACACTAGGTAGAACTAGCTTCAAAGTGGATTCTGAATTCAGGTTTTGTTTGTTCTGTGCATCTCTGTGGTTAAATAAGGGGCTCCTTTATACATTGTAGTCTACCTGAACAAATAAAACCAAGTGAAGAAAAGATAACATACATAACATTGTATATTTGTTTTGTGTGGGGATAGCTATTTTCCCCCTTAAAAGTGGAAAGCCTTTTCATCGTGTCATAGCATTCTTCTGCAGAGGTATTGGAGGACAGAATATCCTAGGTCATAGCTAGGAGTACCACCCTATTCTCTGAAACAGGTCCAGCACATGGACAGCTCTTTAAGGTATCAGAATAACTCATAGAGTAGATACAGAGCTTCTCTGACAGTGGAGCTACCAGCTGGCACTTCAATAGTGGAAGCAACAGTTTTAAAAAAGATTCTCCTTGTCTAATATAATAGTAAGTCCATCATCCCTAAAAGTTGTGACAGAAAACTGAGGACTTACTGTAGCTCCTCTTCTTTGAGTGCCGCTATCCAGCAAATGTGGGAACTTCTTCATTTGGAATTTTCAACATACCATTTGTGAAAAAAGAGATGCACTCAGTTTTTACATATGCCCAAGTGGATACCACTACTCACTGTACTCACAAAGTGTTACAGGTCAAGGGGGGCTTGTGCTTATGCAATGCTTTAAGCTTATGTAAAATTCTTCGAACTGTGCTTAAGTGCAGAATATGTTGTTAAATCAGGAGCAAAAAAACTTGCCACAGGGGCAAAGTGAAGTCTTGGAAAAAAGATAACATCTCTTGGAAAGAGAGGTATCTAGAAAAGGGTTCTTCTGAACTTGGTAGTAAGTCTAACTACATAAATGAGATGTCCTCCTTGGTGAAATACAGGACCCTTAAACTTAAGGTCACTCTGGTTGTTTGCTTTAGATTTTTGGCTGGTTGAACGAAATGATCCCACTACAAAAGGAAATAAACCAAGTTCTGCCAATCATGCCTGGCATACAGGTACATATAAGATCTCAATAACAACTGCTTTATTGGAAAAATAATTTAAACTATACATTTTACTAAAAATATGCTAGCAACTATTTCTGTTATGCCTGTGTACTGCATGATCTAATTCTCTCTCTCTCTCTCTCATTCTCTCTGTTTGTGTGTGCGCGCGCATAACATTGTGTCACTTGGATTGAGAGAGGTTTTAGAAACCTCTATTCATAAATGTATTCTAGATGCCCAGAATACTCATTCTGATTACTTATACAACTGCTGAATATTTCTTCTCTTGGTTGTGTGGATTACAGGCACAACAATTTAAGTAAAGGAAACAGTTTGCCTATTACATAGTTATTCTGAATATTTCCCAGACATATATGAGTTCTCTTTCCCTAATTCTCTTTCCCTAATTACTGGTTTGATTTCAATTTTTTTCTTATTTTTTCGTATTTCCTTTTATGACCGTCCATTCCCTTATCCATTTGAAAAGGCTTAGAAATGTAGGTATTCATAAAAACCAGGAAAAACGCTATTGTTTTTTTGTTCAGGATCACAGTGCAAAAAAATTGTCTTTCTTTTAGGAGGAACATGATCTTGCTTGTACACATATTTTTGCTCATGGTCACAGCCCTAACACTGAATAAGTGTGGCCCATAAACCTAACAGATAAGGGTATAATGCAGGATGCTCCAGTGTCTGATAATATTTTCTACAGCAAATTCCATGAATGAGGGTGTGAATGTGTATGCATCAGTCTGACATGTCACTAAGTTCACTAGAAGTGTTGCCATTGACTTCATTGCAATGTGGAGTATGCCCATTATCTTTTGATGAGTGGGAAATGGGAAAGTATGGATTCTGATTTTAATGACTCTATGGTAAAGTCTAATTCACTTGTAATAGCTTTGTTTTGGCTATATATCAGTGAAAGTTGGATAAAAATCTTCAGTTAGTTGGCAGAGTTTGGTTGTTTTAATGAGATAAAGGCAATTCTCGATGGGTAAAGGTACTATAACAATACATTCCAGGCATTTATTGCACTATACCTGCAGGTATATAAAGGAAATGGGAACTCAGGAACTGAGCCAGAGTTAGCTAGTGATGAATGAATACTTAAGTTCCTTAAACCTCTATGACATCTTTGTGAGTCAATTGCTCTTCTGACAAGTCATTGAATCTTCATTAACACTGTACTGTTTCCATGTTAAATTCACTTTTTAATTGATCATGTATTGATATACTAATCGTGATAAGTCTATTATAGAAATAATAAATGTGTCTTCTTAAAATAACACAAGGACAACATTAAAATCTTTGGCGCTTGTGACTGTGCAATCTGTTTAAAACATCTCTGTGTGGTTGCAGGAAAAGGCTGTTGAGGTATTTCAAATGAGGTGTCAGTGGAATGCTGGTGATTCAAACTCTGCTGTCCTGTCATTTGATTCACTCTAGGCCATACATGTACTGGACAACTGAATTGGTGCCTGGCGTCAGTAATGAGCTCGATGAAGGTCAGTAGGTTAGGACTGATTTGTGACAAGATAAGTGATGAGTCCTTTGAGAATTTACTTGAAGGATCTGGAAACTGACCTCTTCTGGATGGGATTGATCTGCCCTACAGTTAAGGTTTAGCTGTTCCTACAGCTGTTCCTGGACAGAGATAGCCCCCAAAATTTCTCAATGAGTTTATTGTGTCAGGCTTGAAGGGCTTTCCCATGAAGATAATCTGGAAAGTACAGGTGCAGTTCCCAGAATGCTGGCAGGATCAGCTGAGGGGAAAGACTGAGAGACTGCTTCTGTGTCTGAACTCCAGGTGCTTGAATGAAAGTGATGTTGACCTACAAACAACTTATGAACCAGGCATCTTAAGGAACACATCTTCCTATAGCAGCCTGTCTATGATCTTTTGGAGATTCCTATCGCATTGTCCTACCACAATGAGTAGTACATCAAGTGATCATTCAAGGGAGAACTTTCTCTGTTGTGGTGTCTTAACTTTGGAATGCCTTCCTCCATGCAGTACACCTGCACCAACAGTATTAACATTTGTGCATGGATTGCTTCTCTTGCAATGAATAAGGCTGGATCTACAGCCCTTGTTTTTTAAAAGGGGATTGGTTGTTTTAATACTGCTGTTAAATCCTGCTTTGGAATGTAACTGCATTGAATTTTGATGAAGTATGAGGTATATTAGAACTATATAAATAAACTGTAAATGCAGTATATTCAGAAAAATGTTACACAGGATAACTAAGGGATAGAAGTATTTACTAATTTTTACCTGACCTCCTTGATTTCTTGTTATCTTCCCCTTTCATGATATAGATAACTGTGATATATAAACTATATTGCAGAGTAAAAGAATTAATGAAGGGAATTCGACATGATGACACCTTAAGATATTTACACAATATTGATCTTTGTGTCTGGTGCTTTGTGACTTTTTTGAGATACAAAAATTCAAATCCAGTGCTTCAGTCTGGTCCCTCTTAGAATCCCAATCCCTTTGGTCTCTTCCTCAGCCTATGGGTGTATAATTTTTCTTTCAGTTGAAAAATTATTCAGGAATGCCCTGTTTGTAATCATAAATGCAAATGCAATGAAAACATATTTCCTCTAAAACTGTGTGCAAATATTCAACTTCACATTTGAAAAATGTAAACTTGAAAAATGCACAGCTTTCTCAATTGACAACTTTCTCTAAATAAACAAATGTTGAATCACCAATAACAAGTCTATTGGAGAAATTCATACAATTTGGAAATGTGTGCACATTTTCAGGGTTTTTTTTTAATTTTTAGAAACATAGAAACAGAACGAGTAAGAAGGGGTCTCCCGGGCCATCTAGTCTGACCTCTGGCTCTGCTCATGACATGCCCACCATGTGCATGTCCAGTCTATCTTTGAACACCCCCACTGATGGGGCCTCAACCAGCTCCTGTGGAAGCCCATTCCATACCCTTGGGATCCTGACTGTCAGGAAGTGCTTCCTGGCATTTAAATGGAACCTTGGTTCCCTGAGCTTTGTTCCATTGGAGCGCGTCCTGCCTTCCTCTGCAGGGGGGAACAGGTCTCTACCCACCTTCATGTGACATCCCCTCACATACCTCTATGTCGCCAACAGATACCCTCTGAGTCTCCTCTTTTCCAGGCTGAAGAGACCCAGTTCCCTCAATCTCACCTCATATGGCATCCCCTGCAAACCGGCCACCAACCTTGTGGCCTTGTGCTGTACTGACTCTAACTGGGCACACCAGAGTCATATATAGTGGTAGTAATACCTCTCCCAATCTAGAAGCCACACTTCTGGCTATGCAACCAAGGGTGGCATTCGCCCTCTTAACCACCACATCACACTGCTGACTCATGTTTAGCCTGCAGTCAACCAGCACCCCAAGGTCCCTTTCACAAGTGCTGCTCTCTGGCAACTTGTCCCCTAATCTGTACTTAAGACACTTATTCCTATGCCTCAAGTGAATGACCTTGCACTTATCTACACTGAATGCCATCCTGTTGTCTCCTCCCCAGTTCCATAGTCTGTCCAGATCCTTTTGGATCTGGAGTACCTGTTCCTCAGTTGTGGCCACTGCCCCAGTTTTAGTATCGTCTGCAAATTTGATCAGCAGACTGTTCACCCCTTCTTCCAGGTCATTGATGAAAAGATTAAACAGGATTGGCCTGTAGTAAAGGTAGTTCAGGTAGTAAAGGGAAAAGAGGATCAGGCAGAGGGAAGAGTCAAGTAAGAATTGATCTAGGGAAGTGGTATTGTACAGGCAGTTAATAATATTCTCCATGATAAATTGTAGATGTTGTTGGTTAAATACATTCAGAAGCCTGGGTAGTAGCATCAGGTGGGGACAGTGGCTGGGGGGACATAAACATAACCTGTTCTCCAGCATCTCTGGGCATCATCAATTTGGAGTATGACAGGACCAGGTTGAACTTATGGAGCATTTTATACAATTTTCCTGCCCACATGTCTGTGGTTGATCTAGATCTCTCCTATTGTAATTTAAAATCACTTCAGTCTACTTCAGCTACGGAATTTTGAACAAATGCCCATTCCCAGTTGTTGGGATTAAGAATGGTGGTCTTGGGTAGTCATTTCCTCAGACTGCTGGCTGGATTTCAGACACTGATTCAGAACTGGAAAGTGGACGATATTAGGGAGGATGGCTAGGTCAAGATTCTGGGATGCAGGTGGAAGAGGAAGTAGTTATCCCAAATCCAGGTGCTTTGCTGAACCAGGCAGTGTCTGGGAATGGTCAAGATGCACAGCCAGTGGAAAGGGTCTCTGAGGCTGAGGAATTCTCAGATGTAGGCCAGCCTCCCCGACTGCCATAGACTCCATGATGAGGTGTCAGCAGAGATGGGAGGTCCAAATGAATAACCAGTGTGCCAAAAGAAGGTGTGCTCATCTCCAGAGAGCCCCTCCTAAGGGGATGGGACCCACAAGTGTCCATAAGGAGAGTTCTTGGAAGTAAACAGCAGATTGGCTGGAACAAACTACTCTGTGCACAATCAGAGATCTGTTTTGGGTGATTTGGACTTGAGAGCAATAAAGAATGTTGCAAGAAAAATGGTCTGTGCTGGTGAATGTTCCAAGGAGGAACCTCTGCTCACGACACCAGAGTCTCTTGGCTAAGTCTAATGAACACAGTTATAATACCATCTGAGCCTTTAAGGCCACAAGGAAGTCATGCAGCTTTCTTGCAAGGACACCTGAGATTTCAGTTGAAGTATGAGAATAAACAATTTAATGAATAAATAATTAACACATAATTAAAATGTTATTAAATCAGTCTTGGATTTGCTGCCTGCACACTACCTGTCTCTGAGGTCTGTTAGATGTCTGTTAGACTAAATCCTTTGCTGCCTAATTCATTGTGCAGTGTTGCTGAGTAGCCACAGGTAAAAATTTGGGCAGAGGGGAAAAGGTGCCTGTGTTTTTTCAGAAACTGTTGCTTGAGGCTGGACTGGCTGTTGTCTGACAGTTATGGGAATAAAAGATGGCTGCTATGTTCAGGAGTCATTGAAAACTTATAAGAAGGATAATTTACATTTCAGTCTGTTGAATCATCCTAATGAAGACATGGGGAACTACAAGCTTGAAGGTTGGACACAGCCTGTGGGGGTTCCCTATTCAGCCCAACAAAGCATCTTCCTGAGGCTCCTGCATGCTTTTTTTTTTACAGCAAAAGCATATGACTGTTGTTGTTTTCGTTGCTTTTCCTGCACTGAAGGAAAATCAAACTAGTGTTTCATTATGTGACCCCAGTGGTTTCTAGGGGAAATGACCCATGGATTCTGGAAGCAGCCCACCACAGCTAGCATTCACAGAAGTACTTGGATGTACGAATAGAAACATAGAAACAGAGCAAGTCAGAAGGGGCCTCCTGGGCCATCTAGTCTGACCTTCGGCACCAGCCAGCTCCGCTCACGACATGCCCACCATATGCATGTCCAGCCTGTCTATAGAAACAAATAGTGCATATTATGTCCATGCAATCTGGTTAGAAACATCCTTTCTTCAAACGCTAAACTATCATAAGGAAATATGAAGCTGTCTTGCAGTGGACCAGGCCAGTACTCTACTTAGACCAACAGGGTCTACCTGACTGGTAGCTTCAACATGAGCTGCCTGAGTTACTTCTACTGGAGATAACAGAGTTTAAACTTGGGATCTTATGTATACAAATCAAATGCTGTAAAACTGAGGGTCACATTTCTTGTAATAGCAGTTGATCTGTTTGTTTAAATGTAGGCCTATCCTAATTGCAAATAAGCTAGGAATGAATTGACTATAGGAATAAAAAAGAAGTTAGCCCTACTGCTTTCCAAAGCTTTCTTTCCCATAATACTTCATCAAGATGCCTTACTCTCAATAAGTCTCCTATATTCTAAGAATGCCCAACTAGGAAGAAAGTTCTTTAGGAAAAGGTACAAAGGAGAGATAAACTCTTGGAGGGAAAAGCTCAACATTGCTTTTCATCTGCCCTTGGATTCAAAAGATTTGCCCCACTGTGATTTATATAAGACTGAGGAAAAACAATGTTAAATAAAAGTGTCTGCTAATACCTAGTGATGGTTGAATACCTATTTGCTTGTTTTGGATTCCTCCTTTAGTTGATATTAATAATAAAATAGTCTGCTTTTTCTGAGCCTGTTCTGAAATCTAGACGCCCAGTGAACGATAATAATTTCACTTATTGGGTATACCTTAAATTTCCAGGCTTCTACCTGTGAGCCCATCAGCCTGTGTGACAATAACTTTCTCATCAGTCAAACCTTACCTGGATGTGGTGGTCAGGCAACATCTATGTGAGGCTTTGATTTGAGTATAAAATAAATACCAAACTGAGTGAGCAGCTGTTGTGGAAAAGGCAAACTCCATTTTGAACATAATTAGAAAAGGGACAGAAAATATAACTGCCAAGATCATACTGCTTATTTAAGAATCTGTGATGCAATCATATTGTGTACATTTCTGGCCACTGCACCTTAAAAGGTATTGTAGAGTAAGATAAAATACAGAAAAGGAGAGTTAAAGTGATCAGGTGGCTGGAGGAACTTCCCTATTTGGAAAGGTTACATGATCTGAGATTATTAACATAAGAATGGGTGGGGTGTGATGAGGAAAGGGAGACTTGATGGAAATGTACATGATGCTGTACAGGGCGGAGAAAGTGGATAGGGACACATTTCTCTCCTTTTTTGTAGAACGTGGGATCATCCTATGAAGCTTCAGAACAGATAAAAGCAAGTATTTCTTCATACAGTGCATAGCTAAAGTATGGAATTCACCTCCAGAAATCTCTTTAAAAAGGGAGTACACAAAGTCATGGAAAAGAAGGTTACCTTCTAGCCAATTATTGGCTACCAATTCTGCTTGCTATAGCCTACCTCCAGGATCAGAGGCTATATGACTATGAACACCATTTACTGGCAAACCTGAAGGGAACATGCTTTTGGATGCCACAGGGAGGGAGCAACCAGCAGGGTGCTCTGGAGCAGCCAAATACCTCTTGGCTTGTGATTCACTGAGACTTTAGGAAAGATTAACATCTCTGTAGCAGAATTCTACCATTCCTTACTGTGTAGAAGTTCACTTAAGCCAAGTACAAAAGCCTGAATGTATTGCTTTGATTTTGACATACTCATACTCTGGCACAAGGTGAATTGAAGAAGATTATATTTAATCCCTCACTTTAGGACACTTATTGGGGCCATGTAACCTGTAGCTGAGATATGGGGGTCATTGCTGCATGAAATCCAATAGAATTCTGCTATTTGACAATGATTTTCTAAATTCTCACAAGCATGTCATATGTTTTCTTGAACCAATTCTCCTTTGCCAACTGTGCTACAAAAGGGAGAACTGTAGGGAAATGATTGTGCAGGGATCATAAATATAAGAAGCAGCAATCCATATTTTTTCCTTTTGTCCTTTCCAATGTAAATAAAGGCTTCTCTTCTCTTCTCTTCTCTTCTCTTCTCTTCTCTTTTCTCTTCTCCTTTCTGCATAGATAAATCAGTCATTTACCTTTTCCAGTACTTAAATCAAAATGCTCATATTCTTTGCATCCTATTTATAAAGAAGCTTGAAAATTGTTGTATTTATCAAGCTTAATTGAATGAAATTCGTTGTGATCTGTACTGACGAAATCCATGTGGTACACCTGTGCCCAGCATGGATAGGACCATGTCTCTTATGTACCAGTTAAAGAGCCTGTGCAGGTATGAAGGGAGGTGGCAGCCCTCATTTAGCACCAAAATATGCCTTATTTCAATTAACAAATACACTTTTGGCTTAACACATTGTGGTTCATGTTTACTCCAGCTACAAAATAATGAAAGACTACAATGGTTAAGGAGTTTGTAAACTGGGTTATAAAAGGAAATGGCAACAATTGCCAGGTGGTCAGAAAATATCAAATGGTCATGTACTGATTGGAAACACACCAGTGGATAGCTAGTAGGGAGGGATAAACAGACAAGAGAAGGCCTGGCTCAGAATGCCTAACAAAACCAATGGAAATAAGCAGTATATTTTGTGATTTATAATTCCTAGAATGTAACCTTTTCAATGGCTGAAAATAATATAGATTTTTGATAACTTTATATTTTATTTATGATTTAATCAACAACAAGTGAATTAGGACATGAGATATGAAGACAACAGTGCTGCACATTTATATTCTCTTGTGACCAAACTGGTTTAGCTCAGGTTGTTTATCTCCCTCAGCCCTGAGCTGAGAACATGATTAGCATTGAACAATATTTTTGTCTTCTCATTGATTTTATCTCATGTGAACATCCATGGAAGTATATTATATCCATTCAGTTTTCAGTGACATTGTGTCAGATACCTGATTCTGATACAGTAGGACTTCCTATTTTATATTAGGAATATTTTCAAGAGTTTAATGGAGTAGCATTTTCATCCTAGCAAAATCTTTGAAGGCAACCCTGACTGTGTGATTCATTTATATTAAATTAGTAATTTGTCCTCCATGTTATAATCTTTGCAGTGAAATCTTTAATATATTCTGAATGTAAATTCAACTCCAGGGAATAAAGTATATAGGGAAACAATGTAGTCATATTCCATTTCCATTAATTCCTTCATTTGTTTATCCCAGATTTGTTTTGCCATACTTTGCTGAATAGAACAGGGACAAATGGTCCTTTCTATATTTTATTAACTAGCTCAATATACTTTATTTCTTAAGCTAGAATGGTGTTTTAATGGAATAATTGACGTGCTTAGAGAAGTGAAGAAAAACTTTGGTTGTATATTACTCTTTATATGTATAATCTTAATGTACAAAAGTTTGAAAAGATTCAAAGAGAAATACTTGCAAGTTCTAAAAAATATTTAGAACATAACTTCTTAACAGGAGTATGAGATAATGAAAAGACCAGAAGAACCCAGACTTCTGTGCTTCAATAAAGGATATAAGAATCCTGTTTTTCTTTATTTCACTGAGTAAACATTTCATGGTGGCAAGTCATGATTAGTGTTAGTGGAACCCACCACTAATGTTAGTGGAACCCACCACCACAATTTCCTTACCAAATTACAAAACAGTTGCAAGTTAGGCCAAAAGTGCTCTGTCATCACAGCAATTTGTAGAATCTTTGTGTCTCCTTTGTACACATGTCACATTTTTGGGAATATGTTGTAATCATATAGTGTTGTAATTCAACCCCGCTGCATTACAATGCCATGTGTCATAATACATCTACCTCCAATTGGCTGGTACAGAGGTGGAGCAGAGGAAGCCCATACTTGTAGGTTCAAGGATGACCTAGCCTTTAATCATCACACTATGTTATGATGACGATTTCATGCTTATTTCTACTTACTTTTTAATTTAACCCTCTGCCAAGCTATTTTGATATTTAGGTAATTACTTCCATGGTGCCACACTGCAGAATTGGGAATACAGAGATATTCTGAGTCATTTTAGAAAAAATAGGCCAATTACAAAAACAGGTTAAGTTCTCAGAAACCAACTCAGTTCACCAGTAGTTTTCCTTAGATGCTCCATCATCAGGTTTCTCTGCTACTGGTTTTCCTCCACTTCTTATTTTTCCCATATATTTTAGTCTATATATTACATGTATATCTTTTTTAAAAAGTGGTTTACATCATTTTCATCCTTCTACTCTCAATTTTATCCGCACAACAACAACCCTGTCAAGTAGGTTGGGCTGAGAGTCCGTGATTGGCCCAAAGTCACCCAGTTGGCTCCATGGCTGAGTGGAGACTAGAACCAAGATCTCCTGAGTCCCAGACCTGTGCCCTTAACCACTACACTGGCTCTCATTTATTGTGATATAACAATATATAATGATATATTTCCTATATAATAATGACATGAAAGAGGTAAAATGGTATTCAGGGACATTGGAGGAAGCTTGGAACTGTCTTTTTGTGTTACTTATAAACAGAGTAAACTTAAAGATAAGTTTCCGCCATTCCCTCACATTATCAGATAGGTGAAGTCCTTTGAATTTGCAGACTAATCTCAAAGGAAGCCAGATTTTTCTGAAATGTGTCTGTGTGTCTGTGTGCATACACGTGCATGTGTGTGTGCACATATGGTGCTGTGATGCATTAGAAAGACTAGACTTATTCTAGCTAGAGAAGGTGTGCATTGATGCAGTTGGTAGAAAATTCAGGATTTTTTAATGAAAGAAACAGAATAGTCTCTAAATGCCAAGAAGACAGAAATAAACGATTAAGTGGACATTTGATGATTAAGTGGTCATTATTAATTTTTCAGGTGTTTCTTTTCATCTAGTTGCAACTGCCATGATAGTTTGCCTCTTCAGGCTGCAGAAATCTGTTTCCTTTCACCCTCACACAACCAGATAAGGTGCAACAAATTCCAGTGATCTGGATAGCCATCAGGCATCTGTGACTTTTTAAGTAAGAACATTCCACTAAGAGTTTTGAGAGGTGCCCATAACGACGTGCCATGCATCAAACCATACCAGGAACAATGTTGAAAATAATCTTTTTGCAACAAGCAGCTGATGCTTATAATATTTTGCTTGTGTGCCTATTGAATATTTTTCATCCATGAATCTACCTTACATTAGGGAAACATTTTGCTATCAGCAAAAATGTTTGATTTTTTAAACTTCTTACATAGTTTTGGATGAAGTTTGGCAGAGATGGAGATAAAGTGGAAAAAAATACGTGTCCGGTTGGCTTTCTTGACAGACCTCTTTCACTCATCGTTGTACATATATGCCCCTACACAATACACATTTCTATCATTCATCAACGTATCTTTGATTCTAAACCCTCCTAAAGCACTAGGAGTTAATACAGCTTTCTTTGGTGGAGATATATGCATCAATCATATAATCATACAATTGGAATAACAGCTCAACCCGGAGTTGCCAAACAAATGTAACTGTTAATTTTCATATCAATATTGAAAAGGGAAAATTGACAGGGAAGCAGAACCCACACCTGTGCTTTGTTCACTGATGGTTTTTCCATCAACTTTAAATGAAGTAGTTCCTTTCCCAAAGTTTCTTGCTTATTGCTGAGTCAAGGAATACAAGCTAATGCACTGTTTTTCATTAGAAGGCTTATACATTTATTATGAGATCTGCTGTGCCTTTTAGGCACTGACTAGCCTTAGGGATGGCAGCAGCAACAGAGGGATACGGATGATTGCTGCAGCTTCAGCCAAGGCCAGATCCAGTCTTCTAAATCACAGGATCTTCTTTTAAGATAGAAAGCTGGAACATCTATATATTATTAACTAGAACCTTTATCATGATTCAACATGCATTTCAATATTCAGAGATATTTCACAGGATATTTTTTAGAAAAATACACCTCTCTCTCTCTCTGTGTGTGTGTGTGTGTGTGTGTGTGTGTGTAAATGAACTAAAGAATGGATGTTTTGTGGAAGGGTAGGCAAATGAAATGAGACAAAGTTCAGAGAAGTGTGAAGGTAAATCAGATCTATGCATCACAGTTTTGCAGATTTCCTCCATCTTATTTTAGGGCATTTTCTTCTTTAAGTTTTCATTTCATTTCATTGGGCATTGCAGTTGTCCATCTCAGGTCAAGGATTTCTCCTAGAATGAGTCTCTCTAAAGGTCTGATGAGGATGTCCAGCTTGTCCAGGCTGGTTCTTCAGCCAAGATCACTCAGCATGCTTCTTTCTCTGGGAGGGTACCAAACATACCTTGAGTACACAAGTTCAATCCCCACCTGGTCCAGTTCAAAGGATCAGGGAGCAGAGGATAGGAAATGCTTGCAACCACACAGAACTGTGGAGAGAATGGGCCATGAACACTGGCATTTCACATATGGCATGTTAACTGGGAATTATGAGAACTGCAATCCAGAACATCTAGAAAGCACCAGGTTAGAAAAGGCTGGAACAGACAGTTCTGTGCTAGTGTTCATGAGTTTTACTTTTCCTTCCCTTCTGGGAAATTAGGAATTTGAAGATTCCTAATTCCCCTGCTACAAGGGACAAAACCTCTTGGTTCAATCCTGCATGTTCATCTAAACATCAGGGTCTACTGATATGACCACCTAGTATGTGATAGGTTTCTTCAGCCCTGAGGATTTCCAACCAAATGGATGCATAAATTGTGTTATAGTATAAAATGAGAACTGAGTTATTTAAGTTATACAAAATAGTAACTTATTGCCCAGATACAGAATAGTTAGAAATCAGGATCAAATGAGATTGTTTTATGCCATGGTTAATACTTCCTTGGCATAGCTGACACCAACAAAGAGATGTTCCTCGACAATGGGCTAGCTCACAGTCTAGATCCATGGCATTTTTTGTATCCTCCATTATTTCTGGAAGCCTAGATTTATAAAGAACATCAACTTCCTGTATCAGTGACTAGATATGATGTAAATCCAGTCCATTCATGCTCTTCTACTATTAAAAGCATGACCACATATATCAGCCTTTCCCAACTTGTTGCCCTCCAGATGTGTTAGACTAGAACCTCCGTAATTTCCAGCCAATATGGCCTATTGCTTATACTAGCAACAAATGATGGTACTTGTAGTCCAGCAGTTCCAGTGGGCAGCAAGTTGAAGAGTGCCAGTATGCATGCTCGCAGTTTAATAGAAAAAGCACATAAATGGTCTGCTATTTGCACAGCTGTAGCAGGATGGAGGATTATTCTGCTAAGAAACAAAAATTCACATTTAGTGGAAGTATGAATCAAATCATCCCAGTACCAGTAGCAAATTCCAATTTTATTGAAGCTAAAGGTAAACAAATGCATATTTTAAAAAAGTTATTTGCAAAGATAATAATTCATTTGCTTTTAACATTCATCCTGTCACAAATAATCCCTTTGAGACAGATGGCTTATTTGGAATACCTGACTGATTTACCCTTGGCTAATCCATTGCTCTGTGGAACCAAAATTCTGACTTACAGCAAGGTTAACATTACACATTCTTCCTATCTTCACTAAAATACTTTGTGGTGGGGGAAGGGATTGGCATCAGATACAGATATTGAAGCCTAAAGTCAAATTTTTATCTTGTAAAAGCAATATATATTTTTCCCTGTGAGCATGTTTCATTTATGATACATCAGGAAAATATGTGCATTTCTTATTTAAAAACAAATACAGCTTCATCACCTTTCCCTCCTATACTGAATATATTAACATTTCACAGCAATGTAATATAAATAACTGTATGTGAGATGGTTTTTGTCATGACGATAGAAATAGAATTGTTATATCTCAATATAGCTATATTATGGGGAGTACAGAATTTTGTTATTATCTTACAGTCATAGAACTGCAAGTGACCCAGTAGGCTGTTTAGTCCCTAAGCAAGACAGGATATTCTACATCTAAATCACCTGATTGATGATTGCTTAAACTTTTCTAGAAATTCTCCTAAGCAGGAAATTTCAAAACTTTTCTTCGATCATCTTTCTAGTATGCACATTACATACACTATGGGAATGAGAATTCTAACAAAAGTAACACTTTCAAAGCAAAACACAGAGCAGCTCCCACTTTGAAACACACTCATCATATAGTGCTTTGCCCCTTTCTGACAGCTGCTGCCAATGATGGGTCAGAGTGAGAAAACTTCCCACTCACTGGGAACTAGGTTATGGATTACAATTGTGGCTGCTGGCCAAAAGGAAACAGATCCCCTTACCAATCATGATGTGACCCAGACTGAATTGTTGAGTGCCTCTTCTTCTTACAGAAGTGCTTAAACTGAAAGACCCTGATCTAGCAAGCAGGCTCCTGTACAGGGTCTCCTTGCTGGACTTGGGCTTGCATGACCAAATAGCTGCTATTGTATGAAGTGCCCTGTGAGCAAGAATTTATTGCAGTCACATGTGTAGAGTCCAGCAGATCATTAGCATGATGAGTTTTGATATCTCCCCTCAACCTACATGTGAATTCAGAACACCCCTCAGTGATGTGAAAGACTACTGGATCAGCAGATAGCTGTATGCACATTTATCTGAGCAACAACACTCATATCACTCACTGGTATGCATATATGTCTGGTTAAAGTGGATAAATCTCTTGTTTTTCTTTCTGACATCTTTTTAACTTCTTGAGTTGTACTCTGGAAACATCTGCTTTTTCATTTAAAAGCAGCATAGTACATCTTCAAATATTTTTTCCCTAGTCTTTGTCATTTCATGCACTTATCAGTGTTATCAAAAGTTCAAGGAGATATCCGATTTTATTCTTCCAGCCTTGGAACTCCAAGAATACAGCTGATCTGGCCCATGGCATCAGTTAACATGGCCAGGTAACTGCTGATGGCCAAGCACCACCTTCTCACTAATGTCCTCTCTTCCCTGTGTTGATATTTTCATGTCGTCTGGCTCTGTTATTTCCTTCTGTCTTTCCAGCTGTCCAGTGCATGCCTTGAAATGGAAGTTTATAAGATGGATGGGTGTTAGGACAAGACAGGGGAGCATGGTCAGCCACTATAATGGGGAGTCCTTCCATGATCATGCAAAGGACACAAGCAAATAAATACCCGTACCTAATGATGGATAAGGTTATCAATGGATACTAATCATGATGGCTGTAGATTATGTCTATTATCAGAAACAGTATGCTTCTGAATACCAGTTGTTGGAGAACCCTAGACTAAATTGGACTTTGGTTTCACATAGCAGGGCTCTTCTGTCCATTTTGTGGAAATGTGCACAGACTCCTCACTCAAAAACACTACAGGGCCAAATTGTCCATTTACTGGAAGATGGCTTCAAAATAGTACATCTCGGACTGCATGACCTCCCTTTTTCTGAATGGTATAGAAACCTTGGTTTAAATGCAGTTTTAGTGTTTCCTGACCAAGAGCCAGTGGAATTTTGGGTACAACATTGTCTGGAAATGTCTGCCTATGTGAACCTTCCACAAACTGGTGCTTACAGATGTTCTGATTTACAGCTGTCATCAGTCCCTGCTAACATGGCCAAAGGTCAGGGAATTGAGAACCATAGCTCAAAATATCTGGAAGGAACCAGTTTATGGAGAACTAATCTAGGCATTGCCAGGACAGTGGGTATCAACTGCTTTTTCTTCAAAATATCAGCACTGAATTGTTAGTAGGATGTTGTGACCATAAACTTGTGGCTGTATCCTGGGGAGTAGCAACCTATTTTGGAGTCTGACATGCTCATATTCTTTTCAGTTATGTGAGAGCAGCTTTTTTCCTAGGGTAAGTATTAAGCAAGAGGATGACAGGCATACAGTATAAGAAATATAACCAAGTTAAGGCAGAGCATTACACACTCATAGACACGCATACATGCACACCCCTTCTCTGAAAGTTCTGTCAATGATTTTTATGTCAGGTCATCCCATTTGGCCTATCTTTCCTCAAATAGTTCAATACTAATTCATTTTATATAGTGTCCTTCACACTCATACTTTCATAAAATGCTTCCCAGAGAGCATTGATCATAAGCCACAGAGAAAAGGAAGCTTTTAAGATGAGATTTAAAGCAGAGGGTTGACTTAGTATACCTCAGAAAGGGGTGGGGGAGAGAATTACTCTAGCCAAAACAAAACAAAACAAAAAAAGAATAGCAAATATTTACCATGCAAAATCCTTTTACAGAGGCAGAAGAAAGGCAGAAATTTGATTTATTTTTAAAGACTCATTTTGTGGTCATTAAAAGGCTATACTGACTCTTTCTGGACCTACACTCTTTTTCAGACTAATCTGAAGGTAACTCAAGTTCTTCTATTCCAGCTCTTAGTTTTAACATGAGGTTTGACACTCTGTAAAAAGGAATAAAGAACCATCTACTGATTGATTTGGAGTGGGATTAAATTATGGAGAGGGGTTATTTAATTAGAGTAGTGGGTGAAGGAAGATGTGTTGAACAGACTGTGTCTCAGTGCAACTTTCCACTCCCAATGTTTTCCTCCTTTCTAACTCACACAAGAAGCTAGATTCCAGAGCTGTCATTTCAATTTCACAATGCCCTAGAGCAAGCTGTATGCAGTCCTCCATTGTTGCCCCCCCCCCCCCCACCCCAAACTCCTTTAGAACTGCATTTCTTTTTAAAAAGCATCAGGTCGCTATTTAAAAAAACTTTATGTTCCACAGCTGCTATGAAGCACCCAAAAAGTTACAATGAGCTTGGAGAAAGCTAATTTTCATCCCTTTGCATTCCATAGCCATTGCGGGGTAGAGAAGCAGCTGTGGGGAGGGGGTGCTGAGGGAGATTTCCCCAAAACCCTTTAAGTTGCTGACCCGCACCCTAGAGTGACACTACAAGAGGGGCATAGACACTTAACATGGGGCCACTGACATTGCAGAGGGCCTGCAAGCATCTTGAGCATCACAACTTCCAATGATGCAGAGTATGACATTTCTATTTCTCAGTGTGAGAACACATTTAGCAACGGAGCGAAGAATAAAGAAGTATGAAGAGGTAATAGATAATTGACTCCCCCTCTTTTTTTTATACTGGCCCTGGATGCTTAAAAAGCTTCACTCCACTCTTGCATGTCATGCACTTTCAATGAGCTGCAGCTGCCATGCTACCAGGCCCCATCATGCCACACGTCAAGGTGCCAAAAGCTCCAGAAAAGACACCTACAGCATCAAGCCCCATCACCGAGTGCCTAGCAGCCACCTGCAGCCGTCTCATTTCTTTCAGATCTGCTCCCTTCCAGTGTTTCAGAAGAATTGGATTTGGAAGATCTCAGGACTGGGCAGCAACATGAATACACTTTTCTCTCATCCTTATGCCCCCTTACTGTATGTTAAATATGGCATAAACTGCCTTAAAACTTAAAAGCTTTAGTTGGCAGGTGCATAATTATGCCAAATATACAAAGAAAATGACTAAAAATTGCCCACATGCTATAAAATCATTCTTATGCTGAGGAAAGAGAATTATGACACCTGGAGGAGGTACGGCAATTGGTCCTTGTCATTGTTTGGCTACACTCTGTGTGTGTGCATGGGTGCGTGTGTGTACGCATGTGCTTGATTTCAGTTTGGTTTTGTTTTAGATGGTTTTAATCTTCAATTTATAGATATTTGGAGAGATAAATTAAACCAGGTACCATGAATGAAAACTATCTTCCTATTCAATATGATCCTAAATATGACCAATCAGTTTTAGGCCAACTTAACATTTCATAGAAAAACCAATTAGCTGCATTTGCTGTGGGCACACCACAGATTTAATAGTGTTTTCCACTGTGGGGCGGGGGGGATGGATGACAGTCCATTATCCTTAAGCACACATGATCCCCAGGCATATTACACAAGTGATTAAGCATGCATGTCATATTTAATGTGCATGCCTTTACACTTTGCTGATTTGCTCTGAGGAACATCCATGTAGTCCCAGCGTCAAACACAGTTGCCACATAAAATACCAAGTAAAATGCAATGCATTTTCATTTACACCAGTCCATCTGTTTTAGCTTTTAATAATAGGATCTTTCTGTGTGCTCTAACACTTCTATATCCTCAATGAGATAGTGTTAATTGTAGGGATTGAAACGCATCTGCCCAATAGAAATTATTATTATCACCAGTGCCCTGTTGTGAAAGTCTGAACTCCCATTCGCTTACCACACTTTCATTATTCAGTATTTGCTTAAATTGTTCAGAAACAGTAATCAGGTTTGCTTATTTAATAAAATACAAATGATGAGCATTCCCTGAACCATTGTTAAAATCCATTATTACAATATGAAGGAAAAAAAATGTGGCTCAACTGTGACTCTCCCTAGAGAAGGCTGTCCACCAAATCTCAGTGGCTGGGTAAAGAGGGAATTAGTCAAAGAAGTAATGAAGGGAACAATGGTAACTCTGAAAGAGCTAGAGAGACCTGCAGCTGAGATGAGAAAATCTGCCCAAGGGACAACTATCACCTGAAGCCTTCACAAAGCTGTGCTTTATGGAAGAGTGGCAAGAAGAAAGCCATTGCTGGAATAATTTCATATCAAATTCCATTTAAAGTTTGCAAAAAGGCACATGGAAGACACAGAAAACATGTGGAAAATATTCTTTCATCTGCTAAGGCTACAATTAAACGTTTAGCCTTGTTGCAAAATGCTGTGTGTGGTGCTCATTGCCAACAGTGCTCATTGCCCTGGGAACATGATCCATCCCCATGGTGAACCATGTTCATGGCACCATCATATTGTTGGCATGCTTTTCCTAGACAGGGACTGAAAACCTGGTTGGCATTGAGGGCAAGATGGACAAAGCTAAATACATGACAGTTCTAATGGAAAACCTGTTCAGTCTGCAAGAAACCTGGAACTGAGTGGAAGTTCACCTTGCAGTAGGACAATGAGCCTAAAGACATAGCCAAGTGACACTGGGGTGTTTAAAATCAAGAACCTAAATGTTTTAGAATGGCCCAATCCAAACCCAGCCCTTGGTCTAATTGAGAATCTGTGGCAAGACACAAAAGTTGTGATTCATCAACAGTCTTCTTCCAACCTGACAGAGGTGGAGAAGTTTTATCAGGAAGAATGGGCAAATATTTCAGGATCCAGACACGCAAAGCTGTTAAAGATTTATCCAAGAAGACTTACAGCTGCAATTGCTGCCAAAGGTGCTTGGACAAAGTATTGACTCAGAGGTCTGAAGGCTTATGCAACCAACATGTCCCATTCATTTTCGCTTCCTTGACTTTTGCTTCCATGATAAAAATATTTTACACCTTCACAACATTCAGTATTTTGCATATATCAAGTGGAAACACTGTCAATTAAATTCATTCTAATTCCAGGTTGTAGAAAAATGAAATATGGGAGAAAGAAAACAAAAACAAAGAGGATGAAGACTTCTTCAAAACACCATATCTTCAACAAGGTTGCTATATCCAATGTCACAAAGCCAGTTTGAAGGCCATTGTTTCTCTGGTATCCATTTGCCTTTTAATGCATGATCTCTCTCTTCTCTCTGCACCATTTCACTGTGTGACATTTTTATTATCGTGTGACAATCAATTATGCACAAAAATATTTGGGAACTTCTCCATGAGTATGTTCCCTGCATTCTTCTTGCACTAGCATCTTGGGGACACCAGTAGTAGTTACTGGCACAATAGGCTGGGTGCATAATTGTACCTGCAGTGGAATGTTCCTTGAAATAGTTGATTAGCAAAACTTGCCCAATGGCAGAGTAGGCAGGAATCGACTGCTGCGTGCACAGTTTTGCTCTCCACATTCATCCATAGATCAAGTATTGCTTAGAGGCACTATTTTCTCTGCAAAATGCTTAGTTCAGGATATTTATCCTATATTCTAATGAAGGCTCCCACAGTGAAAGAGCAAATCTGTGTCTACCCCTTCTATACAAAAAGGACAAAATAAAGATGATAGTCACTATTTTATATGCCATCTAAATAGAGTTGTTTGCTACAATTTTGATGAGAGGCCTATTTGGCAAATGCATTCTCATATTGACATAATAATATACATTCTATCTTATCAGTTGAGTTTATAATCTTAGCCTTTCTCTTCCTAGCCCTGATGGAACAGAATGGGCAAAGAGTGGCATTTGTAAGTGTGAGGGAAGTAGAAAAAGATGATGCTCCAGCACATGCCTTGCATGTCCGTGGTGTGAAGAGGTGGATTCAGGAAGCTTAAAGACCAGCTCCTTCTCTAACTCTAGACCTCTTTCTTGTGGCTGCTGGAGCTGCCAGAGCATCTTTGACCCAGGGGAGGGAGAAGAAGATGAAGAGTGTAAAGTTGACACTGACTGGTTCTGCTCCCCACCCTCCAAAACTGGTTTCTGGTTTGGAAGAGGAACACTTGCTAAACTTTCAGCTGATGATTCGGCTGGTCTCAGCCAGAGTGTCCTGTCTCACTGTGTCCCTTTGGCACACTGGATGGATTGCTGGGGCTTCTGAGGCAGAGGATTCCTGCCAGTTATTGATCAGGTGCTTGTGGCAATTCCTGCCCTGCATTCTGTGCTGCATGGTCCATCCTGCTTTCATGGCAGGGTGTCTGGTAGAGGCTGGCCATGTCCTGGCTCTGTGGTGGTGGGGGTATTTTCTGTACTCCTGCCAGGATTATCAAGGTTGGTAGGCACAGGGGAGGAGGGGTGGCTGCACTAAACCTTGGTAACAGCCAGCCCTGTGGGTGCTTCATATGCAGCAACTTATTCTTTTTTTGTTCCACATATCTGAGACCACATATTTTATAGTTTGTAGTAGCCTGTCTCTTCTGGGCTTGGGAGGTGCCTTGTGCCTCTGTTGTGGAACTGTACATTAAGTCTGACATAGCAGGACCATTTTGCATATTTATTTGCTTGCTAGCCTACTGGCAATCGTGAAGGAGGCTTGGCTTCAACCACTAGGTCTGGTGGGTCTGAAGAGACAATGGAAGTCCTTCTGTTTTTCTGGGTACAAGGCCACCCATTTCTATACAGTCACTCTCACAGCCTTTTGGAACTTTTCCAATGTGGGAGGTGTTAGGTGCTTCATAGTCGGATAGAGCCATTAAAATCTCCAATGTCAGCCTCACTTTCAGGCTTAGGCAGCCTAAAACTGACCAGTGATATCTGGGAACATAATGGTGGTGTTAAAGAGGGACATTTCAAAACTTTTACCTGCCCATACCATCCACTTCATGGATCACTGCCTTGTCGTGGCGAAGGGGCTTATGTAGCTCAATGAAGCTCTGAGCTGTGCCATGCAGGACCACCCAAGATGGACAGGTCATAGCAGTGAGCTCTGACAAAACATGATCCACTGGAGAAGGAAATGGCAACCCACTCCAGTATCTTTGCCATGAAAACCCCATGGACAGTACCAAAAGGCAAAAAGATATGACACCGGAAGATGAGCCCCTCAGGTTGGAAGGTGTCCAATATGCTTCTGGGGAAGAGTGAAGGGCTAGTACTAGTAGCGTCAGAAAGAATGAAGCGACTGGGTCAAAGCCGAAAGGACACTCAGTTGCAGATGTATCTGGTGGTGAAAGGAGAGTCCGATGCTGTAAAGATCTATACTGCATAGGAACCTGGAATGTAAGGTCCATGAATCAAGGCAAGCTGGATGTGGTCAAACAAGAGATGACAAGACTGAACATTGACATCTTAGGAATCAGTGAACTAAAATAGACAGGAATAGGTGAATTTAATTCAGATGACCATCAGATATACTACTGCAGGCAAGAATCCCTCAGAAGAAATGAAGTGGATGACTTAATTGTGGAAGAGGGGGCCAACCTGGCTTGCATTACAGAGATCTGGGCGGGAGAGGGTGGGGATGTAGCCCTCTCTCAGCCATGCCCACCCAGGTATCTAATTCAGCACCAGTAACATCTGGACGGGAGAGGAGAGGGGGGGTCACTTTAATTCACTGAGCCTCTATTTCCCTCATGGGGCTTCCTGTTCCCTCGAGACCAGGTCTAGAGTGCTTATATCTTGTGCTGGGCAATCAAAACAGATTGGGGATTCTGCTAGTGTATCATGCACTATTCTGCCCATCAGACTCCCTGCCTGAGCTGATAGAGATCATCTTGGACCTGGCATTGAAGACCCCCAGGATGTTGGTCCTCGGGGACTTCAATCTCCATGCTGAGACTGTTCTGACTGGGGTGGCTCAGGACTTCATGGCCTCCATGACGGCCATGGGGCTGTCTCAACATGTCATTGGCCCGACCCATGAACATGGTCGCACACTGGACCTGGGTTTTTTGACGGGGCAAGAAATTTGAGGGTAAGGAATTTGCGTGATTTGAGGGTGAGAGTGATTTGAAGGTGAGGAATTTGCATCTGACTCCCTTGTCATGGTCAGATCACTTCCTTGTGAGGTTTGAGCTTGAACTGGCCTTTCCTTCTGTAAGAGTGCGGATCCTATTGTGATGGTCCACCCTCGGAACTGGATGGATCTGGATGGATTCCTGAGGGCTCTGGGGGATTTTCCGGTTGATAAAGCTGGTGCTCCTGTTGATGCTCTGGTTGAACTGTGGAATGGGGAAATGGCCAAAGCAATTGATACGATCACCCCTAAGCATCTTCTCCTGCCAAGCAGAGCCTGTCCATCTCCGTGGTATACATCTGAATTACAGGCGATGAAGTGGGTTGGGAGATGATTAGAGTGTAGGTGGAGGAAATCACGGGATGAATCTGACCTAACACGCTTATGTGCTCATTATTGAGCCTATGCTGTGGCAGTGAGGGCAGTGAAGAAGAAATTCTTCTCCACTTCCATTGCCTCCTCACAGTGCCATCCAGCAGAGCTTTTTCAAGTGGTACATGGGCTGATATACCCTGGCCCTAAGAAAGATCCTGTACCACTATCGATGGCCCACTGTGACAACTTTGCCCAGCACTTCAAGGAGAAAATCGCTCAGATTCGTTGCGAGCTGGACTCCACAATTGATTCAGATCCCTTAGGGGAGACACCAATGACTCCGTCTGGTCAGATATTAATGAATTAATTCAGTTAATGTGTCCCGATGATGTGGACAAGGTACTTGGAGAAGTACGTCCTACCACCAGCTTACTCAATCCTTGCCCTTCGTGGCTGCTGACCAAAGCCAAACACAGGATTGGTTCCTGGATCCTGGAGGTTATTAATGCCTCTCTGAGGGACACCTGGGTGCCCGCTCCTTTAAAGGAGGTGGTAATCAGGCCTGTCCTAAAGAAGGCGTCTCTGGATCCAGAGATGGTCACCAATTATAGACCGGTGGCCAACATCCCATTTTTGGGCAAGATGTTGGAACGGGTGGTGGCGGGACAACTCCAGGTACTCTTGGATTAAACTGATTATCTGGACCCATTTCAGTCTGGCTTCAGACCAGGGTATGGTACTGAATCTGCCTTGGTCGCCCTGTACAATGACCTGTGCAGGGAGAGAGATGGGGGAATGCGTCCCTGTTGGTTCTCCTGGACCTCTCAGTGGCTTTCAATACCATCAACCATGGTATCCTCCTGGATAGGGTGGCAGGATTGGGAGTAGGAGGCACTGCTTGGCAGTTCCTACCTTGACAGCCAATTCTAGAAGGTGGTGCTGGAGGACTTTGGGTCTGTACCATGGCAACTTTGCCATGGAGTACCGCAGGGTTCCATTTTGTCCCCCTTCCTATTTAACATCTACATGAAACCGCTGGGAGACGTCATCAGGAGGTTTGGGTTGCAGAGTCATCAGTATGTCGATGACACCCAGCTGTACCTCTCTTTTTTAACTAACCCTGGTGAGGCAGTGGCTGTACTGAACCGGTGCCTAGCTGAGGTAATGGGCTGAATGAGGGCCAATAAACTGAAGCTCAATCCAGATAAGATGGAGGTTCTGTTGGTGGGTGATTCGAGCTCCTGGGTAGGTGACTTGGGCCTTGCCCTGGACTGGGTTGCACTCTCTCTAAAGGACAGGGTCCACAGCTTGGGAGTACTCCTTGACCCGGCACTGTCCTTGGAAGTCCAAGTGACAGCAGTGGCGAGGAGCGCTTTCCTTCAGCTTCAGTTAATCTATCAGCTGTGTCCCTACCTGGAAGAAGACTGCCTAGCAACAGTAACACACGCATTGGTTACTTCCCAGTTGGATTTCTGTAATGCGCTTTACGTGGGGCTGCCCTTGAAGACAGTCCGGATACTTCAGATGGCTTAAAATAGAGCTGCCAGGATGCTGTTGGGGACTAGGCGTTATTCTCGTATAACTCCAATCCTGTATCAGCTCCATTGGCTCCCCATCAAAGTCTGGGCTGAATTCAAGGCCCTGGTTATTACCTATAAAGCCCTAAATGGCTTGGGACCAGGATACCTTAAGGAACAAATAGGGAGAATTTGCCGTCCTGCCCCGAGATCAGCAACAGAAGCCCTCCTCCAGGAACCCTCTCCGAAAGATGTTAGGAGACAGAGTACCCGGAGGAGGTACTCTGTGCTGGTGCCCCGACTATGGAATGCGCTCCCCAGAGAGGTCTGCCTGGTGTCATCATTGTATGTTTTTCGGTGCCAGGTCAAGACCTTTTTATTTAATCAATATTCCAATATGTTTTAATATCAAACTGTATTATTGTATTTTAATTACTTGCAGCCAGAGTGGGTCATCAATTTATTTATGCTGTAAGCCATCCAAAGATGTTAGTAGTTGGACAGCATACAAATTTTATAAATAAATAAGCTTTTTCATTTACATATTTTCACATCAGCAGGAAATGCACCTATCTGAAAAGCAAGCAAGCAAGCAAACAAGCAATTTGAGTAAGCCTGGGAAGTCCAGATTCATATGTGTTGTGTTTGTTTGGCTGGGTGGGTGAGTGGATGCAATCTGCAGGGTTGGCTTGCTAGCTTGCTGCTTTTTGTGTTGCCCTGAAGAATGTTCCAACGCCAGGAGTTTTCAGTTCTTATGCCAGAAAGACAATATAATGCAGTGTAAGCACATTGTGAAGCCTTAATCTTTTGTTTTGTTAAGTGGAATTTTTTAAATCATGGATTCTTGCATAATTTGCTTTGTTTTGCTCTGACTTGCTGAATTATTTCTGTAATGACACAAGGTCTTAAAATGTCCATTCTTGAAAATCAGCAAGAGATTTAAAGCATTCTTGAACATGCATTCTAGTTCATTTTATCTCACTTTTGTGAACATGCTTCCTAGTGGAAATTCAGATTTAGGCAGAAATAGAAATCAAACAGTGGGAGAATAAAGCATTGTGGCAGGGATTACTTGTATTTCAGACTGAAGCTGTGCTGTGCACAAAGCTAGCACAGTACTGGCAGAGGAAGAGGGGTGGGAAAGTAAAGCTATTCTATCAGCCCTGCTGAAGTTCTCCCTCTGTTCTTATCACAAGCTAAGGATATCAGAGAATTTCAACACAAATTCAGATGACTTCAGTTTCCTATGAAATTTACCTGTACTTTTGACCTTTTGATAACTTTAGTCACATGAAAATACCAAAGTTACTGGGAAATATTTATCTACATAGATAAATCCATACTAAAACATTTGCACAACACTGGCTCTTTCTTCAGCTACCAGTGTATAGCGCTCTTTTTTGTGCACTCCATTCATTGCTTATACACTGGTTGTCTTCTAAATGTGTCAATCACAAGACTTCCAAACCAGACAAAACTGAGTGCTAGTTATATTATAATAGCCCCAACTGATGACCCAGATATTTCCTATAATAGTATTGCAATTCTCATAGATTGGGACAGAGACTTATTTGAAAGATTGCAGAAATTAAGAAGAAATAAGATGTGATGCAAATGATGAGAGAGAGCCTAGCATATGAGTTCCATATTATGAAATATAACATGAAATCACCTCTTACGCTAATCTGAAGCTTCAAACAAAGTTATTCTTCCCTGTACTTTGTGATGCATTATTATCACTACATTGCATTTCTATCAATGCAGTAGTAATAATTTCTTGGATTCCTTCGTCTTACAAGGAATCCAGGGTTCTTCTCATACACTTCCTCCAACCTCAGAACACACCTGTGAGTGAGTAACAGTTGGGCTGAGTGAGTGACTAGCCTAAAGTCACCCATGGTTGAGTGGGGACTAGAACTTGGGTCTCTTGGGTCCCCAGTGCAGCACTCTTGACCACTTCAGAATTCTGGTTCTTTATTTTGGGCAAGCGCCATGCTTATCTTCTCTGCATTTTCCCATTTTAGTAGATTTTCTGGCAAAGCGAATTCTCAGATTTAAAAAATGTACCAAAACATCCATACGCACCTACACACAATTTAGATAAATGCATAATTTGTGAGAAAATGCATTCACAGCTTCTCATTTTAGTATGAATGTGTACATTTTCATGAAGATATTTTAATTTTTTGTATAAGACAGAACAGACAGATGAATGAGCACATACAAACTGGACATAGATCAGAATGAGATTCGTCCAACTCTTCTTTTCCCTAAGAATGTACTTTGGGCTAGGAAACTTGAGGCTCTCCAGGTATTTTGGCCTACAAATACCACCTTCCATCACCATTTCCTGTATGAGCCAACCCAATGGGAATTGTAGGCCAAAACATTTGGAGGAATACAGGAGTGGTGAGCAAACCTACTCTGGGTGATTTCCAGGTGCTCTCCGCCTTACAGCCAGTTCAGCAGGTGCAACCAAAGGCTAGGCTTACTAGTTTAGCTGGAAGGAGCCCACTGAGATCGCATCCTCTTCAGTGTGTTATGGAGGCACATGCTTCAATTTATATGATCTTCACAAGCTGATCTTTGGAAATCATTGTTTTGGAGATACTTTCGTCCAGCTTTTTTTGCTACCACGCAATTGCAACTTCAGTTCTGCTTGCCATCGCTCTCTAAACTAATTGCCCTTCATCAGTTGCTGACTGATATAGCTCACAGTATAAATAATTCCAGAAATTGGTATTCATTTCCATGCACTAGGCATTATTTTATGTTGAATTCAGTGAAGAAGGGATTGTTTTGAATACATTAAGCATGATTTGCTAGAATGCTTAATTTAGGGAAAAAAACCCAAAACCAAAACAAAACACTATTTACTGCAGGGAAGCCAGTAGAGGAGAGATGTGTTTTGCATTTTGGTGGCTTATTTTTCCTTCTAGGCGTGAGACAATGCAGATTCAGTAAACAGATCCAACCATGCGGAATAAGAAAGATTTCACTCTTTTAGGTTCATTAGTCTCACAGTGTGAACTTTAATAAAAATAAATTTGACTAGATTAGATACAATTACAGCAAGGGGAAATGCAATTTGTGTACACATGTATCCTTTATTGTTAAAAAAAATCTGTGGATACTTGTACATTATTTGCATGGTAAGGGAAAATTCTTCTGACGTTTTATTCTAGGTTCCTCAGAATTAGGGCAGCCCTGTCTTAAGCCTGCTACTATGATATACTTTGTGTACAAAGTAGTCAAATGTCAGCTTTTAAAGTCCTATTGCTTTCCATGGCAGTGTTCAGTGGATGCTTTAATCTCTCACTAAAATAAATGGAGCTTAAAGTCTTTAAATTTGTTCGGACCATTCCCCCGGTTGCGGCTGTGGTCCCTTTACCTAGTAAAATACCTGCCATTGAATGTGGAGGGACATGGAATTTGCAGCTATGGAGATTTTTGCAAAGTAGCATAGCCAAGAAGAAAATGCTAGATCATCCTCTGATCCTAGTCTCTGAAAATCACACCTCCTATTCAACATTGCAGATGACTCCATGGGTTTTAATGGAAATGTAATGTAATACAGTGCTGAATGTAATGGTTGTAAAGATGACATGTTGTATATGAAAGAAAAGGCAAATTTCCTTCTGATTCCCTCAACACTAGTTGTCCTTTAGGAGTATCACAGAACCCTTCCCAAATGCTTTACAAATCACAGTTTAAAATTGGGAGTGGGGGAATGTACCTGCTTCTTTCTTGCATTTTTTCTCTTTCTTGTTGGTGCGTTTTTGACTTCTGTTAACCACCCAGACAGTCTCAGCTGTTGGGCAGTATAAAAATGAAATAAATAAAGAGATAAATGTCATGGCTGATGCAGCTAATGTACCTTCCCTTAAGAGATGCAGTTAAATAGTCACAGGGTCATTGTAATACAGCATGCTGTGTGGGCATAGCTCTTAATTCAACACTTTTCAAACAAATGTGCTGGCCTGTGGACCATATAAACCATTACATAGCATTAATTTAGCTATCAAGCCTACATTATCAAAATGGCCTGCTTCCACTAGTTTATACAGCATATATTTTGGAAACTATTTTGAAGTGTATTCAAAAAGAAATCATGATATTTTATTGTTTTATTTTATATATTTTATATATTGTTGTAAATAGCCCAGAGAGCTTTGGCTACAGGGTGGTGGTGATGATGATGATAACATAATGCATAGAATGGAAGGACACATTATCTGGAAAATATACTAGTGCACATTGCATATAGTTTTGGACAGTGAAAAGTAACTATGAACACTTCTGTACAGACCCAGAACAGAAACAATTCCCATTGGTAAGTGGGTAAAGGTCTACAGGCCCAGCACACACTGAAAGGAGGTGGTGCACTTTAGTAGTAGAGTACCTGTTCAGCCTTGATCCCCAGCATCTCCAGGGATCTTCTGCCTGAAACCTTGAAGAGGCACCACCAATCAGTGTTGACGCTACGGAGCTAGATGAGCCAAGGGTCTGGTTCTGTATTAGGCAGGTTCCCTGTTCCTTTGCACACCATTAACATATTTACACAGGAGAAATGAATGCAATACATTTATTGTTTCTACTCACTAAGAAGGAAGCTTAGGACTGAAGCCTTAGAGATTTTACTCTGCAGGAATGTATGTGACCTCAATGATCCTATAAGGCAGCCTTTCCCAATGTGAGCCTCTTCAGGTGCTTTGGACTTCAGCTTCCATCAGCCCCAATAGTCTGGAATTCTGATAGTTGTAGTCCAAAACATCTGGATACTACCACATTAGGAAAAGCTGCTATAAGGAAAAAGGAAAGAGATGTGTTAATGATCCACCAAAAACCTGTCAAAAATGAAAGCAGAATAACCCCAAACACACGTGAATGAAGCAATCTCTTCTAAGTGTCCTTAAACATCAACGAGCCAATTCAGAGGACACATAAAGAAAAGAATTACCTGCTCTATGCCCAGAGAATAATGATGGCAATATGCTGTGGTGCTTGCTGCCAGCCACCTTAATAGTGAGCCTACTGAGAAAAACAGCATTTAAGAAATCACAATATCCACTTTGCCCAGGATAGCAAATCCTTCTCCTATGACCTTCCTTGCCACCAAATAATTTTCTTTTAAACTTTGTTTTCCCTCATATTGATCTCTCTCACTTCAGGCAGCTAAGTTGGATTTGATCCAAGATCAGCAATCTTAAATTTGTCCATATCCCATGCCTCATAGCCAGTTGGAATCTTTACTCCCTTAAATGGATTACACATGAAAGCTACAATCTTAAACACATTTAGTAAGGAGCAAGATGCCTTGAATATAGTAAGGTTTGGTTCTGAATAAACATGAATAAGATTGCATTGTCAGTCTGCTAAGAGAGAGAGAAAAGTACAGCCCCAAAGCTAAAAACCATGATCCTTCAAGTTGAACTGAATAAAATTAAACACTCACACTTAGTATATCTTGCTTATATATAATTATCCTGTTTTTATAGCTTTACACATTAACTCATTGACTATGGCTTGAAATAAACAGTATTTTAGCCATATTTTTGTGTGCAAAAAGCATTTTTAGGTCCAGTTTTGTTGAACAGGTATGTGTTAGAAACTGTATTCCTTTCCAGTAGTTTCCTGCAACTAAGCTGGAGAATCATTCCATTTTTACTGTATTCACTGAATTTACTCCCTTTTAATGTCCAATTTAGCATGTTGTGCTACAGGCTTTCCATGTCCATTCTTGCCTTAAAATGCTGGGAAATTGCTCTTAAGAGGCATGCTATTTGGATAAAATGGATATGGTATATTATCCTATACTGCACTAGTTCTGCCTTCACCACGGCCTTGGAGTGGAATGTCAGTCAGTGGCCCAGTTCTTGAATGAAGTCCCACATTGGTTTATTTATTACAGCAAACATGTATCATCTATGCAACCAAAGTTATTATGCAACTGAAACTCCATAGCTGCCATACCACTTTGGACATACCTTTGTCCTGACCCAAAAGATGCTATGGAAATAGAGAAATGTGCCCATAAAATTTAATCCAGCAAAGTGCATATGAAAGAAACAGATAATACATGTGATATGTACTGGAGCTCACTCATCAAATGCTAATTACTTATAAAATAACCTGTTTCTTACCCTTTCATTCTAAAAATTGGTATGGATCAATCTCAGACCTTCCCATCCTAGAGTACCATATTTCAGAAGAATTTTATGAATCGAAATCATACAAGCTGCTTTCCCACAGATTTCTGATTCTCATGGAATATGCATGGCACTAACTTACCCTTAACATAGAGCACTTTAATACCAAAGGCATTTGGTAAATTCTCTAACAGCTGTCTCCAAGGTATGTGTACCCAGATCCATTCCAAAGATTCCATTGAAACTTTTGCTGAAATCATATGCATATTTTATTGGGCATAAGTCTCTATAATATTTCCATCATGCCACAAACTACCTTAGGAAATGGGCCTATAAATATTGGCAGGGTGTAAGCACTTCCTTTTACTTCAATCCTGGGTAAGGAGACTGTGGAGTGATGAGTTAATTATTTGCTTCAGTTGAGGTAGTGACTAGCTGAGACCTTCTAGCCATGACAGGTGATTTGCTTCTCTGTAGGTGTACAAACGGAAACTCGGGTAGGAGAACCAAATGGCTAGGAAGGTGGAAGAGAGAGAGAAACTTCTCTTGGCAGAAATTTAGTCCAATCTCAGGCTCAGACTGAAAGCATGCACACACACCAGACAGAATATATGTAGAGACAGAAAAGCAAAACACTCTGAGCATCAAAATGTACAAAGTAGAAAGTTTGCTAACCTAGGTTAAACCCTTTGAAATTCACACATTCCTATAGTCACCTGGAATAATGCAGTCCTCATAGCATCTTGGGTACTCAAAGAAGCTGTGCCCAGAGCCACAGGCAGAGTAATGATCCAGAGTGACAAAGGAATAAAGTATCATATTCTATTATATTTGGCCTGGGGGACATGCTAACAAGGGGATTTCATCTTTGGGGCTAAGAGACAGACAAGAGAAATATTAATTAAAAAGGAGATGGTTTAAGTAAACTTGACATGTTAATGTGCTTCCTCTTGTGTAAATGAAAGCTCTGAGAGAGATGTGTGTTATTTAAAGTGAATTTTGGATGCCAGCACTGTGGTCAAAATTCTGGCAGCTCTTTAACAGTTTCTAAAAGCTCAAAGCCAAAGACACTTTACTTTCAGTCTATATTTAATAGCAACATCCTTTTCCTTTTCATTGTTACTAATATGAGCATGATGACACTTTCCCCTATGGAAGGGTGATTTTTTTAATCATTTCAGCTTTGATAACAATTTATCAAAATTCATGCATATTGGGAAAAAATCTTGATTTTTTTCAAGCCGTCCTGAGACAATTGATTATATAGGATGGGATAAAAATTTTATAAATAAATAAATAAAATTTCTTTACTACAAAAATAAAATCTAGGAAAACATGACAGAATGGTCCATCCAGGCCCATTTTTTTTCCAGTTGTTGTCATGTTAATGCTGATTTTGAGGTGTTGCCTCTTTTTTCTGACGTTCTCTTCCCTTTTAACAGCTATATAGTACAACAGTGCATCATAATCTTGTCTTATGGGTGAGAATTTAGCTTTAGTTTTAGAAGCATTTGCTGACATTCACACAGTCCTTTATATTTCAGAGAGAGAAATTGAGATTTTTCAAGATACTCTGAGTTATATGACTAGAATAAAGAAATGCATGTAAAAATATGAATGTGAAAGAAAGTTAAACTGACAGATTCACTCATGCTTAGTCTACTCTGATTGAAGAAATTGGGGTGAATGTTCCACATCTTTTGCTATTGCTTATACATTCTGCCTTGGTTTTCATTTAACTATGGGTTAAACAACCCATAATTATCCATAGCTATTCTGGGGTGAGTGAGCACACTGCTTCCCATATGCTTACTGCTTTCATTTTTCTTCTTGCTCTACAAATAGGAAAAGAATGCATTTTTCTAGGGCAGTTGCCATAAAGTGTGAACCCAGCACTCTGGATTGTTTAAGGTTAACCAACTCAGAGTTTTAACCTAAAATAAACAGAGGATTAAAACTCTTGGATGTTTAATGCTAGACAAGCTAGGGTCCTAAATGAGCAACTCAGGAACATACATTCCTGGGTTGTTTAGCCAGGTGGAGAGAGGTGAGCTTAAGGGTTGTTTGGTGCCTTTCAGAAAAGATGCTTTCCTTTTTGTTCCACTATAAGGAGTTTTGCACTATAAATTATAGAACTACTTGTATGTTTAGAAACAGTGTGATAATAACAACAACCCTAAAGTCAGCAGGCAAAATGTATGCCATTTAGTATTGATAGAATCTATACTGCAAAAATGGATAGGGAAATCAAATTAGTTTGAATTTATATTTGTCAGTATTGGAGTATAAATGAAGCCATTTATAAAATTAGTCTGAACTCAATCTGATTGCAGTCAGACTGCAACATGAAACCAGAAACCAAGGGATTTTATTTATTGAAGTGTCATGGTATTAGTGAGCCCAAAGGAAATGCACTGGTTTTCATTATCAGATTCTGATTAGTCAAATGTTTAGTACTTTGTAACCACACACTGTGGTATGTTTTTATTGATTGATACAAAGCATTCACCATTTTTAATAGGTTATAAAGATCAGGAAGAAGAGCTTAAAAATGTATAATCTTTGAAGTGATGCCAAAATTAAGCTGACTAAAATGGTTCATTTTCATTTTTATTTGCTTTGCTTGTTATTATAGGAACTGAAAATTATATTTTGTTGCTATATTTCATTGAGACTGTTGAAGTAATTCCAGAAAAAGTAAATCCAGCCTTTTGTTACTCAAGTTTCAATGCTGACCATGCCAATTCTTGCAAATGCTGGAAATTGGATTTCTACAAAGAAGTTTGTTGTGAATTGAATCAGACATTACAAGATATTTCACTGTATGCATTCCTTTTTCATCACTTAAAAAATGTTTCATCTGTAGTTGTTTCATCTATGGAAACAATAGGCAGGCTAATGCATGGATATATTACAACACTGCAATGGGGAGAACTATATTTTTTCACTCACTGCCTGTACTATTTTAAAACAATGCTTGCAAACATTGAATTGCTGTCTAGGCTTTAGTGTACATGGGGGAATGATTGTGGGGAACTTTACAAGTATGCTTTAAGTAAAAAAAATGTACATGTTTTCACTACATATTAGATGCGTGCTCAGGTCTATTAAAATATTTTTATTCAAAGAGTATGAAATGTAAGAAGTATTACAAATCAAAATTCTGTGCAAATGTTAATTAGGATGGGGGACTCTGTCTCTGTCAACTTTCTTGCATTCAAAATGTCATTTATTTTTTGCCTTGTATTTATTGGAGCAGTTTATGTTCAGCTACTTTATCAAATACCCTGACACTCTAAGGCTTCCAACATGATCCATTTCTCCATTTGTACTGAATGATGTTCTAGCACAGATCTCAAGGTTTTTACACTCCTGTTTTGGAAAGATCAGCTTTGTCAAACAACATATGCTTCATGTGTTTTACAGTGCCTAAACATGCACAAGATTGTGTGCTAATTCTGTGACTATAGGTACAGGATAACAAAGTCAAATGCTATTTTATAAATCAGCATTGCCTTTGTTCTTTCACTACTCACTTCCTTCATATATATATATATATATATATATATGAAGAGAGAGAGCGAACAAGTGCGCACAGATGTATTCTTCCAGCTTTCTGATTCTTCTGGTTATTTGTGCCCTTTCTGTATATTGATATTCATAGCCAAAGGCCAAAAACAAACATCAGGAAGGCCAACGTAATTAAACAACCACTATTTTCCGAATCTGAAGGCCTATGTTTGGGGTTTATATCTATGTTATTTTCTTTAGAATACTAAAGATATTAACTAAATCATAGCCAAGTTGCCTGGGAGAATCAGTTCCTAGTTAAAAATCAAATCTTCTTTTTCTCGACTTCTTTAATTCTTCTTACTACAGCTGCAAACCTGAGTTGATTAACTGGTGTTAATTCAATAGAGAATTAAAAGCATTATCAATTAACTGGGAAAATCAGTGTAGCTATGCTCAAAAATACTTGCTTGATAAAAGGACCATGTTTCTGAAATGTAAGAAACATCTTTGCATTGCAGCCACATCAGTGTTCCTTGACTCAGGATCCAGCCCTGCTTGTTTGGTTAGGATTGTTTGCACCCCATGACTGCCAGTTTTAATGACCATGTGTGTTTCAAGTAATGGCCTTAGTAAGGACCCCAGATGATTAGGTGATTAGAAAGAGTATTTCAGTTACCTCAAATACTAACAATGAAAACCACAAATCCAAGAGGGCCAGCAGAATATTGCTTGCCTCATAATAGCATTCTCTCCCACTCCCCGCAAATAATGAGTAGGTTTTTTAAAAAACTCTCCCACTCTGTTACAGGCTAAGAGACACTCCTATCTCTCGGGAACTTTACAGCTGTGAGATTGTTTTCTTTTCCTTTATTGCTTAGCTGAAATTCAGAAATAATCTGGATGAATGGGCCGATGAACGAGATGGATAGAATATCGAAATGCCCAGTGATTAATTTAGTAAAACATTTGTGATTCTTATGCTTATTCCTGCCTAGGCCTTGTGCTATCTTACACTGCTTCTCAGGTGTGTCAGTGCACAAAGCAGCCCCTATGAGTGATCTTGAACTATACTTTTTGTCACCCCAATTCATATGCACACAGGTGATGAGAACTGTCCAAAGCATCTGTAGGGCACCAGATTGGGAAGGGTAAATTAGAGGATAAATAACTGCATTGTGAGGAATCAACTTGGGAACAGTGAATTGGAGGATCAATAACTATGCTGTTACTATATTTGCTCAAGACATGCATTCTTCTACATGTCTGAAATATATATTTCTGTGTCTGGGGAATAAGCTTTCTATGAATGTAGGAAGATGTTTAAAAGACCAGCATATAGTCAGTCAGGAACTTCATGAAAACATCTGTCTGTATTGCATCTGAAGCAAAGTGACTGTCTTCTTGTATAGCTATGCTTTTTTGTATAGTTGCAATACAGCAAAATATAAAGCATGTCATAGGCATTCCAAACTTAAGCATCAAATGGTTAATGGAGTCAAGAAAAAGACTGATAAAGAAATGCAGGGAAACCTGGAACTATGCATAATGCATTAAGTAACTGGTCAGCCATCTCTGAAACTGATCCAGAGCTCTCTAAGAGGTAATACATTGTATTTAATTTTAAAAAGAACCAAAAGCCAAAGCATTTTTTTTAACCATCTGTGTTTATTTGTGGGTCCAGAGTTTATTTTTCTTTGGTCTCTTTCTACCTAGCCCTGGAAAAATGACTGCTTTCTAGCTGAGAACAATCATATATAGCAAGTCAACATTAGGAGCCCTGAACATAAGTACAGGGATGTGACTTCAGTCAAACACACTATCAAAGAAGGTGAGGGATAGAAATGTAGCTAGACATTAACATTCTTTGTATTTAATGGGTAGCTGCAGGGCAAATGAGGCCCATTATAAAAATGGATTATATATTTCCTTCAATACTTTATGTAACAGAATTTGGTGGCAGCAGCAGGTGCTGTAAATCTTTTTGAGCCTCGAAAATTAGAGTTTATGTATAAGGCAGGAGGAAAATAGTTGAAGGGATTCTGAATTTTCTCATTCTGTCCATATCACACACTTGGGAAGGAACCAAATAATTTATTGCATGTTGTACAGACAAAGGTTTTTTGAAGGGACACCAGTATTCCAAGTCATATGGAAATGATAAACATAAGAAGAGCCCTGCTGCATCAGACCAGTGGTTCAGCATCCTTTTTTATGCAATGGCCAATGAGGTGCTTCTGGGAAAGCAAAAGTTGTTCCTCAACAACTGGTATTCAGAAGCACTGATCCTGAGATAATATATAGCCAGTGGCAGTAGCCATTGTTAGTCTTAGCCTCTGTGAATTTGCCTAATCCTCTTTAGAACCATGCAGGCCATTACTGCACCTCATGGGAGCAGATTACATCAAGTAACTGTATGCTGCAAGAAGAAGTTGTTCATTTTCTCTGTCCTACAAATCAGCTTCACTGGATGGTCCTGGGAAGTGGTGTACCTCCTAACTCAGTTTTTTCCTAAACTGAAAAGCCTATTATTTTTAATAATGCAGAAGGGCAAATAATAATAATAGTATTAATATAATAATTAATTATACTACCACTACTACTAATAATAGGGCAAATTCATGGAGGATAAAGCTATCAGTGGCTTCTAATCAAGATGGCTTTGGGCTAATTCAGTCTCAAAAAGAGTATGCCTATGTGCGTAGGCATATGAGTTTTCTATGGGCATCTGATTAGCTACATGAGCAGAATGGTGGCTTAATCAAGCCCTTGATCAGATGCTGCATGGCGTTTCTTATGATCCTACAGCCATCCAAAGTGGTGTTCACCAGTCATCACTGCATGTTGTGGAAGAAATGTTTCTTTTCTCTGGGCTTAGTCTCCCACCAATCAGAATCCAGATTCTAAGTATTATGAAGATCAAAAAATATTTTCTTCCTAGGCATTTTCCGCATAATTTTGTACACCTCTATAATGTCTCCACTTACTATTTTCCTAAGTTTAGTGATCCCAGCTGTTGAAATCTTTCCTCACAGGGAGAGTTGCTGAAGCACCTTGATCATTTTAAATACCTTCAAGCCCTTCCCTGAACTTTTCCAAATCTACCATGTACTTTCTTTTCATTTGGTGACCAAAGTATCCCAAGTGTGGGTACAACACAGAATTGTATGATTTAAATTTTTAAATACCTTCAAAATGCCAATCAGTTTTGTTCTAAATACTTTTCCTAATTATAGGGAATTAGGAAAATTCCCTTTCCATATGATACTTAGCTTTAAAGTGGGTCAACAATTTCATCAAGCTGCCCACCCATTTTGAACATTACTTTCTTTGCCAGTCCACACTAGCATAAGTAAATTATGTCTACTGTCTGTATATCCATTAGCACTCCCAAAGAACTCTGTAAGAATGGTGAGAAAGGAAAGCAAGTCATATTGATTTTATTTTCAGTTTATTGATCCAGTAGGAGTACGGGGCAGCATATAAATGCATATTTAAATAAATAAACAAATACCTAAAGGGGAACTGGATGGATTCCTGGAGGATGGAGGGTAAGGTTATCAATGGCTAGTGGTCCTGATGTGTGTATGCTGCCACAGTCAGAAACAGCATGTCTTTTTATGCCAGTTGTGAGGTGAGAAAGTGCTGTTGAGCTCACCCCCTGCTTGGGGATTTCTTGTGGTTCTCCAGTATGAGAACAGAATGCAAGACTAGATAGGTACTTGGTCTGATCCAGTATGATTCTTCTTGTGTTCAAGCATGTAGGAGAATACTAAAGGGTGGTGTTCCTTCTTGAACCAACAGAAAAGTTTCAAGTCAGATCTCAAGGCTTTAACCTAAGAATTCTAAATGGATATTCTTGTTGTACTGAGTCCCACACTAAATCTTATATGAGATCTGTGTTATTTTCCTCCCTAGTCTATTTCTTCACACTAAAAGGAGACTTGACATGCTGTCAGTATGAGTCAAGGAATAGACAGACAAGGTTTTTATCCAGCAGATTTTATCCTATGTTATTCTGACTTAAGTTGCATTCATTTCAATAGGCTTATTCTAAGTAGGACTAACATTGGGTATAATCCACATTCTCACAACACTATGCAGCTTTTTACACAGTGGAAGTTACCACTAAAGCTTGTCATGCACATTCAAAAGCACTCATTCAGGTAAACCCCAAGTGTGTTCACTCCAAAGTGAATCTCTTTAATGTTATTGTGTTACAACTTGGAATTGATAACTATTTAACTACCTTTTGATGGACATAAGATAATCAAAATGATAAAGTGATGTGGGTGTGTAGAGAGAGAGTGAGAATGGCACAAAGTTAAGGAACAAAACAAAACTGGCATTTGTTGTTGCATAGGTATTCACCCCCTTTGCTATGACGTGCCTGAATAAACTTTGGTCCCACACTAACTACTTGAATGTAGCATACCTGTGTGAACTTCCAGTGCAATGTAATCTCATCCTTCCTATTGCTGGAAGGCTCCAAGGTTTGTTAAAAAGCATATCTAAACAAACAGCGTCATGAAGATGAATGAGCTATCAAAACAACTCTGGGATCAAGTTGTGCAGGAACACTAATCAGGACTGGGTTATAAAAATGCCCCAAATGATAAAAATTCCCCAGAACACTGTTAAATTCTTTATTGCAAAATTGAAAGAATGGCTCATGGAAAGAATATGGCTCCAACTTTGCCTGGAGAAGCTGTCCATGAAAAATCAGTGACCAGGTAAGAAGGACACTAGGAAGAGAAGCAAACAAAAGACCAGTGGTTTCTCTGAAGGACCAGGGAAAGATCTGTACCTAAGGCAGGAGAACCCACCCATGAGACAAGTATTACGCAGATGCTCCACAAAGCTGGGCTTTATGGAAGAGTGGCAAGAAGAAAGATATTGATGAAAGAAACCCGTATAAAAGCCTATTGGGGTTTGCAAAAAGGCATGTGGAAGACACACTGAGAATCAGTGTGGTGTAGTAATTAAGAGAAGCTCTGGCTTCTGGGTTCTAGTCTCTACTCAACCATGGAACTAACTAGGTGGCTTCAGTTTCAGCTTCTCAGACCAACCTACCTCACAGGGTTGTTGTGGTGAGGATAAGGTTGAAAGGAGGAGATGTATGTAAGCTACCTTGAGCGCCTTGAAAGGAAAAAGGTGGCACATAAATATAGCAAACAAACAAATAAAATGTGTAAGTGTTCATTTGGTCTGATGAGCCCAGCATTGAACTTTTTGTCCTTGTTGAAATTACTATGTATGATACAAAGCTAACATTGCTCATTTTCCTGACAGCACCATTCCCATGGTGGAGTATGTGGCGAGAACATCATGTTATGGAGATGTGAGCCTTCAGCATGGACTGAGACAGTGTTTAGCACTAAGGACAAGATGAATGGAAGCTAGTACAGGGCAATACTACAGGAAAACCATGGGGGCCTGGGACTGGGGCAAAGCTTTATCTCCCAGCAGGACAATGAGCTTAAACACACAGAGACAAAGTAATGCTGGAATGGTTTAAAGTGAAGAACCCGAATGCCTTAGAATGGCCCAGCTCAATGGTCCCCATCCAACCTGACAGAGCTGCCATTTTTGCCAGGAAGAATATGCAAACCACACAGGATCCAGGCTCACAAAGTGATAGAGACTTTCCTAAGAAGATTCACAGCGGTATATGCTGCCCAAGACACTTGTACCAAGCATTGTCTCTTGCATAGGAATGCTTATTCAACATAAGATGCTATTTGTTTTTAACTTTTGTTGCACAATAGAAATATTTTGCACCTTCACAATCTCTATCACTGGGGTATCATGTGTACATCAAATGGTTGCAGTGCTATTTACGTCCATTTTAAGTCCAGGTTGTACACAGAAAAATTAAGAAAAGTCAAATGCTGGAAGAATGCTTCTGCCAGGGTTCAGTGGGATTTACACTTTTGTAAGTGTTCATAGGTTGCAGATTTAGAATCCTGAGAGGCCTTGCTACAGATGAAAAATTCTCATTGACATCAATATTGATTTTTTCAGAAGGCAAATCTGGAAATCTTATCAGATGGTACAGCTGCCCTTCTAAATCATCAGAGGAAGAAGGGTTATAGCAAGCATGAGCAAAATTAGTCAGTGTAGTAGAGAGCTCCTTGTGAAACAGATAGCAGTAGGGGACTTTCTGTGAGTGTCTCATTCAGCAGGCATAAGCAAAAAGTGGTTTCTATTGAATGGGGGGGGGGAATAAATAGTAGAGCTAACATTTTTACTGTTATTTTAATATGTTGTAAGCCGCCCCAAGGCTTTGTTGCAATGGAGCGGCATATAAATGTTTAAATAAATAAATAAATATTGACTGAAAGCTAAGCTCTGGCATATAATTCCTACAAACCTTTATATGCAAGCCATTCATATTGACTTCAATAGAACTCACTTTCAAAGAAATGTGCTTAGGTTTTAATGCTAGAATATATTGATACTTTTCAGAGTTATTTCTTTATATATTTCTTTTCAGCTGTATCAGAAGGTGGGTAGGGTGGATCCTGACTTTGAGACTACTACATAGAGCTGAAATATTAGGCCTAAGATTGTCATAAATTATAAAGTTAAATCTCTGTATCAAAATGGTGCATACTTATTTAAAAATGGTAAATTCCAGGAAAATCACTTGTTCAAACATTTTTAATGTGAATAAAGGCACACACCTATGCATGTTTAGGCAGAATAAAATCCTACAACTCCTCTCATCCCCTCTTATTTCAAAGATACTATTACTGAGTAAATAGATTAAATTTGAAGGATTAGAGTCCTCTGTAATGACAAGAACTGCACCGTGTTCATTTCCTTCCATGCATCTCAGGTACCAAAGCCAAGGAAGACATTTCCCCCTTAGAATCAATGAACTGCTACCTGTCAGAGAAAATGATATTGCATTGGATAGACAATTCATCACACATAGGATGAGGAGCTGTCTTGTAGTGAGTAGGACCATAGGTCCCATCCAACTCAGTACTGCCAACACTGACTGGAAGGACACCTATAGGTTTTTAGACAACAGGCAGATCAGATAGTCTTTCAGCCCCACTTGGCATTACCAGGAATAGAATCTGGGTCCTTCTGAATGCGAAACATGTGCTCTACCAATGAGCTATGGCTCCTTTCTAAGGTAGCATCATATGTATGGGCCATAATTGTCAGGTTAAAATATCATTTAACCTGGCAATGCCAGGAATATACATTAGTATTATACTGAATCAGAGGTGATGGATATATCATCCATTCATTAAATATGTCAATGTTTCACTGGGAATACGATAATCGGTTTTAGAGCAATGCCAATGATGATTGTCCTGTGGCAAAAGTTATCAGCCTCAATAAACATTATATAGTAAACAGGGTACGGCACAATGTTGTGACAGTGTTTTCAAGAAGATTTATTCAAAAGGTTCCTAACTTTATTAAGTTCACCTGCCAAATGCTTTGGCCTCCTCTGATAACTGGTCTAAAAACTCTGTGCCAATATTTGACGTATTGGCACCTTATGCTTTCTGCAGCTGTTACTGATATGAAGACAGCAGTTCCTCTTGATTCTCCTTGAATATACGGTATAACTGCTCTTTACAGGAAATAAAAGTTTATCATTCGTAGTTGAAGGGAGAAGATCAAGGCAAGAATAACTACAAATATGTGGGACATCTAGCACAGATATGAGTACTGGTATGATTTACATCAAGGACGGAATAGGTCTACTTAAGGAATGTATAGCACTACACGGGTGTGCAAATCAGCAAAAGTAAATGCATTGATGTTTTCCAAATTCCATCTCAGAACTGATCCAGCCCCCTGTCAAGATCAAGACATGCCCTTTGATTTTTTTTCTTTTTGCATTAACATTGCACATATCTCATGCACATCAGACCAGTAATAAAAATAACATTGGTACACAACTCTGATAAGAAAACTTTTCTGTAGCATTGGTGAAACTGGCAAGGGGCTTCTTCTCAGTTGAGTGTGACAATTTCACCACTGCTCTTTGAAGGCTTTCTGATGGAGGTTTAGATATTATGCAATACCTTCCTTAAATCTGAATATTTATGTATTTATTTTATTTCTGTATCTCCCTATTGTTACCAGAACTGGAATTATATCCTCAGAGTGTTTGGGTCCAGCTATTAGTTTGACTACCACAATTTGCATAAGCTGCCACTTCCAAACTGTCCTCAAGGGCAGCTCCTTGTAAAGCACATTACAGTAATTTAGTTTAGAAATAACCAGAGCATAAATTACTGAAGCCAGGCTATCGCTCTCCAAATAGAGGCAAGACTGGACAGACACAAGTTACTGAGGCCATCTGAACTTCTACAGACAAAGATGAATCAAGAAGCAACTCCATGCTACAAACCTAGTCCTTCAAGGGCAATGAAGTCTCATCTAGAACATGTTGAGCATAACCCACTAAGAGTACCTTAGCTAGACTAAGCTTCAGTTTGCTAATCCTTCTCCCATCCATTATTGTATCCAGGCATCAATTTAGCACATCTACAGTCTCACTTGCAGAAGATGAAAAGGAGAACTAGAACTATGTGCTATCATTATTTGATGGCAATGCATTCCAAAACTCCAGATGATACTCAGAAGCTTGATGTAGATGTTGAATAATATGGGAGATAAGACAGACTCCTACTGGACCCATACTGGAGAGTCCAAGCAATATACCCAAGCACCACTGCCTGTGATAGTATTTCAAGTAGGAATGGAACCATGTATAAGTGGCCATGAGGACCCCCTTCTAGCAACCCATCCCAGAAGACTGCCAAAGCTAATGGTATCAAAAACTGCTGAGAGATGTAAGATTATCAACAGGGTCACATGCCTGCTGCCTCTCTCACAGCATAGATTATCATATAAGACAACCAAAGCAGCTCCTGGGCCAAAACCTGGCCTGAACTCCACCTGAAATGGATCTAGATAATCGGATTCATCCTAGAGTTCCTGGAGCTGATTAATCACCACCTGCTCAAGATCCTTGCCCAATAAGGTAACATTATTTGGATCTTCAGGGTTTGGAGAAAGTTTCTTTGGGAGTGGTCAACCACCACCTCTTCTTTAAGCATGGGTTCATTCTGAATCCTAAAGAGGAATTGCTCACCTCCCTAGCCAGTCCTCTGTTCCCTCCTTGTTAGTTTTTAAAAGCTAACGGGCAACAATCCAGTAAAGACAAGCACCTCTTCAATATTCTCAAACTGAATCAACTGAACCAACTGAAAATAAACAAATAACTAGGTCAGACTGTGCTCTGGGAATCTCAACAGATTCAGCTGCTATAAAATTGGAGTTCAACTCTTGCTAGTTGTAAGAAATTAAGATTTTATCCTGCAATTGCCTAACAAATATATTACAGTGGGCCTTGGATGGGTCAGTGTGTGATAAGCCCTAGATGTTGGTAAAGGGCTCTGCTGGGAGGCAATAGGAGACTGGATAGAGGCAATGAGATGTTGGCTTTTAGCTGCCTTCACTGTCCTCAAATATACCTGATTATATATTTTGCCCTTGCATCTTCTCCCAGTGGGTTTGGGTTAGCTCCAGATAAGAGCCTTTCACTGCCAGCTGGCTTGAGTTAGCATCAGCCAAGGGAGATCTGTTTTTCTTTATCTTTTCTTCTTTCTCTCCACTACTGATGAATTATGTGCAAAGGTGAAATAATATGTGGCAAAACTAACAGAAAATTTCTCTACTATCTCTACAGCAACAAATAAAAACTCCTTCACTGCAGAGTTGCGAACCTTCTTGTCAATTTTAGGTCTACACCGAAGGAGATGGACTGTTTACTGCAGAAGGATAGAGAAGGTTTGGGAGACTCACACCTTTTCTTTCCAACTTTTGCATGGGAACCATGCTAGAAGTGCAGCTCATTTTCAAGATGTACTTATGGTGGTGGGGAAACAGCTTTTACATGGGAGCACATGAAAGTTGTGCTTGCTAATTCCCTGCTGATGTGCCAACATGGGGTGGAAAATTTTATAAATTTTATAAATTATAAAATTTATAAATTATAAAGAAAATTTTATAAATAAAAAGACATTCAATATTCTTCTAGTTCTACCAATGAGATTTAGTTGATGAGATGAGAAGCAGGAATATTACTGAATTCTTATTCACCTTTTTCTTTAAATAGACCGAAGACAACTTGCCACAAAAATAAGAAAACATACAAAATATAACAGGGCTAAAAAGAACTTGAATTAAAAATACCAAAACATAGCCAGTTAGAAAGCTATATTTACAGAATTGTGAGAATAAACAATGTCTTTTATACAGCCAGAGTGGCATAATGCGAATTATGCAAAGGTGTTCAGACTCAGATCTCTGCTCAGTTGAAAAGTTCACTAGTGACCTTGAGCTTCTTATCTGTCTCCTTGTAAATGACTTAACTGGTCTGTTGAGAGCATAAAGATTCTGTCCTAAACTCTTTGGAGGAAAGATGGTCTATTCATATTTGTAGATTTTTGATTTATTATTTATATTAAAAATACTTGGAAGCATAGGATACTTTGAAATCATCAATCCCAATGAACTTGGATAAAACATCACACTCTTTCAAGCCTTTTGGAGCAAGCCTGCTGTAACCTCTAAAATGTGTATGCATGAAATGATGAAAAATTCAGCTTTTCATAATACACTTGATCCATTATAACATATCCATATATTTTTAAATGAATTGATTTTCACTGGGTTGATTAATAGAACATAGTCATTTGCCACCAGCAATTCAATGGTGTTTACAGTAGCCTAGGAAATTTCAAAAGAGGAAAGCTATTTCTTATAGCTTCCTTATCTTATTCTCATGCAATAAATAATGTAGTATGAACATGTTTTGTCTGTGGTGCAGGGACATGATTGCTTTTCTGCTTATGCAATCACAGCCTGCGTTTATTTAATTCACATTTCAGACCACTGACAATATTTTTTTCAGGCCATTTCATAGTTTAAACAGAAGCAAACATTGACTTGCTGTTAAGGCAAGAGTGAGCTGGGCTCTATAGCTACTCCTTGACAAAAACACCCGTATGACAACATATGTTTGCAGTCTTATATTTTGGTACATTTGAGGAATATATGTAACATGATCACCTAAAGGAACATGTGTCTATACCTCTATTGTTCCCCAATAAAGCATTAGCCACATGGCCCTAATATGGCCCTAATATCTGAAGATCTTGGATGTGCTGGGTCAGCTATACTCACAGCAATGTAAAAACCCAGATGAGCCATTATTTGTGTTGTCTGTTTCTAAAAGCCATTTGGATTATTTGCAGAATAAAACATTTTGAAGAACAGATACATAATGGAGGAGATCTGTGATGTACTCATTCAGATTGGTTTTCTCTCCAGATGCCTGTACTGTGTATTATAGTACTCTGTGGACATGTAAATTTTTTTCACAGCTGCTCAAACATTGCCTTGAAGCATCAAAATGATCTGGGCAATTAAGTTATAAGGAAAAATAGCTTATTACACTCATTAAAGATCTGCATCTTTTAATACTTTGAATTCTCACAGCAAGTTAAGTGTGACAGGAATGCAAGGCTGACATTTTACATTTTTTAATAATGTGTTCAAAATGCATGCTTTATTAGGACCATTCACCAGTCCCAGTTTATATGAATAAGTAAATGAAAGACATGTTTTCTTGGAGAAAGAAAATCTATTCATAAAACAATCAGTGACCCCAGTAGATTTGATTTTCCCTTTAACACTGTCTGTGACATTATTTCTAGGTCACAACACATGGACGCAAGTGTAAATTGATTAATTTCTAAAACACAGTAAAGGCATAATATCACAGTTTGATATTGAAATACGATGAAAGAAATAATTAGACTGACTGCTTCTTTTAAATGCTATCACAGCAGTGGTAATAATAGTAACAGTGATAAGTAATTTGCACGTATTAACAACTTGTTGAATAATAATTCAAGAAACCTCACAGCTTTTCATGAAACTTTAAGTATATTGTTATGAAATTAAGTCAGCAGATTATGATGAGTTGCAAAATTAATGTGCATAGCCTGCCTTCCCATGAAATGATTTGCAAGTCCAGGGACAACAATTAGAACTACAAAACACAATTCAGCATCATTTAAACTAGCAAAGAAAACAAATGCAGCCAATATAATTCAGAAAAAATAGCAAAGCATTTGCTCCAGAAGGCCTGGAGTAAAACAAAACAAAACAAAACAAAACAAAACAAAACAAAATGCTTGTGAAGCCCACTAAAAAAGGCCTGTTTCAAAATCACAAAGTGCACTTTGGCAATCAGCCAGTGTACTTGGAGACCACAACAGAACATTATTGTGAATCACTTAGAGAAGTGCAACTATCAGGCAGCACAGAAATGTAATAAAATTTGATTAAAATGTTTAAAATTTGATTAAAACTTAAAATCCCAACCTATGGGTTCATGTTTATGCTAAAGCTCAAAAAGTGAAAATGGGGTACATATTAAAAAATGTTCCTGAGTATTCCAGCCCTGAAGTAGCTTTAATATGATAAATACCTTGAATTTAGCCCAGAAACAAACTGGTAGCCAATACTGAGATTCCCCTGTATCTAGTAGAAGAGATGATCCTTGTTGTTGTGCTTTGTATTAACCAAAACTTCTAAGCTCTTTCCAAGGACAGCTTTACATAGCACACAATATTCTAGTGAAGCAGCTGTCAGAGTAAGTATGCACTGCAGTGATCAAATTCCTCTTTTCCTGGAAGGCGTATAGCTAGCACATACTCTGCAGCTGATAAAATGTGCTTCCAGCCATTCCCTCAACCTGAACATCCAAAGAAATTCTCAATCCATAAGCCTGAACCCAAGTGTTGAGTCATACCATGCTGAATCCCACCAGCTAGAAACACCAGCTCTTTTGATCAAGTGGATTCCTGAATGTCATAGGAGCTTCCCCATGGTCTCCTCCAGATAGGATGAAACTATGTCTTCTCTTAAGGTTACAGGCATTGTTTCATGGGTACTAGGACTGCCAATCATATTGATGACAATCTAGCTAAGGGCACTAAGTGACCTCTTTCATGTAGAGAAGGGAAGCCAAATATTTTTTTTCCACTTATTTCCTCATGGGTAATTTGTTGGGGACAACATTCCAGCAGTGGGTGATCCAAAGCCAGCAGTGGGCAGACCCAGAGCCAAATGTGAGAAGATCAACATTTTTCTTTTTTTCCTTTTGTCTCTTTCCTCTATTATTTCCTAAGAAATTAAGAAAAGCCATGTTGGATCAGCTCAAGAGTCTGTCTAATTCTGCATTATGTTCACACAGCAGCAAACAGATCTGCCTACAGATTCCTCAAGCAAGAAATGGATATAACAGACCTCTTGTGCCCAAGTTTCCAGGCAACTGAGATACATAGGCAGACTGGTTTTGTAACCAGAGGTAGCATGCAGGCATTTAGAGAAGTAGCCACTGGTAGTCTTCTTTTCCACAAACTTGTCCAATCTACCTTTAAAGCCATCTAAATCAATAGCCATTGCCACTTCTTGTGGTGGCACATTCCACAGTTTAACCATGTACTGTGTGAAACAGTATTTCCTTTTATCTATTTTGATCATCCCACCAAGCAGCTTCATGGGATGACTTCAGGTTCTAGTATGGTAGCGGGAGGAGAGACATTTGAATGTCTCTCTTATGCCTCCCCTTATTTGCCTTTCCCCCCTTAAGGTAAACAATCTCAGCTGTTGCAATTGCTTCTCATTGGTGAGTTGTTCCAATGCCTTGATCATCTTAGGTCCCCTGCTTTGCATTTTTCCAAACTGATTTTTTAGGTGCAGTGAACAGGACTGCACACATTGTTCTAAGTGAAGTTGCACCAACAGTTTGTAGAAGCACAATATAATCTTGTAAGTTTTCTTTTCCTAACTATGCCTAACACGGAGCTTGCCTTTTTTATAGCAGCCGTGTACTGAGTTGACATTTTCCATTTTCATTCTCGTCTGCTGATCTGACCATTATTCCTGAAAAGGGTTGATGTATCTTAATATTGTGTCTCTACTTTGACCATTCCGCCTTGGGTGTCCCTCCAAGGAAGGAGACTAGTGAGAAAGTCTGGCCTCTTGGGAGCATTACTTTGAGCTTCTCTGACAGTCTCAAATACTCTCATCATGTTAAGGTCTGCATCTAAGAGGTGGAGAGAATGGGTAGAAACCATTACATAGCTGCACTTTAATGTAGCTTTTTCACAAGGAAATAGGACAAACAATATGCATGGAATGGCAACTCCATATAGAACCACAGAATGGTGGGTGGTGGGAGTAACAGAATCTTTCAAAATAATCTCCAGGGTATAACAAGGGTGTGATATGATATGAAAATGTCAGGGTGGACTTCAGAAAGGGATGGTGAGGATGATCTTTGTAGATCCTGCCTTTATCCTCTTGTGAGGAACCCACAAGAGCACCATTTTATCCTCGCAACAACTGTATGAAGGAGAATGGCACGGAATAACTGCCCTAAAATGTCCCAGTGAACTGCATGTCTGAGTGGAGATTGGAACCCTGATCTCCAGGGCCACATTCTAACCGCCACATCATACTGGCTCTTATATTGCTCTCTGGATATGGTTGCCACCTATTCTTTATTTCAAGGAACTGATTACCATTTAGTATTAAAAACTGCACAGTGCCAGATATTTCTCTCACATATCTTGCCACTCTCATTCAGTGTTGAAGAGAAGACATTTCTTTCAAAAAGAAAATTAAATAAGAGAAAACATTTAAAAATATTTTCATGACTTGAGCTTGGGGTTCTTCTGGTTACCTTACTTGTGCAATGAAGGAGCAGAGAGTGCTAATGTACTGTCTTGCGTTGTGCAATATCCTTCCCAGCAGCCTATAGTCTTTTGGCTTCCTGCACTTCAGTTCAATGCGTAGCAAGGTAATGTGAGGAAATTCCTCCCCGAGGGCTTGTTTTCAGATCAGCACGCACAGGCAACCTCAAAGGGGATAGAGCAGTGGAGTAATGTATAATAGAAAGGAAACACACAGCACCCTGAACCACATTGCAGTGATTAGATATGCTCAAAAACATCACTTATATACATTCAAAATAAATTATAGAATACCTTGAGAATAAAGCGGAAAAACTGAAGACTTTTACAGACACTTCCAAGAAATTGAAGGGCAGATTTGGTTCAGTACTAACTTCAGCTCTTCCCTGGAAATGAACACAGCACTATCTGCAACCCACCTGCTATAGGAAATTTCAGGGAAGTAGTGGTATTAAAGATTACATGTATCTACAAGTCACACTTCAAAAAGTAATATTTGGAAGACCCTTGGGGAGGTGCTAAATCCTGGAGAATGACAACTAGATTAAGACCAAAATTGTTCATAAACAAAACAAAATACATAATGCTTATTTATTTAATACATTTTTATCCCATCCAATAGCCTGAAGCCTGTCTGGGAAGTTAACAAAATCAAATTCATAAAACAAGCATAATACAACAAAACAGAAAAACCAATATGATCACTAAACAACCATCACAAACAAGACCACTGCTGCCAATAAAAACATTGACAATTATACAACCAGGCAAGCCCACCACTGCCTTAATCAAGTTAAAAATGCAGGCACAGTAATAATATAAAATGCAAAGTTTAACTACTAAAATATTTTTAGTAGTTTTCATCTGACACAGGAAAGAGAAAAGGGTAGGTGCCAGACATACCTCTTTGGGGAGCTGATTCCATAAATGAGGTACCATTTTGCTCAGAAACGTTCTGATATTTCTCTTTTCTTACTTTTCTAGTAATAAAAATCCATGGGGTACTGAATGAAAGATAGAAAAAAAGAAAGACGTGCCATTATGACCTCCCTGAATAGTATGTCCTACCGTGAAAAACTGCTAGAAAATTTCACGTCTCCTGGAGAAATTCACTGAAATGGTCCTTGCTCCAAATTGTAAGTTCTCAAAATGGTGGCAAGTTTCCAAAGGCCATTTGTGCATCTCTGAGTGCAGTATTCCATTTTATGACAGGAAGCAACTTTATTTATTTATGTTTATAAATAAACTTTTATAGTACATTGGCATTATTAAGTGTGTCCTACAATTAAAATTATTAATTGCAATTCATATAACATAAAATATATAGCATAGAGACTCTCAACAATATAAAAGAAATTTATAGCAGATTCCCTAGCTCTGTTTTTTTTAATATTTCATGTGCTTATTGAGAAAGAGTTTTCTAAGGGATATGGAGAGAAACCCTAGTCATATGGTTTGATTCCTCCTAAGAATATAATAGTTAATACAACTTTCCTAATATTTTCTGATGGAGACCCTATGAATGATTATTTTTTATCACAAAAAATGTTGATCATCTTCTTGTGCGATATGGCAAAAAAAATGTTTTATAGCATCCTCTTCAACTACATATGAAATGAAATCACTTCCCTGGTAAAGGTGGAAATAAATAGGCCATTATCTGCTTAGGTTTCATTTTTCCTGCTGGTTTATTCTATTATACTCCATAATTTATAAAACAAATGTGGTTAAATTACCTGTCCTGATGATTTATACAGAGCTTAAGACAATGTGTTCAGATTTCAATGCATTGAAAATAGCCTCTCTTTTCTCTGTTTTACATGCATATATTCTAAATCCAAATCCAATGGATTAGGATCAATCCAGACATAACTTTAAACATGACCTCTTCATTCTTGTGAAATTTTACTTTTCCTTTTTAAAGAACAGACATGGCCACAGGTGATCCTTCCCGCATGCTATATTCTATGACACACCACATATTGAAGCTGCTATACAGCCCTAGAACTTCTAGAACTGTCATCTGCTGCAAAACCACCTTCAGGAAACATAGCAGCTTCAGAAAGGACCGGTAAGAAAACGGTAGAGGAAGAGATCACACCATCATGATCCTAATAAAACATAGTGGTTTAATAGCCCACCCAAACTCAGAGGAGGCATGCATGAACATTACAGAATAACTTGATCATTCTTTCTGGATAGGACTTGTATACTCCAATATTAGTGATCAAAAGTCAAAATATTTAAAAAAAATATGGGTTTACAGATACTTTAGAAAAAATAAAAGCAAATATTAATAATTGGTAATGTGATTTTAAAGCAGCGACATTAGTTGCCATCCTTGGAAATCAGAAGAGATGAAGTACCCAGCCTTCTAACCTTTCAGGAACACTTCAAGAGACATCCTCACTTCCCACTAGTGACAGCATGAGGACAGCTTACTTGTGCAAAATTTGTAACCAGCTACAGTATGGGGGGTGCTCTTAACTGATACAGAATTTCTTGCATCCCTTGAATAGTCATTTTAAACATGGAAGTCTAAAGTCATCAGGCACTGTTCTGGTTTGTTGATGTTAAACCATGTTATATGCATGCTATGTGCATGATCTTGTCCCCCCTTGTTCCTTCTGCACCTGTCCTTCTCTTGCACAGCTTAAGGGATAGATAGAAAGCACTTGCTTCCATTTCCAGTTAACTGAAGTTTGTCACAATCTGCTAAAAAACAGCACACATGGAAAACATCATTGTGGGGAGGTGGTGGTGGTAAATATTTCCTTTTCAAAGGGGAAAAAACCTGCCCAAAAGAACTCAGGAAATTCATTAGGTTTGTTGGTAGCAGAGAGGAGATAAAGGAATAACATGGGTACAAGTTGAGGAAAGGATCTACACTCTTGTCCAAGACTGTCTTCTCCCTCAGTCTCCATTTAAGTCCCAATTTACTAGCCTGAAAGTGATTTTTCTGATAGATAGGTAGATTAAGGCATGTTTACAGCTTTTAAAGTAATGACAGGAAAGAATGATGTGGCTGCCAGTCATTGGATTAAATTGTGCATTGAATTTAAAGTTAGTTTTGAGGGAAAAACAACTAACTACAACATCTAAAATTTCATCTACCTAAGTGCATGAGAGAGCTTGAGCTTGTCTATTTCTGACTCACCTTTCTGAATGGCTTATTGCAAAGTTAGTTTTAGGCTGAAATCCTATACGCTCTGACCTGGGAGTAAATTCCATTAGACTCTATGAGGTTTAATTTGGAGTAGATGTCATAGGATTGTAAATAAATCAAATACAATTTTCCTCATTACTATGGAGGTTTATAACAATCTGACATTTGCTTTTCTTTATTGTTTGCTTTAATAAAAATATATTCTTCTGAATATTTTTAGTATGCATAGTTAATATCAAACATTAGATTCCCCCCTCCCCCGTGTGTGTGTGTGTGTGTGTGTGTGTGTTTATCCACAAAAGGAGAGAGAGAAGGTGAGGGAGATGGAGAGGAAGAGATTTACACCACAAAATTGCCCGGTCTAGTTCCAACATACATTGCACATTGGGGAGTCATTGCAATCAGGGTAATAAAGAGCTCATTAATTTCAATGGACTTTTCGTATATCAGTATAATTTCTCTTATTATACTGATGAGCAGAGCTTGTGGTTCTTAGTAAATCTGAAAATGAGATACTGTAAAAACATTTGTCACAACTTGAACAACAGCTGTCAGAAGAGATCATTAAGGAATTTCATATTTTTATTCTTGATTCTGTATCCTCCAAAAAAGGAACCAATCTAAGAACTTCCTGTATTTTCATAAAATATAATTAGTATCTAATGGCAAGCATACAGATCAGTGTAAAATATTTGAGAAAAGACAATCATTGAAAAGATCAATTGTCTATGCCTTTAAAAAATGACTTCTAATTATGGAAGATAAAGACAGCTATCCAAAAAGTAATAAACAAAATCCCAAAAATATGAATTAGCTTCTATTGTTATGGTACTCACTTCTGAAACAATGTATTTTAATATCAAGCTTATGCTAAGCAAGGTCAATAAAAGCTACATGGGTAAATCTGGCAGCAGTTCCTCCATTTTATATTTCTTTTGTCTTTCTTTGGCGTCATGTAATATGCAGAGAACAAATAAAATTATATGAAGAAATGTTCATTGGTAGCCATACGGTTAATATGCTGACATGGTATATGCTTTAGCATTACTTGTACTAACTTTCTGACTATAATTGAATCAGATGAATAAGCTTATTTGCATAATACAGAGATATGCATGCCACTCTTCATTGCCAATAAAACTATATCACAAATAAGGAACAGTACATTAAGGTAATTATTTTTTTCATTAATCACCTTCAGAAGGCATGCAGTTTAATTTGTCAATATGACAAGTCTTAACAGTCTCCTCCTAGTGTTGGATCTCTTTGTCTCAATTCTATGATTCACTGCAAGACTTGCCAAGAGCCATATCATCACTATCCATGGTAGAGTGCTGGCATCACAAGCTGATGTAGGATAGACGCTGTTCTGAAATCTTGATGCAACTGTGCTGGCAGGAGCCATCAAACTGAAGGCCAAGCAAGACAGATATGGGCAGCCTGTTCAATTGGGCAAAGGATAGGAATTTAAAATCGAAAGGAGCATTTGAACTGTAACACTAAATCTTCTGCCTTACCTTTCCATTTACTGTCACCTGAATTCTTTTATTTTTACCTCAACCCACAAAATATGAAGAGATAAAAGAGGAGAGGGTAAGAACTCAACTCATTTGATGATCGTTGCACAATAACTTCTGTTATTGGATGGATTAAAAATATAATTAATAAATATTGCTCTCCCTACACACAATACAAATGGCCAGCTGACAGAAATAAAGCATAAACACTTATCTGAATATCTATTATTAAAATATGTGATTAATATTGTTTTCTAAAACATCCCAAACATCCTTAACCACAGTATGATGGTTAAGTGTACTGGACAGGGACTAGGAAATCTGGGTTCTAGACCCACTGGGTGACTTTGGGCCAGTCACTTCCTCTCAGCCTCACCTACTCCACAGTGTTGTTTTTGTGAGGGTACAATAGAGAGAAGAAGAATTTTATGAGCTACCTTTGGTTCTTTAAAAAAGGAAGAAAGGTGGGATATAAATGCAATGTCATAATAAAAACAACAACAATAAACCAAGATATAGAAGTAGCTTTTTGTGTGCAAAAATCAAAGCTTTTTCACCTTACTGCAATTCACCCCCTCACATGATGTATAGAAATGTGGCGTCCAAACCATTTGTCATTTGAATCTATGGGACAACTATATTCTTGAGACGTAAAAGAAGGGAGAAGCACTCCACCCCCATGTTTATGCCTCTGTGACACAGAGTCCACATAAATAAAACCAACCTCTACTGTGTTGGCTGTGCTTTTGAAATAAATAAATAATAATAATGGTCATGTGTCTTGCACAGCATACTGGAGACGCAAAAATAAAGATAGCACACATCTTCCAAGGTGACTCTGTCTACCTTGAGTAGATGGCAAGATGTTATTTCCTTTACGCCAAATCAAGGCTGACTGCTGATGCAGTGCAACTAGCAGGTGAATGCAAACATTATGATGAAGGTGGGCTACTTTTTGGCAGGAATTGGATGTGCCACACAGTTGAAAAGCTTAGTTTTGAGGAGAAAGAGGAGAAGGTTATCATTGTGCCATTTATTAATGGATTGTGGCACTTTAAGCCTAGCACTGATGTGTTTGTCAGATGATAGGAGAAAGCAGAATCTCAAGGGAGAAACAAGGGGTATTAGAATCAGAATCCTTGTACGGTGGATAACAGTTTGCAAGTGATGAATTTCATACAAAGTGTTCTTGGAAGAAACAGTGAAAAAGATACTACACTGGTTCCTAATATAAGGCCATCAAATTTTCTATTAAATAGTGTTTCAAAAGGCATTGTACCTTGCATGGAGACAAATGCTACTCGTAATTGAAGATTTGTGCCATATTCAACTTTACTTTTAGCTGTAGTGTCCTGCTTATCCAATATCAGAACTTGACTTCCCAGTGCAGATGCATAATGCTCAGTTTAAAAAAAATATTGCAGTATATACCAGTAATTATCTGGGAGCCTATACAGTCTGGATAAAACCCCAGAATAGATTATACTGTAGTTCACTGACAGGAATCAGTTCACAGCAAAATACCCAATAGTCCTGTCATCAGCACATAGAATAAGTCCAACAGTGTTACAGTATTAGTAAAATTAGGAAGTTTTCCAGGTTTCTGAAACATTGTTTCAAGCAAAGACTGTTGCCCATAGCTCTGGTCTAAATACAATGGGTGACTACTAAAGATCATTATGGGACATCAAATCCTGGCAGGTACACCTTGCTTGTAGTTGGTTGCTGTAGCTCACTGGACACTTCTGTGACTCACATGATGCCTTTGTAGGTGACAACACACCTATGGATCCTCCTCCTAAAATTTCCTCTCCTGTATAGTCTACCACTTGCTGCCCTGTTTCCATGGAACATATCCCTGGTCAAGAGGCAGCGTCCTCCATCAGTGTCAGACCTTCCAGCTGTGATAGACAGTACCAACATCCTACATCTCACCTTCTTCTGGATCAGCCAGTGGAAGACCCAGTTGAACTGTGGCACAACTTGTCTGACTTCCCATAGTTGGGCTTGGCTCCATAGCTTTCCCTTCTGACTCAGAACAAGCGTCAAAGACTATAGCTTCCTTGGATTGGAGCAGGGTCTCACATCTGAGATATTAAGTCTGCATTCCTATGCTCTTCAATGGACCCTGCATGCATCAGTCCAAGAAAGGCATGTTGTTTTAAATCTTTTATCCAGATATGGCCAGAAGTTCTTTGTGTCATTTCAGATATCATATTTATATTAGAATTCAACTTTACACTTACAGCAGGCAATAGACAGCACCAACTCATTTAACAGTAGATAGTGATGGAGTGACAGTGTTGAGGAGAAGATCTTTTTCTGTAGTGACACTGTTCTGCTAGAATCCCCTTCCCCTGCCCCTCAAAAGGCAGGGAATGGAGAAACTACCAAGACAACTGAAGAATCCTTTTATGCTATGGGTCTATGAAGTCATGTTTGGTAAAGTGAGAGAATGAATGAGGTAGAGATAGTAAACAAATTAAAACAAATGACTGGAAGCCATAGGAAATGGCTAAAGTCCCAAGCTAGTACTGTGCAGTACTATTCAAATGTGCAAATAAGGATGTATAAAAGCCAACTACATTTAGGTACAAGTCTTTGCTAGCTGCATTGGAATTATGCGACGTCGCATGGATCTTTCTCATGAAAATGCTTCTTACAGCATAGTACTTGGCTGAAGAGCCCTTGGATCAATGATTTCCAATCTTGAATCTCCAGTAGGAATGTATGACTGTTCAGTTTGGGGAGCGAACATTAAATTCATTTTTCTGGTTTGCTTTCATTCCACTGCTCCCCTCAGACATTGACTTGATCTTTGGCAAAAGAAGTCAATATGGGCACTTTTTAAAGCAGCTATTTGTGCAATTGTATGGGGTGGGGTGGGGGGAATCTTCAAATTAGCATAAATGGTGTCATAATTTGTAATGTTTACTTTTATTGGAAATCTTGTGCAAGTGTACACAATCTTAAATTCTTCTGTCTGCTATATAGGCTCACTGAGGCATAGTCGTCTCCTGTCAATATCATTGTCAGTTCCATCCTTCCTCCACACACTAATTTCTTTAGCCCAACAAAGCCATATTTCCTACATGACAAAGAACTTGTAAATTCCATCTTCTGTTTGCAATTTCCACAACAATGGATGAAGGTGAGGAATTGCTAATTTGAAATGTCAGAACCTGAAAAAAAACACAAAATATCTGAAGAAGCCAGGAACTGAACCTGGGAACTTCTGGGTGTGAGATACCTGCTCTACAGCTATGGTCCCTTCCAATCTTAAATACATCAGGATATTTTATCAGTAATATATGCAAGGACCAAGCCTGGTTTATATGATTCAGTGATCTGGTTCTTTCCCTAACTTTATTTCAATGGAAAGGATAAAGCCATTTTTATTATCCTTCTGATGTACCAGCTAGTGTTGTAGCATGGAATTTTGTTTCTAACTTCCAACTGCTTGCACTTATTCTACATTCTACAGTGAAGTAGACATATATAGTACAGTGAATCTGCATTTTTCACTGGTAGCCAATCCAACAATGCTTTATTAAGCTGCAAAATATTGGCACTTCTCAGATTGTCAACTGACTGAAGATCTTTTCAAGCCAGATCTGCATTACACTTTCTGTGCCATACTGCCCTCTTCCCATCTGTAGCACAAGTCTTTTTTGCTATCAGTGCCATTGGTTCTTTTCCAAAGACATCTGTTACTGTCAGGTAGAGCTGTGACTCTGTTTGTGTCTTCAGGCACAGAACAGACCATTCTCATTAAACACCGCACTGTTCTCTGCCTATAAATTGGTCCACATTTCCATAGCTATAAATCAGGTTTCCCTGCTGAAAGAAAGTGGGAGCTGAGAAGTTACAGTTCATTGGCTTACAATAGCTGGAGTTGGGGATGGGATATGTCACAAATCGTGATTGCAACTATCGGTGAAATATGAGTCATTCCATAGTCTAGCAGATAATTTGTAGATGAGAATGTGGATTCAGCTTTTTCCTTGGCATGTGATCCTTAACCAAATATACTATGAGTTATACAAGGCACAATGGCCACCACTAACTAGAGCAATTTTTATGGTTTATCTAGATGATTTCTTGCATTGTGAGAAATTCATGTGGGTTCAATTAAAGGGATATATTTTAAATGGCTGGGATATCATATTTCTATAATAATACATGTATGTGGTGCACTTGTATCCAAACCAGTAATAATATGATTATTTAAATTATTAACATAATTTGCTATCTGAAGTCTTATCCATTACCAAATGTGCATTACTTCCACAGAACTCATAATCTGTATGTTATAAATTTCACCATCAATATGCTATTGGTGGGTTAAGATAGATACGGCACACTCCAATGTGTCTTTACTTAGAAGCAAGTCCTATTGTGCTAAGTGATTTTACTCCCAGGTAAATTTGCATAGGATTGTAGTCTTTGTTCTGAGTCCAACACACATTGGGTGTCTATCCAGGCTGTTGGATTTACATGCAATCCACTTCCATGCAATTCAAAACTTCCATCTTTATTGAAGCCAAACATAAACCATCAATCTCTAAAGCATACAGGATCAATACTAAATAATTGAGGTTGATGACTACATGAAATGAAATTGACTGACAAGAAGAAAAAACAATGCAAGTCCAGGTCTTTGGTTTGCAATTAAGAGCTTCAGCAGTGAATCAAGTCTGAAGGAAGTTTCTTCCAAAAGTAAGAAGGAGCTGATACAAACTGGATTTAAAAAAAAATCTTCCTGGTGATGCTTAATCAATGTATGACATCAGAGACTGATCCATATCCAGCAGATACATAGAAAATAAACTAGAGCAATTATAAATGCAAGGCCTAGCAAAACAACACCATGTCTAATATCTGGCGCAGAAAAGTCTTAATTGCAATTAAGAGATACACAGGAAAATGTGTGTGTTCATGAATTCATAAAGCTTAAACCTAAGGAGATAAATGAAAACTTGAAATCATTCATTTTATGCCAGCACATTTAACTTCACCCAGCTGTCTAAGAAGATCCACAACAGGAGTTATTGGGGGATGAGGGGGATGAGAAGCTATATGTTGAAACATCCTTCAGAAGCAACACAATGTCAATGATCATTTAATTAGGCAAAGAAAATAATAATTTGTAATCCCACAGACAGCAGTGATGAACTAAATGCCAGTAAAGGGAGTCTGAGAATAAATTTAATAGACCTACTGGAGAGGCAATGGTAGCACAGACCTTGAAAGCATCAATTTCTAGCCAATAAAGATCAGTTATCTGCTTGTCTAACTGTTATCCTTATGCATGCGATTAACAAAGGTGAAACAAAACATCTCCAGGGACTTGTCTTGGTGAAGGACATATATGCTTAAAGACAGGTTATTTGTTTGCCCTTCTTAAGAAGCAGAAAATTCTAGTTCTGTCTGTAGCTTTACGCTGTCCTTATTGGACATTCCGTCAGATCCAATCATCCCAATTTCATTTCTTAAGCTTCTAGAAGTTTCTGTCCAGACGGATACAAGCTTTTCCTTACGCTTTCTTGCTTCTATGGCAATTTGCTTTATAAAAAACAAAAATAAAACCAAGATTATTTCAAATATCTAATTGAGGCAAGAAATAAATTGGAGACTTTAAATGTTCTGAAGGAATTATGCCACTTGTCCAACTGTCTTGCTGTGACTATGCTCCCAAAAACTTAAGAATTCAATATAGGGGGATGTTTTTTCAGCTTTGTGACTGCTTGTACTTTAGAAATCTTTGAAGGCCACTGTGGTCATTTCACATATTCTTTTTGAGAACCTTTTCTTCAAATGGAAAGCAGCATGGAAACACAGAAGAGGTCACCATGCTACAATGAAAAGATGGTTGGATTTGGAGGATGTGGGAAATTCTGGTTCAAAAACTCATTCACATGTGAAATTCAGCATATAGCTTTGGGTCACTCACTTCTTCTTATCCTCACCTATCTCACAGGGTTATTGTGACGATAACTGAACCAGATAAGAACTGTAAAGTTCTTTGAAAACTGAAATGCCTCAGAGAAATGAAACACAATCAACACTGTGGAATAGGTTGGCCAGTTACTATTTTTTATGAAGGACAGATCTTCTATTTTGGGGAGTTGGCAAAGGAAGTTCTACTTGATGAGCTGTCTAGCTCTAGTTTGCTTTAAAGTAAAAGACCATAAGGATAGAGAGTAAGCAGGGGTGTTAAAGTTATCTCATCAACAATTATCACTAGGGCAGCAAACTGAACTGGTCATAGTCTTTTCCATGATGGTGAGTTATCTTGCATCTCTATTTAAATTATAGTTATTACTTCTAAATATTCACATATGCTTGTCAATTTGCACATGCATCCATTATGCAAACGGATGCCCTTTGCACATGCATCCATTATGCAAATTGTTGCCCTTTTTATCCTATATTTTAATTATTTAGTCCTTTCCTTATCTTTATCTTTTTTTTTTGCTTCATTTTCCCCAGTAACTGGCAACCCTACTGTTGAAACTTGGGAAACTTGGGAAACAAAGTTGAAGCAGTTGGAACTTGGCAAATAAAGGCTGGCATCACAACTGAAGGAAAAAGTGCATCATTCCTATTTGGAGTTTTCACACGTACTATAGATGGCAAAAGAAGGAGGGGATGGCAGAGGATAAGGTGGCTAGATGGAGTCACTGAGGCAGTTGGTCTGAGCTTAAGTGGACTCCGGGAGATGGTGGAGGACAGAAAGGCCTGGAGGAATGTTGTCCATGGGGTCGCAATGGGTCGGACACAACTTTGCGACTAACAGCAACAACAAATATCAACTTCACCCTATTAGGATCTGAGAGGAAGAACACTCCATTTTACAGTCTATTTCTCTACTAAAAACTGAACAGCTACCAGTTGCTCCATGCTGTATGCTGGTGTGGTGAGGCGAATATCCTGGCTGAGATCAACTGATGGACAAGCACTTCCACTTAGCAAACCCATTGAATGGTTGTTCAACACATGACCCATGGGCTGCATGCACCTCCTAAGGCTTTGTTCTGGGGCCTTTTTGCTGCTCAGAGCCCCTCTCCCCCCCGTGTCCCTCCACGGGGACTGGCCCATCCTGGCCCATCCTGCTCTCTTTCTGAGGCTCAGGAAGAGAGCAGGTTGGGTTGGTGGCCTCACAAGAGCTCACTCAATATGTCTTTGCATTCATCAGTAGGAGCAGGGAGAGCATGCTGGGGAGAGTTAGTCAGCTGAAGTACAAGAAGCTCAATGCACCAATTCCAAGAAGGAAGCAGATGCTGGGGGAGTCACATGGGAAGAATTTCTGGGCTGATGAAACAGGGAAGAAAGGGATGGTCCACCCAGAGGAGCAGTCATTGTGACATTAATTAATGGTTAATTAAATGCTTTAATTGTGTATATTAAATAAATATATTGCAAAGTCTTTATGATATGGAAATGTAATTGATTGTGCGGCCCGCAGGTTCCATGTAGACACTCTTATGTGGCCCTCAAGGTACAAAATTAGGACCACCCTGACCTAAACTATGCTTCCCTAAGATAAAAAGGGCTGTCTGAAAAGAAGCTCAGTACAAGCATCACTATTAGGATCCTTAGCCCATCATTCCCTAGGTGTCAAGAGTGCTTGGAGACTGAGGAGTATGGCTATGTTTTACTTTCATGGTATTAGGCAATACCAATTTGAACCACTGCATCAGAGCTATGCCCTTCGTTGGGTGCCCTTGGGTACCAGCTTGCCAAAAGGCTTACAGAGAACCATGTCTGTATTTTGAAAAGTTGATGTAGTTATGCCAGTTTGTCCCAATATATACTTTAGGGATATTTGGTTTTCTGCAATTTTAAAGAGAAATCAAGTGGATAGTGAATATCTAATTTCCTCATGTTTTGTTTGAACTGAGACAATACACCTGTGGACTGGTTCAAATAATGTACCTCTATAAGATTTTGATCTATGTTCACATACTGAACTCATTTGGGTGGTCTGACCCTGTGTGAATGGTCAAGAACAGGGCTAAGGACAGGCATTCTGGCTTCATGCACTGTCAGATCAGACCTTTCAAATATTCTACAAACAAATTTCCTTTGGTTCTTCCACCCCTTCATACAAAAATGCATCATGTCCACAAAGAAAACTAGATGCATGGTTCTCAATGATATGCAGTTCAAACAAAAGCAACTAATAGTTACTATTAGTGGGAGGTTCTTCTGACTTGATAGAAGATACTCAACCTATTTTAGATGGAATAATATTCTCCATGAAGGAGCAGGTTTGGAGCCTGGGAGCCAAAGGTGGCTTTAGTGACACAACAATGCCTTCTACCAAATTTAGTGGCCCGGCTATGCTGTTATCTAGACAGGGATGACCTAGCTTTAGTTTTTAACGGTCTGGTAATTTCCAAGCTAGATTATGACAATGTGCTCTACATATTGCAGTGCCTTTGAAGACAGTTAAGAAACTGCAAAATGTGACAGCCAGATGGATAATAGGGATAAGAAGTCTGAACATCAAACACCAATTTTGATCCACTTGCACTGGCTTCCTGTGTGTTTACAAGCCCAGTTCAAGGGGTTTTAAAACCTATTTGAAGAAATGCATTTATAGAAGTATTACAGTTCTGTAATGTGTGCTTTGTGTTGCTTCTATGAGGCAACAATATACCTGAGTATGCCTGAGGCTTGTTTTCTTCCTATCAAGGTTATCTATAGCAGTTGTTGAGTGACAGTCTGAAGAGGGAGAGATATTTGAATATTCTTAGATGGGGTCTGGGTCTGGTGAATTCAATTTTGATTGGTTGACGATTCGATTGTTGCTGTTACACACTATCAAGTCATCTCTGACTTATGGTGGCCTTATGACTAAATGCCCTCCAAAATGTCCTGTCCTTGACAGGGCTGTGGGGAGATGACAGTTAACACTGTTGCCAGTCAGGAGTTTAGTCAAGTTAGTCTGTGGAGAGACAGAGAAATTCTGCTGTTTGATTTGTGATATGAAAAGGACTAGAAAAAAGTGAAAAGCTGTTCTTTTTCTATGGGAGAACCTTAGGCGGCTGGTTAAGATCAGGAGTAGGCTATGTTGTACCAGCATGCTGCCCTGAGATCTTTCAAAGAAGGTTATACAAGAAGGAGACAAGAGCTGTCCGGAGAGTTAATAATATACTGAAATAAGCTTGAAGATGGGTACTTAGATGTTGGATCCAGTTGTAAGGATATTTGGTTGGACTGCAAGTTTACTGAATTTGACCTGAGGTGAAAGAAGGACTTAGAGACTTATAACAGCAAAATCATCTCTCCAGTGCTAAAGAATTGCCACCAAAGAGTCTCTTGATTTCCCCAACATATAGCAATCCCTTAGGTATGAAATATCCTTTTAATACATTGTTTGTTTGTTCAACTAGTCTCTCATGTTGGTAGCCAACATGTTATAGGCAACTAGTCTCTCATGTTAAGTCTCCTCTACCAGCTACTAGAAGGTTTTAACATATCATCGCACAATTGTTGAAAGTGGAAAAGGGCCAACTTATCTGAGTTACATTTTATGTAAATAAGAAACCCCATAGATGAGACTGTCCCTGTGAGGAAGTGGTTTCCTCACAAGTGGTGTCAGCTATTGTAAGAAGAAGCTCCATGTAATCTATAAAGGGAGACCCTCTTCTAGTATGAACTTATCCATATTCTATATTCCTCATCAAAGGACCTCTCCAGATGCCTCCTCCAAGAGAAGCTCAGAAGGCAACAATAAGTCAGATACCCCTCCCACTTTTCCTGAAGAGGTCTGTCTGGCACCAATATTGTTATCTTGTCAGAGCTGGGTTAAGTCTGTTCTCTTCTCTTAGGCATTTAGTAGCATAAGTTGAGGTATAGATCAGGTGTTGGCTTTTCTTGTTGGTGATTGCTAAACAATGTTTTAGATATATGTGTATATGTGAGAGTCAGTGTGGTGTAGTGAGAGCCAGTGTGGTGTAGTGGTTAAGAGCATGGGACTGGAACTTAGATGATCTGGGTTCTAGTTCCTGCTCAGCTGTGGACCCAACTGGGTGACTTTGGGCCAGTCACAGACTCTCAGCCCAACCTACCTCACAGGGTTGTTGTTGTGGGGATAAGATGGAGAAGGAGAATGATGTAAGATGTCTTGAGCCCTTTGTAGGAAAAAGGCAGGATATAAATAGAAAAATAAATTAATTAATTAATAAAATCTTAAGTATTCTCTATGTTCATATTGTTGCATGTCAATTGTTCTGTATTGTATTGGTAGGATTTTAAACATTCTAAGTATCCCAGAAAGCTATGGCTATTGTGTGATATAGAAATATAATCAATGAAATGAAATGCTAAACTAAATTTTGTTTAGAAAGATTTCATTGCATTTTTAATGAAGCATGATTAATCCTGCTTTAGTTAGGTCATCCCTTTGACCTTGCAGTCATTCAATTCTCCTGCACATGCTGAACTTTGGAAACCCAACCAAATGTTCTCACCTGCTAAATGAGAATCACTGACCTACACAATATGGTCCCCCTGAAAAGGTTGTATGACAGAATTGCAGCAAGTATTCCATTTTAAGAGCGAAGGTCAGCCAAAGATATGGCAAGATTACACTGCTGATCTACACATGGTGATAGCTAAAAGGAATGTTCTGTTGCATTTGCTAAACACCCACTTGTGTCTGGTGCACAAAGGGAAGATTGTAAAAGGAAAATTTTCCTCATATTAAAGAGCATTGGATCATAACATAGGGGATGCAAACTGCTTTTAAAGCATCTGAATATGCATAAAATACATCCACCAAAACATGGCAATGATATTTTATTCAGCAATTTCTATCCTTGTGCTGGTTATTCAAAGCACCAGTAAAATATAGAGCACTTCAGAGATTCTTCTGTTCAATAAAAACTGCTTTCTCTAACAAGTAGTGATTATAACTAGCTGTGTTTATGTTCATATGGCTGTATAAAATTTCCTTACCTAAGATGAATCTAACTATTCACACTATATAAAATTAGGCATACAGCATTTGGAATAACTCAGTGATATTATTGATTCCTTGCATATATTGGATTGGTATCCAGGCATGCCTGGCTTTACTGACTACCCTGGCTTATTTCTGCATTCATGAGTATGCAGTTTTCAATGTGCAATGAAGAAGTATGAAAAGCATAGTGCTGCTAGTAAGCTTCAGACCTGGTGATGGGACGAGGTTGCTTGGGTCACCTTCATGTACCAGGATTAGGACAGGGCAAGTTTGTCTTTGCTGGTTCCTTTTGGTGGCTTTCAAAACATTGACCTTGGTATCCATGTGACCCATCTTTCTGGAATGCATTTGTTCTATGCTGAATCTGGAATGTGGTGCCGGTACAACAATATTTCCATGATTTTTCATTTACCAATTTTTAAACAGTCTTTGATTGTGATCCTATACTCAATGTGGCTAAATTCTGAGTAGACATACTTAGAATTTCTGTCTCTATTCAGACACATCATTCAGTAAAGCACCAAACTCTAATGTCATCTTGATGTCCAGTAAACCCCCAGAGGCATTCTTGGAAAATCAAATAAGTAGGAAGCACTTCCTTTACCTTGTATCCTGTGGGGAGCTCAGGAGAATTGTGGGATACAAGAGGGATATTTTGCCTCTGCAGTGTATATGTATGTGCTCCTGGTTTAGTGGGGTGTGTGTGTGTTTCTCTGGGATTATCAGTTTATCTTCTGTGAAATAGATTGTGCTTCACGGGGCAAATAAGTGTTATACTATTTAGAGGCCAAATCTTCCTTCTCCCCTGTAGTCAGTGCTTTGACTCTGGGCCTCATCAGTTTGCCTTCTGTAAAAAATTATTTATTTATTTATTCATTCATTCATTCATTTGGGTATTTTTACCCCATCCAATTACATTGTGGGTCTCTGGATGGCTTACAAATCAACATCCAATAAATACATATAAACCCAAATAATACAAAATAATTCCCAACTGAAATTGGTCTTGGAGCCAAAAACTGTATGTTTAGAAGACCAATTTTGGTTTGGGTTTGGTTTGGTCAACATGTGGAGATGGGACCCAATTTTCTCAAAATATAGAATTGCTAGTTGGACAGCTCAGCTTTGGAATGTGATATAAATGGGGTAGAAGTGGAAGAGTTGACAGTTGCCTCTGAAATGTCAAGATTAACAAGCAAGTTTAGCCAGAGAGCAAGTGAGACTGAAACTGCCCTTGCCACAGGGGAGACCCTGTAGAACAAGAGAGGCAGGACAGTGAATTTACAGACCTAGTGAGGCAGTGCTAGGCCAAACGGGCAAACCAATTACATAAAGTCAAGCATTCCTGTTATCTGGTCCAAAAGCAGCAGGAACAACCTTGAGGGTCCTCCCAAGATTATGGGAAAAGGATGGGAGGATGGGGTTATTCCAGTTTGGAATCAACTTCTCACATGGGCAGAAGCCATTCTCACAAACTGGAGAGATAATTTCTTTGTTTTATGCAACTTATTAACAGCTTTCACAGAAAATGGCTTGATCACAGCAAAACCTGTTAAGCTCCAGTAAAGGATTCTATTTTTTGATCTTTACCTTTGGTCTGTTGGAAAGGAAAGGTTGGGGAGGAATATACTTGCAGCACAACCTATTTCTGTCTTGTATATATGTTTTTGGCCAAGTTCCTTTTCTTCTAGCCTTACCAATTTGCTTTTGGACAATAGAAGCCATTTTGTTAATGTGTAAGCCCCCTATCTGGCAGTCATTTTGTGAGAGTGCTTGCTCTCAAAATTCAAAATGGTCATACTGGACTGAATGTGAATAGTTCAGTCTCCCAGTCTTGGCTGTTTCACCTCATTTATTTCTTCTTCTCTCTAGTTCTCCTCCTTGCAGATTTCCTACTTTCCATTTTGTTTAGTCCATATTTATTTATTTATTTATTTACAAATTTATAGGCCACCCCTTGCCACAAGCCTTGGGGCGGCTCACAGCAAAGAGGACTTTGTGTAGGGACTCCTGACTGCTGTCCTTCCTCCTAACAGCCCTCATAGCCGATTCTGCTAGTTGGTTTTTCTTTATTTCTTTGTGCAGCTGCTAAAGAGTAGTTTCCACTGGGGGTTGGTGGCAAAGAGGGCCTTTCTTTCTTCCCTTTCATCATTCTTTATTGTCAGCATAATTAAATCAAAACAAAGGGAAAGAAAAAATAAAGTGATGCATAAAATAAATATAGCAGCTTTCTTATCTGAACTTTTAATAGATCAATTACTCCTATAGATTTTGTATAAAGCAAGATTTGCTACTGTATGTATGATTCCTATACACAGGCTTCAACAAAGGGAGATCAACTATCCACAATTCATTTACAGGTCATGCTTAAAGACCATTCATTCAGAAGTACCATAAAGCTATTTTAGTATTAGAAGTGGCTGTTTGTCCTTCCAGTTTTGTACTGGCAGTCATTTAGCTGTGAGAAGTGTGCACTGAAAATGTATTAAATTCCAAGAAGCAAATGATTTTTAAGGAAAACATGCACGTCAATATTAAAAATCCTTCCAATTCAAATTTTAGCCTTTTTCTTACTTCCCCACAAAATAGAGCATCCATTAACCATTGTGAAAAGATACGGATAAGAGAAGCATTAGTTGTATCACATCTCAAATATACTTAACTGACTTAAACAAGCCCTTTTTGAAAAGAACATGGCAACCAATGTATACCGAACTTAAGTGTTTGATATATGAAATGCAATCAAGATTCATTGCCCCTTCTAAGATAGATGCTACCTCCATGATTTATTGTTTGGATGACACAGGGCATTCCAATCCACTGTTCGATTCTTCCTTAAGATTCCGAGTATTGTATTTAGTGGCACTGATAATACACGCTTACACATTGGCTCATGAGCTGATATATCTTGTCAAACTTAACAAGCAAGAATAATAAGGCAACTCTGAAGTGACAAAAGTTTCTAGCAATTCAGGCATAGCTGAAAAATCACATTTAACACACGAATCAGGAAACAGCAGAAGGAAAACCCATTAGCTGATGCAAAGCAAATTATATATATCCAACCAAGTCCAACAAACACACATTGATTTTGTTATCAATATTTAAATCTGGGTTTTCCCATAAAGTCCATTTCTCATGAACTATAATTAATTGGATCTTGTACACCATTCATCTCTTGCTAGTGTAACTGTGGTAGGTTACATTATCTGTTTTAGTGTTATACAATACAATATATATGGGGAGAGAATCCAGACATGAACATTCCAAAACTGACCACAGGAATGTCTATTGAGAAGCAAGGAACACTTTGTATAGGATGGGCTAGAACTGTTCTTTGCTACTCCAGATACCCTACCAATCAGCCTCAGTTGGTTGCTCTTTGTTTTCCTGACTTTGCACAACAGCTAGAGTGGAGACCAATGTTTGCTAGTGGGAATGATCCAGAAAGATAGTGATAGTTACTACTTGGGTGGCCTTGGCAGTCCCAAAGGAGATGAGTAATATTCAAGGAGGGACTGGTGGTAGACAAGCTAAATAAACATACCAAGTCAATAAAATACATGTAGTCATCTGAATATTGACAATATCAATTATTTTTAATTTGTATCACTTTTAATGGTGTTGTGTGTATATTTCATTATACCACTTCTCAGAGATAACTTTAACTTCTCTCAAAGCTACGTAATTTTCCAGCTTTGCCTTAAGTGAAAGAAAGCTGGCTCATAATGAACGCTGATGCTTTTCTCGTACTGTAGTGTTGGTCTCAGTTAGTCAAAACTTGCCTGCCTATTATATGGTTTCACGAACTGATAATTTTGCCTTTGCCTTGCCACAACCACTGTCACCTCCTCCTTCTCCTCCTTCATTCTAGCCTTAATCAGTTTTATAGTTTTCCCTTTGTGTCTTGGGCTCATTAGCTGCATGTGACAGCCAGTTCCCAGGCAGTTTCAGATGAAATACCAAGGGTTACCAATTCCCACTGTACGTGTTTTCAGGTATTTGCTTATTATTTTTGTCAAGTTTTACTAGCTGCTCTACAGTTCCTTCCATGCCACTTTTAGAAGAAAGGTGGAATACAATTCAAAGAAAAGTCCATTAAATAAATTAGCATTTTCTTATCTTCCTGCAATTGTGTGTTTCAGGTGGTTGAGGTACAAATTGGGCTGCAGTGAGAAAGATAAGAATGCTTCCAGATAAGGCTTTTAGGCTGTCCTTGCCTTGCCTTATTCATGAGGGTTTCAGATGGTCTCATCCTCCACTTGTAACTCTTCTGTGTTTTCCCACTGCTTGTTCCATATTTTATCTGAAAAGGGGGCTCAGGCACACAATACCTTCTGGTCTGGAAGTAGCCCAAGATTCAACCCACCAATGATAATGTAAAAAAAATAAACTTCATCTGTTTAATATGCTGTTATAAGGCTAATTTTATTAAACAGACAACCATGTTCTTGACCAGCAGGTTGGCAGGGAATAATGTGGGGGTGTTTTCAGTAGCTATGCCAGTTTGTTTGACAGAGGGCAATAGCAGTTCTGTTTCATCCTTAAATATACTGTGCCAAGCACAACTCCATGGAGCCCTCAGATCAGCTTATGATTTTGCTATATTTTTAAAATTAATCTCCAGTCTCTTGAAAAGGCATGTGTTCTTGCAGGTTTTCATTGTACCTTTGAGAAGAAATATGTAACTGTGACTGTGTGCTGCACGGTGGTATAAAAAAAGGGGGTGCATACCAGTCCAGCATGATTAGCTGATCTAGGAAAATGTGGGGGTGGGAAGGGGAGGTCAAGGAGAGTTGCCTTCTATACTTTTTGTTTAATATTACAGGCTTCTCTGTGCAGCAAAGACCTCAGCAAATCACTTAAAATGGAAATTAAGATGAGGAAAAAAGGCTCCACCCCACCACATGCTGTACCAGAACTTCTGCCTCATTCACTCAGTATGATTAGGATAACATGTGGAGGATACCATTGGAGGCATTTGGATGAGTGAGGGGAAAGTCAAATGACTTCTGTGGGTGTGAGGGGGAGGTGGCATTGTTAATGCAGTTTACAGGATGGACAAGAATAAATTTTCCTTCTTCCCACACTTTTTATTAAATTTATATCCTACCTTTCTTGCAAGGAACCCAAGGCAATTTATATAATCCTCCTTTCCATTTTATCCACAAAACATTGCCAGTGGCCCAAGTGGAGACCAGAATCCAGATTTTCCAAGTCCCAGTGCAACCCTCTAACCACCATGCAACACTGTCACTTCATTTCTTTGAAAAGCTACTGGCAACAAAAAGGAATATTTAGTTGTCCTCCTGCCACTAAGATGCCTGGACTTGCCTTGGAAACAGTGCTGTACTGTCAGAAACAGTGCTATAGTGTTGCTTCCAGTGTGATTTCAGTCCTGCTGAGCCTCCCAGGTAACAGCTATTTTCACTTCAAAAATAAAACAAAGATGCACATATTTTTTAAAAAAAAGATCCATTCACCATCACTTCTAGTTTAGACTTTCAAAAATTTGAGGAAAAAAGACTTTGAAGACTCACAGTACAATTAATTCCTAAATATTCCTGTATTGTTGCTGCTTTATTGCTTTGAGGAGTCATCAAAATCATGGTAGCTTGTCTCCCATTACCATGAAGTGTAAATATTGAGAAACATGGATTCTTCTGTAAGTTCTACCGAAACCCCACAGATGGCAAGAAAATTTCAGCACTGTGCACAAATGATATGAACCAACAATGACACAGCAACATATACTTTTGTGTATGTTTGTTTTTTAAGAAACTTAACATATCTGCAGGTGCAGATAGGGTGAAGACATCAATTTCACTCTTACTTATTGAACATTTAGGGAAAACTTGTACTCTATCCATCAACCTGGTGGGACGCTCAGCTGGCAAGCACCAAAGGTGCTGATCTCAGCGAGATAACCTTTTCAATCCATCATCATTTACTGTAAATAGGATTCTGTTAAAAGTAGAGCAGAATGATGAAGACAGAAGGACTACACTGCTGTGCTTTTGTAGGGCTTCAGTTTCAAAAAAAGAAACAATTGATCACCTGGCATGCTTGGCTTTACTTTTCAATGTCTGTTATTATGTGGGATCTCAGATTCATAGGTATTAAAGATGGATTTATTGTCTCCATGTGGGCTTGTGGATGAAGAGATCATGTAATGTTTTTGTCCAGCTATGGAAGATGTATTGATTTTCATGGAATAGAAGTGTGTGCATGTGTGTGTATGTTTAGAAAAAAATGGTTGTTGATTGTCTGGGTGGGAGAATAAATATTTAGATGTACAATTCAGAAGCCAGAGGGTAGCTCTGAAAATAACCTTGCACTTTGAAGGAATTCGATTGTGGCAGGAATTGCTACAGAGCAATAGATTCTCCTCAGCTGGGAGATCAACTGCCTTTTCTATCATGCTGTTTCCATAAATAGATGGAATGGACAGTCATGGAACTATACTGCTGGATGTAGCTGATGAAACAACTAGCAAAAGCAGGACTGACCATGAAGCAAGAAGGAAAGTTGCCTCAGAGAAACAAATTCCAGAGGGTGTTCACTTTTATTATCTCCTCGTCTTGATGCCATTTTTAAAAAAATGAGTGAGGGAAAATGCCATTCTGACTTTTGTTAAACATTGTCCACTGATCCAAGCAAGGATGTGCTATAAATAACTCATTCTAAAGAAGGAAGAAATTGACTGATGCATGTTTATAACCATTTATAATCTGCCAAGTCAGACAATACCCAATATGAATATACAAACACTCATCTCCAAATGGATAAAAGCCTGTCATATAGGGAATAAACAAACACAATGGGAACATATGATCAGCTAGCTCCACTTGTATTAGAAGTATCACCACTGGTGTAGTTGTCAATTTTGACATGTGGGACCTTATCATGACAGTCGTCATAGCCATGTCCACAAGGAGAATCTAAAAATCAGAGCATCTATCTTGATCCATATCAACAAACTAGCTCTAATAAGTTTCATCTTCATCATGGGCATGTCATTTGTGAAGTTCTCCCATCTTAATTGCACAGTCAAGACTAGACTACCCCAACATACTTTGAATGGCAACATGAATGGCAAACTATTGAAAAAAAAAAAACCATTCATATGTACTTTGAGGACTGCAACTAAACTTAGAGAGATTTCAGAAAGGTGATAGCAGATGATGTCTCTGTCCTTGCTAATCTAAAATTGGCAGAGCCTCCTTGTCCTGGCTCCACTGCACTGTGGAATATCACTGAGCTTCATAATTCTGATATGAATCTTGGTGACTCATAATGCTTCACTCAAATATGATGAAGGCATTACAGGCAGGCTGGACAAAAAATGAGCTCTCCACCTGAATAAGAACTTTCTTATGAATGAGGCTTGAGGGAAAGAATTAAATAGTGTTTCTGATGACATCCACAAGGTGATTAACTTTCAGGTGGGTGTTGTTATTTCCCAAGTAGTCTGAGGACTTTGTGTTCCTTTTTTAACATTAAAAAAGCTTGCTAGGAGCTGGCTGTGGTGTACTTTGCAATGGGACCACTGATGTTCCTGGGACTGATGTCATGTGATGATGTACTATTATTATCAGGATCAGTGTACAGAAACAACAATAGCAACAGAAAAAGGATGGCTGTTCCTATGGGCCGAGTACCCACTGAAACAATGTTAAGTCATGGTGTACATGGCAGCTACAGTGCTGCTGAGTATTCAGCTTAATAAGAAGGGCCCCCAGAAACCACAGTAAGTGCTATGTCTTCCTTATGAATGTAGCCTCTTCTCCCAAATATCCACGCCTTACTCAGTTTTTGAAGGTTCCCTTCCATGATTAGAAACCACTTACATCAGTTTGATGGAACATTTAGTGCAGCTTTGATTAAGAAGCCCTTAGGTTGTTGCTCAGCCAGGAAATTAAGACTGTAGTCCAATAACACTTACCATGGAGAGAAACCTTCTGACCTACATGAAACATACTTTTGAGTAGAAGCACATATAATTGAAGTTTGTATGAAGTTATTCAAATGGTCACAGCAAAAGATCAAATATCAGGGATGGTCAGAATGACCAATCATTGCTTCACTTTGGGATCCTTGGGTCTGGCAGGCATTCTGTGGTAGACAAGAAGTATCAGTCACCAGTTCCTTCTCAACAGCTGCACCTTGTCAAGGAACTATGGATGTTTGTCAGGGATAGAAGAGGACTTCAATCTGACATCCCTCCCAGTCTACCACCTGGGATAAAATTTTCACCTTACATTATGAGATGGCCAGCCTTGTATATTTATCTTATCACATCAGCAGATGTAGTCCTCTATGGAAACTCAAAGGTTATTTGCCACATTTGTGCACAAAGTGAATTTGCTAAACAATGTGACCCTTATAGAAAAATCCTTGTCAATCCATCTTTTGTGGAGGTCTAAGCCTTCGGTGCTTTCTTCTGAAATTGTTCATGGGGAGCAATTTTATTGGAATGTCTCTCTTGTTGAATTGAAAAGAGGATCAAGCAGTATTTCATTCATTCATTCATTCTACATCCTATCTTTCCACAAAAATTAATACTCAATGTAGCTAACAGTAATAAAATATAGGTAACATGTAACTTAAATGAAATACTAGAATGAATTTCAAGCAGCATGCAAATGTCTTTCTGATTACTCTGGTGACCATTCTGTTTGTGTAAAAGCCAGGCTAGGCTTCATTAGTTCAAAAAGAGATGGTATGATTTCAGTGAGAATCTGTGAGTATGGAAGCAGTTAAGCATTCCTGTTTTCTGCCTGCTGATCTTGGCCTGCAAGTGTTCCTCCATTTACCTCCATTTCTGTACTCTGGCAAACACGGGTTTGGAGTTATTCATTTGTAGCGAGAAAGCTTAATTCTAGTTTGATTCACATAAGAAAGCAAACAGAAAACTAGTGAAGGCTTTAATGTATTACTAGAACAGTAGTGCAACTTTAGCATTCTGTGCACTTCGATGTTTAGTCATGCCAGCCACATGACCACGGAAACTGTCTGCGGACAAACACTGGCTCCTTCGGCTAGGAAATGGAGATGAGCACTGCCCCCTAGAATCAGGCATGACTGGATTTAACATCAAGGGGAAACCTTTACCTTTACTGAAACTTTATGTTATCACATTTGTAAATTCTGTGTAATTAGATGAATTCTCCTTAGGGACTGTTTTGTATTTTATTTAATAAACAATCAATTCTTACAAGATCAAGATCATCTTTTCCTAACCCTCAACTTTCTCTGCCTTACCCTGGCTGCCTCCTCCACCTCCCCCCCCCCCCGCAGTACCTCCCCACTCTACAAACTCTGCTGCCACCATCTCCTCCTCCATTTTCAGTCATTAAAGTAGAAGAAGGTAACTTATTTACTCAAAGTGATTTTTCCTTCAAAGGCAACTCTGCTGACATTTACATGATTGCATTCAAATATATTTCCTTTTATAATTTTGCATATTGCCTCTCTCTGGAATGATAGAGACACTGGGGATCAGTGAATTATAAACTACTACCATTTTTTTACAAGGAAGTTGCACTTCAGGTTCTTATTTAGAAACAGTTTTTCTAAAAGATTAAAGAACCAGTTTTCCAAAAGAGATAAAGAAAAGACAACTTCGTCCTCTATCTTTGTATAAATAAATCTGAAGATTCTTTATAATGGCTTGTTAAAACCTCATCTTTATAGATTGCTTCTTCTAAATAGCAGTGTGTGCGGGGGGAATCTTTTAGCAAGCATTAGCATCAGGAATGCACATTTATTAAAAGAGCTGAATGCTCTTCCAATGATCTAAATGCCATTATCTTTTTCAAATGGATAAAGCAGTATTTGGGTATAGCAATTGAAGCCTCTACAATAGTATAAGGGAAGGACTTAGATTAAAATATAATCACAATTTAAGATTAAAAGTTGAAAGCATACAACTGGAGCACTGTGGATGCCAAATAGCAAGAAAATGTTCCAGTTTTTCTGCCCTCAGGTAGCACAACTTTCCATTTGTCTTGGTTCATAAAAATATAAGGACATAAGAAAAGTCATGCTGGATCATAGCAAGGTTTGATCTAGTCCATCATTCTGTTGACACTCTGCTCGATCAGTTGTGTGTGGGAAACTTCCAAGCAGAAAATAAGCACTGCAGCCTCCTCTTATTCATACTCTCTGGCAACTAGTGTACATAAATTTATTAACTCTGATTCTGAATGCAGCATATATCCCATCAGGACTAATAGCAATTGATAGTTTTATCCTCAAGGAATTTGTCCTCTTTTAAAGCTTTCTAAATTGTTGCCCATCGCTACATCTCATAGAAGTAAATTCCATATGTGCTGTATGAAGAAGCACTTGATTTTATCTGTTATGAATGTCTCACCAGCTTCATGGGATGACTCAGTTTCTAATACTTTGAGAAAGGGAGAAAAAAAATTCCATAGATTCATTCTGGGTGATTCGTACTTTGGGTCAATAAAGAATGCAGTGCAAGGAAAATGGTCTGGCTTTGAATGCTCAAAGGAGAGACCTTGGCTCATGACAATACCCTAGACTGACGTAAAGATGAACAAGTGGATTTGAGATAAAATAAAGACAGAACTTTCCCTGCAAGCAAAAATTATGAAACTAAGGCAGTCATATTTTGGGCACAGTATGAAAAGGCAAATCTCACTAAGGACAATAATTCTAAGAAAATTTGAAGACAGAAGAAGAAGAGTAAAATCAGTTGTGAGATGGATCAATTCCATAAAGGAAGTCACAGCCTTGAGTTTACAAAAGATAAACACGGTCATGAAATTCAGGATAGCTTGGATAGCATTCATTCCCAGAATCACAATAAGTCAGAGATGATCTGAGGGCACATAGCAACAAAAATTGTTTTGAAATGTGGAAGCCTATGAGAGCTACATTTAAGAATGGTACATGGTGATTTTGTGGAAGGAGTGAAAAAAAAAAAAGGAATAATTTTAGGGTTTGACAACTTTCAGTATGTTTGCCGCTATATTTTTTTTCTTTCCCCAGAATCTTTGCTGGGCAGTTTATGAGAAGATTTCCTGTCTGCAGGAATATTTTGAGAAAAACTGTGGTGTGGTAAGTAAAAGGGAAGGACTAGTACATGATTTGGCCTTGTAGTAGTGAACCTGCATTGCCTAATGCAAGTTTCTGAATTAACATCTGCGGGTGGAGAGCAATTGGAAATAGCTGAAAGAGTCTTCTGACAAAATTGTTAAAATCTGGAACTATTCTCAACCTTGGGTAAGAAAATATTTCTTGACTGAAAATAACTGACACACAGTATTATTATTTTTATTATTATTATTACATTTCACTTGAATAGTTTAGGTCATGTCTCTGAATTAGACTAGGTTTGTTCCCTAATTAAGTCCTTGGCTCCTTACTAGTAATGTCTGTTTATCCATCCATCCGTCCAATTAATTACATTTTAATAATAAATTAATACCAAATTGAAGTGCCAAAGCAATAAATATACCTACATCCAAGATGTTGTATCTCATCAAGTAAAACAGAGTCCTGTGTCTACCTGATTAGGACTTGTTCAGTCACTACCTAAAGCACAGAATTTTTGGAGGGCAAATCAAGAACAAATCATTCCAGGGTATAAATAATTTGACAGCTGGCCTTCAATTAGTGTTGGATAAGGAGTACATTTCAATTCATTTTTATCAGAATTTAGCCTATTTATACCTCCTAGAACCTAATATGAACCCCACACAATTTGTGACTGAAGTCTATTCATTCCCAAGCTTGTGATGCCATTTAAGTAACAGAATAAATTCATTTAACAAGGGAAGACATTAGAACAATGTCCATGACAAACTGGACATTTAAAAATATTCAAAAACACATTTTGTCAGTTGCATGTGTACAACTGATGCATACAATTGGGAAAATAGCCATGAACTTTAGTGCAAACCACTCATCATACCACCAAGTTGGACTGAGTGCTTTAAGACAGATCCTTAATGAATTTGAGTTTTGCTGAATGGTATATCTCTACTTTGAACTCAATGAAAGCTAAATGGAGACCAGGACTTCTAAGGAGGTCAATGAGGAAAGTGTGTTTTTCCCTACCCTTAGTCTAATAAACTGACCTCCCATTGGAAGGTTATAAACCACCCTTCCCCCCAAAATGGCATCAGGAGCATTTTAGCTTAAATAATGAATTTTGTGAATGATTCTATTCTCTAGAGATAGTTGTTCAGTCAAGAGCATATCCTTAATGAGGCATTTGGACAGTTGTAGTTTTGGCACTCTCAAGATGAAATGTTATATTTAGGCATTTCATCCCCTATATATGTATGAGAGTTTGCTCAGCCCTTGGCTCACCAAGAGGGCAGAACTTATGTTAATAAACCAATAGGATGCTTTATGTCATGGAACATTTTTAATCTCATTTAGAAATGATTCTGCAGAGAGTATCATCTGATGATTAATTATCTTCAGGATTTTCTCTTTGAAGAATTCTTGGACTTAATGAGTGTACCTGAGATGCCCATAGCTAAGCTAGATATCTCACTTGCCCTGGTAATACTAAAGCCTAATGGTATAATTGATCTTGTTAGGCAATAAGCTGGACAGGAAGGCAGGTTCCAGTGCCTGCTGGTAGATAAACTAACCCAGGAATACTCAGTCCCTTTGCAGGACTGGGATGGTTGCAAGGTTCTGTAAGTTATCTGCTAGGTATTGCATATTTTCAGCAATGTTGTGGCCCCTGAATCTATTTTTCCTTGCTTGTTATCCTTCTCAGTTTGAGACATTACAAATAGAATTCTATAATCTGCTAACCTTTAAGTTACTTGGCCAGTTCACATCCCTAAGAATATATGCAATGCTTTGTATAAGTCTGCTAATGGCTAGAAATACTTTAATAGTTACATTATGATAGCTAATTTGCTCAATGTGTTATGTGTGCCTCTCTCCTCCTCCTCCTCCTCCCTGTTCTGTGTGCTTCTCTGTATGACTGTAAATAGTATTGATAGTGAAAGTTCATATTCACAAGCATCTAAAAACCCATTTTAAATTCTGCTACTAAGTAGCCTGGTCATTTACACTTCTGGAGAGAAGACATGACTTTCCATTGAGAAGTATTAAAAGAAAAATGCATGCCTGACACAAATAATTACTTTTATATTAGAATTTAACTTTTCTATTACAAGATTCATTTATAGCTGGTCCAATTTAAAATACATTTTTAAAAGAAAAATGCTGGACATCTTCATTCAGTGTATTTATTAAAAGTTATTTTAGTAGTAACATTTATGTAATTATACTAAATTAGTGCCAGTGTATTGTTCATTATAGCTATATTTGTAAATTCATATCCTACAATTTATCTAAAATTTCTGTGCTTTGTTTCTATAGCAGTAAGTTTGCTGTCAGTTTTAGAGCATTGTTAGAAGGGGAATAAAATGCATTTATAAATGATGGCATTCAAAAATAAAGTTTGAAAAGGGTGGAGCAGGCTTTTGGATTAATTCACAATCTCTGCACTACATCTAATTTAAAACTGGGCTGCACACACTCTTCTAGTGCACATAGATCCCCACTGAAGGAGTGTTCTCATTCTTCCAAGCTTTATTTAGTGCTTCATGGGCTCATATCCCAGCTGGATTGCATAGAACAGCCTCTGTCACAAACCATTCCTAGTGTGAAAGATTATCAAGGCTGTAGATGTATTGTGACAGGTACTATTCCAGCTAGGCTGTGAACCCATGGGATCTTAAACAGGGTTTAAAAGGAACAGACTTTCAGAGGAAATCATCCAACAGTGGAAACAGGTTTCTACAAGACAGTAGATAATAATAAGAAAGGCCAGTATCTGGCTTTGTAGAGCATAACAGAAGCCCCAAAGAAATTAAAAAGCGAAAAAGAAAAAGAAAACAGGCTGTATGTGTGGAATCACTAAGTAAGATTGTAAACATGAAAAACAAGGAGGACAAAACCCAGACTGAATGTTGATCTATATCAAAAGCTTATGTATTTGACTTCCTGCAGGCCTGTAGCCTGGATGACTGTTTGTTTATTTATTAACCAGAAATAAAAAATAAATAAAAATCAGTTTACAATTGTATCTGCAAACCTGATGGACTGCACTTTTCGATACCCCTCTGATTTTTAGGCTGGATGGTCATCTATTAGGGATGCTGTACAATCATGTCATTGTAGATCTTGCCTTGAGAATGGGGTTTAATTATATTATGTATTTATTCTTGTTTATTGCATTCTATTCTGAAGACTCTAGATGGAAAGGCCATAGAAATTGAAGGCCACATGCTTTGTACTCATAAGATCTTTAAAGATGAAGAGATGCTATCAATAAGTGCAAACAATCCTGAGCTAGGTGCTCCAATGGTCTGACTTATATAAGGCATCTTTGTATGTTCTTTGATCTCCAAGTTCTCCTTTAACTCTAAATTCTCTTCTAATAAGATTATTCTGTGGTTCTAATATACAGTTCACACAAACTGTAGCTATGGCCAACTATTCAAATAACAAGAGCAGGATTACAAAGAAGAATGTCTTCCTATTAGTAATATATTTATTTAATCATTGTATTTATATTCCACCTAATCAATAGTCCTGCAGGACTCTCTTAGTAGATTTACAAAGCACAAGAAAAAAGCAATATGTAATAATATTATTAATAATATCATTGACGTTTACATTTTTAGGATCACAACAGGAAATTCTAAAAGCAGCCAACTAGCATGGCTAATCACCCTGTAGTAGAAGTAGCAGTACACAAATTACTATTTCTTTCAAGTCCTGAAAGCAGGATATAGGTCTAGTCTTAATGCTGCACTAAGGGTATGATAGCTGTGTTCTATGGTTGTTCATAGTGAGTGTGGGGCTGAGATCATGCCTGGTGTGTCTACATACATTTGGAAAACCACTAAAGAGAACACATGTAAGCCCTGTCTTATGCATTATCAGAAAGCCTACACTGGCAAGGCTCCTAATTGCATGGACAATTTGCCAATACAATGGGTCTTTCACAACTTATACTGGTAGTTGGAGGTATGTCCAATGTATAATGAAGTGAGCATATATAGTTTTGTTCAGTAGAGTATTTCTAATGATAAACGTTATTTGCACTTCAGTACTCCTCAAAAATTAACTCTGGTACAAAGTTTTGGCTATAATGTTATGCTTACAGTTGTTGTTATAATTGGCACTCATTTAACACTTTCCCCTGAGCAATAAGGTAATCTTTGTAACAATTTCATGTAGGTATTATGGCATTGCTGATTAATGCCTTTTTATAACTTACCAAATACTGCTTTTCATTCTTATTTAGGAACCTTGAACACATTCACCAAATATATTACTTACTCATTTTGTGATATGATTGCATGATATGACATTCCATCCACTTACCATGTTTTCAAAGAATTTAACATTTAATAGCAATTTCACAAGTACTTTTACCCATTACATGTAAGGTGCATTATCTAAATGTACAGAGTGCGGCAGCACATATTATTAGAATAGTATTGTACTTAACAATTGATAACTGTCAAATTAATTGCTTATGAGAGCTGGGATGTCTTCTAGGCAAAAGTAACATTGGAAAGTAATTGGTGTATTAGGGTGGGCTATTTGAAGCAAAGGATTTTAATGGATTCAAGGAGAAAAAAGTATTGAGGAAAGCAAGGAGTAAATGAACAGTTGATAGAAATCATAGAAAATGCTATTCAGCAGGATGGAATTAGATCGAGCAGAATGTGTAATATAAATTAAAGGTCAGAAAGAGAACTTTTTAAAGCAAATACAGGAAAAACAGCATAGATTATGCTTTCTGATTACTTCCTAAGAAAGTAAAAACTGCATTATTATTATTAGATCAGACCAGTTGCTAAAATTCCCAACTCCAGTTGTTGTGGCTGTCATTGGAGATTGAAGAGCACTGAGGCACTGAATGCAGAATCAAGACCTCCAAGAATGGCAGATCTGCCTCGAGAAACTGCAGACCCATCACCCTGATATGTGGCATCATGTATTTCTCTGCTATTTGCTCACATAAAAACCTTGAATTTCTCATTTTCAAGGATAAACTTCACCCCTAGTAGTGTGGGTTAAAGGGATGGATATTTTCCTAATCTTCTGCATCCAAGTTTCATTTCACTGAACAAAAATTAGGTGGCCAAACTATATAGATGACAATTATGATGATTGGAAAGAAAATGAATCACACTGGTTAGCCCCGCCATTAACTTCCATATGTTGAATGAAAGCTGCAGGAAAGGACTTATGTATATAAACCCTAATGCATGGAGCCACTGAAAGGATAACTTTGATTTTTATGTGATACAGGTCAAGATTTCAGGGCTTGGGGGCATGGAGGTTGTAGTACTCATTGTCCAGGTTTCAATTACCATGCTATTTAAGGTAGTGCTAGATTAAACTGTTTGTTTGTTTTAGACACCAGAATCCCAAAACACTTTACAATAGGGATGAGAAAATATCAGTTTCATTTTCTACCGCATTCATTTCAAACAGATTGTAACCCATTGGCACCAACCAAATTCAATAGAAGGTGTCATGTTGTCTGTGCCTACTATATAGCTGTTAGAGATGAGCAACCTGCCCCCACCCCCCAAAAAAAGAGGTGGCCAACCTGATTAAACACTAGAGACATGGATGAATAACAGGTTTTCAAACCAAGACTTTTAAGGACAAATCACTCATTGCAGTGGGCCTGAATCTTTCAATTTCACTGCATTCCTTAATCAAATTATTTTTGTCTTGAATATGGAAAATGCTGCAGGTGTTGCTAAATTTGAATCAAAAGCAAACTGAAACAAAAACTCTTACTCTTCCCTAGTTTACAATAACCTTAAAAGCACAATAAATACTTAAAATAGGAACCTAAAATGGCAATGCTAAGCATTCATCTAGTCATCACACACACACACACATACAAAACCTATTTGATGGTATGTACTTGTAAAGGACATGTGTAGCTTAAATGCCCTTTAAGCTACACGTGCTCCTATGAACCACCGGTGGCATTTCCCCTCACCTTTAAAACTCTTTTTATGAAGGAGCTATTTAGAATGCAGAAGTGATAAGGGTTGGGGCAGGTAAAGTACTTTCGCCTTGCTGCTCTCTATTACACAGTGTCCCTCCCTAAAGCAAGGTTTCTTAGGAGGGGGAGAATCTGTCACATTTAGTTGCATCTATTTACATGTAAGGGACTGCAGGTGGCACAGTGGTTTAAACCGCTGTGCTGCTGGGCTGGTTGATCGAAAGGTCGCCGGTTCGAATCTGCACATGGGGTGAGCTCCCATGCACCGTCCCAGCTCCTGCCAACCTTGCAGTTCGAAAGCATGCAAATGCAAGTAGATGAAAAGGTTCCACTTCGGTGGGCAGGTAACAGCGTTCCGTGCACTTCGGTGTTTAGTCATGCCGGCCACATGACCACGGAGACTGTCTGTGGACAAACGCTGGCTCCCTCGGCTAGGAAATGGAGATGAGCACCGCCCCCTAGAGTCAGGCATGACTGGACGTAACGTCAAGGGGAAACCTTTACCTTTATTTACATGTAAATGTTATTGAAACCCCTTCAATTAGAATCTTTGGGTTACACAACCTTTCAGTACAATGGAATTAAGCTTCTGGCTACCCTGTTTTAGGGACACCATGCTTGAATACATTTACCATTGTAGTTATTTAGGTAGCTTATAGAGAATCCACCATCAGTGAAATCGCATTCTCCACTGTCCACCATTTGTGGGCAGGAGGTTTGCCCCAGCCCCTTCCACTGAAAGAAATCACCAAGGCTGTTGGAAACAGGGAAATGAGGCAGGCGGATTTCTGCACAGTGACAGCCTGCGTGAGACAGGAAGTCAAGGATGGGAGGTTCTCAAGCCAACCTCTTCAAGATGACTAGCTGAAGGGGAGTTGAGATAAACAATTTTTTGGGCTAATTGCCTCTCTAGCATACTAGGCTCACTGGCTCTCATAGTTTCTCTATGCTGATTAAATATTTCTCATAAATGATGGATGGGTTTATTCCAATTAACATTAATGTGACTGCAACCTGACTCCAGTTTGATACCGGTCATGACCATCAACACAGATTGCTGAATTAGCTATTCAGAACTGACCTGCCAATTGATCGGCATACTGCATTTAAAACTGATGTATGGCAGAGACACATGTCAGATGAAAAATAGTATAAATTGATGTAAAACATAAAAAAGAGCATGGGTTTTTTTGAAAGAGTGCAAATCTTTAGACTGTTACTTCAGATACCATACATTCTAGCTAATTTAAGTCATTTGTTCCTATAAATTGTGTGCCCCAAAGAGAAATGATATGGATGAATAATCTACCAACATGTAAAAGGTAGAAATGACAAGATGAATTCTTCCCTAAAGAATTCCTTTTTCTCAGTTGCTCACTAATGTCATGGAATTAGCACTGTAATAAAGCACATGTTAAACACATTATTACTGAGTGCTTAAAGAGGTTTCTCAGATGGCTATTGCAGATTTCTAACCTATCAGTGTTAGAACCGTCTGCTGAAAAAGACAGTACTTTTGTGTAACATTTCATTTGAGATGTCAAACAAAAAGGATCAAAATTCATGGGGAATGACTGGAAGTGAAACCAATAAATTACAAGATTATCTCTAGGTATTTATTAGGGAACACTTACCACCTTATCCCTATCTAAATGTCTCCCTGAATATTGGGGTCCAACATCTTCTTCATGGAAAAGGACCAGTTGGCATCCATATTTTCAGTTCTTGCACTTGGTCCAAAATGTAGGCATACATTCTACTGCAGATTCAATTTGCATCTTTTTCCCCCTGTCCCACAGCTGGGGTGAGCACCCTATTGTCTTAGGGTTGTATGCAGCCTCTAAAAGTGATCAAATTAAAGAGTGATCAATCTTTCTCCAAGCATAAAAATATAAGCATATTATAAATAGAAAAGTTCTGTCTCCATCCTTGCAGATGCATCCCCTTCCTGCCCAATGCCAGCCTGTAACCCCCTGAGAGAATGTAGCTGACTGCAGAAAAAAAAGGATCTTCATTCTTATCTTACAAGTTACCAGTTTGTATAAGCACATATGCACATTCTTCCAGTATTCTTTTTTTAATGTATTACATTTTTCTTCCACCTAAAAAGCAGAGCTGTTTTAATATTAAATTACATATCCAATTTGAATACCACTTTGAATTGATGCTGCAGTATGAATATATCTGAATATAGATAATAATTGTGATGCACATGATTCTGCTTTGAAGCTTGAATGAATGCTGAGAAACTGCAATACGTACTGAGCTAGTTCACACGGAATTTCAATATAGATTTATAAGTTTCTCTACATGAGGCATATAACCCACTGCTTTTCTAAGACTGTTTCTTCTGATTTCATTGTAGGGATAAAAGTGTGTCCTTTACATGTGTATGTCTGTGTTTCTGTGTGTTTCCTTCAAAATTCTTCCTTCTCTGTATTTTGGTATGTTCCTACATGTAACGGGATTATACAGCTGAAAGTGGCACTTGTGGTATAGGGCAGAACTGCAAATATGTACATGTATCTCATTGTGATTCATTTTGACATCACAGATAACAGCTGATTTTTCTCACTCTAAAAAGATACACAGAAATGGCTGCCAAACACAGGAGAAGTCCTGACAATGTTAAGAACCCACAGTTTTCTGCAAAACATGTAAATCATGAATGTGCAATGCATGTCTCATGCAGAGAAGCTCTACAGGTTGACTATGGGTTGTCATTGAATTGTGAGTTCTCATTAAGTGTGAACTCTGCAGTATAGTTTAACTATGGAGTGTTAACCACAAATATCCCAGAGATCACAGGCCAGCAACCAACCATGGGCTCTGCTCCTATGTTGTTTTGATATATAGCAGGTACTACAGGTTTCATATATAAACCTGTGAAGGTTCCATGTGTACTAACAATGCATCATTCAGGGACAACAAATATTCAATCTATGTTGATACTAGTACTTGTCATTATTTGTGAACCAGGTCACTGTGGCCCATACTAGAGGCTGGTCAAAAGCACTTCTACTGAGTCAGTATTTCAGAGGGTAATCCCTTTGGCTTGCATCAGCTCACTGTTCAGTTTAGCTGCCAGTGTAGGATTTTCTTTCTCCAGAGTCAGACTTTCCCATGAAACACCCAGTGGCTCACTGTGTGGAGAAATGGCAATGCTGAATATTCCAAGCCTGCATGTGACAGCCATATCAGCCCTCAGCTTTGTTGCATTTTTCCAGCAGGTCAGACAATGAGTTGTAAAGCAGTAGCAGGGAGTGTTCTAAGTGAACTGAGCTATAAACTATAAAAGATCATGAAGCAATGGTCACACAGGGAAAGAATGAGAACAATAATAATTAACCTTCTTTTATGTAGCGCCTTTGAATGTAGGACACTGTAGGACAAAAGTTTCAAATAAGCAGCATGCTCCACAGCTCAGTTACTGCAAAGAACTTGGATTTAGACCAATTTAGATTCTATAACTTGCATGGGAATTAGCTGAATTCTGACTTCTTCAGCTCACCTGGATAGTGGGTAACACTGAATGTGAGCAGGAATAATTTCTCTTCAGTTATGTTTGGACTAGAGCCACTAAGCAAGAATTTAGATGTACAATTTCAAAGGCCAAATTGTCACTTGAGTGCTTCATTTCAATAGAGAGATAATGTGAGACAGGAGACTAACAATAAGGATTGCAAAATGTAATTGAGACTAAAGGCAAAACTTAATTACCTAACTTGGAATTGGACCAAGGCTTCAGTGATTAATACTCTACTCATATGGGTACCACTACTGAGATTCTTAAAAACTGTACTACACCAACAGAACCCATAGGATATCAGTTTAACACTTCCCCATGCGGGAACTGAATTACCATTTGCTAAACAACTGCAATCATCTCTTAGAGCATGTTGGTCTTCCACATGACTTTCTTAGCTAATTGAAATCTTCCTTAATTACCTAGATAATAAATGAAAATATGGGGAATACTACACAGGAACTCTGGAACTGGGTTCAGTTGATACAACAGACCCACAGCCGTAAGGACTTCTCATGGCATGTGAATGAACTCTTTCTGTGTTGCATGTTGAGAAAGCTGGAAAAGCTGATGTGGGAAAGAGATGGCATGGAAGTCCATCAGCACGATTAATCCAAAATGACTGTGGATACAACCGATGGCCTTCTCATGTTTTCAGATAAAACTTGAATATTTATTTTGATACAATATATGCATAATTTGAATTTTGCTCCTCATATCTGATTTAAACAATAGCAGATTTTGACTATGAACCCATACAGAATTCAAGGCAATATCATGGTCCTTTCTAGAAGTGGCTAGAGCAAACAGAGGAAAGCAAGGTAGAAAAACCAGATATAAAGAAATCTTGGGAAATGAGTTATATTATCTGGCAAAAAATGAGGTATATAAGAAGTTGTATCAAGCTGCTCATGTCCAAATGAAATGTTCCTTTAATTTAGTTTGTTTCTCTATTCTTTATTATCTGTATATCCCATCTTTTTCCTACAAGGATCTTAAAACAACTTGCATAATTTGCTTCATCCTCTCCATTTATGTTTACAAAAACCCTGGAGGTAGATCAGGCTGAAAGTCAGTGACTAGCCCAAAGTGGCTTCATGGCTGTGGGGGCTAGTACCTGGACCTCTCAAGTCCCAGTCCAACACTTTAATCACCATGCCACACTGGACTATGTGTCCTGCAAGCATGCATGGACCTAATCCAGGTCATGGTACTTGTGGGGGGAGGGGTTAACCACTTCCCCTATTCTTTTTCCAGAATATTACCAGCCCTGAATTGCAACTAAAAAGTAAGGAGACATCCCCACTGAGTATAATAAAGACTTTTCTTTATTTTTATTCCTACCCCCTCAGAAGGGAGGCTGGTGGAATTTCAAAACTGGGAAGGAAAGAAGATGAAGCTCTTTTCTCTTGAAGAACCATGTTAAATTGGGCCCACTTGTGGTTGTGGGGGAGTGGGAGAAACAAAACCAGCTATTCATTATTAAATAATGCTTGGCCCTCAGACAATGGCTGCATTCATACATCATGACATGCAAGCCTGCAGTTTCCATAGCACAGTTTTTTGTGTGAATGCCTGTTTGTTTGCTTATTGCATTTGTGTGCTGCGCCATAGCCAAAGCCTCCTGGCAATGTTCCTGGCAATCAATTTCTATGCTAGTGTGGTTTCCTCACTCAGTCCTCCTATTCCATCAGCCACCAGGCCTGAAATTCAGTCCTATGCTGGGTGACTGCAACTCTTACCGGGGAATTGTGTAACATACCAGGATCATGGAAACTATGGTTCTGGATTCAGTTGACCGGAGAAAGCACAGTGAAGCATGAAAACCATAGAACAGATTGTTATTGTGGTTTCTAAAAATGAAGTGTACCATTCTGAAATACCACAGCAGGGTTTGGAGAACACAAGACACCACCCAATGCATGACACCTCAGTGACTTGTGCTGAGCCAACCTACCCAACATTTTAGCAATGATATGGTCACTTACTACAGAGTGTGAAGTAAAAACCTCACACTGTATGTTCTTGGGACTCTTGGATTGTGCTAGTCTTAACACAGGATAAGCTGCTAAATTCACATCTAGTCAATGAAACGCACATAAGTTCTTCCATATTAATCAGTCTTTGACTTTATCGATAATACAGTTTGAACAAACAACCCTCTGTAAACATAGAAGATCAAATAGTTAACTAGGACAGACTGAATCAAAATGACAGAAGAAACAGAACTATGGTGAGAAGACAGTACAAGACTAGGCTGCAAGTCTGGTACAAGCCATATATTACCCTTATTGAATATCATGTCATCACAACTTCAATAAATATATTGCAACTGGGGGATGTTTAGGAATAAGTGCACCAGACTACATCTGGTCTGTGTCAGTTTCTCATGTGTTCATTCATAAGCTGATTCCGTTTTAGTTTCTGATTTAACAAATTACACATTCTAATGTATTCTAACAAAATATGTATTTATAAAGATTGCTTATCTAAATGTGCACTTTATCTTGTCACATTTCATCCTTCTTTTAACCAAGAATTGTTCTGCTGCATGGTCTGGAACTTTAAAGCCAACATTCCTATTGGTATTGTATTCAAATATGATTTGCTCTGTTCTTCCAGTAAACGTGTGGCTTCAATGGATGGATGGATGGATACAGCTATGTATTACACGGTAAGCATAACATGTAGTCTGGTACTCAGCATGACAGATAACAAAGCCATGGGGAGTCCTTTTTGCTTCTAAAGTTAGTAGGACTCATTGGTTGCAGTTTGCCCAATAGGCCAGGAAGGAGTAGGGATATGGATTTCCAGAATCCGTATTCTTTCCAGACGTGAGATTTGGTAGAACTTATGAAAAAATATCTTGACAATGGCTTGGAAGTAATGTGAAAATGAGACAGCTATGGAGTATTCATATTTTATATTTAGCTACATTTCAATTTTATAGATATCAACATGCATTTGTTTCCCCATTTATTGCTGAGTCCCTGTGCTTTGAATGCTATGTCCACTACTTAATTTTAAGATAGAAAGGGGGAATGGAGCAAATTATGGACAAGAAAAGAGTATTTTGTTAGACATGTTCATTGTGCTTTTGCATACATATATATCCTACATAGTAAGACTGTAATTTGACAGAGACATAGCTAACTGTTGACAGAAGGAAAATATTTCAGTGTTCTTGAGCAGAACTAGTAGCTACTTCTCCAGCTCTCTGCAAAGCACATCTTAAATGCAGATTTTGCTATGCATTTTAGGCCTTGTAAAATGATAATGTAGCACCAATGTATAGAGAAATGCCAAGCTGCCATCTCCCATGTGTCTGTCACAGCTAAGGACAACCAGTGGCAAATTATTGCTAGATGAAAACAAGAGAATGAGAAATACATTCAATATTGTCTTGACATTATAAAACAATTTCACAGAAGCATTTAGGACAGAAAGCTACATCACTTATACAGAAGGAAAAGAATAATAAACAATAATCTTGAGATGGTATTGTAAGAATAATGAGACAACTGGATAACACAATCCACTGCCCCACCATTAGATAGATGCAGATGTGGCATGCCATATGTTACAGAGTCATCACACTATGAAATGACTTATTACCTGCATGATTCATCCGCCATCAATCCCCAAGTTGATAGCAGGGGTAGGAAGCATAAAACCAAACAGACTGCTAAGGAACAAACAATTCAATGGCTATTGAAGAAAAATAAACAACTGTATGGCAGGATGTTGCTCTAACTATTTTACATTTGTCCTTTAGGTATAAAAATGACATTAAAAAGAATGTTCCAACTGAAAAGTTACATCTCTCCTATGCCTTTTTTATATTATTGCTCCTTTGTGTGCTCTAAAAGGAGTATATGTTATATCATAATTACATAAAGATCTAGTAGCTGAAATAAATTCCTTTATTTGTTGACTAGAGATATATGGATATTGTTAAATTTCTAATGTCATGCACCTTTTGTTCTATCATCCACTCATTGGCACAATTGGATTCTTTTAAGGATGAGCAAGTGTGTAATAGCACAGATTTTCAGTACTGAAAGTATGACTAAGCACTTATGTGAATTTGTGCTAATCTTCCCCCAAAGAGTAAAAAATCCATATCTCCACAGAACAAGTATGATTCTGAAAATGCTGGCCCACAACTTGGATTCATAAAAATATAAACTAATTTGAATCCATTGTGATGTCACTTACATTCCTAATGTTGATGCATAGGTTGCAATGAGCATGTGAGAAGTTGCTCAGAATTCATAGTAACTAAATAGCACTTGGTCCCAGTCATTCAGTGGTTCTTACAATCTTGTTTTCTGTGAAAAGTAGAAAGGCAGTGACATAGATATGGAAGAACTTTCTACTTCAATGGTATTGGAGAAACCACTACCTATTGGTGTTTAGACTTACTGAAACTTGGAACATCTGCAGGGGTGGAAGATCATTTAAATTGCTCTGCCACTGGAGACTGATATATCCTGATGGTTTTCTGATACCACTAGGGGGTTTTCCTGTCACCTCATTAGGCTATTCCATTGAGGTCCTGATTGATCTCTGGAATGGAGGAATGGCCTGAAAAGATGCCACAATTCTCCTGAGCACCCACTCTATGGAGTAGAGCCCGATCAGCCTCCTGTAACCTTCTGGTCAACTGTCGGGACATAACTTTCTGGAAAAACTGAAGTTTCTGAACAATTCTCAAAGCATCTCATGCACAGTACGTCACAGTAGCCAGAACAGAATATAACAGACCCACAAATGACTATGGGCAGACTAGATGTCTCGAGGAATGTGCATAGATACCCACTAGCTAAAGCTGCAAAATGTACTCCTGACCATAGCCAAAACCTGGAAAACAAAGTTCTGAGATTAATCCATTAGTGTACCCAGTCTATCAGACTGAATTTTCAGGGAAATGGAACACTATTCCCTGATCTAGCTTTAAACTGATCATAGGTCCTTTTGTCATGTCTAGATCAATTTGTTTGCAATCATCCAAAATTAGGCACCAATTTAGAACTTCAATAAATTCCTTAGATTTAGATGGAAAGACAATATAGAGTTGGATGTCATTAAATAATGATAGGACTGAATCTCCAAATTTTAGATAAATCTCCCAATGGTCTCATGTATACGTTAAATAGAATGGAGGATGGGATAAAACTCTGAAGGCCAATGGGTGCTGTATCAAAGAAGTCTGTGTCAGTACTACCTGTTGAGATTACTCTCCAAGACGTGTTAGAGATACCCTGTAACAGTGCCTCCCAGTCCCATCTCAGAGAGATGCCTCTGCAGTAGGGCATGATTGATGGCACTGGCAATGTGCAGCAGAACTAGCATGAACACATTTCCCTTGTACAATTGATGGCATACCTCCACTACCAGGGCAACCAAAGCAGTCTGTCCCATAATCATGCCTGAAGGAAGACTAAAATTGTTCTAAAATATCCTTCTCATGTAGAAATCTCTGGAACTGAGAAGTTACTGTATGCTTCAGACCTTGCCAGAAATGGAATATAGGAAACCAGCCAGAAATTATCCAATACAATGGGAATGAGGGATGTTTTTGTTTGCTTGCTTTAAACAAAGGTAGCCAAGATAGCTCATTCATAGATCACTGCCTTGTTGTGGTGAAGGGGCTTCCATAGCTCAATGCAGTTATGAGCTATGCTGTGCAGGGCCACCCAAGATGGAAAGGTCATAGCATAGAGCTCTGACAAAACGTGATCCACTGGAGAAGGAAATAGCAACCCACTCCAGCATCTTTGCCATGAAAATCCCATGGACAGTACCAAAAGGCAAAAAGATATGACACCAGAAGATGAGCCCCTCAGGTCGGAAAGTGTCCAATATGCTACTGGGGAAGAGCGGAGGGCTAGTACTAGTAGAAAGAATGAAGCAACTGGGTCAAAGCCAAAAGGACACTCAGTTGCAGATGTATCTGGTGGTGAAAGGAAAGTCCAGTGCTGCAAAGATCTATACTCCATAGGAACCTGGAATGTAAGATCCATGAATCAAGGCAAGCTGGATGTGGTCAAACAAGAGATGACAAGACTGAACATCGACATCTTAGGAATCAGTGGACTAAAATGGACAGGCATGGGTGAATTTAGTTCAGATGACCATCAGGTATACTACTGCGGGCAAGAATCCCTCAGAAGAAATGGGGTAGCATTCATAGTCCAAAAAAGAGTAGGAAAAGTAGTACTGGGATAAAATCTCCAAAATGACAGAATGATCTCAGTTCGAATCCAAGGCAAACCATTCAATAACACAATAGTCCAAGTCTAGGCCCCAACCACTGGTGCTGAAGAGGCTGAAGTTGACCGGTTCTATGAAGGCCTAAAACACCTTCTAGAATTAACACCCAAAACTGATGTTCTTATCATCATGGAGGATTGGAATGCTAAAGTCGGAAGTCAAAAGATAACCAGAATAACAGGCAAGTTTGGCCTTGGAATACAAAATGAAGCAGGGCACAGGCTGGTAGAATTTTGTCAAGAGAATATGATGGTCACAGCAAACACTCTTTTCCAACAACCCAAGAGACGACTCTACACATGGACATCACCGGACGGTCAACACAGAAATCAGATTGACTATGTGCTCTGCAGCCAAAGATGGAAAAGCTCTATACAGTCAGTAAAAACTAGACCAGGAGCTGACTGTGGCTCTGATCATGAGCTTCTTGTTGCAAAATTTAGGCTTAAATTGAAGAAAGTAGGGAAAAGCACTAGGCCACTCACGTATGACCTAAATCACATCCCTGATGAATATAGAGTAGAGGTGACAAATAGATTTAAGGAATTAGATCTGATAGACAGAGTGCCTGAAGAACTATGGACGGAGGTTCGCAGCATTGTACAAGAGGTAGCAACTAAAACCATTCCAAAGAAAAAGAAATGTAAGAAAGCAAAATGGCTGTCTGAGGAAGCTGAGGAAAGAAGGGAAGTGAAAGGCAAGGGGGAAAAGGAAAGATACACCCAAATGAATGCAGAAATCCAGGGAATAGCTAGAATAGATAAGAATGCCTTCTTAAATGAACAGTGCAAAGTAATAGAATGAGCATGATAAAGGACGAAAATGGCAAGGACCTAAAAGAGGCAGAAGAGATTAAGAAGAGGTGGCAAGATTACATAGAGGAACTATACAAGAAAGAGCTTAATGTCCCTGATAAGCATGATGGGGTGGTCACTGACCTTGAGCCAGACATCCTGGAATGTGAAGTCAAATGGGCCTTAGGAAGTCTGAGCAACAACAAAGCTAGTGGAGGTGACAGCATTCCAGCTGACCTAGTCAAAATCTTTAAAGACGATGCAGTAAAAGTGCTACACTCAATATGCCAGCAAATTTGGAAAACAGTGGCCACAGGATTCAAAAAGGTCAGTTTACATTCTGATCCCAAAGAAGGGCAATGCCAAAGAATGTGCACCATTGCACTCATTGCACTCATTTCACATGCTAGCAAAGTGATGCTCAAAATCCTACAAGCTAGGCTCCAGCAGTATGTGGACCAAGAACTACCAGAAGTACAGCCAGGATTTCAAAAAGGGAGAGGAAATAGAGATCAAATTGCCAACATATGCTGGATCATGGAGAAACCTAGGGAGTTCCAGAAAAACATCTACTTCTGCTTCATTGACTACGCTAAAGCCTTTGATTGTGTAGATCACAACAAATTGTAGCAATTTATCAAAGAGATGGGAGTACCTGACCATCTTATTTGTCTCTTGAGAAACCTATATGCGAGTCAAGAAGCAACAGTGAGAACTGGACACAGAACCACTGATTGGTTCAAAATTGAGAAAGGTGTTTGGCAAGGCTGTATACTGTCCCTCTGCCTATTTAACTTATATGCAGAGCACATCATGAGAAAGGCGGGGCAGATGGTACCACTCTCATGGCAGAAAGTGAAGAGGAACTAAAGAGCCTCTTGATGCGGGTGAAGGAGGAGAGTGCAAAAGTTGGCCTGAAACTCAACATTAAGAAAACTAAGATCATGGCATCCTGTCCTCTCACTTCCTGGCAAATAGATGGGGAAGAAATGGAGGTAGTGACAGATGTTATTTTCCTGGGCTCCAAGATCACTGCAGATAGGGAGTGCAGTCAAGAAATTAAAAGACGTTTGCTCCTGGGGAGGAAAGCTATGGCAAATCTATACAGCATACTAAGAAGCAGAGACATCACCCTGCCAAGAAAAGTGCATATAGTCAAGACTATGATTTTCCCAGTTGCCATGTATGGCTGTGAAATTTGGACCATAAGGAAGGCTGAGTGTCAAAGAATTGAGGCCTTTGAATTGTGGTGCTGGAGGAGACTCCTGTGTGTCCCTTGGACCGCAAGGCAATCAAACCAGTCAGTCCTAGAGGAGATCAACCCTGACTGCTCTTTAGAGGCCAGATGCTGAAGATGAAACTCAAATACTTTGGCCACCTAATGAGAAGGAAGGACTCCCTGGAGAAGAGTCTAATGCTGCGAACAATAGATGGCAAAAGAAGAAGGGGGCGGCAGAGAATGAGGTGGCTAGATGGAATCACTGAAGCAGTTGGTGTGAGCTTAAATGGACTCCAGGGGATGGTGGAGGACAGGAAGGCCTGGAGGAATGTTGTCCATGGGGTTGTGATGGGTCAGACATGACTTCGCGACTAACAGCAAGCCAAGACATAACACAGATTATTAGGCAAGACAGAACCAATCTTTCCATAAGGAAGCGTTTACCACTGTCTTTATACACTCAGCCAATCCCTCTTTTTTATTGCTTTAAAAAAGCAAGGGTTTCCAACACTGAAGTGGTAGACTTTACCTCTCTAATGACCTTGTTCACATATTTGGACTATACAAATTAATAAGTGTTCACTGTAAGTGGGTAAGCAGAGCCAAAACTACAACCATATAAGTGGGTAAGCAGAGCCAAAACTACAGCCATTCAACCTATACCAACTAAAATTAATCTGGTGTTTTAATTATTTTTAATTAGTTCTGTAAGCTGCCCTGAGTGCCATTTTTGGTACAAGAGAGAGGTATGTATGTATGTATGTATGTATAAATAAATAAATAAATAAATGTGCAGCTCCCACAATGTGTGGAATAGGTCTTTCAAAATGCACACCCCAGTGGATCCTGCAACCAAATATTGCACTGTGGAATACTACTGTCCCTGGTGCCAGTCAACCAGCTGTGATGTTTTCTAAAATACTCCCTTTCATCCCCCACTTTCTCCCAGGTTCACATCACAATCTATATTCATCATTCTGGGGCCAGTTGAAAAGCTCAGTCCTCATTAGGCTAGCTTATAATTTGTCTCCCATAGGAGTTTTCTTTCTAATGATTTGTTTTTGTACTCTTCCAAATCTTAGTATTCATCAGTGCTTACTGATATCTCCTACTTATTAATAAATTCTTTTATTTTAGCTGTATAATCATCTATACTCTCTCCTGAACTTCAGAAATAGAGGCAATGGTTGAGAAACCCAGTTTCTGCAGAATTGAACAGCATGTGCTAAAAGTTGGCTCTTGTGAATAAAGGCAGGTCCACTGAACCAACTTTTATGGACCAGGGACCAAGAGACACAGGTTTTTCAAGTGCCTAGCCATACTTTGAGTAGATGCGTTGAAATGAATTTATTTGCCCTGGCTAACTTAAGTTCCTTTGGTCTATTCTAAATGTGACTAAGTTTAAATTTATTCCATTATACATTACTGATAATGTCTGCAGTGTTTCAGCAAGATGTTAATCCCTAAAGCAGGACAAAATGAGGAATTTCAAAGCTAAAATGTATTTCGAATCATGTTTTTTCAGCATGCTCACATAGGAGCTATTGCATTAAGTAGAAATGTGGAAGGGAAACAATAATCTGCTAAAAGAGGTATACATGTTACATTGAGCTTTGCACAATATATGTCATGGTGGACTTGACCACCCCTGCTGATCCTGCAATTTCCCATTGGATCAGGAGAGATCAATATAGGGATCATCACACTGGTTGTACAGGAAATGGAAATTGGTCACGTAGCGTATCTGAGCTGAGGCAAAAACCTTGTGCCAATGCTGGTGGAATTATTTTTCTCATTTTTTATTGCTAGCCTTTCTTAAAGGATGGAATAGAGGGTAAAAGTTTCCTTGACCATGTTGTAACAGTCATATCTTATCTTCCGATAGAGATACAGACAGAGATGATAGAGAGAGAGATATGTAATTTGCTCTCCTTACTTTTAATGACAAACATTGGTTTTAGATTATTGGATTATATTTTATGCGCGTGCATGCACGTGCACCCCTCCCCCCAATATTATACACATCTATTTTCTTTTGAGTACAAGCCTGGGTTGCTCTTTTTCAATACCCACAATTGTGTCTCAAAGTGAGTAGCTTTTGTGAAGAATGACATGTGCTTGACAGATTTTGCTCATCCATTTTTATCAAGAGCTCTAAGAAGACCTTTTATCCTTCTACAGTCCCTCAAAATGCCTTCAAGCTCAGCTCAGATTCCAGTTCTTTGATGTGCATGCCATTCTACTCTTGAAACATATATTTTTCTTGGGGGAGTCAACAAAAGCTGTTGAAGCAAATAGACTTGTTTCCCCCTCTCCCTTATGCTTTATCCTGACAATCTATCAAAACATGGTCCAATTGCATGCATAATGGATTGGGGGCAGTCTTGCTGCAGGGAGCGATAATACAGCTTTATGAAAGGGGTGGGTGGGAGTGATGTTTGCCATTTTTATAACAGTTCTAGGCAGTATGCTTCAGTGTTATAGCAGGAAAGTGCAAAGTCTTTTGCTTCAAATCACAGCATCTTTTAAAGCTAAAATACACCAACCCCCGCCCCCTCGCCTTTAAAAATAGACAAATGATGAATCTGTTGTGGGACATGATGGTGCTGGATCACCCATCTCCAGTAATGCCATGATTCAGTTGATGGCCATGATACCCACACCATTCCTTTCACAGGGTGCTTAAATTCAGATGGCTTTAAAAATAGACTGGGCAAATTCATGGAGGAGAAGGTTATCAGTGGTTACTAACTGTAGTGGCTATGTGCTACCTCCAATACCAGAGGAATTATGTCTACATATACCAGTTGCTGAGAATTTTGGGCAGGTAGGACTCTTGTATCCAACAGCTTGAAGGTTCCTGTGGGCAGCTGGTTTGCCACTGTGTGAAAAAAATGCTGGACTGGATAGACCATTGGTCTGATCCAGCATGGCTTTTGTTATGTTCTTAGGAAGTTCTACATTTTGTGCCAGGAGAAACAAAGAAAGGAGCCTTTAGCTCTGATTAGAATTAGCATGTTTCCATGCCCCAGGCCTCCTCCTTTTCCTGGCCAATAGCACATCCCTAATTTCCCCCTCCCAGACTTAGCTGCAACCCTGACAGAAGGGCAACTAACACAGTTTTCCACTCCAGCTGTTGAAGTTCAGCCTTTGGCATCCCAGTTCCAAGATGTTGAGATCTTAGAGCTAGGACTCCAAAGAATTCTATGGCTTCCCAGACAATATCAGGATTCCATAGAATTGGGTCCTAAATAGAGTTTGTTTTGCAGCCAGCTCCCATTAGCAAGTAGTGTTGAAACTTCAGTAGCCTGTCTTGTTCATGTGTAATTCTTATCACAGTATGTACTATGGTCATATAATGAAATGCAGGGCTCTGTCACCACTTTGAAAAGTTATGATTTCTTTACCTATAAAAGAAATTGCTTATTCATAACCAGGAATAGAATTGTTTCACTCCAAAAGCAATTTTAGTTGGCATTGTACTGAACTGTAATTAAAGATTTATGATCCTATTAAAGGGTAATGTTGTAGTTAATCCTTAATAATGAAACACCTCATAAAAGTTTGGTGTTACACACAAAGCTGAGTGCAATTGACAAGTTCTGCAAAAATACTTATTGTATATTCTGAGTGTCAGCAAAGATTCTACTGTTACAGTTCCCTTTTGAATAATATTCAATGGAACTGTGGATTTAATTGAGCAACCTTGAGATATAACATATATTATGCATGATGAAGATGCATTTCTATAAAGATGTCTAAAGGGCATATTCATTTTTTGCTAAAATGAAAGCACTGCTTCCTCAGATAATGTCTGTATAAGATCTCCATCAGTATAAGGTAGAAAAATCTAGGCCCTTCTTTCTTTGCATTGCTACCTGCCCCTATTCTTGGGCTCTTATGGTTGGTAGACAGCTGTTCTAATTAAACTGGTAGACAGCTGCTCTAATTATGAGTGCGCCGTATCAGAGATGCAATAAATATATCTCAACAATACTAGTGTGGTGGAAGAGATCAAATTGCGAACATACACTGGATCATGGAGAAAGCCAGGGAGTTCCAGAAAAACATCTACTTCTGCTTCATTGACTATGCTAAAGCCTTTGATTGTGTGATCACAACAAATTGTGGCAAGTTATCAAAGAGATGGGAGTACCTGACCATCATATTTGTCTCTTGAGAAACCTGTATGTGGGTCAAGAAGCAACAGTGGGAACTGGACATAGAACCACTGATTGGTTCAAAATTGAGAAAGGAGTTCCACAAGGCTGTATACTGTCGCCCTGCCTATATAACTTATATGCAGAGCATATCATGAGAAAGGCAGGCCTAGATGAATCACCAGTTGGAATTAAGATTGCCAGGAGAAATATCAACAGCCTCAGATATGCAGATGATACCACTCTAATGACAGAAAATGAAGAGGAACTAAAGAGCCTCTTGATGCAGGTGAAGGTGGAAAGTGCAAAAGTTGGCTTGAAACTCAACATAAAGAAAACTAAGATCATGGCATCTGGTTCCATCACTTGCTGGCAAATAGATGGGGAAGAAATGCAGGTAGTGACAGATTTTATTTTCCTGGGCTCCAAGATCACTGCAGATGGGGACTGCAGCCAAGAAATTAAAAGACGCTTTTTTCTGGGAAGGAAAGCTGTGGCAAATCTAGACAGCATACTAAGAAGCAGAGACATCACCCTGCCAACAAAAGTGCGAATAGTCAAGGCTATAGTTTTCCCAGTTGCCATTTATGGCTGTGAAAGTTGGACCATAAGGAAGGCTGAGCACTGAAGAATTGAGGCCTTTGAATTGTGGTGCTGGAAGAGACACCTGCGAGTCCCTTGGACCGCAAGGTGATCAAACTGGTCAGTCCTAGAGGAGATCAACCCTGACTGCTCTTTAGAAGGTCAGATACTGAAGATGAAACTCAAATATTTTGGCCACCTGATGAGAAGGAAGGACTCCCTGGAGAAGAGCCTAATCCTGGGAACAATAGATGGCAAAAGAAGAAGGGGGCAGCAGAGAATGAGGTGGCTAGATGGAATCACTGAAGCGGTTGGTGTGAGCTTAAGTGGACTCTGGGAGATGGTGGAGGACAGGAAGGCCTGGAGGAATGTTGTCCATGGGGTCACGATGGGTCGGACACGACTTCGTGACTAGCAACAAAAGTGTGGTGGAATATGAGTGTTGATTCAGGGCCTATCTACACCTTATTACTCATAATAAGCCCAAATATATATATGAGAGAAAGAGGGAGAAGTAGGGAGAGATTAGTTTGCTGAACCCAATTCCAATCACTATAGATTAAAATTCTTGGATAGTTTTAGGGCCCAAAAACTGTATTTTATCTGAACAATTTCTTGATTTGAACATTTGGCTTCATACAAAAGTCACACTTGTTCTTTTCTCATTGTCTCCCTCTCTCTCCATATATATATATATATGTCAACAGTAAAACTAGCAGTTGGTTAATAATTCATAAAAAGGAAAGGGATACAGCTGCTGACAAATGTAGTTTAATTTAAGCATATCTCTTTCCTGGAAATTCAAAGGAACTTTCAACTTCTAGTTATTATTTGTTATCCCTTCAGAGGCCAAAATGGTGCCTTAACAGCTCTTCAAAAGATTCCATTGAATAGTAGAAGCTGTTGCTGACAGCCTCAGCATGATAGTTTCTTTGCTTTTAGAAATGTGATGTTTAAAAGCAATAAAATATTCCTTTGAGACAGAAAGAGAGAGAACAGGGCAATGCTTGGCATACAGTCCCATAGATGTCTCTACTACCTCAGAAATAACTGTAGGGGGTTACTCATTAGAAAGCTAATCGCATTAGGAGAAAGCAGCATTTTTGTTGAATCCAGTTTTAGACTTTTGCTGGGACAAATGGATACTTGGCCTTGTCCTCCATCCCCATAGAGACTCTTCAACTCCTGAAAATGTTGCATAAAGGACCACAGGACCCTGTTTCATAGGATAACCTGCAGTGTGTGTGTTTGTGTGTGGAATTGTCAAAACTCATAGGCACTTGCTGTGAGCAGAGCCATTCTATCTATGGAAGGCAGAACCTGGATCCCACCATTACCTTTAAATGCCAGGAAAAGTAGTCCTCTATCATGTTGCAAACTGATGATTTGGAAAAGCTCTAGTTAACTTTCAGCCTCTCCACTCTCCCCCATCCACGTTCATACTTACAACTAGCACAAATCAGTAAGTAATCTTGTAGGCCCATATGTGCATTTGGCAGTTTGAGAAACTGTTCTGAGCACCACCACAAAATAACTGCCATGAAAGATGTAACAAGGTACAAGTAACCTGCCCATTATAATATTTTTAAAAATTGAATTATTAATCCAAATATTCCCCATCTATGCATACACCAGCTATTATATTATGTAGTTAGTTCTGCAGTTCTCTTTGTATAGAAGCCCCACTTCATAGAAGCAACATGCCACCATGTCTCCACCCTGCTTCATGCAAAGCTTTCTCTTCTGTACTAATAGTATCCATTGGCATTTTGGATTTAGGACCAGGCCTATAGGTATTGTTAAGTGAGTTTTCCTCACTTAACATGTAGGGTTTTTCGAAATGCAAATAGCATTGGTCTATGACACCAGTTCCATAGCAAAAGTTATGATGTTGCATGGGCTCAACTTTTATGGTCTCTTGTGCTACACATGGGCTAGCTGAGGTCATGGAAACAGTATCCCATATCAGAGACCCCACATGGACTCAGCAAACTTGATATTTTCAAATACCTTTCTTGCCTGAACTCTTATACTACTTTCCTAGCCATTTTTCCTTGTGCACCAAACTGAAATAGGATAACATGATGATTAGGAGTGTATCCATGCCAGAATTAGGTTATGCACTTTTGCTTTCTAAGTCACTATGTGCTAGATCAAATATTTTGAAGAGCTGCCAGAAATCAGGTAGTTAGTTCTAATAGGAACTGTCTCTCATTAGAATTTTATTTCCTAAATAAAAACAACAGATTTCTCTAGATGATGTTTTCATCAAAGAATTATTATGATTAACTCACTTTTCCCTCTTGATATATTCTGCCTATTGAAGGTGGCTTGTGAAAGCTGTTTTTCCAGATTATAGGCAGTTCATTGCTAAGCCTCATGAAGGCAAATAGGAGGCACTCAAGCAAAGTACACCATGGTGTAAAGCAAGGCAAGCAAGGATCAGCAATTGACATGTCTCCCTTATTTTAATTCATCTAGGTGCCCTCACCATTAACTCACCACATGATCTTGATAAGCTGTATACATTCTTTGGCAAAATGGAGACCTCATGAGTGATAGGGCATTCTGACTTTTCAAAGATGATGATGGAGCATGAAATGCATGTAAACTCTGATTTTCACATTGGGCTGCAGAGAACATGTATCTATCATAATCAGCAACCAGAGGGCAACAACTGGTGTTGCTACAGCACAACAGATGCAAAAGTTGAGTTGATTGGCACTTAAGGGTTTACATGCTGCTTGAACATCTCTGGATCCCTACTAACGTTCTTGCTAATTTTATTTTCTAAACTATTGTTGCGCTTAGATTTTTACATGCCAAATCCTGAAGGCTTGAATTCATAAATAACTAGGGCTGTCCAAAGGGAGCAAAAGTCAAGTGCAGCCAAGTATGTAGTCTGGATTTTAGGAAACCCAATTTTAATAAACTCAGAACAAAGTCCCATGGCAATTGACTCTAATGAGAAAAGGGGTCCGAGATAGGTGGGAATCTTTTAAAAAGAAGATTTTAAAGGCACAATTTGAATTCTAACAAGGAAAAAAGGTAGAAGACAACCGAAGTCCACATTGCTTCACAAAAAAAGCTTAACAATGACATGGAAACAAAAAAGGACATGTATAGGAAGTGGAAAGAAAGTCAGGCTACAAAGGAAGACTACAGGCACCTAGAATTGCAGAGACAGAGATAGGCTAAAGCTAGAATGAACTGAGGTTACTGTTGTGCATGAAGCCACGACAGGCGCTACTACTCGCAAGGAGGACCTGATCTTGACAGCCGAAGTCCAAGAGACCTCGCCACGGCTCGACATAAACACAAACCAGCTTGTTGCTGAGAGCTCCTCTGGGCTACAACCCACTGAACAGATGCCTGGCCCTTTAAGTCAGCCAGACTGCAAGAAGGAGGGGGCTGCCAGAAAAGAGAAAGAACAAGATGCCTCCTCCTCTTCTGAAATGGAGCTGACAGGACCGGAAGCTGAAGGGATCATGGGATATGTGGATTTTAAAATCACCAAAAACAGGAGGATTCTGAAAGCCTATGAGGTGAAGACAAAAAGAGAACAAGAAAGGAGGGAGGAACGAATGATGGGGGGAGATATGACGTAGAGAGGAGAGGCTATCGCTATTCAGAGGTGAACATCTGTTCATCAAAGACTATCATTAAGAAGCTCGTCAGTAGAACTGTAAATCTTGTAGATAACTAGAAATAAATAGATTTAGTTTTATTGCTCTGGCAAGTGTGGTTAATTACAACCAGAGTGACTGGGCCCCCGGCTCCTTGACAGAATGTTTGCCTCTGAATCCTTTGGTTGTTAGCCACATGCTGCAGAGCAGAGAAGATTTTTTTAAAGAACTTTTAAGAACTTATCTGGACCCAGATAAGATACAAGCAGTACTGTCATGGCAACCCCCCCGTACAAAGAAAGAACTTCAAAAGTTCCTGGGATTTGAGAACTTCTACCATCATTTCATCCCTAATTTCTCTCACCTGACAGCACCTTTAACTGATCTCCTAAAAGGCAAGTGACAATGTCTCAAGTGGCCACCCAGCAAAGCAGCAGCGTTTATCTCATTGAAACACCAATTTACTTCAGAACATCACCTATTGCATCCAGATACGTCAGCACCATTCACACTTCAGACTGATGCCTCCAACAAGGCCATAGGAGCCGTCCTCTTACAATCAACGCACCAACCCTCTGACAATCTCAGACCAATAGCCTTTTATTCATGCAAACTGTCCAACTCAGAACGAAACTACACTATCTAGGAAAAAGAACTGCTAGTGATCAAGGCTGCCCTTGAGGAATGGCGTCATTTACTTGAAGGATCCCCGCACAAGATACTCATCCAAACTGATCACAAAAATTTAACGCACTTCACTTCAGCAAAAATTCTCAACCAAAGACAGACACGATGGGCCCTGGTCTTCTCCCGCTTCAACTTCCTCATCAAATATATTCCACCGTCGCAGAACCTCCTGGCTGATGCACTATCCAGGAAGCCTGAGTATTTCCCCGATAATGAAGAACACCCAGAACCTGCTCTGATCTTGCAACCGACTATCGCCGCCATTACTTCCATCTCATTGGCATACAGCGATGACATCTGACACGCGCAACAGACTGATCCCTTTGTATGCGTGAAAAAAGACCAAAGACAGAATAATACCCTTCCGAACCACTTCTCATTTGAAGATGACATATTGCTATTCAACCACGTTCCTTACATACCAGTGTCACTTCATGAACAAATACTACAGCGATGTCATGACTCTCTATCCGCTGGTCACTTCGGGATTTACAAAATGATGCATACTCTTTCCAGAGACTATTGGTGGCCTCGTATGTACCATGACGTCAAGACATACGTACTCTCATGCCCTACATGCCACCGTGCCAAACGGCAACAAGGAAAGCCGCCAGGTCTACTCCAACCTATAGATACCCCACCTGGACCCTGGCACACAGTTTCCATGGACTTCATCACTGATTTGCCCAGGTCCAGTGGCTTCACTACTATCCTTGTGGTGACAGATCTTTTTACGATGATGGCTCACTTTATTCCCTGCATGGGATTACCATCCGCCAAAACCACAGCATCCCTCTTTATTCATCATATTTATAAAACACATGGGTGGCCCCTCGCTGTAATTTCAGACAGAGGCAGTCAATTCACATCTCGATTCTGGCGGGAACTCTTGACACTTCTCAAAGTTGATTTACACCTATCATCTGCTCATCATCCTCAAACTGAAGGACAAACTGAACGTCTCAATGCCACACTTGAACAGTATCTCCGATGCTTTGTAAACTACCAACAAGATGATTGGCTCTCTTTCCTTCCACTAGTAGAATTCGCTTATAACAACTCAATTCATGCCTCGACTCATCAAACACCATTCTTCGCAAATCTCGGCTACCATCCTTGAGCATTTCCAACGTCACTGCCTTCATCGTCGGTCCCGGCCTCTGGGAATTTTCTCAATGATTTAGCATCGGTGCAGTCTGTCCTCAAACAACAATTAGACAAAGCCAAGTTGACATACAAGGAGGTAGCTGATCGATGAAGACAACAAGGAACGACCCTACATGTGGGCGACTGGGTCTGGTTGTCCACTGAGCACCTTCCTATGTCCATACCCTCTTGGAAACTGGCCCACAGAGGACTGGACCTTTTCAGATCGCTGCCCAAATCAACCCTGTCACTTTCCGCTTGCGCCTACCTCCATCCATGAAGATTCACACAGTCTTTCACCGATCATCACTCTCTCCAGCCCCTCCTCAACACCCGCTACGCACTCAACCGCCTCCACCCCCACCAGTAATAGTGGATGGAGAAGAAGAATTCGAAATTGAAGATATCCTTGACTCCAGATTTTGCAGAGGACACCTCCGATATCTCATCCACTGGAAAGGCTGCCCGCCTGAAGACCGGAGTTGGGAACCAGCCTACAACATTCATGCACCGGCCCTCCTCAGACGATTTCACGCCCGCTTCCCTCACAAACCCGGACACTTTTACACCCATTCCCATCAAGAAGAGGGAGGTCTGGGGGAGGGGGGGTAGTGTTGTGCATGAAGCCACAACAGGAGCTACTACTCACGAGGAGGACCTGATCTTGACAGCCAAAGTCCAAGAGACCTCGCCACAGCTCGACATAAACACAAACCAGCCTGTTGCTGAGAGCTCCTCCAGGCTACAACCCACTGAACAGACGCCTGGCCCTTTAAGTCAGCCAGACTGCAAGAAGGAGGGGGCTGCCAGAAAAGAGAAAGAACAAGATGCCTCCTCCACTTCTGAAATGGAACTGATAGGACTGGAAGCTGAAGGGATCATGGGATATGTGGATTTTAAAATCGCCAAAAACAGGAGGATTCTGAAAGCCTATGATGTGAAGACAAAAAGAGAACAAGAAAGGAGAGAGGAACGAATGATGGGGGGAGATATGACATAGAGAGGAGAGGCTATCGCCATTCAGAGGTGAACATCTGTTCATCAAAGACTATCATTAAGAAGCTCGTCAGTAGAACTGTAAATCTTGTAGTTAACTAGCAATAAATAGATTTAGTTTTATTGCTCTGGTAAGTGTGGTTAATTACGACCAGAGCGACTGGGCCCCCAGCTCCTTGACAGTTACTGAGGAATACTAAAAGCAAGAAAAAGCCTTCTGTGGGTATGTCCACAGTGAAAGACAGAAGAAAGAAATGGGAGTTCAACTACTCAGTGTGGATGAAAAAATGATAACAGATGACCAAAAAATATTTTTTTAAGAAAGCCAGAAATGCTCAATTCCTACTTTGGCTCAATCTTTTTCCAAAGGAGGATCTATGACCTTCCTATCAAAGGGGAAGTACAAGCTGAAGGAGTGGGATGGCAGCTTGAAATTGATAGGCAAGTAGTCAAGAACCATATGATTAGGTTGAATAAGTTCAACTATCCAGGGCCTTATTCTATCCTTCAGTCATAAAAAACTGGTAGAAGAACTCTCAGAACCACTGTCTATTATCTTTGAGAAAACATGGAGAAGTGCCAAATGACCTGATAAAGGCTAATTTTCTTTCCATCTTTAAGTAAGGAAAAAAGAACAACAACCTGGAAACTACAGACCAGCCATCTGACATCAATCCTGGGAAATTTCTGGAGCAGATTATAAAGCAGTCAATCTGCAAACACCTTGGAAACAGTGCACTGATTACTAGATGTCAACATGGATTTGTCAAGAACAAATCATGCCAGACTAAACTGATTTTGTTCTTTTGATTGGGTAGCATCCCTGACTGACTGTTGGAATACTGTGGACATAATCTTTAGCAAAGACTTTAGCAAGACTTTTGACAAAGTGCCCCATGATTTCCTAATTAGCAAGCTAGCAAAAAGTAGGCTGGATGGTACAGGTGGATATACAGTTGGCTTCAGAATCAAACTCAAAGAGTACTCATCAACAGCCCCTCTGAAACTGGGGAAAGATAACAAGTGGGGAACTGTAGGACTCAGGTCTGGGCCCAGTGTTCTTCAACATTTTTATTAATAACTTGGAAGTAGAGGGAATGATTATCAGATTTGCAAATGGCATAAAACAGGGAGGGATAAAATTGCAAGTGAGAAGGATCTTGGAATTGTTGAAGGTCAGAAGATTCATATGAGTCAACAATGTGCTGTGGCTGCAAAAGGAACAAATGCTATTTTTGGCTGCATTAAGAGAAGTAACACCTCCAAATCACATGACATACTGGTTCCCCTTTACTCAGCACTGGTTAAGAGTACTGTGTCCTGTTCTGGGCACCACAGTTTAATAAAGATGCTGATAAGCTGGAAAGGGTTCAAAGGAAGGCAACAAGGATGATCCAGGGACTGGAAACAAAGTCCTATGAGGAGAGATTGAAAGAACTGGGCATGTTTAGCCTTGAGAAGAAAAGACTGAGGGGTGATATGATGTAACTCTATGCGTACTTGAAAGGCTGTCACAAAGATGGACAGGATCTCCTCTCAATCATCCAGAGAGCAGGACACAGAATAAAAGACTCAGGTTACAGAATGCCAGATTCTGGATAGATATCAGAACATTTTTTCTGTTAGAGCAGTATGTCAATGGAACCTAGGGAGGTTATGGGTTTTCCCATGCATTAAAAAGCAACTGGACAGCCATCTGAGATGGATGGTTAAATTTGCAGAAGACTGGACTTGACTGCCCTCTTGATCCCTTCCAACAACACTATTCTGCCCCTCTATGCCTCTTTGAAAGACCTATGTCTACCACTGCATTTAATCAGCTTGCCTTCTTCAGCTGAGTATCACAGATCTCCAATTTTCACTGTTTAGCCTGAAATGGGTTTCCAAAAGTGAAACCATATCTGATTTTTTGTCTATTGAAAAACCTAGGGACTAAGAAGAATTTCAGTTCATTTGAAAGAATTTCAAATCATTTGAAGTGTCCCACTGGCAAGCTTGAATATGACTGTAAATGGGAGCATATTTTTGTGAAAAAAATCCTCAATTTGTGACTGCAATTTGAAAATATATATTTTTGAACCAAGGTAAAATGCTTAAAAGAGAACTACTTCACACCATGCAACAAGTTAGGCTCAAATAAGGAGGGCAGGATGTCTATCCTTTTAACACTTAGGTCCCAGTATAAAAACTGAATCAAACAAAAGAAATTGGAATATGTCAAGTTCCTTTGGAGGGAGCTAGATAAAACAGTCTTTGAAAAGAAAATTACTCCTATTTTTGGGAACTGGTTGCAAATAACAGAAACAGTCCTGACTTCCAGGTCAGCTCTCATATACCAGGTCGTGTTTGGTTTTCATACTTCAGCTGTGTTTTTGGGTCTCAATATCCTCTATTGCAGGGGTGTCCAAACTTTTTGCGAGGAGGGCCAGATTTGGTGAGGTGAAAATGTGTGGGGGCCGACCATTCTTTGAACCATTAACATTAAATGCAAATGTACTATTTTATGAAAGACTAAACAAATAACTTAACTGCACTAATGTGAAGGGTGATACCGAGATCTTGACTGCATTATATAGGCGAAGTCTGGCTAAAAAAACCAGTGGTTTTGATGCACAAGATGTCACACAGGTGAAAGTCACTTAGTCTTAGAATGTCTTCTCGCACAAGAATGTCAAACCAAACAAGCTCAGCATTTTCTTAGCAAATGTTCGAATCTCTTGGAACCTGTCTTTATTCAGCAAGTTGACAAGAAGGAGCTGTTGGTGTCGACTGTGACACTTGGTGTTGCATTGCAGCTTAATGAGCTCCAGCTGCAGGTGGTCTGGAGCATCATCAGGGTCCACAGAGAAAGGAGATGAAAAAAGTGTGATCTCCTTTTCAATAGCCTCAAAATCCCAAAAGTGCTGTTGAAACTCCTCAGCCAGAGATGAGATGTCTGCTTCATACCTCCTTATTTGTACACTCATATTGTCCTACAGCGATGGGAATTGTGTGGTATTGGGCTGCGTTTGTGACAGGTGCCTTTGGAAAAGTAGCAGCTTGGTCCCAAAGGCTTTGATATGTGAATACAGTTGGCTTACCACTGCATTTTGCCCCCAAAGGCTCATGTTCAGCACATTCAGGTGTCGTGTTATGTCAACTAAAAATCCAAAATCAGCCAGCCAAACAGGATCAGATAGCTCTGGCATCAGTTGTCCCTTTTTTGCCAAGAATTGTCCGATTTCCTCCCTAAGATAGAAGCGCTGCAGTGCAGACCCCCGACTGAGCCATCTTACCTCGTTGTGATACACAACATTTCTGTATTCAGCCTGGATGTCGAGTAGAAACTGTTGAAACTGGTGGTGGCACAGGGCTTTGGAGTGAATATAATTACTAGCCTTCATCACCGGTTTCATAGCATGATCAGATGTTTGGCACAGAGAACTTGTTGGTGAATAATACAGTGGAGTTTTATAGCTTTGCCTCCTTCTTCGCTGACTTTGTTACAGTCTAGGGTTGATAATCCACTTTGCTCGCTAGCCATGGCAGGTGCGCCATTCGTAATAATCCCAGTGACTTTATTCCATGGTAGTTTCATGTCATCTATGGCAGAACAAACAGAAACAAATAAATCTGTTCCTCTTGTATGGTCCTTAAGGCTCTGGAGGTCAAGTAGCTCTTCACTCACATTCATGTCATTGTCCACTCCTCTCAAAAAAATCAATAACTGAACAGTGTCAGATGCATCCGTGCTTTCGTTGCAGGCTAACGAAAAAAAGTCAAACTCCACTCCTTTTGCCTCTAACTGTCTCTTAATAGCAGATGAAATGTCTTCAATTCTCCGTACCACAGTGTTACGAGCCAGGCAAACATTGGCAAACACTTGCTTCTTCTCAGGACAAATTTTCTCCACCATTTTCATCACACAGTCTTTAATAAATTCACCCTCAGTAAAAGGTTTGCAGTGCTTGGCAATCAGCATTGCCACCTCGTAGCTTGCCTTTGTGGCATTTTCATTTGACTCACAGGCTCTTGTGAAAAAGCGCTGCTGTGCTGTTAAAGCAGCTTCCAGTTCCTTCAATTTTTTGCCATGTTTGTTCCCAGTTAGCTTGTTGTAGTTAGCATGTTTCATCTGGTAGTGCCTCTTGATATTGAATTCCTTCAAAACAGCCACAGTCTCTTGGCAAATTCGGCAGACACAGTTGGTTCGTATTTCAGTGAAAAAATACTCCAATTTCCACTTGCCCTGGAAGCGGCGGCCCTCGCTGTCAACTTTCCTTTTTTTAGTTACAGTTGCCATTTTAGAAATGGGCACACAAGCCTTGTGTCACAAGGGTCATGCAGTGAGAGTGCTGACTCAGGTCTACTGCCATCTTCTGGTGAAATATAACCACCAGCCTTGAAGGAGCAGGAGGCAGCAGGGGACAGCTGTGGGAATCGCTGTGTGGTGAAGTGAAAAACGCCGGCCGGCGGGGATGAGTGACAGGCTGAGCTGGCGAGGAGAAAAGGCTGCGGGCTGCTCAAAATTTGAAAACGGGCCGCAACTGGCTCCCGGGCCAGACTTTGAACATGCCTGCTCTATTGGAAAGGATTCACAGACAACTACAGGGTGAACACCTGGTACTTAAAGGGTTACTGGCAGTGTTTTTTTTGTTAAAAAAAAAAGGTGCCGGAACTCAGGTGGCTGCCGGCAGTAAGCACACACATCAATCCCAAACCAAGCAGAGCAGCTTCTGGAGCAGCTATCTCTCACTATCAGATAGCAGATTGCAGACACAATAGCAGCCTGCAGGCACTATGTTAATGATGTTTGCTGCTGATCTGCTATGCCAAAATCACTTCCTAAAATCCATTGAAAAAAAGGTGCCTGAACACTGTTGCTGTTCTGCTGCGTTCTATGAAAAAAAAAAGCCCTGGTTACTGGAATGGTTGCCAGTTTCTGTTTCTGAAATCAGAGGACTAATTGCCTCTTTGGAATCCAGTAACCTCCAGAAGAGGGCATACTGCCTCCTGACCAATATAAAGCCTTCCCTGAATGGTGGGCCCCAGTTCTAGCTAGATAGCTCTCACTGATTAATCAACAGGTCTGATCCCACCTGGTTGGATATTAAGTATTGTAGTACCCATTTATAAAAGAGGGGACAGAATGGACCCACAAAATTACAGACCTACAAATTTATTGGACATGTCAGCAAAACGTTAAAGTATATTTCCTATTAAAACTGGAAGACTGGGTGGCTGAGGAGCAAATCTTACACCCAGGACAAACAGGTTTCTGAAAAGATCTCAGAAAGCTTTTACAGCAACTGGGGCAATACTGCAAGAAAGAAGATCTTACTATAAATTATACAAAGGCTAAAGTAATGGCTTTAGGAAAAAGCCTAGAATTTCATCTTGAAGCATCTTTGGTAATTCAATTAAACAATGTCATTCCTTTAAATACCTGGGAGTTACTTTCAAGGATACCTTGAACTGGAAACTTTATCTGGTAATGGTGAATCTACAGCACTAAGGATCGTAGGGTCAATTTTGCATTTTTTCACACCAAGGATGAATGCCTGATTGACCTAGAACTGAAGCTATTTAAAAGTAAGGTCATTCCTTACCAGAAGTATAGGGATGGAACAAGGGATATCCATCTAGCCTGGAGGTAAATCAAATCACTTTCTAAGACACATCCTTGGTCTTCCTGGGGTCACCTCGGCTACCCTGTTGAGAGTTGAAACAGGGCTCCCCTCCGGGCTTATGCAGTTATTGGGATAGAAACATCTTGTCTTGTCCCAGTTCTTCAGGTCACAAAGAATTTAAATGGTTATTATCAAAATATTCCAAATGTTCTAGAGTTTTAACCCCATCATCCATAGATATTCCATCCTTGATGATATTCTAGGTGCTACAGCTTACAACTGTCACCTCAAGGATTGGATCTACTATTCAAATATTTGTTGTTGTTAGTTGCAAAGTCATGTCCAACCCATCACGACCCCATGGACAACATTTCTCCAGGCCTTCCTGTCCTCCACAATCCCCTGGAGTCCACTCAAGTTCACACCAACCGCCTCAGTGACTCCATCCAGCCACCTCATCCTCTGCCACCCCCTCCTTCTTTTGCCATCTATTGTTCCCAGCATTAGACTCTTCTCCAGGGAGTCCTTCCTTCTCATTGGGTGACCAAAGTATTTGAGTTTCATCTTCAGGATCTGGCCTTCTAAGGAGCAGTCAGGGTTGATCTCCTCTAGGACTGACCGGTTTGATCACCTTGCAGTCCAAGGGACTTGCAGGAGTCTCCTCCAGCATCACAACTCAAAGGCCTCAGTCCTTTGGTGCTCAGCCTTCCTTATGGTCCAGCTTTCACAGCCATACATTGGAACTGGGAAAACCATCGCCTTGACTATACGCACTTTTGTTGGCAGGGTGATGTCTCTGCTTTTTAGTATGCTGTCTAGATTTGCCATAGCTCTCCTCCCCAGTAGCAAGCATCTTTTAGTTTCTTGGCTGCAGTCCCCATCTGCAGTGATCTTGGAGCCCAGGAAAATAACATCTGTCACTACCTCCATTTCTTCCCCATCTATTTGCCAGGAAGTGAGAGGACTGGATGCCATGATCTTAGTTTTCTTAATGTTGAGTTTCAGGCCAACTTTTGCACTCTCCTCCTTCACCCGCATCAAGAGGCTCTTTAGTTCCTCTTCACTTTCTGCCATGAGAGTGGTACCATCTGCATATCTGAGGTTGTTGATATTTCTCCAAGCAATCTTAATTCCAACTGGTGATTCATCTAGCCCTGCCTTTCTCATGATGTGCTCTGCATATAAGTTAAATAGGCAGAGGGACAGTATACAGCCTTGCCAAACACCTTTCTCAATTTTGAACCAATCAGTGGTTCCGTGTCCAGTTCTCACTGTTGCTTCTTGACTCGCATATAGGTTTCTCAAGAGACAAATAAGATGGTCAGGTACTCCCATCTCTTTAAGAACTTACCACAATTTGTTGTGATCCACACAATCAAAGGCTTTAGCGTAGTCAATGAAGCAGAAGTAGATGTTTTTCTGGAACTCCCTAGCTTTCTCCATGATCCAGCGTATGTTGGCAGTTTGATCTCTAGTTCCCCACCCTCTTCAAAATCCTGCCTGTACTTCTGGTAGTTCTTGGTCCACATACTGCTGGAGCCTAGCTTGTAGGATTTTGAGCATCACTTTGCTAGCATGTGAAATGAGTGCAGTGAGTGCAATGGTGCACATTCTTTGGCATTGCCCTTCTTTGGGATCGGAATGTAAACAGATCTTTTCCAAACCTGTGGCCACTGTTGAGTTTTCCAAGTTTGCTGGCATATTGAGTGTAGCACTTTTACTGCATCGTCTTTTAGATTTTGACTAGGTCAGCTGGAATGCTGTCACCTCCACTAGCTTTTTTGTTGCTCAGACTTCCTAAGGCCCATTTGACGTCACATTCCAGGATGTCTGGCTCGAGGTCAGTGACCACCCCATCATGGTTATCAGGGACGTTAAGCTCTTTCTTGTATAGTTCTGTGGAATCTTGCCACCTCTTCTTAATCTCTTCTGCCTCTCTTAGGTCCCTGCCATTTTGTTCCTTTATCATGCCATCTTTGCATGAAACATTCCCTTCATATCTCCAATTTTCTTGAAATGATCTCTGGTCCTCCCTATTCTATTGCTTTCTTCTATTTCTTTGCACTGTTCATTTAAGAAGGCATTCTTATCTCTTCTAGCTATTCTTTGGAATTCTGCATTCAATTGAGTGTATCTTTCTCTTTCTCCCTTGCCTTTTGCTTCCCTTCTTTCCTCAACTATTTGTAAAGCTTCTTTCTTTTTCTTTGGAATGGTTTTAGTTGCTGCCTCTTGTACAATGTTGCGAACTTCCATCCATAGTTCTTCAGGCACTCTGTCTATCAGATCTAATTCCTTAAATCTATTTGTCACCTCTACTCTATATTCATCAGGGATATGATTTAGGTCATACCTGAGTAGCCTAGTACTTTTCCCTACTTTCTTCAATTTAAGCCTAAATTTTGCAACAAGAAGCTCATGATCAGAGCCACAGTCAGCTCCTGGTCTAATTTTTACTGACTGTATAGAGCTTCTCCATCTTTGGCTGCAGAGCACATAGTCAATCTGATTTCTGTGTTGACCGTCTGGTGATGTGCATGTGTAGAATCGTCTCTTGGGTTGTTGGAAAAGAGTGATTGCTATTACCATTGTATTCTCTTAACAAAATTCAACCAGCTTGTGCCCTGCTTCATTTTGTCCTCCAAGGCCAAACTTGCCTGATATTCCAGTTATCTTTTGGCTTCCTACTTTAGCATTCTAATCCCTCATGATGATAAGGACATCAGTTTTTGGTGTTTATTCTAGAAGGTTTTGTAGGCCTTCATAGAACTGGTCAGCTTCAGCCTCTTCAGCACCAGTGGTTGGGGCATAGACTTGGACTGTTGTGATGTTGAATGGTTTGCCTTGGATTCGAACTGAGAGCATCCTGTCATTTTGGAGATTGTATCCCAGTACTGCTTTTCCTACTCTTTTATTGTCTATGAAGGCTACTCCATTTCTTCTGAGGGATTCTTGCCCGCAGTAGTATACCTGATGGTCATCTGAATTAAATTCACCCATTCCTGTGCATTTTAGTTCACTGAGTCCTAAGATGTCGATGTTCAGTCTTGTCATCTCTTGTTTGACCACATCCAGCTTGCCTTGATTCATGGATCTTACATTCCAGGTTCCTATGGAGTATAGATCTTTGCAGCATTGGACTTTCCTTTCACCACCAGATACATCTGCAACTGAGTGTCCCTTCGGCTTTGACCCAGTCGCTTCATTCTTTCTGGTGCTACTAGTACTAGCCCTCCACTCTTCCCAGTAGCATATTGGACACCTTCTGACCTGAGGGGCTCATCTTCTGGTGTCATATCTTTTTGCCTTTTGGTACTGTCCATGGGTTTTTCATGGCAAAGGTACTGGAGTGGGTTGCCATTTCCTTCTCCAGTGGATCACGTTTTGTCAGAGCTCTATGCTATGACCTGTCCATCTTGGGTGGCCCTGTACAGCATAGTTCATAGCTTCATTCAGCTATGCAAGCCCTTTTGCCACGACAAGGCTGTGATCCCTGAAGGAGACCCTAATAGAGCAATCATCAATTTTAAATTCCAAAGCAGCACCTTACTATAAACTACTTAAGCATGATCATTTTAAATCTATTTAATCAGCATGTCTAATTTCAACCTTAGGGTGGCTTTACAGCCCTGGTCTTTCAGATCATGCATACAGCTTCCTTGTTTGGTTGATATTCTCAAGTTCCATTGGAACATAGTGTCTGTTTAAGTGGATCCCTCAAAGCAGAGAATCTTAGTCCTTAGATTATCTATTGCTCACTGTATAGAGAGCTGCAAGACAAACTTTTGCCCAGTATTTTATCTGCTGTCTGATTGTTATGCATGGTCTGATTGTTAGAAAATATTATTTCTGTTATCAGACTTTGATGCACATGTGTCATACATAGTCTCTCTCTTTGCCTTTGCAGCTAAGAAGATAAGACCTAGGAAGGTTTCTTGATGCATGACCAGTCAACTTTTACTTTTTATCCCCTTTTTACTATTCCAATTTTAATTAACTTGTCAGATCAGTTTTAAAGTTCTTCTTTGTTAAATTGTATCTTATGGCTCTGTAATGGCCTATGGCTTAATACAATAAACTACCTTGTGACTCTTGAATATTTTGAATTATAGAATATTCATGCTTTAGTTAAGAAGCTGTATGTACACTTTTGAAAAATGTGCAAAATTATGCACTTTTGTGGTTCAAAATGTACCATTTCCCCATTCTAGCAAAAAGAAAAAGAATTTGCAAATGAGAAAGAAGGTAAGATGAAACAACCTGCAAAGTGTGGTTCAGAGAATCCCAGAAAATTCATGTATTCTGCAGAGATGAGGCCCAGCCCTCTCAAGTTAGTCTTCTCAGCTATCTATTCTAGGTTTGTAATAGGAGGGAATGAATGGAATTAGCAGAGGCCTCAGAACTGTCAAAGTCACCATGTGACAGATCATGGGAACCAAACTATCTTGCAGCAGGAGGGAGATATTCTAGAACAGGAAGGGGAAGAGATCAAGGGTAGGTCTTAAGACTTTTCAAGAAGTGGCAGGCCAAGAAAGTGGTCAAATTCAGAACTGTCCACCATTCTTGCCATCTATCAGGCAAATAGTGTGAGCCACCCTGAGTACAGACAAATTCTTTCTGAAAGATTGGGGAAGAAAGGAATGTTCCAGTTTGGATTCACCTCTTCACATTCACAGATGCTGCTCCCACATATCAAAGGGATCATAACTTTATGTCTGCAAACCTCTAGAGCTCAGTAAAGGCCTAAGCTTCAAAGGTTTTGCTTCAGTCCACTAGAGAGAGAAAAGTGGGAGAAGAGCCATTCTCTTGACACATTCCTAGTTCTCTTAATTCCAGAAAATTCTAGGATTTGTCTTGAAGTAAAATCTGTTGTAATTTTTGATCAGATGTGATCTTAAACCCTTGTACCTTTACAATTATTTAAGATAATTCTGGGGCCTCACTTGGTAACTGGCTCCATCATCACTGGTACATCAGCTCAGCCATCACTGTCCATGCACTGGGGGAAAGACCTGAAAATGCAAGCAAGTTCTATATGGATATTATTCTAAACTGTTTGTGGACAAGCCTGAGAGTAAAAAGCAAACTCCATGTATTGAGGTCTTTTCCCTCAATACATGGATAGTAAGCCAGGGATAAAGTGGAATGAAATGAAAGCCAGAAAACATGTCCACACTTTCTTCTTCTTCCTCACCTCCCTGAGACACTGTAAAGGGCGGAGTACAAAATTAATTAATTAATTAATTAATGCAAGGCAAATGTATGGTTTTTCTTTTAATTCTTGTTAATGGATTGGAGAGAATCAGAATCATAGAACAGTAGAGTTGGAAGGGGCCATGGAGGCCATTGGGTCCAACTTCCTGCTATTGCAGGCCACCAATTGATACCATCCCACTCAGATGGCTGCCCAGAAGCCATATAAATAGATAGGAGTTTCCATTCAGGATGTGTGAATTGTGTTTAATTTGGTCTGTTTGTGTTTTCTTGATTGTCAGGCAATATCTGATCCATTGTCCACACATTGATGGATTGAGATCCCATCTCTCCTTTAAAAAATATACAAAAATTGCCACAGTTTATGGAACTATTGTAAAATCAATAAGCAGAATGCACAGAAGAGCAATGGCTCTACAGTAGAAGTTGAGAATAGATCAGAGAGCTATAAAATGTGTTTTTATTTAAAAATGAACTATACATCAGCATATTTTGCAGCAATTGTTAATTGTGCATTACCAAATTTGCATGCAATTCTAGAACATTTAAAAAAATGGTCTACAAGTCCACAGACCTGTGTAACTCAGGAAAACTGATCTTTTGCAGATTCTGCAGGTTGAAGCCATAGAAACTGATGCCAGTCTGATGAATCACACATTTTTCTGACATCCCTAGATCCCACTGAAATCATTTGGACAAATTAGCCATGACCTATATCCCACTGCTTTCATTAGAAATTCTATGCAACTAATTTAAAGTTATCTATGCAGAGCATTTAAGATACACTCATGGTCCCTCACTCATGGAAGCTTGCTGGTCCTTTCCATGATACTGACATCCTACAGGGTCTTGCCAGTATTTCCCAGCCATTTTTACAGGGAGGTTTGTTGTTTGTTTGTTTTTGTTTGAGTGAAAGAGAAGTCATCTATTCTTTCAGGAGTGCTACAAAAGGGCAATATAGGTTTTGCAATAATGCTATACTACAGTACCATTTGTACTTCAGTAAAAGAGGATATAATATGGCAGCATAAAACCCTTCCCAGGGACAGGGGGGATGCATGAAGGACAGACTCTTAGTCTGAAAAAGCCTCAAGTACATTGGTGAGCTTCTCAGGTGGAGAAGCCCTTAGTCCAAACCCAGGCCAACACTAGTATAAATCAAATAAAGCTCATGCATTCTCCTCTCCCCTCCCGTCCAGAAAATTTCTTTTTAATGGAGATTACAGAATACGGAATTTGACCTTATGGAAAACATTGCAGAAAAAGAGGAAGCATAAGCCATTTTTGTTTCTTGTTCTGCCACTTTGGCATAACATTAGATGCTTTACTAAGACAACAGAGGCATGAACAAGATTTCTACATTTTCAGGGCTAGGCAATATTCTCTAATAACATTAAGTGTCAGTATATTTTGCCTTGAGGCCATTGCCTTTTGGGAGAAACTGCATAGATAAATAAAATATCTCTCCTTTGGGAATCGTGCAGCTGCAGTGACATCTATAGCTAGGTAACTAAGCTTCGTCTTTCTCTTAAATATACTTGTATTGGGAGTCAAACTGTGGCCTCCTGTAGAGCTACTGTGCCTCTGGGAGAGAGCCAGAAGGGCAAGGAAACAAAATTAATCTCTCGATGTTTCAGTCTAATCTTCTCTCCAGAGAGCTACAATTTAAACGCTGTAGACAAAGTCAGCGTATAACTGTGTATAAGGCAGAAGGAATATATATTTTCCCAATTCCAAGTATCCCTGGCAGTGCAGAGAAAAGAAACCCCAATTCATACTCCTTTGTCATGTTCTTGTGGCTGCCAACACAGCTCTTTTCATGCTGTTTCCCTGCCTCCCCCACCTTTTGATAAATGATGCAGGCATTAAGGTTTAGCTGCTGCTGGAGAAGAAATCCAGCAGTATCAAATTTAGCTGCTGTCAGTGCTCTCATATCCTCACCACTATGGACATATGGGATAGCTGTTAGTCATCTCAGTGAATCATTTCACTGCTGCTGCCGCCCCCCCCCCCCCGCATTGAATAGAAGACTAATAGAGGGATAAGTCTGTATCACTTCCCATTTGTATAAGGGAAGATTTGGTATCATAGAAACTTTGGGACTTCTGCTTCATTTGAGAGCCAACTGGGCAACTAGGTTCCCTCAATACTCCAACATAACAGCAAATATGCCTCTCATACATGCATTTCAATGGACTAGATAATTTCTCTCCTATGTATTAAAATGTTGACCCACTGTGTGGCTGCTGAGAAAAGGCAAGTTCCATAACTAGAAAAGGCATTGAAAATAATACTGCCAATATCATACTGTCCTTATACAAATCTATGGTGCAACCCCACTTGTATTTCGTGAAGTTCTTCTTGCCAGACTTAAAAAAGGACATTACTGAGTTGCAAAATTGCATAAAAGGACAACTAAAATAAACAAGGCTCTGGAACGACTCAATTATGAGGAAAGGATGTAACATCTGAGATTATTTAGCTTGGAAAATGAGGGAGATGTGCTAGAAGAGACTTAAAGGAGATGCTGTAAGGAGAGTCTTGAGACAGCTGAAAAAATCATGCATGGTGCAGAGAAAGTGGATAGGGAGACATGTTTCTCCCTCTCGCATAACACTAGGACCTGGGTCATCCCATTAAACTGATTGGTGGGAGATTCAGGAATGTATCATCATCATCATCATCACATTGCAATTACATCCCAACTTTTTTTGTCTTGTGAAGAACCCAAGATGTCTTACATAGCTCCACTTTATCCACACAGCAACAGTCCTGTGAAGTAGATGGGGCAGAGTGTCTCTGGCTGGCTCAAAGTCATGCAGCCAAAGTCATGGCTGAGTGTGGACTAGAACCTGGATGTTCTGCCCCCCAACCCCAGTAAAACACTAACCACCATGCTAAACTGGCTGGCAAATGTCTTCTGATAAAATGAAGTTTGATTGACTGCAAGCCCAAGGCAATTAAACATGCTCTACTATATCTAAGGCTGCCTCCAGAGGACATGGGGTATCAATGAGGCAGGGAAAAATTACTTCACCATGGTGTCTTTGGTGCAGTTGATCATGGTTATTGCAAATCATACTTCTAAAACTACTTTCCATCTTGGTTTAAATATTTATACTTATTAACAGGTTAAAGGGGAAAAATGGAATTTAGTGTCCCTGTCTGCATAGGGTCTTAGTCAGAGAATCTTTTGAATTAAAATGAGGCCAGGCCTTAAAATGTCAGTCACAGAATTCTTATGATCTTCACCAGCTCCATTTATTCTGCCCCTCCAGCTGGATTAGCCTAGAACTCCCACCATTCCACCAGCAAACATATCTGATCAGCATCAGATTGGGGAAAGTTGATATTCAACAAGTTCTTTACTTTGCTTACTTGGAAGTAAGTTCTATTGTATGCAATGTGTGAACTTTTTCTACTGACTAACAAAACTAACAAAACGAAACTAAAAAATCATCAATCATCAAAAGCATCAGACCTACTGGGTCAGCCCCCCATACTTTTTCTTTTTATGATAATCCTTAAACATATTTAAATCTATGCATATATATCTCCTTTCGACTATAGCTTTATAGCTTAAGACATAGTTGCATATTGATATCCTTGCAACCACTTAACATTCTGTTAGGTATGCAGAAAAAGAAAATATTCCTAGTACATAACGTGAATTCATTGACCTTTTGTTAACAGAATCCAAATTATGGACAAAGTATCTATGCAAAGTAGGGCCTCTTGGAAAAATGGTTCCTATTTCTCTTTGACTTTAAAGAATTGAATAAAAGTTCTGTTAAACTCATTTCTGTATTGTTTATTGAATTGATTCATTTATTCATCAATTGCCTGATAAATCTGTTTCTCTGGGCATTATACAGTACATTTTAAAACATAATAACCTAATAAAATAAAATTACAATTAAAAATAACACAATATAAAACCAATAAACATGTTGGCACAGCATAAAATATAACATAAATACAGAGCTTAAAGCTACCAGCAGGTGCAAGAGCTAGAACTGCTCTGCAGGGACTTAAGCAGTGGATCTAAAATATTAAACACAGAAAAATGCTTATATGCTTTTTTGTTTCTGTGCATGCATCTATAGTGCATGCACAGAAACTAAATTTCATCTATAGTGACTCACTAAAGTTGTAAGTGAAAAATGGTGATTATGTTTGAAATGCTTAATGAATGAAATGCTTAATGAAATATTCATCAAGACTCTTGTAACTCAAAACTTTTAATGAAAAAAATCCTACTGGATAAACGTTGATGTCCTCAATCAGAGTGCCCTTAAATGCTCTCACTGTCAGTTGCATCCTTACACATTCCAATCATTCACAGATGACCTGAAAAAAAAGATTAAACAAAACCAAAGCTAGCAAGAGTGACTTGCTGAGCCTGACAGACTGGAATGTATCAAATTGGAAGCTGGCCACAGTGGAAATGGGTTTGAAGCTCTTCATTCATGAGGGACAAGAATGCTGAGGTAGCCTGAAGTCTTCGCTGTATTTACAAAATATATGCTGCTAGCACAATTCTTCCAGCATACATTCTAGAATGTTCTATCTAGAATGTTCTGATCAGCTTACTTATTTTGACAACATTAGTAGAGATATTTTTCTAACATTTTTAATGAAAACTATTTCATTATTCAACACCCCTAAATGAAACTATATCCATTTAAAACAAAAATCCAGTTTAACACCTTGGCTGCATTCACACAACATGGCAAGCAATATGCATGGGTATCATGGTTTACATTTTTTGTTTACCCATGATCTGCCTTACAGAGAAGCAAGTGGTCTCTATATTATTGTATTTCCATCCTTCCAGCTCAAGTCTTCCTATTGTGTCTCAGTCATTGTGCCTGAAATTCAGTCTCAAGGAGCATCACTTCCTGCCTATGCTGTTTGCCTCTTCTTCATTGATCCATACACAGAGGCTGGATGGCTGGAGTGGCTCCTTCAGTTACCACTCTTTCCAGGGGACTCCATGGTAGAAGCATGCCAGGGACATATTACTTTTGGTACTAATACAAAGGTTGCCCCAAAACATAATACTTGAAGAGCTAATTGAGAAGTGGCATAGTGTGGTCTTAAGGGAAGAATTTCTAGATATATAGCTGCATTTTGAGGAGTGGGACAAAGTGGAGTGTGGGGGAACTGATACTAGAATAATAATACTCCAAGGAGGTAGTTCATTAATATTCCCATTAATTTATGACTGGAAAATTGATATTGAAGATAATAATTTGCTCAAAAAGAGTTTGGGCCAAAACTGAAGTTTCTTGGCTTTCACTCCAACTTTTCAACTTTAATCTGAATTATGATTATCTAGAAGAGGAACTTGTGCTGATTATTATTATGATTTAAAGATTTAATCTAAATAAAAAGCAGCTTACTACACACACACAGACACACACACACACTTTTAAAGTACAATTAAAATTAATCAAAATAACCATTTAAAAGGATAGCAGCTAATAATTCATATGTAACAAGTCAATACTATTTTGAAAGAAAAGGAAAGGAAAGGAAAGGAAAGGAAAGGTAGGTTTTCTAAGCCATACATAGTTTTCTGTGATTTCAGAAGTATAAGCTGCTACTAAAAAGTCCCTGTCTGCTACCTGTCTATCTGATATTAATCTAGTTCCATCAAATATCTACAAAATCACAGATGAGCTATTGCAGGATATTTTTTCTTTCCATTGGCTGCTGTCTTGCCAGCTGTGCTCACTCTCAGCCCTGAAGACAGCTCATGACTTTGTTTAGATGTTTCTGCCAACCTATTACTGTATTGACTTCATGGCAGCCAAAACATACATTTGTGATCTCATTTTCCCCCATGCACTTCTTCCACTCAATCAAACATGCACACAGGCTTCCACAAAACAGAAGAATGCTTTTAAGCTTTGGTGCTGTTCTTGGGAATCTTGTCACAGGAAATCCCTAGTCCTTTTAAGGGCAACTACAGTTCTCTTTCTTTCTCTTAGAATGTAGTGTAATACCTAAATACACATAAGCTTGAAAAATATTTTTTGATAAAAGCGGGTAATCTTTTTAGCAACTCCTTTAAAACATGAAATATTTAGTGGAATAGTGTCTGTGGTGATGCAAAAACTTGGATTTTTAATTTGGATTTGATTGCTCACCATGATTCTTTTTTTAAAAGGTGCAACTGTCACCCTCAATTAACATCAAATGACATTTCTTGCTGCAGACACGGAACAGCCAAATGCTTCTAATGTTTGATATCCTGAGAGCCTTACCAAAAATTAGACCTAAATTTGTCTGCATCTACCTGCTGCCTTATATAAAGACCTATAATCTCACTGCTGCTTAAATTTTTAGCTTTTTTCTATTTCCTAATTATAATTAGATGAATAAGAATATAAGAAGACCCATGCTGGATGGGACCAATGGTCTATCTAGTCCTTTGATAGCACTGCCTCACTCTGTTTTCATTGTGGCTAAACAGCCACAGGTACCCACAAGATACCTGAAACAGGATGGGTACAAGAGTTCTGTCTGCCCAAGCTTTTCAGCAATTGGTATTATGTAGGCAAGTTTCCTCTGATAACAGAGGTAGCACAAAGCCAGCAAGCCATTGTCAATCTCCTTCTCCTCCATGAATTTAACCAATCTGTTTCAAAGCCTTACAAATTGGTATCCATCACTAGGTTCTGTGGCAGTGAATTCCATAGTTTAGAAAATATGATAGTGTAATATGATGTTAAAGAACAAATTGTTGTATATGAGGATCAAAACTCAGTGGCAGAGTATATGAATTCCTGGCATCTTCCATTAATTTCCTGGCCACTTTATTTCTTATGATAACTGCCTAGTATAGATAGTTGGCATAGTATAATCATGAAGACAATAATGTAAGAAGCTAGCAATTGTTCTAATTCAAATCTCAGGTCAGGCATTAACTCTCTAGAAGGTATCCCAAGTACTTATCCCTGTCCTGGACAGTAGAATATGTGCAGAAGTATATATAAGACTTTATCCCTATTCATTATCCTTATAATGCATTGTTTCTCTCCTTTAAGGACTTAGTTTGCTGTGAATGGCAGAATGGTTTTATTGTATTTTCCTATAAATAAATTTTCCGGGCAGCTAGGGGGTGATCAGATTTGGTTGAATTCAGTTGAAGAGGAAGTGCTGCAGTCTTCTGACTGACAGCTATGAATATCCACCAAGTTCCTGCTAGACGGATGACAATTTAGAAGAGCTCATTCTAGTAGGTTTGTGGAAACCACTATAAATGTCTTTCAGATATCCAATCAGGATGCTGTTTCCCATGACTTTTTCAGTGCTTAATTTGTATTTTTCTGTTTTTAACATTTTTTCTATTGTTCTATTTATTTTATTGCTTCAATTGAATTGATTTTTAAATATAAAGAGGATATAATTTTTTAAATCATACAATAGAATGACCAGCTGTTCCTGTAAATGTGCTTTAAGGCTGACATCTTATGCATACTTTGGAAAAAACTCCAATTATTTCCAAGTGCACATGCCCGGAAGAGAGCAGCATGACTGTCATCAAAGTTCTGTACAAAGCTTACAAGCATTTTAAAGCCAATCTGGATTATTTCACAGAAAACAAATCAGATTGCATGGTCTGATCACCAATGAACATTTGTCTATGGTTCGTTACTTCAGACTACAGGTCACATCTGCATGCATAATACTTCTAATCAGCATTTACTCAACATTTCCTAATAGGATTTTATTAATACAAGTGCTTCTGACTGTATATTTTCATATGTCAGACATAGCTAGTGTAGTTCAGAATGTTACACACAGTTATACTTAATTGAATAGCTCCAACAAATCATACAGGGAAAGGGACACCACTGTGCTGAAATAGATGGCATGACTAAACAGTAGAAAGTTTTGCACAAAAATACATTTACAGATTGATTGATTTTTATTTTTATATATCATTCCATTCCCACAGGCTTTGGGTGGTTTACAAGAAATTAAAAGCAACAGCAATTTGAATTTAGATTTTTTTAAAAAAGCATATTAGGTAAAACTAGTCTGGGAACTAAACTGGGAAGGCTTGGCAGAATTTTTGAAACATAGATGCCTTTAGCTGTTTGCTATGTTTCTATTCATTTATTCCCTGACACCTCTGCTCACTTGCTTCACTTTGCCATTGTCTTCATCTCATGTGCATGTCACATTTAGAATAGTATAATTCAATAATATAATTAATCTGTTTTTCTGCCTTATTTTCAGAATGCTTTAGAATTTTTCCCAGTAGTGCTCCTCATTTCACTTACCCTGTGCTACTGCTCAACAACTTCACTGCAACCCATTCTTTACATGGATATGTATATAATAAATGTGTTTCTCATTCCAAGCACTAATATGGAAACAAGCTTGCTTAGCAAAAGTAATTTTATCAATGATACAGTGGTTTGTAATGCCCTGAATTTGAAGCAGTAACAAGGTTGCACTTAACTTTTGTAAAAAGAATAGTAATTAGTGCATTACTACTCCTGATTTTATGCTGTAATCCTATGCACTCTTACTTGGGGGTTAATCTAACCAGATTTCAGGGTACTGGCTTATTTCTGATTAAACATGAAGTAACTGTGGAGAGGGACTGCAGGTGGCGCAGTGGTTTAAACAGCTGTGCTGCTGGGCTGGTTGATTGAAAGGTCGCCGGTTCGAATCTGCACACGGGGTGAGCTCCCGTGCGCTGTCCCAGCTCCTGCCAACCTTGCAGTTCGAAAGCATGCAAATGCAAGTAGATAAAAAGGTACCACTTCGGTGGGCAGGTAACAGCGTTCCGTGCACTTTGGTGTTTAGTCATGCTGGCCACATGACCACGGAGACTGTCTGCGGACAAACGCTGGCTCCCTCGGCTAGGAAACGGAGATGAGCACCGCCCCCTAGAGTCAGGCATGACTGGACGTAATGTCAAGGGGAAACCTTTACCTTTACCTTTTTAACTGTGGAGAATAATATTTTGAATACACGTATAAGCACACAAAAGCCATCAAACACTTCTCTGGAGTCCCTTAAAATTTTGCAGATGCAAAAATATTTTTACTTGTGTAAAAAGTGCCAGGTAAAAAATAAATTAAAAAGAGATATTATGACTCACCATCTGAGCTGGTAAGTGCTGCAGCAGCAGGGATAAGCTGTCCTGGAACATGCAAGTTCAGATGAAATAGTAAGATTACAGAGAGGCATTCTTGATTGCTGCTTTCTAGCTATAGAAACTCCTTTCATTATAGACCCTCAAAAATGCAAACCTGGGAAGAATTACTTATTGGAATATTGTGCTAGAAATGACATCACTTCTGAAAGTTATCCAATATTACAAATAATATACCACAAAGTTACAAGAAGTGACCCACTTTGCCATTATACCTAAGGTCAAGAGACAGGATGTCTTGTATGACATAAAATGACTATGAACTTATCCAAGGACCAGTGTACTGTAATGTCAGGCCTGCACTGGGGACAATTGGGTTCATTTGCCCACTCTACCAGGAAACCTTTTGGGGGGCCTTGGTCTAGTCATAGGATTATTTTGAAGATAAAATGGAGTGTGTACAGAGGGAGAGAATATTGAGACTCTTGGAGAACAGATTGGATATACATCTGCAGTAAACAGGGGTTGGGATCCTGAGGTACTCATGCTGATTTCCCTGATCCCCCCCAAAGTACAGCAAGAGAGAGATTCACTTTTCAACACAACCAGACTTCTTTTGCATTGCAAGCAGATGGAAGCTAGCCTCATATGCCTGATGCCCTGTAAAGATGCAGGCACTGGCCCCATCCTGGCCATCCCTTTATAGGACAATGGTAGAAGAGGGTGATGCACAAAATCATCACAACAAATTCATAATCAATCTTCAAATCATATATCTAAGAAAGAAACATAATTGAACCACAAGAAAAAAAACTTTCATGAGCTGTCTATTTAACTGCCATCCATAAATAGCCAGAACATTGAAGGAATAGATGATACAACCATCTTCACATGTCTAATGGTAAAAATAGATTTTGTCAAAATTACATTTAGCAACCAGCCATTGCAAAAGAAATCTAGTTTGTTGACATATGCTCATTCTTATGTAACAAAGGCCTCTAGCTAGATACCCATTCATTTTGCTTGACTTAGCCTTTCATTTGAAATGCAACTTTATCAATCAAATGTGATAGCTCTGCAGGTTCTGCTTCCCATCTAGAGACCTCGGGGAAGATTTCATCTTGCCTCACAGCTCACTAGCTTGTAACATTCTTCTTTCCCCTGATTTGCTGAAACCATAAAAACTCTCATTGACTAAAATAGCAAGTTTATATAGACTAGCTATCATGGGAAAACTGAAGAGTCTCTTTCATGGAAGATAAATCAAATGTGACTATAAAGGTGTCTTTATGGCCTTTATGAATGGATATCCATGCTAATATGATTTCACCTGTGACAGATAAAGCAATGCTGTCCTATATTCTAACAAATGTATTACATTAAGATGGTTACTACATCATAATGCTGTAATATACTCAGCAAAGACAAGCTGCTTTCTAGCGATCTCATATCAAGCAATCTGGGATAGATTAGAAATGGATTCAGGGCCAAATGTTCAAACAAATTTACCCACTTTACCCCCTTTAAAAACGATATGCAAACCAAAACACACTTGCTTAGTGAAATCTATACTTCATATAAGTGCAAAGTGCAACCAAAAACATGTGCGTAAAAATGTGTGCATTAGGGGAGGTTATTCATAAAAATGTATTATATCAGGATAAAATCATTGGCAAAAACCAATACAAAGAAATGTGCATGAAAAGACAAAAGACTTTTTGTTCCTATTCTTGCACTTAGCGCATCCTGAACGGAGCAGTATAGATAAATAGGACACTTGGTAAGGGGAAAAGAATGATGATAGACCAATGGCATGCCAGTTCTCAGGTCTTGCCTACTGATGCACAGAGAGCCTGTGAGGAAAATAAAGAACAAACCAAATAACAAAACAGAGAGAAATTCATCCCTTTCATGATCAATTCAGTTAAGTTTGTGAAAATAACACCAAGTAAGAATAAAGTCTTAGATGGCCGTTATTTTTCCACTTGCCAGCAATGGGACTGTCACCAATGTTAAGGTTCCTATTTGTTGAGAAACAACCTAGAAAGAGAGCTGGGCCATTACAGGGAGAGGAACAGTTGGAGTCCCTTTCCATTTTTTGGGTCAGTTGTTTCCACTGCTCTATCTTCCTCTGTCCTCAGTCATCAAATCGCCTATGCCACTAATTCCTTGGCCCAATGCTTTCCATGGAAATTCATCCATCTTGCAATTAGGGATGGATGGTCAGTTTCTCTTTTTCCCACATTATTAAAAAAAATGCTCCTCAAATTCTTTCCATCTTGTTCATGAAGAAATGTGTGAATATAAGCAAGTTTTTAGTTAGACAATGAAATGTGTAAAATTCTCTCCTATCTACACCAGTCAAATTCATCAGAAACAAAAATGCAGTAGAGAGCGGGGGAATGGGATGCTCCAATGCTCATTTAACACTGCTGCTAACATGACTGAATATGCAGGGACCCTGGCTTTTAAGAGCTAAATACTCAGAATCCTGAACTTGTATGGATGAATGTCAGTTTCTTCTTCTTACACAGTTGCTTTGTTTAGAAAAAAAAAACCTCACATTCCCTGTAATCTATTTATGGGTAATTTTGGTAAGCTCTTCTTATAAAGTGAAAGAAAACAAAAATGAAATTCTAACCCTAGTTGCATGCATTTAAGTTTTTCAAAATCAATGGGACTTAAATTTAGTTATAACTAATGAGAAAGGGTTCATAAGATGAAAAAATTAAAGTCAGATTGTCCCCCACCCACCAGGGTGGAATGAATGAACAAAATTTTCTCATAAAGAAGTTCTTTCATTGAATCTTCAGCTCTCCAAATTCTCAAATATATCTTCACTAGAGTGCCGCCATCTAATTAACAGCAAAGATATGTTGAGAAGCTCTGGTGGAACCAAATTCATACCTATTTGTTGTATAATCTGGTTTGGGATAAAGAACAACAACCACATATGGATGATGATATCACTTCAAGGGAGGAGCCAATCATGCCACAGGGTGTTCTTTGCTTTACCAAGCCTCATACTAGACTTGATGGGTGAACAGACTTTAAGCTTGTTAAGATCTGCCTTGCTTTTCATTAGAATCCTCAGGTCCACCAACTGGACTGGATCCAGGCGCAAAATAGAAGGCAAACACAGAATTGTAGAAGTTACTTCAGAGCACATGCTCAGTGGAAGAATCTGGTTTCTGCACTGGAACTGTGAAGAACTGGAGCTTCACAGCTTTTCACACAGGAATCTGGCCAACATCCTTGATTTCAGCAACCTGCTTTAGAAGAAAGCAAGGCATTTTACTGTTGCCATTGTTAAACCACATCGGGTCAGAGATCTATCTCCTGGTTAAACCTGTTGTAGCTGACAGTCACATGGAAATCTTGAGGTGTTGTTTACTTCTAGCAGACAGTGCTAGTGCTTTGTTTTTGACTGTGTGGGTGAGTTCCCCAAAATAGAAAAGGGGAATTTGACTATTTGGAAAATGCTTTGTGTGTCATTTCAACAGTTAGCAGCTGGATAATAGCTGGAAAAATACATTTAGATAAAGAAGCAGTGCTGCACCAGCACATAATTATGGGGGCTTAGTAGAAAACTGGGTCTGTTTGAGCAATGCAAACTGCAGACTGTTAATACAGTGCATGGGTTTCTTAAAATCATTGACAGCATAATACGATGCAGAATAATACTGATTAGAAATGGCTGTATGCTTAAGAAGCCTATGATATCCCTTTTTGGTCTTGGTGCTGCAGTGCAACATTTGAATTGCTATTATGTTCACAAAGTTGGTAAATCTTCAGATCCAATCTTGTATTCAGTTAATATACAATATTGGAAATATCTACAATACTAAAATGATGAGATGAAATGATTTAAAAGGGATTGCTACTTGGTTTAGGTGAGACTGGATAGGGTGACTAATTTCAGATTTTGGTAAAACCAAGCCTGACAAATAGCAGATGACAATGATATATATTTGAATGATAAAGAAGCACTGTTCCTAAGCAATAAGTTGAACAAAAGACTGTGGTCCAATAAATAAGAGTATGTGACTCACATTAGTTCTCAAAAAGATCTTCTCCTATTCTTACATGATGACCACTGTTACTCTATAGACAAATACTATAGCTTTTCCATATGTGTTCTTTGCTATTGAGCCCGAATTAACCACCAGTATCTTACTCCCTAAAATACATTTTCATGTAATGAAACCCATGATATGCTAGATCTATAGCTTTCCATTGTCATTTAAGTGATATTTACATTATATATGTTACATCTGTGATATGAGTCTTCCAAAATCAAATACTTATAGTATGGAATGCCTTTTAATTCTCTTTCCTACTGTTAGTTTACCATGCTGTTTGTCATCACTGAAGCTGAAAGCCAGAATGCAGAATATCTTGCTGAAGCTCTGAGAAGTGTGTGCAAATGCTACTAACAGTAGTAGCTGAAACTGATATGCATTGCCTTGCTCTCTTCAGAAATGTGATATTGACACTTAGTTATACAGCAGTCTTGCCAATTTACGCATCCTGGCATTTGGACATGGAGCACCCCAAACTTGCTTCTTTCTGTCTATCTGGTTTGCCCAGCCAGTCACTAATAATGTTATTTCCATAAGGGAACATTGGATAAACACCTGAAGTTATCCCATCCCTAGGATATTACTTTAGAATGAATTAGTAGCTATAACTGTGTGAGGGATCACTCCACTTATTATTTATCTCTTTGTAAAATTCTGCTGCCACTAAATATATAAGCCTTCAATTTACCTGTTATCATCTTCTCTCTATTCTATGGAGTGGGGAGGAGAACACTGTCCAAAGTTTCAGATAAATAAAACAAAGGTAGTAAATGTTATTTTAAATAAACAATATAACTACAGCAACATATGCTATGATTCTTTCCATGGGTCACTTGTAAACAAAGATAGCGTTGCGTGGGGTGTTTTTTCAAAAAGTTGGCTATGTTATGTTTAGTTCCTTTCCCTATCCATCCTCAAGCTATTTCCCTATTAAGGTTCACCCCAGTTAAATCAGAGGCTGTCTTCTCTCTGGTAGGAGTTTCTCAAGACTTCCTCTTCTGTCTTCATTTTGGTCCACAACCTGCTGTTGCCTCAAGTCCACTGTCACTTTGGTGTCAGCTGCTTCCCAAAGGCTGCCCCAGGGGTCATCCAAACTCCTTTTCACATCTTCCCCAATTTTTATCTCAAGTGATTTCAGCCTCAGATTAGTTCTCCAGATTTCTTTCAGCTCTTCTGGCACTGCTCACCAATTGACTTAGACTGCCCATTGATCTTTGCCAGTGCCAAACCTGTCCTTATAATCCCCTCAGCCAAGACCACCCCGAGCCAATCAGGTCAGATAGAAACCCCCCCCCACCCACATACACACACACACACACCCTATATTCTAATTTTGGGACATTAAATTTGAATAGAATGTCCACAAGTTAACCAATCATACTTTCCTGCATTTACAATCCATGCTTTTGTTAAGAAAAAAAATCACATAAAATAGTCATCTCCTTAGAAACAAACAATTAATTGGCAGATTATCAATTAGCATGGCATTCAGCTTTTGTATTATTCTCTGGCTCTAGCCAGTGTGAAAGACGGCATTTCCCCCATCTCTTCTCATTTAACCCTTCACTCATTTCCCAAACCAATCCCAGTAAGTTATATAACTTTTACTTTAGGTTACTATTCTGTCTTCAGAGAACAAAGCAAAGATTCAGTGGTACTTGAAGATACAGTATTAATGAAATATAATGTACCAAATACAAATAACTTAGTAGTTGATACAAACATTAAAGTAGACACAAGGGAGCTGCTGAAAGTTCACAGAGGAAGGTGAGGCTGCTGTCATTCTCCTAGCAGAGCCTTAACAGGGCAGCTCAGAAATAAGCAGCCACAAGAAATGTTCAACTATATAGAAAAACGGGAAAGTAACCTGAAATAATTGTGATTAATTAGAAATTAAAATTAGAAGGGAACAAAAAAATAAAATTAATTGGGAGAACAGAACAGACTGAAATATATTTGTCAGATGGTTCCATGTAGAGTATATTCACTCAGTTCACTAATTCCTGAGCTGGTAAGTGCAGGTATATTCTACTTCATGTAATGTCATGATGACCCAAAAGTAAGTCTAAGCGTTAAACTGGAGTCTCTCCCTCCCCTCCACCACCACCATTTCTAGTTTACAAAACAAGCAATACATTTACTGCACACTTTTGTGGGTGTGAAGACTCCCAGTGGGTGGATAGAAAATGGTTAATTAATTGCTCAGGCCAACATGGAGCTATCTGCTCTAGAGCTCTTGAATGAGAGGTACCTTCACTGTATTTATGGCACAGCATGATCTAGAATAGTTAGACTTTTTAATAATTTTACATGCCATCTTAATATTTGTCTTCATGTTTGTTGCAACTTTAATTATTTTTCATCATTTAAATAAAACCCATCCAGCTCTGTGACAATGGAAGGAGCTTCTGCATGAGGAAGGGAAGGGAAGGGAAGGGAAGGGAAGGGAAGGGAAGGGAAGGGAAG
>JAIXND010000767.1:39892644-40180358 GCA_023646645.1 Varanus salvator macromaculatus
GAAGAGAAGAGAAGAGAAGAGAAGAGAAGAGAAGAGAAGAGAAGAGAAGAGAAGAGAAGAGAAGAGAAGAGCCCTGATCAATACAGCACTGAGAAATGTAGCTGTAAAAGAAATGTGGAAAGTCCCAGAGTGGCAGTAAAGTATCTGACCACAAGCATATGGGGCTTTGGGATCTGGTATACACATTTACAACCTTGCAGAGCAGCATTTGCCAACTGAATACCCTCAAGATGTTTTGGACTGTATTTCACACAGCATTTCTGACATGCTGGCTGGAGCTAATGAGAGTGGAAATCAAAAAATATCTGGAGGACAGCAGGTTGGAAAAGGTCGTTCTGGAGTTCACATCAAGATTACTGAAAATCTTGGGATTTTAAATAGGATGAAGAAAAGTTCTGAATAAACCTTCAATTTTCAAATGTCATCTTACTTCTGGGACCTCCATTTGCACTCCTGATAGAAGGAGCATGAACTAAACTGTCTAATAAAATTATAGTAATTTAATGCAGCATACAGTAATGTTAATAAAGTGCATATCAGCCAATTATGGTGATTAACTTAAATTCCAGAAAAGTTGTATCATTAAAGCGAGAGCATAATACCTTGTGTAATTGGTTCTCACTCTCTCATAAAAATTATCTTTTAAAACACAGAGACTTACGTTGAAATGAAAGGCTCAGTTAAATGAATGCAAAAAGCAAGAACAGCTTTCACTTTCAAGTACATTCCTTGAAGAACTAATTTCCTAAAAATAACAGCACACAAAAATCCTTGCTACTATTAGCTAAAATAAATGAATAAGTACAATGTGAATTTAGTTCTTTTCTCCCCACTTTTGATTCATTTGGCTTTCTCTTTCTTTACTTGAACAATACCAGTTCATGCCAGAGTATTCTAAAGAGGAATTTGAAAGAGGTCCTTGTCCTTGTGAGGAACTTGTTTATTCAAGCATAGAATGATAAGTCACTGAACCTCAGTGGAACTGGGCTGAGTCCTTTTGTTCTGAGTCTCTCTAAATATTACCTGGTTTGCTATACCTGACTGGCTTCCCCTTAGATTTCCTTTTTGTCTGATTCAGCTCTGATGCCTCCATCACAGCTTCCTCCTCAGCCCTGACAGTGATGCTGTAGGCACTTGATTGGAGATACCACTAAGGACACTTGCTGGGCTAGAAACCCTTCCTGAATTTATTTGGAAATTTATTTGGAAATTTGGAAATTTATTTTTATTTATTTATTTTATATTTATTTATTTGGAAATTTATAGGCCGCCCCTTGCCACAAGCCTGAATTACCCCTATCTATGGTATGGATTGTTTGGCATGGTCAAATGTTTGCACAAAAATATTTTAAATATTTAAAAATATTTTAAATTCTATGTAATTGTGCCATTGCCCAGAAACAGCTGTTATTTATATGCAGTATTCATTATAAGACTGAAAAAGAGAAGATTGAAAACATGTCATTTGTAAGAGTAATAAAGTCTTCAGGTGTAAGCCAAAGATAGAGTTATTGTTAATGGCATAGTGATACAAATTAACTTCTTTTGACAGATCCATACAATATGTTTACTTGGGTCTAAACTAACAAGACTGTGGTTATTTCTTTTATGTTTAGTTAAATGCTTCTTGATAAAAAAGGAGCTATTTATGTAGCAGGGAGAAAAACTTGACAGTATCTTGTATGAAACTTTGTTCCACCAGAGGAAAAAATAATTTCATTTTCCCCATACCCATAAGTATTTGAGAAGAGAATGGAGTGTTGTTGTTTTTAACAGACACTTCTTCATCAAGATAATTTGGATACCTAGTCTTGTGAAATGCCCTCTTATACACTTGTCTGCTGAGTAGCCAAATAACTGATGGTTTGGCTCAAGAGTTCCTCTGAGTTTTCTTTTCCATGTCAGGGAAATAGTGAGAAGTCCTACTAGTAGTTACAAAAAAGACAGAATCATCCAACTAAGGTGATATCATGGGAGCAAAAATGGAGGGGAGTGGATGCTTTCTTAAAAAATAGTGGAAGCTTTGTGGTCACCATCTATCCTTATCTACTGCTCCAAATGTAAGATCATACCTGCAAAGCCCTGTCCCTTTTCCCTCTTACCATCACTGTGGTGTGTAATCAAACAGCATACCATACTGTGTTGTGCATGTGGTATACTATCCACATCATTAAAATTTCAGCCAGGATCTGAGACAGGAACGTAGCTCCTCTGGGTGACATGATTGTAAAAAAAGTTCACCTTGCAAGTGAACTTGCAAGTGACACTTGCTTGCTCCTGACTTCACCTTTGCCCTGCTGCATAATACCAAGAGCATCATCCACCTTCATCACCCCTGGTCCTAGTTCTCCAGCCACAAGCAGCTGCTGCCTATGTCCTGGACTGACAATGGCTCTTATGCAGAAAAGGAAATTCAGTATTCTGTCTAGATTATGGCTGATTCAGTTCAAGCCAGCTAATTGGAATGTGGATTGGGCTACAGCTATGGCCTATGCAGGCATCTAGCCTGCTCATCTGGGGTTTGTGAACACACTTATGCAAGTACTAGCCCCAACATACCCACACCTGCCCTCTTAGTCACCAACTTTTCCTTGTTGTTACTCCAACCTTGTTGTTAAAGGAGCTGTTACTTCATCAGTTCTCTGTTGAAGCCTTGTTTGGATGTTCAGCTGGGCATAAAATGGTCAGGAACTGCGTATGTAGGGATGGAGATATTAAAGTCAGGATTTGTGTGAGTATACCCTTGGCCTCAGCAGCCTTATACAGTCAAAACATTTCTGGAAATATACAAAAACTAAGGATGATTAAATCAATAAAGTACTAAAATGATAAAAATACACAGATTAAAAATTCTTTAAAAAATGTAAAAGACTAGAAGTAGTCCAATGCAAACTCACAGGCTCAGGCCATTGCTAAATGCCTGCTAGAACAAAAAAGGGTTTTGTCGGCCTTCAGAAATATTAAAAGGAAGGGAGACTACCTAAGCCTCTTATGAAGGGAATTCAGGGCTTTGGAGCAGCCACTGAGGAGGCTGATCTCACACCTATCATCAAGTGTTCCTATGTGGGTGCTGGGGCCAAGAGAAGGACCGCTCTAGAAGATCTTATTGCCTGGGCAGGCTCATACAGGAGAATACGATCTCTCACCCCTGCATGGACCTGAGCTGTATAGAGCTTTATTGGTTTGTCATCTTTCATTTACCCAAACACCCACAGTCAACTGCAACAAGCTTCTTTCAATGGTATCACAGTTTGAACTAAATTTGAGATTTGCTTCATCTGCATTGTGGGGAAAGTCATTTTTATCTTTGGTAAAATATATGGAAATTCCAACTATTATGCCAATTGTGCCATTGAGTTACTGCAGATTTTTATTCCAAATGTCAACAAAAATGCTTAATTTTACTAACTACTTGTTCTGCTAATTATAAGTCAGCATGGCCCTTACTCAGATCAGAAGCAGTTCATACTAAGTGCATAGAGGGTCGGGGAACCAGAATGTTTACCAAAAGTCCACCCCTGCATGGGGATTAAGGGGAGGGGTGTTTACTATTGATTTCAATGGAAGCCTTCCTTTTTAAAATCACACCAAGGGGGCAAAATTAAACTGGTAGAGATAAGGATTAATTCTTCATTCTCAATGTTCACTGGCCCCAATCAGTCAGAGCTATGCATATTTGTTCTTGATTAATCATAACAATTGGTTAAGCTATATAGTTAATGTCACATGTAGTTTAATCTTTAGCCGTTATGTACTTACAAGGAACAAAATGTGGCTTAAATTATCCTTCTCTTCATCTTGCCTTTATTGTCATGACAACTCTGTTAGATAGGTTAGTCTGAGAATCAGAGACTGGTCCAAGGTTGGTCAGGGAGCTTACAATTCATCTGAGCTGAAGTATTGATAAGTATTATTTGAAAACTGTCCAAGTTACACATTGTTGCAACACATCAATTGTAACTCTTATTATCTTAGTGGTAAAATGACAGAGTCACACTTTCTTTTTTAAAAAGGAAATGGGGTGATGAGGTGAAATGAAGTCATTATGATTATCAGAATAGTCTGCCTTATTAAAGTTTTTTTTGGTACAGCTTAATAACCCCAAAATAATTAGCACTAAGTATCATTTAGGAGAATTGCTAATCTATGGTATTTGACAAGGAAAAAAAATCTTTTTTAAAAAAAATTTCAAACCCTTATGATGAATCACAACACTCTGAACTTTCCTTCTTTTAAATATCACAGAATTTTCCACTCTGCCTGCCAGTTATTCAGGAAGCTAAATAGTGGAGTCCTCCAGTGACACTTTTGACATTTCTCTTCTGAAATTTCACATGGGGCTTTATATGCCACCAAGCATATATACTACCATGGGCTTTAAGGCTATTATGGATACAATCCTATGCAAGTTTGGACCAGAAAAAAATCTGCAACTCCCAGCAATGAATGGGGCATGCTGGGAGCTGAAGGACTCTTCATATTTCATCTTCCATAGGATTGTGCCTTAAGGCTATCAGTGGCTACTAGATAGCTGTACATTATTTCTGCTGTTGCAGATAATATGTCACACCATCCTAGTTGCTAAGCAACATGAGTAGGAGAGTGTTTCCTGTTGGCATCCAGCTGGCTACTGTGTGAACAGAATATGGAACTAAATGCCCCTTGGTTCTGATAGAGCAGACTCTTGTTCTGTGTCAGATCATTATGTAGTGGAATTTATCTCAGGGTCAAACTACATATTACCCTCATTACATGATATATAGGTGAGTCTAATTCTTTGTGTTACTTTAATGTGACTATTTCTGACCATGGTTCTGATCAGAGCCAGTGTGCATCAGGAGGGTAGGATCAACATCTACTCCCTTCCCACAAAAAAATTCCACACTCATACTCATGCACATGTATTAAAATGAAGAAGTCTCTACAGAGCCTTTTTAAAAACTTTTTGAAAGGGAGAAATATAACTATGAAGAGTTTCATACTCTTGTGTATATAGTGGCCCTAATTTAAGCTGGGGCTGCACAGTTATATTTGAAAAAATAAGAACACCATCAAATGTGGCTTCTAATAGCCCTCTGAACTTAGAGGATTATGGGCATCTAATGGAAAGCAGGGGAAGTGTGGAGTCCTCAAAAATATTTAAATAGTCTTTTCCAGCCATATAAATGTTTTTTTTTCTCCTTCCCTCAAGTTGAAGCTGCTAAGGAGCAACAGGGATTCTTCAGGAACTGGTGGTGCTCCCTGCTTCCTTCCCTGCCTCACAGAAAGTCTCTACTCCACCAGCTCTGAAGATGGTCTTCTGTCTTCAGTCACCAGCTGTCATGTGCAGAACTATGGGAGCTTGAGGGGCGGCAGAGGAAGGACCTTCCACCGTTCAAGGCCCAGCTCCAGTCTCAGAGTTTTTCCAAGGTCACAGCTGGGACTCCAGCTTATTCTGCTTCCCTCCAACAATGTTAGAAGGACACAGGCACCAAAACCAATCAAGCTCAGCTACACACTATACAATCAACATAATGCATAGTTTGGTCCCCATTCTTATACGCTTATATACGTCTATTGTTTTATTTGGTTTGTATGTCATTGTATTGTATTTGAAGAGGTTTATTTCTGAGTAAATGCACAAAGGATTTTGCTATTAATTCCTTACCTTTCCATTGTACACTTGCTCTGAAATTAGAACTTGGTCTGAGATGGAAAAGTAAGCAGATAGCAAAGAGAGGGCTCTTACAGTTCAGACATCTTTTGAGTTTTCACAAAATTTACTTGGAACAGTGGCAAATTAGATGTCAATACCTGATAGTATTTTCTGATATATGTTCAGAACAAGCCAGATATTCCTGAATAATATAAAAAGAACTCATTAAATCTATATGTAGGTTTTATGTCTAACAGAAGCTAGCAAGTACTGTGTTGTAGCCTAAAGAGATACATAAAAATGTCGAATGGAGAATGCTAACTTTTATTCTCTCTGACTAATCTTGCACATAAAGATATAATATAGGAAAGCTTCTCTAGTTCTGCCAGACCAAGAGAATAGCCCTGCATGACTCTAACAGAATACAGCCATATGGCTTAACAGAACCATCAGTATTAATCCTTTGATCATGAACCAATGCAGAATGATGTCTAATATATGTATTGACACTGTATAGAGCATTAACACTAGGGGATCATTCCCTCTGACAGCAGCTTTTCACTGTATATTCCTACAGGCCTAAGAATCATAATCTCTTATGACTTGAAGTCAAGCTGCAGCAATGGGGCTCTAATCCAAACTGTGGTACATTAGAACAACCCAAGAGAGCACAAGGCTAAAGCACTTGGCCTAGTCCCAGATTATTTAGTCACACTGAAAATTGGTTTATGCCTCAGTAACTGCAACCATCCATAGGATGCAGGATGATGAAGCTTAGGCCAGAATTGACCAATGACAATTCATTATGCATAGCAGTCCTCTGAAACACAGGTAAACCTTCAGAACATCCTGAATAATATTGCCAATATGTTTACAAGTGGCTGATAGCCAATTACCGTAGTCTGGGAGATGTGTCTATTTCATTTCAGAACTATGCTTCATGTCTGTAAGAAAACAATAAGTGCTACCTGCATCAAAATGGTGCAGTGTATACAGAGTGCTCCTGTTTAGGGTTTCCACTGACCATCTGACATGCCTTCTTCAGAGTTGTATAAGCACCCAATTCCTTTTGCTTCAGTTTTCTTTTCCAGCTGTCACTGAACATTCTGTGACTTTCTCCATACCTGCCCCCACCCCAAATGGTTGGTACTTCCTCAAACCAAAGAGTCATTAAAGGTAAAGGTAAAGGTTTCCCCTTGACGTTATGTCCAGTCATGCCTGACTCTAGGGGGCGGTGCTCATCTCCGTTTCCTAGCCGAGGGAGCCAGCGTTTGTCCGCAGACAGTCTCCGTGGTCATGTGGCCGGCATGACTAGACACCGAAGTGCACGGAACGCTGTTACCTGCCCACCGAAGTGGTACCTTTCTATCTACTTGCATTTGCATGCTTTCGAACTGCAAGGTTGGCAGGAGCTGGGAGTCATTATAAACATGCTAATACTTTCCTCTTGTTTCTCAGTGTCTTGAGTAGGCTCCAATGTTATCTGCAATCACAACTTGAGTTCAGTATTAGACAATGGAATGACCTTAAGAACTGAATTCTGGAACAAGACAATGTGGGTTGGTAATGTCCTGCTAGGCAAGCAAGACAACAAGAGGTAGGCTTAAATCCTACAGATATTTACCTAAGAATGAGCCCCGCAAAGCTGGATGGGGCCAACTTCCCAGTAAATATACATATAACATGCATGCAATAATGCTGAATTCTCTTGACTTCTCTGTGTGCTTAGAGACGAAAAAAATCTCACCTAACAAGTAGCAGTTCCAAGTCTGTTTCAGTTTGGGTTGGGTGAAACACCTCTCCAATGGTTAGTGGTGCCCTTTTGCACTTACCAAGGAGTAGGTAGATTTTATATAATAAAATCAGTTTAGCGGAGTTGCTTCTTTACTGAGCAAATGGTTCACTTGAGCCAGGTCTGTGACAGCTGAAATAACCTGCAGGCACTTAGGAAATGTACACAACAGTCAGTTACATCTCTAGAAAGATATATTAATCATATAAAAAGCAATCTAGACCAGAGATCCATCTTCAAAAGGATCCCAATAGGAAATCAGAATTACAGCTTAGAGAAATGCCTGAGTTACTTAATCTTTCCGTCCCACAAAGTGTGCCAGGCCTTTTTCGAAATCATCATGCTTCCCCCAAAGCCGAGCTGCATACCATACCCTTCAGCTGCAGTAATATGCCAGATTCCTTGGATGTGTAATGCCTCCAGTGGGAAGGATTCCATAAATGAGTCTCTGTGTAGCATGCTGGCCATCAACTGATGGCTTACTATGCCCTTGTGGATTGAGGGTGGCAATCTGTATATCCTATAACATATTGCAGGGGAGAAAAGTTACTAGTAACAGAAGGAAAGAAACAAGCCAAGCCTTTTTGTTATGCTAGTAAAAAAATCCATCTCTCAAAGAAAAATCTTTATCAATCCATGTCACCATTCTTCATCTTGCCTCTGCACAGTTTCTTCAAAATTCAACACTGCTTTTTCACTAAGGCTCTGTTCTCATGCACAGTTACCTGGAAAAAAATCTTGTTGAACTCAGATGGATTTTTTTCTCATAAGCATTTTTTAGGATTGGGCCTGCAAGTATGGATAGACTAGAGTCAGGAGGGCAATGAGCTAGTGACAGAAGGAAATTGAAAGGCAGGCGAGGCAATTCTTGAACACCAGTAACTCTATGCAGTGATTTTCAAACTGTTCAGGAGAATCTCATGATACTGTATTGGAATGTGAAGGATTCAGGATACATAACTGGAGCTTATTTATCAATGTATATCATAAATACTTTTATCCTACCCTTAAGGTGACAAGGCTACCAGAGCAGACCAGAAAAGCAATAACATGTCATGGAACAATAGACTATGTATTATATTTATATCCCACTTTTCTCCCATTGTGGAAATCCCATTGATGTTCCCAGGTGGTGTCCCTTCCAAGTTCAGGCCAGCCGCAGACCTGCTTAGCTTCAGGTAATGGTAATGGGAAAGAACCCAGAGTCATAGTGAAAGTGGATAGTATTGGGCTAGATGTGGAAAGGGCTTTGTAAAAGGAAGTTCCCTAAATTCCATAATGGATCAGTAATTATGGACCCATTTCCTGAAGAAAAGGTTAGTGATCATTAGTGATTTTCTAATATGCACAACCATAGAGGCAAGTGTGCTTAAGGGTGAACTTTCTGTTCACCCAGAGCAGTACTAAGGCAGTAGCTAACCTATATCCTGAATATGCACTGAAAAATCATCTGCAATCCACTGGGTTTCCATGATAAATTTGTAGTGCAGTTGGAAAATTATATTTCTAATACCATGTTTAAATGACACTTTAACTAATTCAAGATGGGTAGAATATAGGGTTGCAAATCACTTGACAACAGGGCAAATACTTAGCTATTTGAGCATTAATTCCCAGAACATGTAGCAAGAATGAAAATGCTTATGTGGCAGAGGGAACATATTAATTAAGGACTCTGGTGTTTCCATAGTATCTCCATACAGTGGAGGTTGCTGGCCTCTTCTTTGTACAGTTTTGTGTTCTGGTCTTAACCCCTCCTAATCAATTTCTGCCAGAGGCCAGCAACTCTGCTATTTGCATTAGATAAGCTTTTCCCCTTTCCCCTATTCTCAGAGTAAACCTTTGCCAAAGGAAGAAAGCATTAATCCAATTTTAATTGAGAAACTATGGGCACGTCAATGTCAATGCATTGAGCAATATCACACCTATCAGACCCCCCTTCAGTGCCCCATATATTGATAATGCATTCTGCCTTTTCAAAGGGCATGATTTGTTTAGGGATTCAACATGGACACATCTTGCATAATTCCTCTTCACTCTCAGCTTATTGATATTGACATAAACTTGACCCTTCAAACACACACACTGTGGCATTCTCATTCAGGACACACAAGTTCAGTGAAACCCAGAAGGAGATGAAGCATGGAAATCTTTGATTCTCTACATAGTTTCAGAAAGCTAATTTTTCCACACAGGAACTCTAGAAATGGGTCCAGATGACAAAACAGTCATGGTAAGATTTCACTATGACTTTTCATGTCATGCACACACACCATATGTCTTCCTCCTTATTATCTCCATGAGTCCTGCCATAGAAAAGTCTAAGAGTCAGGATCAGACCAAGCCATCTGGAAATGACAAGTTATTGATGATAAAGATCTACAGTCTATTGCAAGAAAGGATTCACAGTCTATGAAAGGCATAGCAGTACTAATAATGCCAAGTTCTTAATAATAGCACATTTAAGAAACACTTATGGAATGAGAGTCACTGTTAAGAGGGCTTCAAGAGGCTCAGATGGTAACTCAGTCAGAGAGGATTTCAGGCAGAGAAGATGAGAAGGTTCCTAGCAAAGGCCACCAGCCTGGGAAGGTGTGGCTGCAAAATCCTTCCTCCTAGACAACTGTTCAGAGATTACAGTCTTTCAGTGAGGTACCAGCTCAGAAAGATTGTCTCCGATCTGCCCTTATGTGACAGCTGCTAAAACTACTTTCTCTTCTGTTAGGCTCTTACAGAGAGGCTGCCAGTTTTCTTCCCTGCCAAAGCTAGCAGCTAGATGGGTGTGAGCACATATTGACTCTGGCATTCCACAGGCTGAATAAGCACAGAACCTTATAGTCCACTCCTGATAAGATTCTGGCAAGAAAGTGTAATGGCACTGCAGCTTTGGTGGTGGACTCCAACAGGAATCTTCAGAGTTGGTAGCTCAAAAGACTACTACCTTTCAGGTGAAAAACGTAAAGGCAAAGTAGATCCCTCCCCTCTCCTCTCCTCTCCTCTCCTCTCCTCTCCTCTCCTGGGTCATTTTTATATGCATTTGTATATATGTGTCAGTTTCAACAAAAATAGAAAAGATAGTCAAATAAATAAACATTTTAAAGCAGTATACTTAATAATGGGCAACAATTAGAGCATATGTCAACTGCTTAGAGAGTCTGGTAGGACTATTGAAGTAATCTATAAAATCAATCAATCAGTCAATGGTCTGCTTCTTCCTTTTAGAGTCACAACTCCCACAATAATGGACTTAATAATATTTAAGCAGTCTCTGCCATCTTTTTCTACTCTGCTGCTTCTTCAGGGGCCATATGTACTACTTGCCCCTAGCAAACAGGTTTACATTTATAGAATATTAGGGTTGGAAGGAGTCAAGAAGGCCAGCGGGTCAACACCTTGCTGGTACAGGACACCGAGTTACACCATCCTACACAGAAAACTGTCCAGTTTCTCTTGGAATGTCTCTAGTGTGGGAGAGTCTGCAACCTGTCTTGGCAACTGGTTCCACTATCATATTGCTCTGACAGTAAGGAAGCTTTTCCTGGTGTCTAGCTGATTCCATGCTGTAATTTAATTTGTTGTTTCATGCCCTGTACTCAGAGATGTGTGAGAAGAGATCTTTTCCTTCATCTGTGCCAGCCTTTGAAGCAATCGTAGGGTACTATCATTCTCTTTCCCTTCTTGGATAATTGCCTTGTCATGGTGAAGGGGCTTGCATAGCTCAATGAAGCTATGAGTTATGCTGTTCAGGGCCACCCAAGATGGACAGGTCATAGTAGAATGCTCTGACAAAACATGATCCACTGGTAAAGGAAATGGCAACCCACTCCAGTATCCTTGCCAAGAAAACTCAATGGACAGTACCAAAAGGCAAAAAGATATGACACCAGAAGATGAGCCCCTCAGGTCAGAAGGTGTCCAATATGCTACTGGGGAAGAGCAGAGGGCTAGTACTAGTAGTGCCAGAAAGAATGAAGCGACTGGGTCAAAGCCAAAAGGACACTCAGTTGCAGATGTATCTGGTGGTGAAAGGAGAGTCCAATGCTGTAAAGATCTATTCCGCACAGGAACCTGGAATGTAAGATCCATGAATCAAGGCAAGCTGGATGTAGTTAAACAAGAGATGACAAGACTGAACATCGACATCTTAGGAATCAGTGAACTAAAATGGACAGGGATGGGTGAATTTAATTCAGATGACCATCAAGTATACTACTGCGGACAAGAATCCCTCAGAAGAAACGGAATAGCCTTCATAGTCCATAAAAGAGTAGGAAAAGCAGAACTGGGATACAATCTCCAAAATGACAGAATGATCTCAGTTCGAATCCAAGGCAAACCATTCAACATCACAGTAGCCCAAGTCTATGTCCCAACCACTAGTGCTGAAGAGACTGAAGTTGACCGGTTCTATGAAGGCCTACAAAACCTTCTAGAATTAACTCCAAAAAATGAGGTCCTTATCATCTTGGGGGATTGGAATGCTAAAGTAGGAAGTCAAAAGATAACCAGAATAACAGGCAAGTTTGGCCTTGGAGTACAAAATGAAGCAGGGCACAGGCTGATAGAATTTTGTCAAGAAAATACAATGGTCATAGCAAACACTCTTTTCTAACAACCCAAGAGATGACTCTACACATGGACATCACCAGATGGTCAACACAGAACTCTGATCGACTATGTGCTCTCCAGCCAAAGATGGAGAAGTTCTATCCAGTCAGTAAAAACTAGACCAGGAGCTGACTGTGGCTCAGATCATGAGCTTCTTGTGGCAAAATTTAGGCTTAAATTGAAGAAAGTAGGGAAAAGCACTAGGCTACTCAGGTATGACCTAAATCATATCTCTGATAATATAGAGTAGAGGTGACAAATAGATTTAAGGAATTAGATCTGACAGACAGAGTGCCTGGATAACTATGGACGGAGGTTCACAACATTGTACAAGAGGTAGCAACTAAAACCATCCCAAAGAAAAAGAAATGCAAGAAAGCAAAATGGCTGTCTGAGGAAGCATTACAAATAACTGAGGAAAGAAGGGAAGCAAAAGGCAAGGGAGAAAGAGAAAGATACACCCAATTGAATGCAGAATTCCAGAGCATAGCTAGTAGAGGTAAGAATTTCTTCTTAGAAATAGAAGAAAACAATAGAATAGTGAGGACCAGAGATCTCTTCAAGAAAATTGGAGATATGAAGGGAACATTTCATGCAAAGATGGGCATTATAAAGGACCAAAATGGCAGGGACCGAACAGAGGCTGGTGTTAGGCAAGGGGAGATATGGCATTGGGGGATTAACATGTCGGCATAGAAGAAGGAGGGAAAGATGGTTGATACCTGTTCCTCCTTCTGGTTATTCCTCCAACCGGAAGGCTCCAGGTAAGCTTATCAACCACCCCTTGGGCCTGATGGTGCTGCTGTTTAATGCCAGGTCGGTCCAAAATAAAACATCCCTCATCAATGGCTTAATTGTGGATGAGGTGGCTGACCTGGCTTACATTACAGAGACCTGTGCGGGAGACGGTGGGGATGTAGCCCTCTCTCAGCTGTGCCCGCCCAGGTATCTAGTTCAGCACCAGTCACGTCCGGAGGGGAGGGGAGATGGGGGTTGCTTTAATTTAACATTGTACAAGAGGTAGCAACTAAAACTATTCCAAAGAATAAGAAATGCAAGAAAGCAAAATGGCTGTCTGAGGGAGCTTTACACATCGCTGAGGAAAGAAGGGAAATGAAAGGCAAGGGAGAAAGAGAAAGGTACTCCCAATTGATAGCAGAATTCCAGAGAATAGCTAAAAGAGATAAGAATGCCTTCTTAAATGAACAGTGCAAAGAAAAAGAAGAAAACAGTAGAATAGGGAGGACAGAGATCTCTTCAAGAAAATTGGAGATATGAAGGGAACATTTCATGCAAAGATGGGCATGATAAAGGACCAAAATGGCAGGGACCTAACAGAAGCAGAAGAGATTAAGAGGTGGCAAGATTACACAGAAGAAGTATACAAGAAAGAGCTTAACATCCCTGATAACCATGATGGGGTGGTCACTGACCTCGAGCCAGACATCCTGGAATGTGAAGTCAAATGGGCCTTAGGAAGTCTGAGCAACAACAAAGCTAGTGGAGGTGACAGCATTCCAGCTGAGCTATTCAAAATCCTGAAAGACGATGCAGTAAAAGTTCTACACTCAATATGCCAGCAAACTTGGAAAACTCAACAGTGGCCGCAGGATTGGAAAAGGTCAGTTTACATTCCGTTCCTAAAAAAAGACAATGCCAAAGAATGTTCAAACTACCACACCATTGCATGCATTTCACATGCTAGCAAAGTTATGCTCAAACTCGTACAAGGTAGCCTCCAGTAGTATGTGGACTACCAGACGTACAGGCAGGATTTTGAAGAGACAGAGTGCACCTTATTAGAAATGCAATAAATATATCTTAACAATGGGATATACTAGTATGGTGGAAGAGATCAAATTGCCAACATACGCTGGATCATGGAGAAAGCTAGGGAGTTCCAGAAAAACATCTACTTCTGCTTCATTGGCTATGCTAAAGCCTGTGAATGTGTGGATCACAACAAATTGTGGCAAGTTCTTAAAGAGATGGGAGTGCCAGACAATCTTATTTGTCTCATGAGAAACCTATATGTGGGTCAAGAAGCAACAGTGAGAACTGGACACGGAACCACTCATTGGTTCAAAATTGAGAAAGGAGTTCGGCAAGGCTGTATACTGTCACCCTGTCTATTTAACTTATATGCAGAGCACATCATGAGAAAGCTGGGGCTAGATGAATCATCAGTTGGAATTAAGATTGCCAGAAGAAATATCAACAACCTCAGATATACAGATGATACCACTGTCATGGCAGAAAGTGAAGCGGAACTAAAGAGCCTCTTGATGTGGGTAAAGGAGAAGAGTGCAAAAGTTGGCTTGAAACTCAACATTAAGAAAACTAAGATCATGGCATCCTGTCCTCTCACTTCCTGGCAAATAGATGGGGAAGAAATGGAGGTAGTGACAGATTTTATTTTCCTGGGCTCCAAGATCACCGCAGACGGGGAGTGCAGCCAAGAAATTAAAAGACGCTTGCTCCTGGGGAGGAAAGCTATGGCAAATCTAGACATCATACTAAAAAGCAGTGACATCACCCTGCCAACAAAAGTGCGTATAGTCGAGGCTATGGTTTTCACAGTTGCAATGTATGGCTGTGAAAGTTGGACCATAAGGAAGGCTGAACACTGAAGAATTGAGGCGTTTGAATTGTGGTGATGGAGGAGTCTCCTGTGAGTCCCTTGGACCGCAAGGTGATCAAACCGGTCAGTCCTAGAGGAGATCAACCCTGACTGCTCTTTTGAAGGCCAGATCCTGACGATGAAATTCAAATACTCTGGCCACCTAATGAGAAGGAAGGACTCCCTGGAGATGAGCCTAATGCTGGGAACAATAGATAGGACAAGAAGAAGGGGATGGCAGAGAATGAGGTGGCTAAATGGAGTCATTGAAGCAGCCGGCATGAGCTTCGTGGACTCCAGGGGATGGTTGTTACTGTCCACTGAACCTTTCTAGTTTTTCTGTATCTTTTAAAAACTTCTCTGCCCAGAACTTAACATAGTATTCTAGGTGAAATATGATTAGTGCAGAGTAAAGGGGAACTAGCATCTCACTTTTTCTGGAAGTGATACTTTTATTTACGCATCCCAAAACAGCATTTGTCCTTTTTGAAGCTGTATCACATTGCTGGCTTATATTTAGTTTGTTGTCTACAACAACTCCAAGGTCTTTGATCTCAACTATCTAATTGAAATGATGTCTCCACTAAATAGATACAACTTGGTGATACAAGGGGAACATTGGCTACACGTTGTATGGCACATTCTACCTGTATTGTCATTCTTGTGTGTTTCTAAAATATTTTTAGAACATATAGCACATCATGAACCAGCATATTATGGATTCTGAGACCAGGATTATTCTATAATGAGATTTCTTCTTGAAATCCAGGTTTTGCCTTTGCATGTGTCACAGTGACTGAATTTCAAAACTTGCCAATTGTTTACAGGAACATTATCTCACCACCTGTAATATTCACTGTAATATTCATCATATTACTGAGAATTCCAATTTAATATTGTAAAATTTACCTCGCCAGAAGAAGAGTCTATCACTTTAGCCAATGTACAGCTATACTAAGAAAAATTCATGTTTAAATCATTAATATTACTTCCCTAACAGCTCCTATCATTATTTAAATTCCTTGTTCACATTTACAGGTTTTGGCTTACAATTCCCTGACAAGAAGAGACTGTACATGGCCTTTTGATTATTTATATATATATATATCTGTGGAGAACAAGACCAATGGTTGAAAAATCAAAGCATGGAATTGTCACTTTTTCCAACCTATTTTTCACCTTGAACCATTCATGCATTCTGTATATTGCCATAGATAACGCTAGCACTCACAAGCACAAGTGCTTTAAAATTAGGTGCCTAAAGTTCAAAGGAATCCTAATAACTGAAGGGTCAATAGCCAAATGCTTGCTCTGATTCTTGTTATTGAATGTGTCTATCTGCTATGAGAAGAAGAACCAGGAATAAATGAGAAATTGGTCTCAGTTCATTCTTCTTCAGGATTTACCCAATTTGTCCCTTATGGACTGAACACAGACTTGGATGGGATCTGTGGTCAAAGTCCATACATTTCCAAACTTGCAATGTGACACACAGTCCAAAAGATGTAGAAGCATTTGAAAAATATGCATGAATATACACTAATCAATAGGGGAAGAATTCCAAAGAAGCACATAACTGATATATACATTTGGAAAATAAGCAAGTATTTTCTTGTGAAAAGAAATGATGGGATTGAGAGAATTTTGGTGATTTATGCTGATTTGTACATCCCACTGAGAAAAGAAGAGGAAGAGGAGAAAGAGGAAAGGGAATGAAGTACAGTCCTAGTTGCTAGAATGCTCAAATCTATTTGGCATTGCTGCAAGTTAAATTCCTAGCTCTCTAGAGCTTAGGAAAATGGCAGAGGTATTGAACCTTCTGCAAGCTATTGAGTTTTTTGCAAGCCCACAAACCAGACTCTCACAAAAGTTCAAACATTTTCTGATCTAACATTGCAAAACTTGTGTGTCTCTGCACCAAAATGAAGCTCCTGAATGTCCATTTTCTAGCATACAATCACCAAGTAACTTTTATAAGACCTAGATACACACGCAGGATAAAGGTTTATTCTGCGAACACAATATATACATTGGATGAAAGTTAACTGTCATCACATCCTTTTTTCTGGCAGGCATTCTAGCCCTGTTCTCGTGTTACAAACAGGGCATATAAAGCAGTGTAAGAGGAAGGGGCAGTGTGTTGGCCTTAACATCCCTACTAGTCTGGCCAGCTCTCCTTCCAGCCCTGCTATCCTTGAGCAGGACTTCAAAGGGAGCTTCCATTCCTGCTCTCCTGAAGACCACACTATCCCTGTCTGCTGGGTGGAGGTGCCCAGCTGTGAACACCTTTCTTGCAAGTGGCAGCAATGAGGGGGCAGCAGCACTTGCTGCTCTTTTTCACTCCCACTCATGAGACTGGTCTTTCCAATCAGCTCACTGTGCTGCCCCAGTTGGGCACTGCCACCCGGCTGATCACCCTCTTCCATCCCATGCTGGTTCTTTAGACTTGGAAGCAGGAAGAAGACAGTCTGCAGAACAGATAGAAAACTTTTAATTCCCATTAATGGCAAGAATCGCGTATTTCTCACTGGCATTGAATTCTGATAAGTCAATACATGGCTCCATTTCAAGTAGTTATTTTCATGTAATTAGCAATTTATGGGCAGTTAACTTGCCAAAAATTGACAGTTTCTTTAATACTTTTGGGGACAGAGAAGCTGGCTCATTTTTAAATGAATAGGGCTTTTGTTTTGCTTTGCTTTTTGGTACCACACTTCCTTTGGTGTCATAGTACATAAAAAGTTCTTAAAAGACTAATTTTATATCACTATGAGGAAGTTCTGCTGAGCCTGCCTGTACCATTTCAGGCTTAAGGAGAGGATTAGAGTTTGTAGCAAATCAGCTGCCTTGAACTAGGAAGCTCAAAATTACTGTATAAGAAAAAAGTTGTGAGCTCTTGAAGCTTATTGTTCCAAAAATGTCAGTAATACTGGGATGCAAGCAGATCATTAGAGATTTCTTGGTCTTCTTTTTCACTTTCAGGCAGACCCAAATATTTAGTTTTGGATGAGACACAAAGTTCTTCTGATTTACCTGGCTGCACTGTACAGCACAAGGCAATGTATCAAGTGAGCAGTTGTATTCCTATGCAACCTTCTACTTAAAAAGATAGTAGGAGTTGCTTATTATCTGGGATGAGCAGATAGTGCTTCACTACTGTCCTGTTGCCTCAGTCTTCTCAGCATACCAGTCCTCTGTGCTATTTGATACGATTAGAAGGATTGCTAAAATTGAATTCCAGAACTAGAGAATGCACTCTTTTTATTGAGGTCACATTCACCCTCAGCAAGATCCACTTTTCTGTAGCATTTAACTAATGCACAGCAACACTTTTCCTTGTGCAGTGCTGAAACATTGCACAGAAAGAATTATTATGCATTAGTAAGCACAATTGTGTCAAGTTTGCCACAATGCTTGGCTTGGCTTGGCTAGGCTTGGGCAGTATACACTTATGCATTAGTAATGCACAGGGGATGGGGAAGGTGGGCATTGAACACAAATGAATTGAAGGAAAAGAAAGAAACAGAAAATGGTTCATAGCACTTTATTTATTTATTTATTTATTTACACATTTATATGCCATCCCCTTGCAAAGAAGCCTCAGGGCAGCTTAATGTATAAATAAATACATTAAAAACAATTACACTACTTAAAAACTGGCCCATCTCAAGATCAAAATTTTTAAAAATACAATAAATATAACAAAAATAAATTAACAATTAACAATTAAAATAATTCTTAAATAAAAAGGTCTTTGCCTGGCACCGAAAAACAAATAATGATGGCGCCAGGCGAGCCTCTCTGGGGAGTGCATTCCATTGGTGGGGAGCCACCACAGAGAAAGCCCTCCTCCGGGTACTCACCCTCCTTATTTCCCTCCTGGAGGGTTCCCGGAGGAGGGCATCAGCTGCAGATCGTAGGGGGCGGGAAGGCATATATGGTTGCAGGCGCTCCTTTAGGTAGCCAGGACTAAGCCGTTAAGGGCTTTATAGGTAAGAACCAACACCTTGAATTGGGCCCGGACTTCAATAGGGAGCCAGTGTAGCTGACGGAGAACTGGGGTGATATGAGAACCATGCCCAGTCCCCGTCAGCAACCTGGCAGATCTATTTTGTACCAATTGAAGTATCCGGACCATCTTCAAGTGTCGCCCCATGTAGAGCGCATTACAGAAATCTAAATGGGAAGTCACCAACGCATGGGTCACTGTCGCCAGGCAGTCGAACTCCAGGAAGGGACGCAGCTGATGGATCAGCCTAAGCTGATGGAAAGCGCTCCTCGCCACCGCTGACACTTGAGCTACCAAGGTCAGCTCCGGGTCGAGGAGCACTCCCAGGCTGTGGACCCTGTCTTTCAGAGGGAGTGCAACCCAATTTAAGGCAAGGATCAGGTCCCCCACTCCGAAGCCTGAACCACTCACCAACAGGACCTCCGTCTTGTCAGGATTGAGCTTCAGTTTATTGGCCCTCATCCAGGCCATTACCTCCACCAGGCACCGGTTCAACACAGCCACTGCATCACCTGGATGTGGCCTCTTTTTATTGAGGACACATTCACCCTCAGCAAGAATCACTTTTCTGTAGCATTTAACTAATGCACAGAAACACTTTTCCTTGTGCAGTACTGAAACATTGAACCAATACTCAAACTAAAGTTGTAACACTAGCAAATTAACTAGTCTGCTGCCAAACGGAATGGTAGGGCTGCCATCCTGTAGCCACTTACCTGGGAGTAAGCTAAATTCAGCACAATGGGACTTTCTTTTGAACAATTCAGCTCTCCTGCAACTCCCTACACAGGTTTTCCACACACCTAGGTTAATATCATTTTGCCACCAGGCAGAGATCTTTCTCCCAGGCATGTTAGAGATTTACTGTGGACTGGTGTGGTTATTTTATTAACTGCTGAGTTGTTTGTTTTGTATTTTTATACTTTTAAGTATTTGTGCTGTACTTTATATTTTCAACCATATTTTAAAATGTCATTTTACTGTTTGGAATTGAGTCAGAGGACACAGATCGTTGAGCAGTTTAGAAATGTGCACAATAATCATACTGTAGTGTATTCTGATCTAATTTAAAATCAAGGATCACAGGATTTAATACTCAATTTAATACTATAGCAATCTATAAATTTATAACATAGATCCAATCCAAGTGTTCAGTAACTTGTATGTACAGCACTGGTCCTTGCATGATGCATTTCCTGCATGATTCACTAGGTCTTCAGTGTTCTATCATTTTACTATCTCATGTGTGTCAATCCCTACACCACTTACTTTATTATTTATTTATTTATTTATTTATTTGAAAAATTTCTATGCCGCCCCTTGCCAACTAGCCTTGGGGCTGCTCACAAAAAATATTATCTGAACAGTATATCCTTTGTATTATTTTAGCACCTATTTGGAAACTTGTGTACAAGGATCAGCTCCTTCATAAGCCTCCTCTCTCTTCATCCATCTATCTATCTATCTACAGTGGAGATGAATGGTCCCAACACCAACAGGACCGTCTTTGAGCTTTAGTTTCAGTCCTACAGTCTCCTTTCAAAGTACACTCAGAATGAAACCCAGAACATAGGATATAGCAAACGATGTGTAGAATCTCTGCAATTGCTGTGGGCACTGTAGTTTCTCACTGCCTGCAAGTGATGTGTCCAAGTCCTTTGTTCCAAGTGTCAAGTCAGATCTCAAGGTTTGTTTGTTTGTTTGTTTCAAGTCAAGTCTCATGTCATTGCAATACATTTTTGAGTTGAGTCTCAATTCTCTTCTCAAGTCTCAAGAGCCAATTTTAACATAAAAAAGGGAGGTGGTGGTGGGGTATGGGAGATGGGAGAGTTGTAAATCCCTCCAATTTTAGCATCTGCACCTCTTTCAGTGATGCACTGAAGTCCTTTACATCGATCACTATCTATTTAAACAAAGCTATGCTGTTATTTGAATTCATCAAGATTGCATTTTTTTAAAAAAAATTCCCCCCTCTCACTGCCTTCCTCAATCCAAAAGGGAAAGCTGAAGTCCTGCATTTCCCACATCACAACCCCTTCCTCCCTATCCTGCCCCCACCCCCTTTTAAAGTCCCTCCCTCCCACTGACTAGACTATATGTGTGCCTACCTTCCAGCCTGTCACAGAAGACTTCCACTGAAGGCACCCCAGGGCATGCTGCTGCACATAAGATGCGGGTGGTAAGCGTTGGAGCAACTCGGTCATAAGAACAGTAGAAATCTCAAGTTGAGTTAGTCTTCTCTTCTGTCAGTCTTTTGACTGAGCTTGAGTTGAACTTATTTCTCCCAAGTCGAGTTGAAATCAAGTTGCTGATGCAACTTGAGTCAGACTTGGAAGCAAGTTGCTTGACTCCAGTCCCCGGCACTGCTGCCTACAATGTGTTTTACCAACAGAGAGGAAGTGGCACGATTTCAGGGAATAAAGAATCTGGGACTAAGCCACCTCTCCTATGGCAAAAGGGCTGACAATGTCACCAACCTGAATCAGGGCCTATCACTTCATATCCAACCTGAATAGTGCATCAGTAATTCATACATCCAACAGAAAAGTGGTAAATTAATGGCAGATGCGATCATGCTAGGCATTTAGAATGAAATTTTAATGCCTCATTAAGAACATAAAAGACATCCTGCTGAACCAGACCAAAGTCGTCTTCAGCTCTGATTACACAGAATGTTCCTTTTATTGTCCAAACCAGATACCTACCCAGAAGCCAGAGGACATGAAGGAAATAGCATCCTCCCAGTTGTCTTCCCCAGCATTCCCCCGGAATTCAGACACACTAGTTGTCTTTGTGTATCTTCTATAGATTGCATATTTTTCTTAACCTTTCTTCTTCATTATTAAATTTTGCTACTATGTTAACTCATAGGTTTACAACACTGAGTGATACATTTGGCTGAGATACTACAAGTGACTCAAGGTCCCCCAGTTAACCCATCTGAGTGAGGATCTCCAAAACTCTGCTCACTGGACCATCTTACTAACACCCTTAAGTTCACGGAAGCCAGTGAGACACACTGTGTGCTTGTCAGTGAAGTGTGTTAGTAGTGCAACATGTTATTTCATTGAACATGTATCTCATCCCTTCCTGCTGCCCCCAGCCCTTCTTTGCTGGAACTTCCCTCTCTGATTATTTTAAGTGGTCTATTCTTTCCTTTCTCATTTTCAAAATGAATTTTTAGTCTTACATAAACTGACAAGAACACTATGCATGTTCTGCCTTTGATAAAAGGACATCAAAGGGGTGGTTTCAGTGACACTGGTTTATGTCATATTGATATTATGGGACAGCAGGCTTCTTGACATAAACAGGTTTTTACGTACATAATGAGACTTAATAGGGTAAAAGAGCCATTCCTGTACTTTCATATCGGTTCACATCACTGTTTGTTTCATTCACATGCTGGTGGAAAGCATGGTTTTTGAGCAGGCAGTAAGCTTTGAAAACTCTAGCTCTGTGACTCTTTCATCATATCATTACAAGGGCATTGGGTGAAGCATGGGCCACAAGGGGAAAATACTGCTAAAAGATTCATTCTGTCTCATTTCCTTTTTTATTTTTTCCTCGCACTGTTTGATTGAGTTATCATCCTTGGAGCTGCTCACTATTTATGATATGCACAAAATACATAATTAATTGTCCAATTCAACACCACTAGCACTGTGGCCTCTGACAGCCTTCCATTTATCTAAATTGTGTGTGGGGGTTTTTTCCCCTTCCTTCTTTCCATTTCTTTGGAGTTCTGCTGTGGCTTAAGAAATTAATTTGGTCAAATCCCCTCAGAGGTTGAGGAAGGCAAAGCATTCTTTCATTGCATTGAAACCATTGTTATTGGATTTGAAAATCTCCTTTTAAAACAAAGAATTCATTTACATATATTAGCAGTTAGTAAGTTCTAAAGTACAGAGCTTATAAAAAGGCAACAAGATGCATTATTTAAATTAAAGCTCACTCATTTCTTCAATGTACTTCATTTCATACCACAGAGACCTTTACCTGATAACCCATTCTGAGATGCAAAGTTGTAATGTTGCCATCTCTTCTATACTGTTGTTTTTTAAACACTATTTGCCCTATATAATTTGATGTAAAGGAAATTAACCAAGGGCTGATCCTGCCATTGGACAGGGTGACGTGGATATCTTAGGCAGCAGAAGTGGAGGTGGCATGAAGATACTACTGGAAACAGATGTGAGCCAGGCAGCATGCCTTGCACCTTCTAAGTGAAACCGAGGATGTTATTACCTAATAACTGGGGTGCAGTGTCCATTATAAGGGCTGAAGACATGTATTGAACTATTCATCTCAGCTTGTATATAGGAAATGACAAGGGGCACAACCCAGTTTTGGTTTAGGAAGTAAAATGTCTTAAACTATCTTTGTATGTCTCCACTTCATAAATACGGACATGGATCTAGATCTGGATACATGATCTAGATACTGCTAATCTAAATACTGCTGCTCCTGCCATTCCATAACAGTGCTACAACATCACCAAGATGGTGGTGCCAAAAACCCCAGTGTTTTACCACTGAGTGCTTTTGAAAACAAGCTATATTTGTTCTTTTTTCTCCTCTTTGCCTTTCGCCCCCCTGCCACTGTGTGTGGGTAAAATCCAGGAGATAAAGATGCCCCTCCCCAGCCCTGATGAAGTTGCACATTTATTATATCAATGTGCACATGAAAAATAGCACAATGACAAGTATTTTCAAAGATCTTTTCATTCATGAACATAGTCTTCCCAAATTTGGCATATAGCAAAACACAGTATTTCTAGATAAATATCAAAGCAGCAGTTTCAGGTGCAATATGACTGTCCAAGCAGGAGATTAGTTCAGAGGAGAAGCAAGTACACTTGATAAGATCACTGAGAAGAGCAGGTATAGCACTGGATGAGGTCCAGCTTGGAGTAAGCCTGAGGCAATGGAGAAACCAAGTTGAAGGTTAGGAGTAGACTCAACACTGGGATAGAAAACCAGTGACAATCTAAGGACAAGAAGGGACCTAAGAAGGGTAAGTTGCACAGCTGTAGCAGTGCAGCTGTTAAATTATTACAAAAATAACCAAGCTGAGGAAACAACATCATTTAAATCAAGGCTCAGTTTGCACTTGGATACCTGAATGAAATCATGTTTGAATGGGTAACAAGCACAACATCATATGAATGTATATTATTTACCCTTAAAAATTCCTCAAGAGAATTATGTCTCTGGGATATCCATCTTACTCATGTTCTGTTTTAGGCCATTTGAGATATTTGTAAGCTAAACAATGAGGAATGATTTCAGATGTGTCTTCTTCCATTCAGTCTGTTGTTTTCCATTTAATAAGCAGACAATGTGAAAACTGAGCTAGGAACAGAGGTTGTTGTGAAATGGCGCATGCTGAGCATTTAATATATTATTCTGATATCTGGGGTGGGATACACTGAACTGCTATGCTGAATAAGAAGAGGAGCTGCAGGAGCTGGTCATGTTTCTCTTTCACTGCGAATATCCTTTTTCTCAAGAAGCAAGCGGTTAAGAGATCAAACTATATTAAGGGAAACTGAGATTACTTGTAGCAGTGATTAACATGTAGGTATCATGGCTTAATTCTCCCTAGGCCTCAAACTCCTGCCTCAACCCTTCACGCCACCAATTTGTTAAACAAAGAGCAACTAGGCTGAGCTATATGTCAAAAATCCTATCTAGTTGACCATGACAATCCAAGCTAATGCTTTCATCACTGTTATTTACATAACTTCAAGTTGAGGTCAAATTGTGAATAGAACTTCAATGCCAAATCCCTTATTTTATTATTTACATCTCAGTTGATGCAGCTGGTGCAACTAAGAAACATTACCTTGGGCCATTTATGAACCCAAACTGAACAAAAGGAAAATTGACAGCTATGGATTACTAAACCACAAAAAGACCCATGCATATTATATGGAATGCCTGGATGAAAGTTCTTTCTCCTGGACTATCTTTATTAGTCTGAACAACAAAACATTGTGACATCTTGAAGTCTATCACATGTATTATGGAATCAGCTTCTATGGATTACAATCAATTCCATCAGATGCATAAAATGCTATCTTGAGTTACTGGCACAGGGGCAGATGGTTGTGTGGGATTGTAATCAGCAAGGTCAGATGGTAATGAAATATATAATGTACAATCAGTGATAAACACTTGATCAGCAGCTGCCATTCACAAAGCAGTCATTGTTGATCATGAACATATTCATAGGAAATAAGCTAATTAGCAAAATTCAGAGGCATTCTCTTTCCTTAAAGTTTTGTGAAAATAACCATGATAAATAAAGTCGATCTCATGGACTGGAACCAGATTCATGTGCAGACAATAGGCTAGTGGGTGAAGACTTGCTGGCTGCTCTTTTCCACACCTGCTCCTCTGGTCCCCTGAAAATGCTATGCTAGGCATCGTTATCGTCATTGTAATGCCTGACTCAGTGGGGTGTCAACCTGTCCTTTGTACAGTAGTTCTGGCTACATATCCCAGATTTCTCCAGATGTATTAGAGAGAAGCAGCAACAGGGCAATATAGAATGAATGAATGAATGAATGTGGGTTTCTCATTGTGTGTGTGTTAAGCTTCTGATATTGTTCTGGCCCAAGAGGAGTGATTTCAGTCTACCAGTGAGGAAAGGGGAAAGGGGAAAAGGTCTCTTATTCTTCTGCAATATCTTGGAGGTTCTTTAGCTGCTTTCCTGTCTTATTTCCGCATCCCCACTCCCTGATCCACAGCTTCTGATTGGCAAATGTCCTCCTGCTCCTTCCCTCTGAAAAAAAAGTACTTGCCTTCCATATACTTTCAGGCCTTCTGAGAAGACACCTTGTCCAAGCTGAAATACATGTCTTCTCAGAAGTAAATCAGATTTTCTTGAGCCAAATCACATTGACCTCAATAGAGCTAACTCTTGCTGAAGACCACAAGCAAGGTGCTGTACAGGAGCAACCAACTTTGCCGCTTCTCCTTTTCCCTGATTCTTTTTGAAGAAGCAGGAGGAGCCGTCAGTTTCCCTTTCCCCCTTTTCAATATCTTTGCTCCATTGCTCCTTCATGTCCTTGCATGGCTAATTGAGCTCACCAATATTATCATTACTATTATTAATAATAATACCTGGCAAAACCAAAGGAAACTTAAGCATCCATTTCCCTGCCCATGCCCCTTTTCCAGCTCCTGTGTTCCCACATCAGTGGAAGGAATTCTAATGGAGATATCTCCAGAAAGTAAGGAGCTTCTTCTAAATGAGATGAGTTCTGGTTCAAGTCAGACAGCTAATCCCTGAAAATTGGGCAGAGAGAACTTCTGTGTATGGTGCACTTCCCTTCATGAAGGCAGATCTTGGAATTATGCTTTCAGTTTAATTCACCAGAGTTATGGATTTATTAGATTTAAATCAGTATATAACTTACCTCTTTTGGACACCACAGAAGGAGGCTTATATATAATATTATATATATAATTTATTTATTTGTAAGCCGCCCCGAGGCTTAGGCAAATGGGATGGCATATAAGTCTGCTAAATAAATTAATATAAATTAATATAATATAATATAATATATAATTATATTGTATAGATACCTCCAAAGAAAAGCGAACCAGGAATGAAATGGTTGTTATATTTGCAAAATAATAAGTACTTAATGTGTTTCAGTGGCTATTGGAAATGAAGAACAGGGTAAGGGCTGATCACCTGTTACTGAAATAAATATAGATCTTAAATATGTCTATATGAAAACATGGGAAGTGCAGTTTGGCTGCTATCCAACAGAATACTTTAATCTGATTTTTTTTTTTTTTTGGTAGCTTAAAGTATCCTGTAAAAATACATTCTGTGTATCACTCTAGAATTAACTTTTGTTGGAAACACTTGTCAAGGTAAGTATGTATTTTCATTTAGGGTGGACCTGATCATATAATTAGCTTTTGGGTACATGATATAAGCCATTAGAAGAATCATAAATCTGTTCATATATGAATTATATTAATGATGAAAACAGATGTGCTATTTCTAAATAAAAAGTTCATCCAAAATGTATTAGCTGCATCATTCTTGGCTATTGCAGGGGAAAAAAATCTGATCCTCCTACAGGTTTGATTAGATGGAAAAATCTGAGATATAATAATTATGAATAAATTGTCACACAGGTTAAGACTCAGAAGGATAGCGAAAGCAAACCAATACAAGGAAATAAACACACCAGGAAATAAAATCAGATGGTGGCCATTTATTATGTATATTCCTTGAAAGGGAGCATTGAGCTAGAATAAGTTTCACAAATGCAGAGCCATATATATGCAGTGATTTATTATTTCACTATATAAAAGTAATATTTTTGTAATTGATGAGCACTGTGGTGGGATTATAGATAAGAAAAGAGTTTTGTTTTCTAATCTTTTGTTTATTCAAATACAAAAGAAAGAGAGAAGAAGGAAAATGAGAAGCACCAAGAGATTAAATGCCTGTTGGATGCTATCCATTTTGTTTAATTAAAATACATGAGTGTTGCTTCACCAATGTTCATGATCCTTCTGCATTTGTTTTCTTCCCAGCTTCATCTGTGGGCTAAGAATGATCTGCAGATGCATTCTGCACTTTTAAAATAGTAGATAAAGTGGTAAAAAAGAAGGAGGAAGAAAAAAATCGAAAGAGGTTGTGTCTATTTATTAACAAACTCTTTTTATTTACTGCCTTTCCTGTGGTTTCCTACTGGGGAGTTCCTGCCACCACCTGTATTTTGATGCACTACGACACATATTTAGGTATGGAAAAACAACCCCCCCACACACACACACACACAACTTCCAGCATACCCCAGTCAGCATTGGGATTTGATTTGATTTTTTTTTAAATATTTTATTAATATACTTAATTTAGTTTCATCAGGCTTAAGTGGAATGATAATTTTAGCCTACAATATCCTATCCTACACAGTTTTAAAAGCTGAAGAGGCATTTGTTCTTTAAGTTAAAGGCATACAAGGAAACTGACAGTTTAAATCATGTATCAACATGACGTTGTCCAGTGTCTTAATGCACGTGCATTTACTGAGCAGGCCCAGATACAAAGCACACCCACTCTCTTGCTCATAAGTTTAGGCTACATCTTATACATTTATTTACCTCAGCATAAATGCCACTGAATTAAAGGGATATACTTCTGAACAAGCATGTATAGGATTGCATTCTTGACTTCTAGAGACCCAGGAGGAGGAGTTGAATTCTAGAAATGACCTTCTACTATTCTTATGCAGGCAATTAGGGATAAGTGATAAATTCATTTTAGTTTAGTTTTACCCAGTTTGCACTTTTTGGAGTGAACAACATACCAAATGCAAGCTACACTCAAAGTCATTACACTTCCAAATTTGCAAAATGTGTCTATTTTCTCCTATCTTTTAAAAAGTATCAGAATGTATACCTAGCTTCTCCAACTTGTGGTGCCTTCCAGATGTGTTGGACTACAACTCTCCATCATTCCCAGTCAGCATTGCAATTCTGTTTCAGGCTGATGGAAGATTTAGTTCAGCAGATCTCCAAACTGCTGAAGAATGATTGGATCCATAGTCCAAAACATCCAAATTGTGCACCTAGGTGGGAAAGAGTGCTATCAACTCAACTCAGAGAAAAAAATTCTGAATATAACCAAATAGGATTACTCGGTAAAAACATGGGGTATGTATAAATGAATGAATGAATGAATGAATGAATGATTAATGATAGAAGACTATCACCCTCTCTTTTCAGAGAACCTGATTTGAAAAGGCAGCACTGAATTCCTGCTGCTTCGTATGGAAGAGACAAAAATATCTTTTATACCATCCCATTATGTTTGCCCAAGGCAGTTATTTGGAACTGAATAGGATGAACAAATGTTGGCCTGCCTCTTATTTTAAGGGACTGACCTCCCCCCACACACAGCTCTCACTGCTAATTTATAACATTCTATCTATCCAGAAAAAAAGGTGCTTCTCTGAATCTACTGATCCCCCATCAGGCAAGTACCATGTAAAAGTTTTCCAGGAGAAGAGGAACACAAAATGACAGAGGAACTTTTTTCTTCTTTAGCTCTGCAGGAAACTTGGCAGTAGCCCTTCCTAAGGGCTGTGAGCACCTTCCTAAGTGATCCTTCTCTTACAGAAGAATGTAATGGCCTTTTCTTTCCTCTGCTGTCACTGATACTGCCTTTTGAGGAAATGCAAACCTTGGGACTTTGCTTTGGAATAATATTTCAAGGTAACCCTTTATAGTCAAAACTCCTTTGAGTCAGTCATGGTTTCTTTCAGCCTAACCCATTTAACCTGGTTGGTTGGTTGGTTGGTAGTGGTGATGTGCTAATAAGGATAATAATAATGGCTCACATTAAACTTTTTAGAAGAAGTATGGATTTTTAAATATATCATTCATTTTAAATGAAGCAAATAATGATTTCTGGACATCTAGTGCATAATTAAGATACATATTCAAAGAGTTGATATCTATAAAAATACAGTGTTGTATAGAGTTTGTGCGTTCACAGACTTTCAATTATAGTTCTAAAGTTGTTTACTCTGGTTGTGAAAAACAGATGGAGGGTCATTCAGGTAATATTCCAGTTAGTAGAGTGTTTGATTTATGGCAGTGTGTATAGCTCTCCATCCACACAAATTTCCACTTTGAAAGGAAATTATGAGTCTGAATTACTTTACAGGACTCTGCTAAGGGCAAATGTGCCAAAAGATGTATCAGTACAATCCTACACAAGCATACTCAGAGGTAAGCCCTACAGAGTTTTGGGAGACTTTCTCCCATGCTAGTGAGTGTAGAATTGCAGTTGTGGTACTCTTAATACCAAAAGTTCAATGGCTAATATCATTGAAAATATTCCATTTGGAAGCTTGTTGTTACATCGTAAGAAAAAGCAAGAACACCTCATGATATTTGCAAATGTGATGGATGAACCTCATGATTGTCAAGCACTGTATCTCCTTTTCTCTGTCCCACAGTGTCAAACAACTTGCAGCCCAAAGGAAGCTCTTTGAGGGCCACAAATTTAATGGTATCTAGGGCTGAAGGCAAAGGGCAGAGGGGAATATCCAGCCTTCCAAACTATTTTAACTGAAAGCATTTCCACACAGGGCCTAGGGCTTAGTAATAGCATTTCAACCATTTGTTGTTGTTTTTTTTGAATGGGGGAAGGACACAAAGTTCTCATTCAAGCACAGTGCACAAAAGTCGGGAAGCATCCAAATGATTAATACTCAAGAAAAGGAGAGAGAAATTGGGGAAGGATTCTTATGCCATTTAGGAAACACAGAAGGGTTAGATTCAGGTCCTATAAAGATCCTGAAGTTCAATACCACTATTCTATTCTCTCAATAACTGTCTGAAGATGCCTTCTTTGTAAAGCCCTCTGTACAGCAAGTATGACTGTAATAACTTTGGTAAAACTATTTTGATTTACTTTCCAGATTTATTTATAACTGGGATGCAAGTAAATTGAGCATACAAGCTTGCTTGCTTGTTTCTTTATTCCCTCCTTGACAGATTCATTCATATCTAGTTAACTAACATTTTTTCTTCAGTAGAAACCAAGCATAAGCTGTAGCTCCCAGATGCTTATGACTGAGGTGAGGAGTTCTGCACAATCCAGTGCTGTGCAGCACCAAGTGCACCTTTGATATACACAGAATCTCCCACTCACAGTGATCAAGGCAAGAAACCCATGTTTATCAAGATGGCAGTTTGGCATTGTTGGCCTAACCTAAGCCCAGGTGGCAAATAGCCAAGCAGAGCAAGAGGATGAAGATATTCCTCCCTTTAAAAACCAGAAAAGAACTAGATGGGCCTCTAAACCCACCAAGCTGATTTACCTATCAGTGGGAAGGAACTGGGGAGACCATTGGATCCTGGATATAATGGCTTCCCTGTTTTCTTCCCTTCCTTCCCTTCTCACCAGCATACTCTCTTTTCTCCTCTGAATTCTCTTACAAAGTGTCAGTTGTGACCTTGGAAGAGAAACTTTCAGCAGTGGCTAACAGAGAGCGGTGGGATAGAGAAGATCCATTACCGGATTTCCTCCTTCATGCTCCTAGCACTGTGCATGGACCCAAAGCTGTGCCCTGGATGCTTGCTCTCCATATTAAAGTCCATAGAAATTTTGCAATTACTTGTTTATAACCTTTCAAATGATTCTCTTTTAATTAAATTTGCACATTCAGCTAGATGAGCTAGCCAAAACTGTCTGAAGAAAAGTTGTTCTGAGATAATGAAATCAAAACTAATAAGAACATTTGGAGCTTAAAGGAGGGAAAACCTGTCTCCTATTTAATGGTGTGAGCTGATAGCAAACTGAAACTGGAAAGATTTGTTTGAACCAGATGTTTGTTTGAAAGCTATTCAGCCATTGTATAAGGGATGCCTTTGCATATTTAGCCAATATTAAAGTCGTAATAGTATAATAATATCCTTTTGTCCTATCTCAAATTCTGCCGTTCCGTAATGACTTTCACCCAAGGTGTCTTCTGTGTTCACATTCTCCACCAGTTTTTATATATGGGGCAGAACCAAATGCCAGATGTCTGTGTTCTTAAATTGCTGGCTCAATCTTTTGAGACAAAAGGATAAGCCAGGGACATTTTTGATAATCTTTACCAGGTTGCCAAGGTAATGTTTGAAGATATTCTTCCTTGCCCTCACAAGATGTATCCAATCTCCTGCCAGCAGTTTTTTTCTGAATGGAATACACAAATAATGGGTTTTCTTCTGAAGGACTAATTTTTGACATTTGTGTTTATTAATGAACTAGACATTTGGAGTTCTAGGAGCTTAGGATGGGCCTGGTGTGCCTTCAAACTGAAATACTATTAATGTAGCAACTTATTGTCTCATTGGTGTTAAAACAATGCTTTTAGAACTGATGAAAAGATAAATTAATAAGCCACACATGCCCTGGTCTAGACTTGGAAGCTCATATGTTCATAGACCTGGTTTTATCTTTGGAAATAGAGTGATGTTGGTGGATGTATCTTTTTCCACCTGGCAGAACATAGTTTTTGGGATGAATTACAACAGAATAATGACCAGGTAAGTAAGGACTGAATACTTTCTCTCTACACTGCACCTCAAATTAATATTTGGAAATCAATTAGTCTCATGATTTGTCTTTCTGGATGTGGAATTCTGCAAGATAGGTGCTTGTACTGAAAATGTCCTGCTCTGTATATCCATTCATCTTAATTAATCACCAAAGGGAACATGGAACAAGGTAGCTTCAGTAGATGACCAAGAACAGGGAGGGATATATGCAAGGAATGACTTTGAAGTGGCTATGTAATTGCTCTGAATAAAATGGTACTCATAAAGAAATCCCAAATTCTTGTAAAGCTGACAAGGCACAAGAAAGGAATTGTTTATATGTGATAAAACCTTCAGAAGAGAACTGTGCAATGGCGGATGTGTCAGGGGTTTTCCTGTCATGGGGTACAGAGGTGGCAGTGTGGGTAATGAGGTTCCCAACGTGATTGTCCTGAATGAGTCTTGTGATGCTCCATATTAATTATTAAAGTGCTTTTCAGAGGACTTTTGCAGTAGATTTTATTGGCCATATTACAACCTCTCTACTCACACTGACTGCCTTGAAAGATAAGAGGAAGAATTTACCACAGAACACAATTCTCTCATGCAAACTCATGAATATTAGACGTTCAAGTGCATAAAGTTCTTAGCTTAGTGTAATCGAAATAGATTTTATTTTGAATGCAAGTGCATGTTCTATTATGCGAGTAAACAGGAGAAGTAATCTTAAAATGGTGCCTTGGGTACACATTTGAAAGTCAAAAGCATCTCTTGTTGTTCTCACAGTACTGATGTGCCTGTCTTCATCAGTTGCTTCAGTACTTTTTTTTTCCCCTTTGTGTTTACCTTCTTGCTTAGGAAAATGAAAAGTGTTGTTAGCTCCCTGATTCAAATTCAGGTGAATCAAACAACAGAGTTGATATTGCATTTACTTTTAAGGTTGCCACACTAGTATAATTACCAAACTGTTGTCCAAGATAGGGAAAGGCAATCCATCAATTTCTCCCCTGCCCCAGGACACACCACAACATTTGAAATGCTTAAATCTTCAATTCTTTCTGTATCCAATATGAAGAAATTTGTGAATGCAAGGTGGGGTTTTTTTAATAGCAAAACAAACTGAACTAAGATGTTCACCAAGAAATGAAGAAAGCTTCATTTGGGGTTACTATGTGGCAAGTGAACAATATTTAACCTATTAAAGATGAATTCAGCTTCACATTTGGGAAAAGACACTCTTAAGATGATAGCAACCTGACCTTGACCATATTCTGATTTGGACAATTACTGGGCAGCCATTCCTATTGACCTCTGTAGGGCATCCCAATGTTCTATATCAAGACTGCAGCAATCCCTGCCTGCAGGAACAAGAGTATTTTAATCAGTAGTGCCTAGCTATCAGTAGTGCCTAGTGACTATTCATAAGTCACCACAGGCCACTTAAACTATTCCTAAAAAGCAAGTCACTCCCATGCACAGAAAACACCAGGGGTCATTCATAAAAATATATGTGGCACATCCCTTACCAGCAACACATTGGGTAGTTCTGCAAAGGCATCTTGATTGGTACATATTGGTACATTGAGGCCTTTACATGGTATCCAACGCATGACCAGCATTTCACCATGATGACAGCGGCAGGGCCAGCCAGTATGACCCTGTAAGCAACTCAGAATATGCTTTCAGTATGAGAGAGAGATTTTACACAAACCACCTTATCCCTACAAGTCACTAGAAATATGAACTTGGAATGGGTGAGAAATTGGTTCCAATTTGCTTTTTTTTTTTACAAGTTCCCAAATGACTCGTTTCCATTTCTGAGCTTGCGATGCAATTCTCAGCAGGGAAAATGTATTCGCATATCTAGTGTATGTAATGAATATACCATGGACCTAGAAATGATCATCAAGTGTAAGGACATTTCACTGGAGACCAAGGTCAAGATTACCTATACTATTATATTCCCAATCACAATGTATGAGTGTGACACCTGGACAGTGAAAAAAGTGGACAGACAATTGATGCATTTGAGGAAGAGGAGACCTTTCAAAATATCCTCGACCAACAGAAAGACAAACCAATGGGTCCTAGATCAAATGAAGCCAGAGGTTTCCTTGGAAGCAAACATAACAAACTGAGGCTGTCATACTTCAGACATATCATGGGACTGTAAGACTCCCCAAAGAAGGCAACCATACTAGGAAGTTGGAGGCAGAAGAAGAAAAAGACCCAATATGGGATGAATTAAATTCATAAAGGAAGACACAGCCTTGAACTTGGAAGAGCTGAGCAGGGCTGTCATGGACAGGACATTTTGGAGGGCTTTCACTGACTGGGGCACCACAAGTGGAGATGACTTAACAGAAAACAACAACAATATGAATTCTGCATGCTTTCACAACCCAGAATTGACCATCCTGTTGTTATTTCATATATGAGGAAAGCAGGATTGATAGAGGCTGCTGCTCTGCATATGTAGCAGAATCCTGTAGTGAAGTTTTTCCTGAATTGATTGATTCATTCATCCATTCATATGGTACCCCATTAGCTATAGGCTTTCTGGGTGGCTTACAGCACAATAAAATCCACAATATACAGTAAAAGCAGTAAACAATAAGAATCAACCACTAAATCAAGACAGATAATGAAAGCAATTTAAGGTGTGTTTCCCTTCTTGGCATGGGGTAATAAGCTTCTACAATTGCATTACTAATGGGTCATCTACTGATTTTACATTGTGATATCATTATTATTACTATTATTTTCATCTGTATACCAGCCCACAGCCAAAGCTCTCTGTGTGATATTGTACTATATACCAGTATTCTGTCCTTTTTCATAATAATTGCATGAACTCTACATAATGGTTCATAGATAAAGAAAAACACTTAAGGTTCTTTGAGGGTACATCTCATTAACTCTATGAATTTGTTCAACCTGAATTATGCTATGTCTATTCCTGGAAAAGGGGCTGAAAGACAAGCTGCTATTTGAAAATATTAAACTATACTTTCACACCCTGCTTTAACAATGTTTGTTTGTTTTACATATAGAGAGATAGAACTTCAGAAACATAGTCAGAAATTAAATAACCAGCACACTTTACTTACTGTCTACACGGTGGTAGTTGCCTAGCTTATTGCTAGTCTAAAGACATATATATTTTATTCTTGGTCAGATAATTGAATATCTTGGGAAAACAAATATGGTTAATTAATGCTTTATTTATTTATTTATGGGCTTTCTGGGCCACTTTTTAGAGAGCATCAAAATAAAAAATAAATATTTTCAAGCATATACAAAATAATAAAAATAGCATCTGATTTCTATAATGAATGGCTGCTGTGTTCTTTTTAGAATGAAAGTTTAAGTACAAATTCCTTTCCCCAGGGTTACAGAAACTGATCCTCTCTTCTTCCACACCATACACCACTGGATTGGTAAAATGGAAGAAAAGTTAATAACCAGAAAAGAAGAAACAGAAAGAGGGGGCCCCTTTTCTTTGAGAAGAGAGAAATGCAAGAAGTTTTCCTTACAGTTGCCTGCATTCTAATACAGTACCAGGAAAACTTGCCTTCAAATCATCACTTTTCTGCTCCTGGCTCCACAGTACTAGGAAAGAGATATCCTTGAAGTCTGGTCCGCTTAGCATGATAGTATATTTCCATCCAGCTGACATTAATGAGAGATGATGCCTTGTTTTCTAAACAGAATGGTGCACTAAGTGGTCTATTTAAGGCTAATTTCCATATTGGCTATCAGGTATTATACATGGTTGTTTAAATAGTAAGAAATAACTTGGTATGGTATAAAAATCTTATTGTGCTTGATAGATACGTTATGTACACATCATGATTATCACAATTTTATGTGTCTAAATGTCTTCATAAAAATGTCTAAATTATTTTGAATGAATTATGTTTAATTTATATGCATTAGTGCATGCTGCATATGATTGTAGTACTGCTTTTTGCAATAAGGATGAAAACTGTTGATTATGTCCTTAGAATGTCATGTTATTGTGTTGGATGTGGTTGTTGTCCCCCACATCCCCCACCAAGGGATACAGCTTTTCTTCTGCCCCACTCTGATTCTCCTATTGCTTTGAAGGTTTATAAAATGCTTAAAGGGAGAAGCTGAAAAGCATTTGTTTTGGTCTCTGATTTCTAAATTGCCGCAATATGTATACATGCTCAAATGTTAATAAGAGTTCATTGTTCAAGATGTAGTAATCCAATGCTGTATGTCCTCAGTTTTACAGACTGTTTTACACACAGTCTTTTTCACATTTTCCAACCTTCTCTTTCATGAACTTTGCACCAACTATTCGTAAGACCTAATTGTTTCCTAAACAAATAGCAATTGGCATTTTGGAATGACTCAACCTGGTATAGTCAGATGTTAGCAGCATAATATGAACTGAAGCCATTGTCAATCTTGAGGAAAATAAATGGTCAGTACCAAAGATAAGGACAAACTAGACCTCTGACATCTGTACATTGAGAGAGGGGTAAATACAGAAGTATTCAACAACAACAACAACAACAAGATTTGGGAAATACCCTGATTCAGTATTTCCCATTAGAAATCAACAAACATGCATAACATATCCACTATTCAACAGACTTAGATAACTTTTCCTTCTTATGGGTTGAAGCCAGTTAGGACTGTAATTTTTTTCTTGATCAGAGACAATATGAATTTGCTTCATTTGCATGGCCATCATGGGGAGGCAGACTCTTCCAGTGTGTGAGAGACCACTGCACAAGGCAGTGTGGACATATCTGCAGCATGGTAGGGGCAGAGAAGGGGAGGGTATGGCTGGCTGTGTCCATTTGTTGGCACAGGGTGTGGCAGTACTACCCTGGTGAGTAAGCAGTTGCTTCAGCTTAGGAAGGAGGGGGAACAAGCACACACACAAACAGGCGCATCTGGAGAGGGACAGGCCCAGGGAAGTGTGTGGACCACTGAGGAAGAAGCAGGCAGAAAAGGCAGGAGAGGTGACAAGTTTGTTTTTCAGCCATGGAGGCATCTGCTGCTGTTGGGAGGAATGAATGAGGTGGGCAAAAACCATGCAAGCTTGGAAAGCAGGTGATCATCTAGAAGTCTCAACCAGGTAAGAAACCATACTATGTGGTGACTATGGTGGCATAGTTTAGCATTACATGTGAAGGCAGCTATTGACAATCAAGCAGAACAAGCCAACAGATTCCTTTTTTGACATTGGCATTTCTCTTGCTGGTACTGGAACTAATAAGGAAACACCACCCTTATCTCTGATGATGGATTGGACATGAAAGAACTGATTCTCTTGCTAGCAAAGGGATTCCCTTGCTAGCAAAGGAGATTCTCTTGTTAGCACCAGCACTAGCAAGAGAATATTTTCATATCTCTAATAGTGGTCTAACAGTGGATCAGGGAAGGATCCAATTTCTAGTGCTAAGAAGGAAATTACTTCCTTCTGTCTGATTTCTCTGTAAAGATCAGAGATAATGCAAGGCTTCTTATACTAACACTAGTGTAGGCAAGAGAAATCTCAGACCATACCACTGCAGTGAAAATTGGTCAGGGGTCTGTCAAGCAGCCAAAAATGCCAGGCCTCATGTAATCACCAGGCCACATTTTTCCGCTGATCTGCATCGTCCTGATCAAAACTGAACAAAAACTGCTTATTTTTCTTTTTAAAAACTCCCTGCATTGCCCCAAATTTTATTTTCTTTTTAATAAGTTATCTGCTTATTCATTTAAATTGCCTTCATTAGTGTGATCACATGCACATATTTGAGTCTATCATTGCTTATCCATATGATTAATCCAAGAAACAGGAAGGAAGTAGCAAACATTCATCAATAAGAAATGGCAAAGGATAAATATCTATGCAGTCTAAGCATTTGAGGGCAGAAGTTCCCACCCACTGATATATTAGTTTCAACTCAAAAATTAAAACTGGAAAATATTCAGTATAAACATAGTCTTTATTAATGTTGTGATTTTCCCCATTCTTAACGCTTATATTCATGATGGCAGCAGTTAGCATAATTTTTGGTGCAGTGGGTATAACTTCCTTGGAAGAAAACATTTGCCAAAATGAAATATTGAGAATTAATAGCCTTCAGCTAGGAAACATCTAAGGAGGAAAACTCTCCCATATAAATATAAAGGAATAAAGAGGCAACCCGAAGAGAGTCTGATATATCTGATTAAGATCTCATGAAAATCAACATAGACAGTGAGACAAATAATAAAATATTCAGAGGGAAGGAGCTTAAGCAAATGATTTCTATTTATTGCAACAGGGATATATTATGCTATACAAAGTCAGAGGAACTCTGGCATACACAATGAAGCAATTAGATGGTGACCAATTTATTCTTGCCGTTTGCAAACATAATGGGAAAGTTATTTCTAAAACCAATCTCCTGTGTTTCATTTTACTCCTTGCTGGAAAGCAGATCATATACATATCAATTGTATTTTGAGGGTATTCATCAATATAGCAATGCCCTTAAACCCTGAGCTGGAAAATTGAGGGACTGATAGAATCTAAACCACATCTCCTTTTGCTGTGTAAGAACAAGGACCGTATTTGTTTACTTGAGCAGCCTATGCTATACCAAGTGTTCTTAAAATACAGATTTTTGAAAATGATGCATTACTCACATCAAGTCCAAAATCTGACAGGGTGCCACCCTCTTTCACACTTCAGTACTTATGTATCTCCTTCCATCCCTGCCCTTCATGTTATTTTGTCTGTATTGGTTAAAGTGATAGTTTGAGACAAGACTAGACAAATCTATCATTTTCAGTTTCCCCCATTTTGTCATTTTTTCCAAGCTGAAAATTGGTCCATTCTGAACATCAAGAATTTCTCCAGTTTGTTCATTACCATATTTTGAATTTCTTAAACTAAGTTTGTTTCTAACTTTAAGTATTTTTCCAATATTAAGTTTGGTTTCTCCAGAACTTTAAGGTTTTTTTCCTTTTCAATTTATCAGAAAGCATGAGTTTTTGTGTTCATTGCTTTTTATAGAGAAATGTCTGTGTATATTTTTTTTCTTAATATCCATCTTTTTGCAAGCAATTTGCTTGAAATAATGTGTGCCAATATTTTTGGTAATACACATTTTGTATTCATTTTTGGATCAGATAATTCCATTGAAACAGACAATGAAACACATTTTGAGGATAACTGAATTTTGGTTCATGTATTTTTAACTATGTCTCACTAGGTGCATTTGCTTTAAAATATGAACAAAACAAATTTGTCTTATATCACTAGTCCAGATCAAATATTTTCCACATGCACTAGTAAAGGAAGAGAAATCTGGGGGACCAAGTCAAGAAAATCTGTCAGATGTTCATACCCTATCAAATTCCCTAGATCTTTGGATTTTCTTTTCTCTTTATCATTCTAGTGCTGAAGTCATTGGGGAAAAGATCTCCTATAATAGTAATAGCTTACACAGTCACTGCCCACCCCTCTCCCAAATGAGTTCCATTGATCAGACAAATCTATTTCTATCAGATTTTGTCAAGCACAGGCTCAAAAATTGATGATTGCAGTGATTATAAGCCATTATAAGGTAACCTCACTGGTTAGTCAGCTGAAAGGTTAGTACCAGGATGTTCTCCAGAAAGCCATGCAGGAAATAATCAAATTATACAAGTGTTGTGAATGTTTTGTGAATGTCTTCACTGAATGATGATTTTTTGTTACAGTAGAAGTGTCTTATATAAAAATTAGGATAAAGACTAGTTTCTAAATCATTATGCTTACAATGAAATTTATACTGAGAATAAATCTGGTAGAGTGGTTACAGTGTTAGACCAGGGCAACCAAAGTTCAAATCTCCACCAAACCAATTCTGGCTCAATGGCTTCCATTAGGATACTCACAATTAGAGACATAGCAAAAATCCATAATGAATTCAAATAAATCCAGATCTGTATGAATCCACCTGACAGTTTCTGCAGCAGATTGGCTTTTTCCTAGTCATGGAGATTTCAAGGACTTGAAGACTATTTTTGTTTGGTATTTTACTTGTGTTTTTGTGCAAATGTGAATTTGTGCAAGTGCAGAGCAGTGCTAATACCCAATAGTGCCAATGTGTTCTTGCAAAGAGGAGCACAATTCTTGTAGATCCCTAAAGGAAATCTGATTCCATCAGCATCTTAAGTAATTAAATGAAAGTTACCTGTTTCTGTGAAATACATCCTTACTTGCACAACCCATATTTCTCATCTATCTTACTTCACAGGGTTGAGAAGAGAAAATGGGGTGACCCATGTGTAATGCCAGGGATACTACCTTCAGTAGAAAAAGTGGGATATAAGGTAATATCAAAGTACATATTTTGGAAAAACAGAACAATATATAGGAAACAGATTTTTTTTTTCTGATTCAGTTCAACTGAGTTTAGGAGAATAAGTATTTGTTACACTGAAGGTTTTTCCTATATCCATCTTCTGGATCTGACTGAGCATGCTGAAGTGGTAAACCCTCTCACATTTTTAGAATGATTTGAAAATGCAAACTTATTCAGGAAAATGAGCAACAGCTTTTATAAGTGTCAATGTTTAATCTTATTGAACACAGAAATAAATCTAATCAGAAGTGTAGCTCCCTTTCCATGTTCGTGCTGTCCATATGACTTTTGTCTAACAGATTGGTTGGCTAGTCCATCTATCTTATCCTTCAGTGTGGCATTTTGTAAGGATAAGCTATATCATAAATGAATATTTTGAGAAGACTTCTGATCAAATACACTTATTAAATTTCCCTTATTATAATTTCTACCTAGATTTTGATTTTCCAATTGACCTGACCTTATTTCCAAAGGGGCAGTGGCAACATGCCCCTGTTTAATTCCTCAATTTACAAAATCGTCCAGGACATGTATATTAAGTCTGCTGCAGTCATTTTCTTCAGTTCATTTTTGCTTGCCTATCCATCCCAGTGCATTCTCCATAGACATTTTAAGCAAACAAACACAGTCTTGATAAACTAGCATTTTGTGGTTTGTTTTACTGATTATGTGCACTGAGAAAATCCTGTAATAAATTAAGCTGGATGTAATTGTATTTGGGCTGTGGTCAAATGACTTGCTGACATTCCATATTTTTTTTGGTGGGCTTCAAAGATGAATCTGTTTCTCTGATTTGGCAAAGTGCACTAAAACTTGGCTCAGCTTCAGCACTGGGGTACAGGTAGCTTCTGTGTCTATTTCACCAAGCCCTACAGTGGTACCATCAATGGCAAGAGTGGACAGTTTTACTCTTGGTAGCCAAACCAACATTTCCTTAACAGAAAGAGGCAACATTATTCCCAGGCTTCTGGGAAGGAAAATAAAACATGGACCATTAGTCAATTGTTGATGGAATAACCTTCAGACAGATGAAACCCAGCATAATTACTTCTCTCTTATTTCTAAGGAGCAAAAGAAATGTAGTCAAGTTGTCATGCAACCATCATGACTATTGTAGCTAAATACTTAGATGTTACAGAAAACTAACTTTCAATATAGATTTAGGCTCTCACATAAATAAGCTCATACCTGCGGCTTAGTTCCTGGTCATCTGAAACTGCAAGACTTAAGATGGTGCTCTCTGGTTTTCAAAACAGGTTTTCCTAAAAGTCCTTACTTCCCTACAGAGTAGCACTTCACAGTTGATCACTCTCAGTTCCTGCCATGAAAAGTGGATAGAGATGTAGCTACAGGGCTAAGAAGTCAGCTGGTGCAATTTATCATCCAAATCCCAACAGAAAATTGAACTAAGAGCATCTGTAGGTTTGTATAATGGTGCTCCATCATACAGCTGACACTGCAGATGTCAGAGGGATTGGGGTAATATATGTGGCCAGTGGCCAATGAAGGATGGCAATTGAGAATCTTCCATCAGTGATTAATTCCTGCACTGGAGTGATACTGGATCGAACAGCTAGCTGTCTCATAGATAGATAGCCAGCTTGGATGAATTGCTTGAACCTGCATCTGTTTCATATTTGTTAAACCAGGCTATACATTTTGTCCATGTTGGCTTGCTACATGGTGTAGCCTTTGGAGGAGTAGATCCTACATAGTTTGCTGTGTTAATGATTAACCTTATCAAGCACTTACATTTTTATTAGGGTTAGTAAATGAGTGAATCTGAGTGTTAAGTCCAGGTTTCTGAGGGCCCTTGGACAAGACACCTTCAGAAGGCAGGCCCTTCTGTCAGTGAGCCTGCCTTTTCACTACTATTGTCACCAGAACTTGCTTTCCTTTTGTTTCTCATCATTGACTGCTTGCAAGAGACAGTGAGCAAGAGCCAGTGGGATCTACTGCTACTCCTTCTTGCAATAACTGTTGTCTGGGCCAATCCAAGAGCAGGTGAATAAGCAGGTTGCGCTGACAAAAAGGAAGAACTACTCTTGGGGGTCCCTGTGATGGTCTGAGCCCTCAGCAGGTGCCCAACTATGCCTAGCTGTGATACTGGTCCTGTATGTGCTTCCCCAAGATCAATATGGAATTAGATCACCTCAAATGAGAGCTACTTTGATTGGGATTCAGATTGGACCTGAATTAACTCATTTAAGCCTCAGCAAATTCTGAGTTCCAGATCTTATAATATACCAAAGTATATCATGGACACATAGTGCCTTCCCCCCAGTTCAGAACTTTAGTGACTAAGAAGAATTTTTAAGCACATTCAAAAGCTTTGCTAAAAATAGGGGGGGGAAACCCATATTTATATAACGGTACTTTATATCTCCAACATTTCCATCCTAGTGTAACCCTGCCAACTGGCTAATGCAGGTCACAGGTTTATCTATATCTGTTACCCTGTGTGGCTCTGAAAACATAAGTTGCTTCAAAAATGCAGGAAAATATATAATTCTAGTAGTCACATAAGGTATATCACATACACAAATGAATATCCTACCCATGATCACATGGAAAGATCTTCACTAGGGTTACACCAGTAGTGAGGAAAATGCATTAGAAAATGTTGCACTTTAGCTAGATCATGCCTCAGATTGTGTCACCATATCTCCATCACTTTTTTACAGAAGTCAATACATGACAGAATTTGAGAAAAACCATTTTGTTACAAGACATTTTCTTTCAATGTGACTGATTTCAAAATTAATTTTGTAATTAAAGCCAGTAGGACAGGTATGGAAAACATGTGTCTTCCAGAAGTTTTGCCCTATAATAGCCATGATTCTTCACCATTGCCTTTCCTGGCTTCAGCCTTGTCGGTCAGAATAACTGGAGGACCAAAAGTTGTTCAGCTGTGCAATAGGAGTTAAGTGTAGCCATCACTGGCTGTTGTCATTGCTTCTTAGCTAGGAGCTAAGCCAGGCAAATTCTATGCTCTTTGCCTCACAAATGGAGTAAAGCTGTATCTCAAAATAAGCATATGGCTTTCTCCCTTCCTGGTGATTTTACTATGTTTGGGATTATAATTTAATACCAGTAATTAATTCAGATGGGGAAAGTGAAATAGAAGTAGCAAAATGAATCCTTTTGCAACAGTCAAGACACAGGGGGCTTGTTGATGGTAGTACAATTTGCTGCAATATGAAGCACAGGATTATACTCAAGAGCCCTCATTTAAAAATAGCATCACTTCACAGGATATATTGCACCTGCCTAAACTAAGAATCTGTTTGTCCTCTAACAATTTTATTGTTTCTACAACAGAAGCATTTTGGGGCATATTTGAAAATGCCATTCAGTTTCTATATTATACAGCACATAAGAATATAGTGTTACCTGGTTAAAGGTTTCCCAGATGGCAAAAGTTTATAGTAGTATGAGAGGGTAACTGCAGGATTGCAATATTATCTCAGTTTCAAAAAGTTTAATAATGTCATGTGAATTTAGTTTTTCTTACAGTCCTCTAAGCGCAAGGTTGGGTGGAGCACGGCACAGTATGGAATGTTGCTTTAGAATGGCCCCTGAAATCTGAAGGAACAAGCAGTGGTGAATTCTGGGACTATTGGTCCTCTCATTCAGTACTGTCTACAACAGGCAAGGACTACTAGTAGTCTCCCTGTTGTTTTGTCCTACATCTTGTATAAGCTCTAGCCAACATAGACAATGACAAAGGATTGTGGAAGTTGCAGAACAAAAACATCACAAGTTGTTAGTGCTTGGTCTACAATGACTCCAAACAACATTTCAGGATTTTAAATGGAAATGCTTTTCAGACCTATATGAAGATGCCAGGGTCCAACCTAGAAACTTTTGCATGCAAAATATGGGCTTTGCCTTTGAACTAGAGCATCTCCCTGGATATGTCTGACAATTCATGTGGCAACTACAGAGAAGTGGCTTGAAATAGCACCCACATTCTGCTGATCTTCACAGGGCTTAAGCTGAACCCTGGAATTTCTACATAAGACAGCCTTGTGATACTGACATTGATCAATTGTATCTTAGACCTGGAACTTGACTCCATGAATCCTGAGCATTGCCACTGCTATTGCTAACAGCAAGCAGGGGGACAAGCTGAAGTAAATTAATGAGCTCAGCTGATATGCAGCAAAATCATCCGGCAGATCCAGAATATTTCAAAAATAGGTTGGTAGTACTCATATCCAGAACTGGATACCTGAATGGTATGGACCAAAAACTAGAATTGTATTCATTGCCCAAGTGGGAACAAGATATCTAAAACCTTAATGAAGCACCGGCTATCCAGATAGTCTTCCAGTAAAGTTACTCTATGGTTTTTTTAATGGATTGAACACATTAAGACTATCAATTTGTGGCATACTCTTCCAAGGCAAATATATTAAAAATCAGCCACAATCAGCCATTGCCATGATACTATAGAAACATAGAAAGAGCAACTCAGAAGGGCCCCCCAGCTCCAGCCAGCTCTGTTCATGACATGTCCACCATGTGCATGTCTAGCCTATCCTTGAACACCCTCACTGATGGGGCCTCAACTATGCATGTTATACATATTTAGCAAATCCTTTTGATACCTGCTGGATTGCTTCTCCCAGCTACAATCTACTCAGACATTATGTTAAACCTCTGGGGCCTTTCTCCAAGTGCCGACTCTGAGGAAAGTACAGAGGTAGAAACAAGGGAGAAGGCTTTCTTGGTGGTAACCTCCCTATTTCTGGTGCTGAATCTGTCATCTTTTTGGTGGCAAGTTAAGATGGCCCCGTTTTTTAAGGCTTTTAAAGAATTATTCACCATCAAGGGACTTGAGGAGGATCACCAGGTGTTTTGCAGAGTCACTAATTATTCCTTGTTATTGTCTGTATTTATTACCTGTTTTTAGCTGTTTAAAACTGTTTTCCTGATTTTGTATTTTATTGCATTTTTACCATCTGTTTTTATAGACTGTGCAGACCTCCAAGAAAGCTGTGAGTGTGGGACAGTGAGAAATAAACAAAAATGCTGCTGATTGTAATAATTCCTGCCTCTCCAGAGCTCTTTTCAGGCACGTCCTCTGACTATAAGCATGAGAAACAAGAGTGTGCCAGTCCTACTGCTTTATGTTGGACACTTTTCTAAGCAGAAGAACCTTCAGTATCCATGAAAGGTCTCTAGATAAACTTCCAGCACTCCAAATCAGATAGACAGGTTTATACATGGGACCCTCCTCTTCAGAAGGTGAGTAGAAAGCAAAAGACATGTGTGAGAAGAAGCTCAAGGTTAATGAGCTTCCTCTGCTCACTACACTTGTTCTACTGAGATGTAAAATGCCCACCTAAGGTTAATTCAATGACAAAGAAATCAGGCCTTAATATACAGTAGTAGGTAAAAGAAAAAAAGTAGCCCATCAAGGAATTTCAACTGCCCACTGTGGATCTATTACCATGTGCATCCACCATCATCATAGGTTTAATTTATTTGAAATAGGGGATCCTGCAAGGTGTAAAAAGTTTAGAAATAAAATGGAATGATGAAGTGGTGGGAAGAGTTTTGTTGTTGTTTTTTTAAAGCACATTGAATACTTATGTTAGGCATTTTTGAAGCAGAGATTCCAACTTTTGGCACTAACCTACTTCAGCATGCAGATACATAAGGATTGTCTTTTTGAAATCACACTGCCAGAAAGGCTTTCCTCACAAATCTTTACAAGATAATAATTGTTTAAAACAACTCTGGAAGCAACTAATGGCCATAATTCCTGGGACATGATTGCCACATATTGCAATACTGTACTAGCTGCATTTTTCACACTTCATTAAGGTTAACATGTCATCAAATCACAGCCAGTTTTTTGTTTAATTTATTTCTTATCATGCTTGTTTATATCACAGATTGTAATGAAACAATAGCTATGATTATACCCAGTAAATAAAATATTTTGCATCACATTTGACTCATCATCATAAATAAGGTGGGAATAACTCAGTCATGCTCCATTTACAAATAGAGTTTGGAAATATGATTGAATTCTCCAATTCAAATTTAGTCCAAAGCCTGGGCTTTTATTGGCAAGACTTTTCCCCTGCTCTTCCAATGACTTTCAATAAAGATAGAAAAATCTAATGGATTTCGAGTGCATGTGGGTTTTCAAAAAAAGCTCCTGCCCCTCAGCTGTTTTGTAACCCTGTTTACATTGGGTCTGTGCATCCACGATCCAGGCACTTGCCTGCAAAGTTCAGCACCAGTTTCACACTGTGTGGGAACAAGACATGTACTTCTCTGCCTCTCACTCTGAACTAGTAGTTATGGCAAGATAGTCAAACCTTGAAGAAAGACAGTTTTGTCTGAATCCCAAAGAATGACAATTCTATTAACTCACACTAACAAAATCTTGACAACATATCTACTAAACACAAACCATGGTGGGGTGGTGGTGAAATGGACAGGGTGATTTAACAGTGGCAGCAATGAGGAGCGTGTTTTTGTTGTTTCATCTAGTCTGTCTCTGTTTTGTGGATTGCCAGGCATCTTCTTTCCATCATCCACTAATTCACAAAATCTGATTATATTTAACCAGAACTTCATTGCAGTTCTATTAATTCACATCAGTGAACTGAAAATCTGGTCTGCAAATCCATGAAATCCACATGACTCAGAAAAAGCTGGTCTGCTGCAGAAAGCATAAGTGGCATTCATGGAAATCTGAATGCACTGGAATCCATTGTGAATTTTTTTCAACAATACTAGCAAGAACCAGAAAACTAGGACTGTTGCAGTAAATCAGGGCAATTGGAGCATATGGGATTATTTCATTTAGCACTAATTATATAGCAGGGTAATATCTAATTGAAGGCTATGAGAAGAATCAAAGGGGATGATTAGGTTCCCACTAAGTCCATTCTGCTCTGCCAACTCCTATCCACAACTGGCAGGCCCTGCCAATTCTGTTGTCTAAGCAGAGCTCACTGCTTACACAAGCAGATTTAGCACTTCCCAGGGAAAGCCCCAAATGAGCAGAAACACTAGACTCTGTAAGAAGGAAGATTGGCAGGGCTTGCATAAGGGAGCTCTGTTGAAGTTCCTCCTTGCAGAAACTAGTGTTTTCACTTGTTTGGGGTTTCTACTGGGAGCTCTAAAATGCTGTTGCAATTGAATTCATGGGATGGAAGGGCATCAGCGCAGGTATACATTGTGAAATCAGCATGTTGTGAAAATACCACAATGGGGAAGAACTTGGTGAAGAGCTCATACCACAACTGGAGTAGAAGAGATGTCTTCTTACGAGCTTATTGAAGGCAGGAAAGACAGCTGGGAAATCCTGATTTGTATAGTAACAGTTGATTCAAGGCCTCTGGGTAGAATAAATTAACATTTCTATAATGCCCCAAAGTCTTGCAGATAGAAGTCATTCAAGATCTTTTCACTTCCTTTGCATCCAAGATGTTTTCATTGCATCCACAGATTTTGAAAATAAAAAGAAAAAGCAAAGAAAATTCAGCTAGGTTCTAGTGGCCACTGGCCTGGCCTGGCCTAGCCATTAAATTGCTCAGGGTATCAAGTCTGTACATAATTAGTAGGGTGAATTAATTTTTCAGACTAAAACTAAATCCAGAACCAATTTATGAGCCTGGAGGATCAAGAATGACTTTTTAGAGAATTATGCCTTTCCACAAATCTGCTTTAAGCTGAACAGTTATTTGTTCAAATCCAATGTGTCACTAAAATAAAACTGAATATATGCATTATAGAAACAAATTTGTGTTTTTTCATATGCAAGAGTCACATCTGATTTACCAAATGACTTTTCAAGTCAAAGATATTAGTTTGCATGCTAATCCTTGCCAGATTTTGTAATAGGCACATAACTCAATAACTTTGCAACAAAGGAGGTGCTTTCTTTTTGTTCATGTCACAAACAGGAAACTTCATAGATGACAATGGCATTGTGTTTGCCTTGCTTGTAGTAGTTATAGGTATTAGATGCTGGTGATATACTAAAATTGCTCCATCAGAAAGACTTAAAGTTGAAATTTGGCTTGTAAATCAGAACAGATTTTCTAACAGCAAGGACAACCTGTCAGGCAACAGCTTTTGTAATGAAGTGTTCAAATGAGATTAGAAGAGAGGCAAATATTTTAGCTCTTCTTCAATACCTTCTTGAAGGTACAAAAGGAAATCTGATAAAATGAATACAAAGTGTTTTAAAAACAGATTGTTAACACACATTAATATATCATATTTATTTTTAGAGCCAATTCATGCTGCTCTTTATGTGGTTCATTGTCTTGGTTGTCTTGTTCATTCAAGATGATAGCTCTGAAATAGCAGGTGCACAAATAGCCATATCATTGTTGTGACATGTATATGTGAATTAAAAGTAAAAGGAAGAAGGGGAGGGGAGACGAGGAGGAGGAGGGACTCTCCTTGCAGGACAATGACAACGACAACACTTGAAGATGCTATCCTTTTGATTTTCCTTATTCCATACATAACACATTTGTAGCCAAATGGAGAAACTCATCTTCATTTGTCTGAAGGGTTTTTTAAATAATTCTTCCCAGATTTTATTATATCTCTGCAAAAGGCACCAGCTCAATTCTAGTGTGGAGCCAATGTATCAGTGTGCTTTTGTCAAATCATTCCACCAATTATGAAAAGTGACCCATTTTTGGTTGTCCTTCATAAGGTACCCCATTGCAATAGCAATTGATATAGCTATAAGTTGGAACAAGTTTCACATTTGGAAAAACTCAGCAAATTCCTATTTTCTGATTGTCACCACTGCTAAATGTATACAAAATGAGAAAGTAATTAGTCCCAAGAAGAAAGTGTGTGATATTGCAAGTGGCAAAATCTTCAGTGTAGTTAAAAGGGATCTGGTACTGACATGTACAGTGGCCCTTCGAAGGGAGTTCTGGCTAATTTGAAAACAAAGAATGTTTTGTAGAATAATTTGGTAGATCCAAAATTTCAGCTAAGCTGTCTCATCTGTCAAAATGATTTGGCCTTCTGAAATGGATGCATTTTATTCTGATTCTCTTCATAAGTGTGGGCCCGTCACTGGCTGTTCTATCATCAGTTTCTTCTATTCTTCATGAGCTTCAAATATTTATCTTTCATATTTCTTCTGCTGTCTTCACAGATGTGCATCTACCTTCCCCAGCTCTCCTCCTCCATGTGATTTTCTAAAGGCTTCTTTCCATCTAATGATAAGCACTTCAATATTGGACACAGTCCCAACATAGTTAAGCACTGTAATCCCGATTAATTTCAGCAGATAAAGAAAGCTAAGCATGCTCTTGTCCCTTCCATTGAAAAAAGTGGACCTTATTTAAAACTATTTAACTCTAATTGCATAATTGTGCAAACATTACCTCCTTTCATGTGCAACTTGCCTGAAGGAGCAAAGGATGTGCAAAGTTGTTGCGGAAACTGCTTTGCACTTCTGGACCTCCACTCAAGGTCATGTAGTTCCCTAACCCTTGCCATCCATTCTTCATAGAGTAAACAGATGAGGTTTGCCACAGAGTCCTCTGAACAAGGTTACAGTTCCCGAAATTGAAAACAGTCATGGCTGGGGAGAGCTGGCTAATTTCAGTGCGGGGCTGGACATACCCCCATTCTTATATTTTCTCTTTGGATAAGTAATATGTGAAAAGGACAATTTAGACTCAAACAACTGGCTACAGGCTTTGCTGCATAGCCAAGATGCTTGCATCAGATCCTATGAAGCATTTCCTAAACAGATGCCTGTAAGCTTGAGCTATACATATATCTGTGTGATTAAAGGTAGCATCCTATTGCATCTGTGTGCTTAGAGGATCCAACATATGTGCAAAGGGGCTTTGGTAATTCCATCCATAACCCCTGCAAGTAGAGGACATGCTTGTTTGCAAAACAGGTCAACACAGCAGACTGTTTTCTGCTCCTTTTCAAGGTTATTTTTAGACTTTCCAAGCCCCCATTGCATAACTGATAGCTCCCGCAAGTGCAACAGAACCAGTGATGGTGGAGTGGTCCTGTTGGATACTGACCCTAATTCTACCCATTTTGAACAAATTCTTATAAAGGTATAGTACAACTTTGGTGGTGACAACAGATCACTCCAGCCCAGAAAATAAATTAGATGTCATATCAATGTCCTTGAAAATTCAAGTTAAGGTTTGTATCTTGGGAAATTATATTTTGATTAAGCAAACTTTAAAAAACTTGTATTTTAGTGTTATATACTACTGTTCAATTATTCACAAACTTCAAGGGTACTTGTCTTTCTTTATAGGTTATGAAATCTCTTTTTTTTTGAGGGGGGTCAGGGGGACTTTAATTTAGATGCCACATTTCAAGGAACATGTGCAATCTCTTGGCACTGTAGAAAGATTGGTAAAGGAGATGTGATTATTCATCAAATGTGCTAATTAGGCAAGTTCCCCAAAGCTGTGAGTTTTCAAGTCCTTTATGCTACTTAAGAACTGCGTGGTTTGCATTACAGAATACACTTCCTATGCTTGTTTGTCAAGCTGGTTAGAGCATTTCATGAACATTTAATGTTAAACCATTCAGTTAGGATTGAAGGATTTTAATGCCTATGGGTCAAAATATCTCATTCACTGACCATCCAAAAGAAATCAAAGATTTCTTGATAGCCTCCAGGGGAACTAAGATTTATCAGATCCAAGACTTGTGGATTTTATGATGTCTGTGACACATTATATTTTGAAGAAAACCTATAGTTCCTGCATGTCTATTTAGTTTTATTTTGAAAACTACTGTCTAGTTTTCCATTTTCTAAATTAAATGCAATTCACAGCATATGGAGTTTAAGAACACAATCCACTGCATGCTTTACTGTATGTTATGAGGCACTGGAGGTCCCTTTTTTGTGAAATTTGCATTTCCATTGTAACAACAAGGTTGGTGTTAAATTAGTTTGATCTAACCAAGAAGTTCCAGAGGAATGATGAACGATATGGAAAGGGTGCAAAGTACAAAGTATATTATAATAGGAAGTTCTGCAGGTGAGCAGGTTAGTATCCCCTCAAGATCCTTCATATTTCAAGGTCTGAAGGACATCAAGGGTAATTGATGAAAATAGACTGATGTTGTAGAGTGAGGTGTGCTGCTCATTTTTGTGGACCCAACAACATACTGCATCATTTTACTTGTTGGACCTTGAACAGAACTCTACTGTTGGGAAGAGAACTGAGTTAAGTGCTTATGAGTGGGGAAGAGTGTTGAGAGGGAGAGTGAAGTGGTAGAAGCCTGGAGAATGAGCTTCCGATTCTTCTTTCTGCCTTCTCTGTAGTGGCCACCACCCTCTGGAAATATTTCCCTTCAGTGACATGTCAGACACTGATGATTATCTGCTGTTGATGAAGTTTTTAAAAATGTTACATTTTCACCTTAGATTTAGCCAATCATTAACTTGTTATGCCTTTTAATGACATATAATTTCATAATTCAATGTAAACTCCATTGCAATTTATAACATGGGAATAAATTTATAAATACGTTAATGTTATATACTTGTTCTCAATATTTACAACAGTCCTGGAAGGCATTATAGGTGACTACTTAATAAAGTTATGGCTTTAATAAATTAGGAACACCTAGCTCACAGCTCATGCATTTCACTCTGTTCTACTCCAGCTGTTGATATGGAAAATATCAAGGGAATATATATATATGGAGGAAAGGGAAAAGATGAGTTGGCAATTGACAGGAACATACAAAAGGATATAACAACAGTACCAATCTTCTAGTCAGTCTCAAGAGGGATTCTGATGAAAACATAAGAATGGAAACCACTTCATTGTGCTGAAGTTATTTGGAATAAAAGAAGTATTTAGCAGTAGAAGAGTCCCACTGCACACAATTGTACACTGCCACATGCCTGATATTTTTAAACAAATTCCCCTTGAAACAAGATGATAAGAGAAGGATAATTACACATGGCCTTAATTACATAGCACACATTGTGGAGATAAACAGCATTTGCTCACTTTCAAAAGAAAATAATCATAATTACGGTATAGCCTTCAGAATATTTAATTGCCTTTGAGTAATTATCCTACCCCCACCTTATACTATGTTCAATTTATTTTGCACAATAATTAAAACAGTAGAACACAAAGTTTGTTTTGTTTTTTTAACTTCTCAAATTTGGGGACTACATTTTATTTTGCCTCCATATTTCTGACATGCATTGAACAAATTCTCAGTTTCTGGGCAGTGGTGCAGATGTTCCATGCCTACTCATTTAATAGATGGTAATATCTTGAAATTGCAGCTTAGTGAACCTAACTACCTTGTAGAGCTATCCTATGGTCCCCAGGAGAGCATCTCAGGGATTCAGAATTTGTCAAATTCCCTGTCCTGAAGTTGCAGCTTGGAAAAGGGATAGTGGACATTCTGATATTGGACATTCTCCCTCCAATGCCCTCTCATAGCCACGAGAAACACCACTGTAGTTGCCCCTCCAAGCTTGCAATAAGGACCTCAGAGGGGCTCAGGGAGGATGAAAATGAAAAAAATGGCAAAGACAGGCCAGATCCACCTAAGCTCTGGTAGGTCAGCTAAATGGATTCAGAAGGTAAAATTTTCTGGAAAGGCATTTCTTTGGAAGCTTCCATCATCAGAGCTATGCCTAGTGGTGGCCCAAGAGAGGACCTATTTGGTGGGTCCTCCTAGCTATGCCTCCCACTTCCACCAGCACACAAAGATTGCTTTGTTAAGAAGGCCTTTAACCCATAAGAGTCGTAGAATTGCAGAGTACAAATCAAATAAATAAATAAGAGTGTTTTAGAGGAGGAGTGGGAAGTAAAATGACTACTTGCCACCTTCTGCCCTGGTTGTCTCTTGCTGACAGAATTAGGATAGCAAGAGGACTATGATGTCCAATAATACTGTAGAAATATGCAATGATGTCAGACTGACTTTACATTTATTATCTAATTTAACAATAGGGTTACTAATAAACATCAGAACAACTTTTCATTAAACTGAAAGCAAAGAAAACCAGCATGATGTAGTGGTTAGAACATTGGGCAGTGGCTGTGGAGATGCAAGTTCAAGTCCCTGCTCAGCCACAGACCTCATTGGGTGACTTTGGTCCAGTCACTGATTCTCAGACTAAGCCACCACACAGAGATTCTGTGAGAATAAAATGGAGAGAAGGTGGATCATATATGCCATCTTGGGGTTCTTAAAAGGAAAGACAGAGTATAAAAGTGGCAAACCACTAAGCAGAGATGCTGATAGGGATTCACTTACAGTATCCTTTACAGCAGAAATATAGACAAGTGTTTGGTGCCCTTGTAGAATCATGGAGAAGAGGAACTGAGCAGGAAATGCATATTTTTACTCCCAGCAGAGCCACCTATGGTCTAGTACTTGCAAACATCTCTGAATTTCACTTTCCCTGCACTTTGGATAAAAAGGCAAGGCTTGGTAGCTTCTCCATGATTTGAGGGCAGCTGTTCTGGAGGAAGAATCTGGGTTGGAATGCTTAAAGAATTCTGCTTTTGCTGGTTCCAGTGCACACTGACCTTATTCACATATTCCAGAATATGCAGCTTGGAATGCAGTTATTCACTTGCTTTTGTACTACCGGAATGTTATGAAGCACCTTTTGGATGGAAACATATTTTAAAAATGATTTTGAGACAAACTATGTTTTGAAATTGATATTTTGAAGTACATCAAAATCCATATTAAATGCAGATTTTGACATAGAATCAGAACAATGATAAACCCAGATTGAGATGGAAACTGTTTGGGGAAGACCAATTTGGAGCAGCCAGAAATTTATTTCCATATATCCAGTGTTTTTCTTGTAAATGTAGCTCCTGATGGTGGACATTTACATTGTCCTTGGATTCTCCCCCACCAGTTTTATTAGTAGGCAGATGGATAGGCTTTTCATTAATACAGTAGCATAGACAGAATTAACTTAGATCCATACTAAATCATTTTAATAGACTAATAAAAAGGCAAGGGGAAGTGGATATACTGTGTAGTTGCTGCTCAAATTTCGTATCATATAATTTACACCTCTGTGATGTTGACTTGTAAGCCTCATACCATTGACTCTAGCCTTAAAGAATAATTGCAATCTTTAAAAAATGGTTCCAACATGTTGTTATTCACACAATGCAGTCCTCCTAATACATTCTTTATCAGAAAGGATGTCTATTGAGTTGAGAGAATGAGAATCAATAGGTTTAAAATTAGTACAGAAGCATCAGATATCAAATTCGGGTGAAATTCAGCTCCACATAGGAAGGTAAATTGAGATTAACATTAAGAAGAAATTTCCTCCATAAGAATAAAGTGCCTAGGGAGGTTGTGAAATATGTTCCAAGATGGAGAAAAACTTATCAGAGAAATGATGCTCAAATTGGCATAGTAATATATCCAAGCATTAAAAGCTGGCAAATTTATATTTTGAAGTGGGCTATTATGAAAGTTGGCAACATTACTAATGAAAATCATGCTGCCTGGCCAAAAAAACAGCACTCATGAGCACTAATGGCCTAGATAGGTGGATTCAGACCCTGAGCCAAGCTGGGACAACTAGTGAATGCCCAAACATGCTTTTCTATTGCCAGTGTTTGTTTGTTTATCCCTTTCAAATTAGTAGCCAGCCCAGGAATTAGAAAAAAATGACCAGGTGGCATCTCTTGGAATCCCATGTATTTGTGCAACACAACCCAGTCTGGTAGGATTAATCCCCACTTAGTAGTTCTCCTCACACCCTTAAAACTGGAGAAATATTTTAAATGTTTTGGTTGTTCTTGGGATTCCTGCTCTACTGGCTGCTGATGTAAGGATACTGTTATGAAGCAAAAATAGGAATTGCTTTACTGTAAGAAGGATTATGTTTCAACAATGTTGAAGTGGGATACAAGTAATAAAGAGAACAGTTTCTTTCATTTGGAAGAAAAGGAGCTCATGAAGCTTACAAATTGGGCACCAATAAAACATTCACAGCAGAATGTAGTGGAGCAGATGATAGTCTGTGTAGATAGTCCGGGATTCAGTTTTACTACTTATTTTGAGCAAAACTGCTAAATTGCTCTTTTATTTCAAATACAAGGTTTGTAGTTCTGTGCTCCCTTTGTTCCACAGAAATGAGATTTCAGTTCTACACAAATACTTTCTTTCCTGGCTTTTCTGTTAAATAACCTCTAGGTGGGGGTGCTCTATAGTGGAATAGGAAAAATACATAGGTAGAAAACTATTTTCTTTCACATTCAGAAATTATGTCCTCACTTTTCTAGCCCTTAAGAAACAAAACAAACAAAACCCAGAAAAAACAGGATATTTCTTAAAAATCAGAAGCAGGCTCGGAAGATCATCTAAAGAACTTGTGAACAACTATGTAAGGAACCAAGAGTACACAATAAATGTCTGGTACAAAAAAGCTCCATAACTTGTAAGTAAATCCTTAGATGAAAGCGCTATTGTTGATGTTTAAGAAGCTAGAAAACCAGTGCTATAGATGTGAACCATGAATACTATATATGTGAATGGAACAAAATATATCTGCAATGGCATTTATACTAAGTTAGGGGCACCTTTAGAGATAGGACATAAAGGGGAAACTATTTCATCAGCTCATTCTCCTTGAAGATTAAATATGTCATTTTGATATCTGCCAAAGAAAAAAAAGTTCAGTAATAAAGGGATCAATGAGCCAGACCCCTTTGCAAGATAACACAAATATAAATGAAAGTCAACTTCTGAATTTTCACTTATCTTATCAAGGGGGGGGGGGGTCATGGATGGACTACTGGCAAATCAATTACAGATGTACGGTTCCTGAGCCAATGGATTTGCTGTAGCATGATGAATCCTCATGGTATGATACGTGGTAATGATGAGGGAAGGATAGTGAGAAGAGATAAACAGAAAGAAACCAATACAGTAGGTAGTTTCCATGCTTGCTATTTTTCAAGAAGTAACAAAGTTTGCCCTCAAAATATACCAAAATTAAATTGGTAAAATGTTTGCTTTTTAACATGATGAAAACTACATTCAGGAACAGTATGTGTAATCTACTTACGTTGCAATGCCACATTCTTTCAAGATAATGAAGATTATGATGACCTGCACTGAGTAGGCAGTTGGACCCAGTGGCCTTCTGGCCCCTTCCAACCCTACTATTTTATAATTCTATGATTTCTTGATATTTTCTCCATTTTGGAAATCTCCGGATAATTATTCTGTTATATTATTGGACACAAGTGGACCAAAGTCACTTATATATGTGCTTTATACTTCATTGTAAACTGCTCAGAAAGCTTTGACTATGTATAATATAGAAATTAAATAAACAAACAAACCTGTTCTACCTTTGCAGGCCCTTACACTTCCTAAGAAAATAAAAATTGTTGAGCAATTCCATTAGTTCAGATAGATAAGTATGTTTGCTCCCAAGTTCTGGATCTTTTCAAGAGAGTCACATCTCTGTTGGTCTCTGCTGATCCCCAATAGGAATTAACAGTGCAAATATATGCATATCTACTCAGAAGTAAGTCCTATTGAGCAGGATTTTTTCTAGGACTTTTTCCTAGTTTGCAGTCAAAAAAAGATTGTGTTGGCTTTCTGTAGTTTCCCAGCCTCCATTAAGTATTTTTTTCTGTTTCTTTAAAATAAGCCTTGGTATTCTTTGTAACTTCTTTTCACTGTTGCATTTCAGAGAGTGTCCATGGAAACCACACATTCCATGGACACTCAAATTAAACTGTTTTTGTGGTCTTATATTTCCTCATTTTTCTATGAATATGTGTGGTTGTTTCCATGGTCAATCTAGGAAACATGGACACGTGTGTGTGTGTGTGTGTGTGTGTGTGTGTGTGTGGTGGGGGAGAACTATTGAATAAACATAATCTTTTTTAAAAATAGTTTATGTTGTGTAATTACATAAGAAGAAAAACACAATGCATTTATCCTGTAAGACTTTTGACTTAGTGTCCCCATGCACTTGTAAAAAATTCATCTTTAATCCTGGTTTTTATGGCTTGTTCATTTCATTGTAACACATTACAATTTGAGAACAGGACTGCAGAAAGAAAATTACAAAACTGAAATTAGAAATGAGCAAACAAACAGATGAAAGCATTTAGACACATTATTTTACCCTTCTACCTTTACTTTATTTGCTGTGAATCAGAGCAAATACATGTCTAGTCTAAATGAAACCATGTCAGAAACTGGTGCGTGGGTGGCTGAATAACTGACATAGGCACCAGGACCCAGGCAACTAGGCTAAAGTCCAAAGTCTAATCCAAATTTTACCCAACAGTCCAAGGTCAGTACCAGCAACAGAAGAGCAGGGTAAGGCCAATCCAAGAGACAAAAGCATAGTCAAGCAAGCCAGGGAACAAAAAACAATGCAAATAGGAGTGGGTACCTGAGAGCTGAAGCAGGAACAAGCGGGTGCCAGGAAACCAAGTTAAGTCCAGGAACAGGAGCAAGATACAAGAGTTCAAGTCATGATGAGCAAGGAGCACTGCACCAAGTTGGGACACCTTTGTTCCTGAGGAAGTTTCTGGAAAGCAGAGCCCGTTCTTATATAACAATTCCCCCAGGGGCCCCAGGTGGTGCTCATGAGGACCCTGGCAGCTGCAGTAGATTGTGGAAGTAATTCTGCAACTACCAGGATTGCTATGCTGGTTCTTGGCCAACAGATGGAGCCCTGAAGCTGCCTCAGATCCCAAAAGAGCATTGCTAATAGGCACAAAAATTAAACATGTTTAATATAATGAACAGTAGATTTTTTCAGTAAATGTGGAATATTTTGGTATACATTTCCACCAATGTGTCCCACACACACAATTTAATAAGATTAGAATAACAAATCAGGTTAGAATTCCTCCAACGATGATCTCATCATAAAGAAATGGAGCTTAATTACAAAGGTCTCTAAGAAGATTAAGGAAAAATTAGTAACATGTAAAAGAGGCTTTATCCTCCTTTTTAATGGATATTTGCCAGTAGTGTGAGCAATGAAAGGGATGACATGAGATCTCCAATTAGGTACGTTAGGTAAAGAAAATGCTGTCTGCTCAGCATGCTGGAGATCTTGGCGACTGCACATCAGGCCTTCAATATGCTAGATCTTTCTGTATATGCTGGGTGTGCTGCATTGCATGATCTCCTACAGATATCACAATCCAGAAGGGATTCATCTCACTTTCTGGAGTGGGTCGAATGATTCTACCTAATGGTTATACTCATCTCTAGTTTCAGTGAACAGCAGCCTTATTCTACAACACCAGATAAAGCTCATCTACACAATGAGTTATTTTGGGTTATTACCTCATTTGTGATGTGACTATGTGACAAGGGACTTTTTATCAGATTAGGTTGATATACCAAATATAGTATATTCTTATCTAGATAGGGACAAGATAGTCAACACTTAACCATGTTCTAGGAACCTCTTGGCTGAACTTCTGAAATGCATCATATATGAAGGTACTTTTGGACATGGTTCTGTAACTTCAACTGGTCCCAAAGAGGGTCAGCAAGTTTACTAACAGGCACTGGTGAATGTGATTCCATTAGCTAGTACTTTACCATCTAAACTGGCTGCCAGTTCATGTCCTGGTGCAATTCCAAGAGATGATATTAACATGCAGAGCCCTAAATGTCTTTGGGGAGGTTTTCTGAAGGACTTGTGCAGACACTAAGATCATCCTCAAAGGTGCCCCTCTGGGAGCTTCTGCCAAACGAGTGGGTAGTTCCTGAGAAGAGGACCTTTTCTGCATGGCGTTCTGGTTGAGGAATGAGCTTCCCAGAGAGGCTCACCTGGCACTTGCATTGTGCTCTTTCTTTGCTGTAGTTTGAACTTCTTTAGTGTATCTTATGTCGTATTTTACAGTTTAAATTGTTATGAACTATCCTTAGAGCTTTGGCTACTGGGTAGTATAGAATGCAATATATAGTCAAATAAATTGCTTTCTTCCTTGCACAGCTGAACATTGGTAATCATCAAATCTGCTTAGCCAATCAGTGTCAGAGGCTTCACTGCCATAAAGGCAATAAAATATGGATTTCTACCTAAATCCACCTCAAGTACTTAATAAATCATAAATTTTCTGGTGCATGACGGCACCTTTTGTATTAAAAATAACTCTTAATTAAAGGGCAGAGTTTTCATTCCAAATCTTTATTGAATGTTTCTCATTGTCATTTTAAAAAATCTTTAAAACTAAGATTAATAACCACCATTCATTTTTAATGCTGGAAGCTGCAGTTATTCTTGAATACTGATTCTCTCTTTGGAACATTCAGGTTGAGATCATTTTACTAATTCTTTCCTTCCTATTTGTACTAAATGTTCGTTAATGTTAGTGGCTTTTGTAGCTTTTTCATTCATAGCCATGAATGAAAAAGGGACACTCATTTTAAGAAGCCCCCACCCCACCCCACCCCACCCCAACACAGACACATACACTCACAGAGCCAGTATCAACAGAAAACATTTGCGATTAATGATTAAGTGATTAAACTCAGAAAATCTTACCAGGAAGGACCATGTTCAACACTTCACTAAACCATGAGATCACTGGTTGCTTGGTGGGATCTGAGCTGGTGGTGACAGACTAAGTGATGCTGGATTTGTAGACAGGTCAGTAAAAACCTCAACCTAGTTATCGGCTGCTGTGAAAAACATGTTCCATAGTGGGGCTTATTAGGAAAGGAAAATAAAATAAAATGGTCCATATTATATGAATTGCTCTAACTTTATGATGTAGCCTCACTTGGTATCCTTTGTATTCTTCTGGCAAGCCTATATCAATAAGAAACTGTGAAATTGGCAAGGAGGCAGAAAAATATCATCTACAGGATTAAGAGGCCAATTGAACTCCCCTATGCATAAAAGTTACAACTAGGAGTTTCTTACCTTAGAAAAAGGTGACTGAGAAACACATATGATAGAGATTTATGAAATGATGCAGATATCTAGGAGGTCTCTTCTAAGGCTAGAGACTAAGGTTTTCCAATAAAGCTGACAGGGAGAGATTCAAGACAAATAAATTATTTCTTCATGATGCTCAGAGCCTTAGTAAGGATTTTATTAACAGAAGATAGCCACCCACGTGAACAGTTTTACAGGAAGATAATTATTCACATGGCTATAAGTTTCTTCAAATATATTTCTGAATATCGTTTGCAGGGAGCACAAGTGGGTGGGTGCCATTGACCTCACAGCTTGGTTCCAGGCTTTCCTTAGCATCTGGTTGAGTGTTTGACTAGAATGCTGGACCAGACAGTGTTTTAATCTAGAGATCTATGAATTTTGAAAAATCCATTCCATTTGTGTTTTGCAAATTGACAGGTACCTTGGCCTCTGTCATTTATAGATGAATTCAGATTTTTTCCCTCTTCAGAAAGGTAATGCTGTGCAATTGTTTAGCTCAGCATACAATTAACGAACAGAAATACATATAAATCCATGCACAAAAGTTTGCCTCACAGCCAAGGCGGAGAAGATATCAGAGAAGTATAAAGCTCTCTCTCTCTCTCTTTCTCTCTCTCGTGTGTGTATGTGTGTCTGTCTGTAAATTGCATACATGTTAGTGTAGTTTCTAGTAACATTTGCATTAAATTACAAACCAGAGAAAGGGTAGGGACAAGTCTGTGGAGTCCACACAACTCAAAATACAAACCTCTACATATAGTACACCTTACCTTCATAGGCATTTAAACTTATTAGACTCCACTTTGGCTTTCTCCAACTTTCCTCCTTTTGATCTGATCTAGCTAGGCTCTTGTTTTCGGATGTTCTTAGGCACACCACTATCTTTTGGCATCTACCCAGCCACACCGAACCCTCTGTGTGTGTGTGTGTGTTATGGCATAATTAGAAACATAGAAACAGAGCGAGTCAGAAGGAGCCTCTCGGACCATCTAATCTAACCCCCGGCTGCAGGCAGCTCCACTCACAACATGCCCACCATGTGCATGTCTAGCCTGACCTTGAATACCCTCACTGATGGGGCCTCAACCACCTCTAGGAAAGCTCATTCCATACCCTCAGGGTCCTAACTGTCAGGAAGTGCTTCCTGGCATCTAAATGGAACCTTGGTTCCCTGAGCTTTGCTCTGTTGGAGCACATTCTGCCTTCCTCTGCAGGGGAGAACAGGTCTCTACCCACCTCCATGTGACATCCCCTCACATACCTATATCTCACCAACAAATCCCCTCTAATTCTCCTCATCTCCAGTTCTCCAGTTCTTCTCCAGAAGAGACCCACTTCTCTCAATCTCACCTCATATGGCATCCCCTGCAAATCAGCCACCAACCTTGTGGCCCTACGCTGCACTAACTCTAATCTGGCTATATCCTTCTTGTAATGAGGGGCTCAAAACTGAGCATAATATTCCAGTTGCGGGCGCACCAGAGTCACACAGAGTGGTAGTAATACCTCTCTCAATCTAGAAGCCACACTTCTGGCTATGCAACCGACGGTGGTGTTCGCCTTCTTAACCGCTGCATCACACTGCTGACTCATGTTTAGCCTGCAGTCAACCAGCACTACTTCGTAATATGTCAGAACTTTGAAATTAATGTACATTACGTGCCTAGAATACTAAAAAGCATTATACACATTCAAATTATTATTTTAACCAGGAAATTGCAATAAGAATAAGTCTAAATAGGTGCCATAAATGGGGGGCAAAGATTACACATCATTTTTCAATATTAAAGTTAAAGAATACACATCATTTTTCAATATTGCCAACTTTGCCTATTGTTGGCACTTTTTTGGGGGAGGGGAGTTAGATCCTAACTTCACTGCAATGATTGGAGCAGAGATCTCATCACAGAACAGGGATGTCCTTCCTTCTACATTTGTTTGTCTCCCTGTTCTTCCCCTGCCCCCTAATCTGCTTCCAAAAGTTGAGTTCTGAGAATATTGTTGAATATGGTCCTAGGAATGGTAGATAAACAGAAAAGGCAGAAAAAAAAATCACCTTCCATCATGTAAGCAGAACCACAACTTAAGATCCAAGCTTTTGTATTAGAAATAATATTTGAAATTATTGGCCCTTCTCCAAATACTCAGCAGTGGGACAGATAGGAAATTGATAAAGGGGGAAGGAAAAAAGTGAGAAAGCAAGAGAAAAAGGGAGAAAAAGAAGAGTTCAGATACAGTAATTTGTATTGAATCTCTTAGATACTGACTGATAATTCATTAGACAAATTGCTTATTGATGAGCTAGAATGGTTATTTAACAGAAGTAGTGATTAGGAAATATTTGGATTGTTGAATGAGATATACATGAGTGATTTGAGAAACAGCTCCTCACCTATCTTCAGCAAAACAGATGGGTCATATGAAGGTATCTGAGTGTGTATATGCTTGGGTGAAAAAACTGCACTGAAGGAAAAGAAAGTCATTATTTGGTTGAAGGATAGCAGCAGGTCCTTGGGGTGCAGGTCATGACTCTGGGCATGTGATGTCTTTACTTAGGTTCAATATGCATATGTATTTGTAACTAAAACAATATTACAATTTTTTTCATCCTTAAAAAGTCTCTCATCCAAGGGAACCCCAACCCAAATAGCACAGTCCACAGAAGTGTTCCACTTGATGGTGGGAGTTCTGCTTTTCTCTACCAGTTTTAGGAGGAAATCACAGTGCTCAGAATGTCGATGAAAAGGCAAAAGGGCTCATTATTATTTGGGAGTGGGGTGGATGAAGGCATCTGGGTACAAGAAGAGCAATGGAAGAAGAGCAGAAAGATATTAGTGGCTAGGATATGTGTGGAGGAACTGAATCTGCTTATAACGCATACAATAATCTTTCCAAGGCCAGCCTGTTAATAAATTTGGACTTGGTTTCAGCTGGCAAGAAATAAATTCCTATTGTTTACTGGGAGCCCTTGATGCAAGACTGTTTAATTGGGGCCAGGAGAACATTCACACACGCAACCTTATGGGTAAATTGGATATTGGTTTATGCCAGTGTGAAGAGAAATGTCAGTATGGGAGGCTGAGCTTCTATTATGTGTCCAGAAAGGGAGGCAGGGAGCACACCTGCAGCAAATATGGTGGCTCCTCGTGGGCCTGATGTCAGAGTCACCCAGCACAAGGGAGATGGTAGTGGAGATGATGGGAATGACGGGAGCTTTTAAAGGAACATGTGTGTTAGGGAGCTTGGCAAGGTTTTGCTACCTTGTCACTCTGTCCTCTTGTCAGGAACATATGACCAAACAATCTCTTCTGAATGTAAATGTGCTTGTACATCTTCCAGGTTTAGAGGGGTTGTGTCCCAGAACAGAGATGTCCATGGAAGCTAATGCCCTTATGTCCTCTCATAGACTTGCCAGAAGCTTATGGATGGCTACTGTGCAAAACATGGACTAGATATATCTTTTGCTATGATCCTTCAGGGATATTTTGGTGATGACACATGTAATTTGAAATAGACAAAGGAAATATCTTGCATCTGAAGAATGAATACCCCTTTAAAGGGAAAGTAAACCAGTGTGAATCTTCATGAAGTGCTGCAATTCAACAAAGCTTCAGCAAAGCAGTGCTGTAGCAGGAATTGGATGGCAAGTATTTTCATTCAAATTTCTGTTTCTGTATCCTATCAACTTGGGGATAAACGTCATTCATTTTATTTCTGAAGCTTTAAATCTTCCAGCATTATAAAACTTGATTCCATATAGATTGAACAGAGAGAATTCTGCCACTTCCTCTGTAACCCAACACATTTTGTACTGGGAAGCATTTTAAAAAAGATTAATTAAAATGCATGGAGAAGTCCACCAGAGCTTTTAAATATTGTGTGTGACAAATAGACTGAGAAACATAAGCTTAGTGCTCCATTCAACCAGCAAGTTCACCTTTTTTGTGTAGGGTTTATCTGAGCACTTCAATATAAGATGCAAATCAGAGACTTCTGAATTCAGTATATGTGCATGGAAACAGGTTTCCAAGAAAGAGAAAGGCAAAGGTAGTGAGCAAAACTCTAAAATATACTTGCAGAGGTAGACTGACTTTGTTCAAACCATGCAGATTCTGTAGATAGCATGGGCATCTTATTCTTTGCAGAAATTCACATTTGCACTAATACACACATTCATTTGCACAAGTAGCACAAAATTCTTGTACATCCCCAAGAAAGAATTCAATTCTGTGAATGAGTGAATTACAAAATATAAAATGCCTGACAACCTGCAAAATATATATTGGAACAGATTTAACAAAACATGTGCATGTTTACTGTCACTATAACCATCACATACTACTTCACAGAGACGAATTTGTCCTAGATCTTGCTTTAGGTACCAAAATGGATAAAAAATAAACAGATCCCCCAGTTCAGAAGACTGTGGTCCATTATGAATTGAACCAGTGCTTGAGACTAGTCATCCCATCCACTTTTCCTTCTTTCCCACCTCACATTGGCAATTGTGTCAAGTTTATTCATCATATTTATATCTTGCCCTTGTTCCTGCAAGGAAACCATAGCCATCCTCACAACAACCCTTTGAGGTCAGGGACTGGCAGAATGGATATGGGAACCTACATCTTCCATGTCCTAGCCCATCAGTTAAACCACTATGCCACACTGGTTATTTCTCATTCAGCAATAGAGCTCTGTGAGCTTCTTCAAAGCCTGCTTTGCCTTTGACAAAGTATGGAATTGTTGATTTGTATTCTGACTGATGCATTGATGAGGATAAAAAAAACAAACAAGTTCAATCTCCAATATTAGTGAATCTGAACATGCTGAGAAGCCTTTGCTTCAGAGAGCTGGAAGGCTTGGAGCAGCTGTTCCCCCACCTTTATATCTATCTCTCCACAATGTGATAGGTTCAGGAAAAAGGAGAAAAAAAGCAGTTGGCAAGAGGGGGAATTCAAGAACATTATGAATGGTTTTTTCCCAAGTTTGGACATAATGACAGAAACTCAGAAAATGGCAGCACAATCTTTTTCTGGGTCTGCTAATTCTCTCCCCCAAGAAAGAAAAAAAGAAAGAGAGAAAGAAAGAGAGAAAGAAGGAGAGAAAGAAATGCAAATTGACACATGGGGGTTTGGAGGCTTATATGAATTTTGTGCATGGAATAAGGTCTTTCCAGCAATAGACTCTGCTGCCATCATATCTTGCACAATGTATTTTATCTAGACAGCTATTTTCAGCCATGTGGATAAAAGAAAAGGGAGGGAGAGGGAAGGAGACTGAAGCACAGAGAGCAACTGGCATAATCTCTCAGTCTCAGCTTTCTCCATCCATCCACATCCCCTTGGCCCTCTTCAGGGTCCAGTTACAACCTTTGGGTAAAGTCAACATCATTCTTTGCATTCCAGTTGTGACAGGATGGTCAGCTGCTCAGCCTTCAGAGTTCTCATTCCAAGATCAAAGATCTTAGACCTGGGAATCCAAATAACCTTATGGCCTACCATATGATGTTGTAAGGTCATTGGATTTCAATCTTCTGTATAATTTATGGTTCATCTTTCAGTGAGGTTCAGATAGGAAAAGGAGGAAAGAAATACTTTCCTGACTCTTAGTGGTCTGACTCTTATTCCTATTGTTATTAATTATTTGAGATGTTGCATTCTAGAACATATTACAACCAATATAAGTAGGACTGAAGGTACCATGTTAATAAATTAACTATAGGAAGTTTGTATGATGCACTCTGCTTCTGAAAGAGGAGGTTCTTTTACTTTCTTTGATTTACCTTTCACTCATAGTAGGACAAGGGACTGCAGGTGGCACAGTGGTTTAAACTGCTGTGCTGCTGGGCTGGTTGATCAAAAGGTCACTGGTTCGAATCTGCACAATGGAGTGAGTTCCTGTTGCTCTGTCCTAGCTCCTGCCAACCTTGCAGTTCGAAAGCATGCAAATGCAAGTAGATAAAAAGGTACCACTTCGGTGGGCAGGTAACAGCGTTCTGTGCACGTCGGTGTTTAGTCATGCCGGCCACATGACCACAGAGACTGTCTGCGGCCAAACGCTGGCTCCCTCGGCTAGGAAACAGAGATGAGCACCGCCCCCTAGAGTCAGGCATGACTGGACTTAATGTCAAGGGGAAACCTTTACCTTTACATAGTAGGACACTGGTATTGTACAAAAAAGGCAGATCCTTATTTGAAAAATGTCATCAATTTTCCTCACTTAAAATGTTCAATGAAAAATTGGTAGACTAGACAATGGTTTCAGATCTGACCAGAGGGATATTGTAATGATAAGAAATGTGGTTTTGGTCCAAGTCAAAGAAAACACAGCTTTTATCAGAAACTTTTGCACAGGGGTTAGGATGAAACTCAACAGAATCTAACTGTCTACATTTGTAGACTTTCACCCTTGCTCAGCCCAGTCTTAGAAAATGTGCTGAGCCAAGAGGAAATCTGTGAATCCCTGCAGAAAGAAGGCTGCACACCTGGCAATGTTCTTTCAGGTTTCATTCAGCAACACAAACAAAGGTGACTTCACATGGTGTGGAAGGGGGCACTGCTTGCATTACATGTGGCAGTCAATTCCTGGTGAGCAGTACACAAATGCAGTGTATTGGGCATGCTTGCCAGGAGCTTTGACTCTGACAGATCTCCATTCCCAACATGGATTCCTCCACCTCCTTACTTGCTACTATCCTAACTATTCCCCATCTACTGGCTTCATTTAAACAAGATGAAGAAAGCCAAGAGCAACTTTTTGGCTTTTCTTTACATTTGGAAAGATCTATTACATATAGATTACATATGGAATATCTCCTTATTTATCTAGACTTGATTCATTCTTGAGCAGTCTTTAAAGGCATTTGACAGGGTTCAAGTTTTTAGGAACTTGTTATCACTTCTTTCTATGTGACAAAGGCTGCCTGAAAATGGCTTGCACCATGTATCTCTTTATTTTGTGTTTTGAAAAATATATACATTTGAAAAAATATACATAAAATATATACATTGGAAAAACATGCAAACATTTAGACAAGGGAATAAAACATACATTTGAAAAATTTTCACAAATATATGCATGAATATACAAACCAATGCCTAGAATTCAAGACAAGTATGGGGCAGTATCCAGTTGGATCACTGAGATTTTGCTGGTTCGTTTGCTTTTGCCAGATGCACTGCATGCAGAATAGGATACTTTCATACTTGTATATCTCCTTCATGGATCACTGCCTTGTTGTGGCAAAGGGGCTTGCATAGCTCAATGAAGCTATGAGCTATGCCGTGCAGGGCCACCCAAGATGGACAGGTCATAGCAGAGAGCTCTGACAAAACGTGATCCACTGGAGAAGGAAATGGCAACCCACTCCAGTATCTTTGCCATGAAAACCCCATGAACAGTACCAAAAGGCAAAAAGATATACAAGAAAGAGATTAACGTCCCTGATAACCACGATGGGGTAGTCACTGACCTTGAGCCAGACTTCCTGGAATGTGAAGTCAAATGGGCCTTAGGAAGTCTGAACAACAACAAAGCTAGTGCAGGTGGCAGTATTCCAGCTGAGCTATTCAAAATCTTAAAAGACGATGCAGTAAAAGTGCTACACTCAATATGCCAGCGAATTCGGAAAACTCAACAGTGGCCACAGGATTGGAAAAGGTCAGTTTACATTCCAGTTGCAAAGAAGGGCAACGCCAAAGAATGTTCAAACTACTGCATCATTGCACTCATTTCACATGCTAGCAAAGTTATGCTCAAAATCCACAAGCTAGACTCCAACAGTATGTGGACCGAGAACTACCAGAAGTACAGGCAGGTTTTTGAAGAGGGAGAGGAACTAAAGATCAAATTGCCAACATATGCTGGATCATGGAGAAAGCTAGGGAGTTCCAGAAAAACATCTACTTCTGCTTCATTGACTATGCTAAAGGCTTTGATTGTGTGGATCACAACAAATTGTGGCAAGTTCTTAAAGAGATGGGAGTACCTGACCATCTTATTTGTTTCTTGAGAAACCTATATGCAGGTCAAGAAGCAACAGTGAGAACTGGACATGGAACCACTGATTGGTTCAAAATTGAGAAAGGAGTTCGGCAAGGCTGTATACTGTCGCCCTGCCTATTTAACTTATATGCAGAGCACATCATGAGAAAGGCAGGCCTAGATGAATCACCAGTTGAAATTAAGATTGCTGGGAGAAATATCAACAACCTCAGATATGCAGATGATACCACTCTCATGGCAGAAAGTGAGAGGAACTAAAGAGCCTCTTGATGCGGGTGAAGGAGGAGAGCAAAAAAGTTGGCTTGAAACTCAACATTAAGAAAACTAAGATCATGGCATCCTGTCCTTTCACTTCCTGGCAAATAGATGGGGAAGAAATGGAGGTGGAGGTAGTAACAGATTTTATTTTCCTGGACTCCAAGATCACCGCAGATGGGGACTGAAACAAAGAAATTAAAAGACGCTTGCTCCTGGGGAGGAAAGCTATGGCAAATCTAGACAGCATACTAAGAAACAGAGACATCACCCTGCCAACAAAAATGCATATAGTCAAAGCTATGTTTTTCCCAGTTGCAATGTATGGCTGTGAAAGCTGGACCATAAGGAAGGCTGAGCGCCAAAGAATTGAGGCCTTTGAATTGTGGTGCTGGAGGAGACTCCTATGAGTCCTTTGGACCGCAGGGCGATCAAACCGGTCAGTCTTAGAGGAGATCAACCCTGACTGCTCTTTAGAAGGCCAGATCCTGAAGATGAAACTCAAATACTTTTGCCACCTAATGAGAAGGAAGGACTCCCTGGAGAAGAGCCGAATGTTGGGAACAATAAATGGCAAAAGAAGAAGGGGATGGCAGAGAATGAGGTGGCTGGATGGAGTCACTGAAGCAGTTGGTGTGAGCTTAAGTGGACTCCGGGGGATAGTGGAGGACAGGAAGGCCTGGTGGAATGTTGTCCATGGGGTCACAATGGGTCAGACACAACTTTGCGACTAACAACAGCAACAATAACAACGTTCTCGTGTGTATATATAGGGAATGAGTAGAAATGCTTGCTTGCTAATCTAGGACTTTTTTCTGAAGCTCCTGTTCACAAATAAGAATTTTTCTGTTATTTTTTAGAAGTGCTAAAGCCCTGTTAAGCAAGTGATGGGGCCTGCAAGCACATGGAACTTCAAATAAGCTTTGAGGTGAAAATCAGAGTAGTTGGACAGGTTTGAATTTTACTGAGTTACACATCCCTAGACATGCCTCAATAATTTCAATAATGCATCAAACACAAAACATGGCATAGTACACTCAAGTTAATCATATTAGGTAATTGGTCCTGTTTTCCTTTAAGCAAGTCAAATTAATACTTTAATAACAGCATTTCATAGGATCTTCCTATCTACAAAAGCACAGCCATTAATTTCAGTAAGCTATGTAAACATATGTAAAATAATACACACTTTTTGCAAAAGGCTTAAAACATACTCTGCTTAGTTTCTGGTTTATTCAAATACTTAGAAAGGGCATATTAGCACAGATCACTTAGGAACATCTAAAATGAAAAGTACACATTGGAAAGAAGGGTTCAATTATAACAGAAATTGCTTGTGCCAAAATAAGCTTTGTTGTTTACCTGCTAGAGTTTGAAGCTGATCTCTCTAATGGCATTCTTAATAAACCATTTGACAGCTATGGTTTCTTTCTGCAAAATTTTAATTCCTTTCATATGCACATATTTCTGATGCTCCTATTCAGTGCTTTTTTTTTGGTCATAGAACGCATCGGAACAGAGTTCCGGCACCTTTTTTCAACAGATTTTCCAAGTTTGAAAGGTAACTTTTGAAAATTTGATGTTTGGTCCACATGGATTTGAATTGCCCTGTTGAGCATAGTAGGTCGGCAGCAAAATCATTAAAATTGTGCATGTGGGCTGCTTTTGTGTTGAGTCTGATGCATGCATACTTTGTCCACGCTGGTTGTGATGGCACTGCTCAGCTTGTGATGCTGCTCAGCTTGTGATTCATTGTGTGGTCGCACGCTGAGTGCTTACTGTGAGCGGCGACCATTATGTTTCGTTAAACAACTGACGTGTATGGGTGTGTGTACAGTGATTAACTACATGCAAAAGTTAAATAATTTCATGAGTTCCAGCACCTTTTTTCTTACATAAAAAGCACTGCTCCTATTTATCAAGTACAATGCTAATATTCCAGGACATTCTATCCCTATTTTGTCCCTGTTTTGGACCTAATTGGAATGCCTTCTTAAAATGTCAATAGCATTGACTCTGCATCAGCAACTGGCCACAGCGTAGGTATATGGGTAAGATGTTCTGCAAATGCCAGCCCTTGGTCCAGCAACCAATCAGTCAATGGAACTTGCCACCCTTTAATTTCCCATCATGCCTATGACTGAATGTCACCCTGGACCATTGTGAATAATGGGTGACATTTGATTATTTATTTATGCATTTATTGTTTATTTATTTCTATACTATCCCATAGCCAAAGCTCTTGGGGCAGTTTACAACAAAGACCTAAGTCCTTGGACCTGCTTAGAGTTCTGTTACTACAGCCAAGTAAACCCACAAGCACCTACTGATGGAGGAAAGTTACTACAGGGCACCTTGCCCAAAACTTTCTGAAATATGGAACAAACCTTGTACAATGCATTATTTAACTTTTAGCACATTTTTTCTTCTATAAGAACAAAACCTGTCTACTTTTAAATTAATGAAGGAAGAGAGTTTAGTGATCCTTGGTATGAGAGCAAAGCTTTTGCAAAAATGTAATGCCTCTATTCCCCTTTTCATATGTGAAAGATTGTACAAAAGGCATGCAAAGAAAGAACAAAATGAGATCTGTGAAGTTTAGGCGTGATGCAAAGTGAATATTTGCTGCTCCAGAAGGACAAACGTGTATCCAGTTTCCCATTTTCTACCTGTAATGTTTTGATTTAAGAATGTGTGAAATCTGGCTCTTTGTGGAAAAGGGAACAATTACCCTAGTTGGAGTGGAGCATAGTAAAATTCTCTAATGTTATACTCCCAACTGTGAAGAGAAGGAAAAGAGGCTTCAAATGAACATTTTGACTCTTTAAAACAGAGGTCAATTTGTTCCTGCCCTCCAAGAACCTACCTACCAGGGGCCATATACCCTTTTCCCACTGAAAAGAACAAAGCTGAATTTTCCCTTTAAAGCACGGCACACAGGAAGTGCATACCTTATAATACAAAGTTGTTAGGGTGCATAAGCTTTCCTTCAAAGGGAGTTATTTTCACCCTACTGGTACCAAAAGCTGATGGAAACTCAGTGGTGTGGGTTTGAGGGTGGTGGTGGTGGGCACAAACAAGGATGGGATATGCACATGCCTTCCTGCCACATGTGATCCACCTCTGCTTTCAAGAAATCCTGCATCATGAGCAGGGTGAGAAAAATGTTTGCCATATTCTAGACAAGTTCATATTTTATGTTGTATCGTTCGGACTGGAGCCTCAGAAACTCTCCTTCCTCCCTGCCCCCTTTTTGTGTGTGTGTGTGTGTGTGAGTGAGAGAGAGAGAGAGAGAGAGAGAGATGCATTGCTTAGGGCAACATCAAACATTTTGCATCTGTGGATTATTATTTTCTTCTTTCTCCACGTTAAAAAAACAAAACAAAACTACATGTCTTTTTGGGATTCGTAGCTGGGTATAGAGCTATGTAGTGATACCTGAATCACACCTGGGAATCATCCCATCTGTTCTGGTATTGGTGAAACAGAATTCAGTAAACTAATTAATGTATCTTACTTCTGCTACATAAAAACAATGTCTTAACAGCTCAAGGCAAATGCTCAAGATATTGTGATATATTGGTAGTTATGGCCTAAACTTATTTGAAAGGACTGAGCAACAATCTGTAGGAAACCATTTGCCAACAAAGAATTTCTCCTACTGAATTATATTGAGATGAAAAGCTTCTATAAAGTAAGTGAATATTCACTGGCATGCTAACTCACCGAGACAAGCCCATTTAGGCCACTTGCAGGCATCCACCTGCATCACACATCTGGCTAAACTGAAATGCAACATTCTGAGCATACACAATTGCTAGCAGCCTGCACACCTGGCTAGCCCAGAGATCTCAGAACACAGCATGCAAACATCTGCAAAGGCAATTGTGAGCACATCTGGCTCAGTGCAAGTATGCACTTCTCAACAGCGATTAGACAGGCCTCATGACTGCAGGAGCATTCAACAAAAGGTGCTGAAATGCACCTTGAAGATCTTCATGAGCCTCTGAGCTACCTGGGTGCACAGGACAGTTGCAAACAGGGCACCCATGCTCTCAGGCATCCCATGTCCTGTTTAGCCCTACATGATGATGACTCTCATAGGGCATTAGATTGCATAAGAAGTAGAAACTCAGTATTAAGCATAACTATACAAACCTGTATTGCTGTAGACAATGAAAGGGCACTAGATGAGGTCCACACAATCATCTGGATTTATGCTAGCATTTTAGGGTGTCAATATCAAGGAACTAAAACATAAGAAAAGCCATGCTGGTTAGCAGCTGAGCACCAGGCTGACATTTTCCTTAAACTGTCTACCAAACCAAGATCCCTTTCTTGCTGAGTCAGTGATAGTTAGAGTCCATCAGTGTATACTTGAAGCTGGGATTTTCCCCCTAACATATATTATTTTATACATGCTTATACATATTGAACAGCATTTGTCTTCTTGATGCTCATTCTCCCAGCTTGAAGACATCCCTTTGGAGCTTCTCACAATCCCTTTTGGTTTTAACCACCCTAAAAAGTTTAGTGTTATCCACAAACTTTGTCAGGTCACTATTTATTCCTAATTCCAGGTCATTAATAGATAGATTGAAATGACTTTCTCAACACTCCTATCTATGTATGCTCCCATCTATGTTGTCATGTATGATTGATTAATTCAATGAAAGTGAACTGTGTTTCTTACACAAATAGAAGAGTAAATTTAGGTCTGCCTTTATGGCATACATAACTTCTAAGATCACCTTCCTTTTTCTGAACTGTCAGAAACTCAAGGCTGTTTAAATCAAATTGAATTGAATTAGCTTTATATTTACCGAAAAGGATAGTTGCCCTATTCAGGGCCATGAATATTGAAAACAGAAGTGCAATAAGTTATTTTTATTACTAAATTGTTGGCATTTCTTATACTTTAAATCCCTCATATTAAACTATATAGGAAATCATAACATGTTTCAAAGAATGTAACCCTCTTCTTCAGGAAAGGTAAGGGGAAATTATTAATTTATTGTATCATCTTCCCCAGAAATACTTCAAACACACATACATGGACCTCATACACTGGGGTGCAATGAACATGGCATATAATTATGTAATAATCACAACTAATAACAATGATTTTTACGCACCACCATCATCATCATCCATACCAATTTAAGTCCAGTTATCACATAAGGAAAGATCCTATGCAATTTTATGGACCCTTGAGCAGCATCCAAGGGGCCATATGATATCACAGAGTTCCCCTTTTGAGAGAAGAGAGAGAAAGGCCCTTCCCAGTCATGCAGTAACCTTGCCAGCAGTTTCTTCCTGGCATTGGAATTTCAACACTAAAAGCACTCTGAGAGTGAGATTTAAAAAAGAAATATACAAAAACCGGAAAGCACTTTGACGGTCAAAGAAGAATTTGCAAGACAATTTGTTGCATCACTGGTTGATACTTCCATGTCTGAGTAAAGATTGGTTCAGTTAAGAGTGACTGAGATGGAACATAGAAAATGAAGATTCAGAATGCCCAGTAAGTATAAAGATTGGTGTTTTGTGGACAAGTGTTCTTTTCTTGTCTTTCAGTTTTAAGCAAGTTATTCATAAAGGGTAGTTAGCATGGTTTGGACAGAAGTAGCTGATCACCCCAGTTTATGATACAATGCAGTGCTTGGCTCACGCTCCTTGCTTGGAAGCAAGCTCTATCAAAACATGCTAAGATCTACTCCTAAGTAAAGTTGCAAGGATCTGAGTTGCTAACACTGAGTTGAGAACACTTCGGTAAATAAATGGACAATATTCTGAATGACTAAGTTGGATTGCTTTTATATGCATAAGTTAAGTGATTTTCAAATCATGGTGTTTGAGTTCAATAGAAGTGACTTTATTCACGTTAAGCCAAAGTAGTCCCAAACTGCAGGTCACTAGTGCAACGATGATACAGATTAAATGATTGCACCTTCTCAGCATCTATTGTGGTAACAGCCATTTTTCATTCTGTCCTTTAAAGATTTGACAAAAGGCTTAATTTGAACAGTTACATGCAACTTCACCTTATAGCAAAAATTATGAAAGGGGCACATTCTGAGGTAGGAGGGTTATAAAGCACCTTGGATACCTAGGTAAACAATATTATCATTAATTTGGCATTATCCCAGCTCCCTAAGTATTGTTTGAAAATGCTTCATCTTTTCCTTTCCTGCAGTTAATTGGATAGTAAAAGGGGGTGGAAAAAAAGGAAGGAAGGAAGGAAGGAAGGAAGGAAGGAAGGAAGGAAGGACCAAACAGACTAACACACAACAAGCTGTTTCTGTGACAACAGAGCTATGGTCTGGTGTCTTTAAGGTATTTCTCTGCAGTACAGTTGTCTGCATCATTACATCCCTCCACACACACTAGCCTGCTGGGGTATGGTCCCTGAGTTGTGTACATTTAGTTTGCCCTGCACCTGCAGCTAACCTAAAGGTTATGAAAAGTATGTAGAACTAGCATGCCCTAACAAGTGTGCACAGAAGGCATTTGAGAGCATCCTTTGAAGTATTGGAAAAGGCATTCCCATTCTGACTTCATCATGTACAATACTTCAATGTGTACACACACACATTCTTTTACACACAGACACCTGCATCCCTATGAAGATGAGTAGAATAACCTCATTTTGTGTGGTCAGAATTTGTAAAATATTACCTGCCCACAGTACTAGAAGGCAGTAAGTGCTTCTCATTTATAGAGTGGTTCTCATTTATAGCCTTGATCTGAAGGTTGGACAAGGCAGAATTCAAGACGGTAAGGACAAATTGCTATCAATTAAAAAGTACTTTAGTTCTGCACTATTTTATTGATTTTCATTCTGCTTATTTTCTGTTGTCTTTCATATAACCTATTGCAGGACAGTTTGCATGGTAATTTAATAATTAAAAAGAATGCAATAATTTAAAACCAAAATATTAAAACAGGTTAAAGAAGCAAAGTAAAGTGCTCACTAAAATAAGAGACTAAATTAAGAAAGAGAACTCATTTAAGAACCTAAGAGGGTAAAGACATTTTTTCCTGGCACAAGGTGAAACATGTATGTGTCTATAACCAGTTTGCAAGAGATGAAAAAAATCCCTCTTTGGTTATCTCTTATTTACTCTTTGATGATGGGATGAACTTCTACTTTGGCTCACGATTGCTTTTCGATCTGAGTCTGGTTAATTCTGCCTACACCACCATATTGCCTCAGATATCATTTTTTCTCTATGCTCACAGTCACACGCAGTTACAATCATTACCAGTGCCTTCAGCCTCATCCAATGTTGAAAAATCACCTCAGATGAGGCATATCAGCTGATGAGCAAAACCCAAATATATGTAGGGGGGGGGCATCTTGCACATTACAATTTGCTCAAACAGAATCATCTGATTCTGAGGAGGAAGTGGAGGAGCAGGTGCCGCAGGTAGAGGACTTGCAGATTAGTGAGGTTCCTCAAGTGGAGTGTGAGAAACAGCTTGCCTTGGCAAGGGAAGGAAACTTTTGAAAACAAGAGTCAACAGGGACAAAGTGAGAGTTTGTTGACCAAGTCAAGTGAAGTGAGTAGACCAATCATTAAGGGTCTGGTGTTCTTGCCATCTACCTCTCAAGCAGCAGGAGTCCCCTGAAGGAGTATCCAAAGATTTGCTCCGTTACATGGACAGATGTTTCTTCCACATTTCAAGGAGAGCACTACTTTAATTTATACTGCTCTGTTTTATTGTTTTAATAAAAGAACTGCACTTTTAAGGTTTCATTTTGAGTCCGCTGAAAGAGAGGAAAAGCGGGAGGACAATATGTTTCCATAAGGGATGAATGGCTAACCCCAATATTTACTCCACGGACAAGAGCAATGTTCTAGTTTGCCTTGCACTGATGCTTGATGAGAAGAGGTTCACAAATGTTTCTCACTCCTTTGCCAGTCTTAATGTTTGCTTCATGGCTCCAGCTCTTCGGCGCTCAAGCCTTGTGCCTTCGTCCCAGAAAAGGAAAGGAAAGTTGCCAGGTCAGGGATGAGCAGGGGAAATTGGAAACATTCCTAGCATTTGAATCTTTGACCAATCTTCCCTGAGTTTTTCTTTTTGCATATGACCCTATATTTATGTATATAAATCAAACAGGTAATTAAACAAGTAATTTATTAAAGGGCTATTTTGCAATAAGGGATTATTAATATTTACTTTGGGAGTTTCCAAAGATTCCTTAGAAATAATTCTTCAGGAATGAAGAGATAATATTGCTTCTACAAGCTTTTATAAGTATCTAAGGGCTTCCTTTACCTGAGGCCAAATTCCACAATTCATTTCCAGCCAAATACCCTTACAACAAGGTCCAGTTTTGAGCCACAACTTTCTTTGGATTTCCAAGTTCCTCTCATTGTGGAAACCATTCTCTTCTGGAAATCGTATTTTTCTGTCCAGCTGGTATTTTCATAAATTGGAATTGAATTTACCTAACCCAGGTTCTATCCAATGATATTTGAAGTCTCTTTCTCTCCCTGGAGCCACTCAACAACTCCTACACAAACCCTTGACAATAACAAAACATGGCCTTCACCCTCTTTATATTCAATGTAGCTTCACAGAGGTCCTACCCCCCACCATTCAAAAACTCCTTCATGAAATGTTGAGTAAAAATAAAGGTGGTTAGAGGACAGGGAGGCAAAGATTAGTTCCACTATCAGGGTTCTGGTGATCTTACCTGGAATCTGCCTGCCTTCAGTTTGTGAACTTCCTCTCATGCTTGGCCCTGTCTTAGAAAGTGAGTTGAGACAAGAATTCTGTGAATGCTTACAGAATGCAGTTGTGCAACTAACAACCTTCTTCCACAGCACATGCATATAAAGAAATGCTGCAAGTCTTGTGTGTGGAAGAGGGACACTTTGCATAGCATTCATATGGGGCTCAATTCCTGGTGAGCCCTTCATGAATGCTTCGTGCATTTGCCAGAAAGTTGGACTCATGGCCTCAAGAAAGTGTGTCAGAGTCCAGGAAGCCAAGCTCAGGGAATCTGATGGATTCTCACTCTCAAAGTGGATTTTTCACACATCTCCAGCTGTCATTTCCTGCCCTGCTAGCTTCAGCCTGACTGGATATATGGAGTTTAGAAACCTCTGAGTTTAAATTGGCCCCTCACAGTATGTGTATATGTTGTGCCAATATATTTAAAATGTCTTAAACTATTACATCAAGATACAACTAAGATATATAATACTTGCTAAAACATCAATATAAAACAGTGATCAAAGCATTCAGAGTAGTGCAACATTATAACTAATGAGCTGGACAGCATACTCACTCAAGCATGGACTGTGAAGAGACTAGTCTTTAATTTGTGCCTAAAGCATAGTACAATGTTCTTCACCTAAATACTGGACAGGGAGGTTGCTCCACAAGATGTAGGTCTCCATATAGATGGCCTACTCTTGGGTTTCTGCAAGACAGTGTGACCTCCTCCAACCATCTTGACAATCTCATTGCTGGACTACTAATAGTGTTATTTATCTCTTTGCCCATGTTACACAATGTAGACATGTGTGCTCTAATTTACCCTATATCCATGTCTGCTTTTCTATTCAGCAAAATCTTCAAATTATATGATCAATATGGAAGCCTGATTTGTATGGACTATATTTCCTAGGATTGGCTGAAGAAGAAAAACAAAGAAAACTGAAATCATTTCAATCAGCCTTCTGTACCCCACAACCATGTATAATATGGTTCACCAAAATGGAAGCATTGCCTGCTCCTGACTAGCTGCATTCCTGTGTATGTATATATAAGCCCTCTATTCTTTTGCTTATCTTTAAAATTCTTCAACTGCACATACACAACTCGATAGGTTTATTTTTTTTCTGATTAAGATGATGGACATGGGCCGTTTCTCTCCAAATACATTATTTTTCAGCATACTTGCAAGATTTAGTTGCATGCTTGCAATTATTCCTACCACTCTGCATGCCCACACCCAACTGGGGAAGTAACTTAAATGTTCAGCTTAACTAACATTTAGGAACTGTTCAAAATGAAGAATCAAAGGTACAAGGTAATATAATTATAAATGCTCTTCTCCCTGCCCCACCCCCAATTGCCCCCCTTTTTTGCAAGACTCACTAATCTCCAGTAGGTTTTTTAGCATTTAGTCAAATTCTGCTGAATTGAAATGATTGCATAGCTCATGATTTAATCGGGAAGGAATTAATTAAGCTGCACTCTTAATGTATTCTCCATCCCACTTAACCAAATATCTCACTTAAACAGAAAGTTTCCTGCACTGAAAAGCTATCTTATGCATTAAAATAGTACAAAAGTACCCATTGACTATCATTTCAAGGTTGTGATTTTTCCCTCTGTAATGTCTATTGAAAATCACTATTTTGGAGGGTGGGTCCTGATGACCATTAAAATTCAATTACTCCATAAAGCACAAACTGGTTTTCTACACTAAAATGTGTTTTTTAAGCTCTAAGTGCTGATTTCTTTTCTTTTCTTTTCTTTTTGTAGAAATCCAGCAAGAGTTTCATTTTGCAACATACAACTCATGGCCTTAGTTAATTACTCCTTCATATTAGAGATGGGGCAAACTGCCCATTATGTTATATGTAGCTAATTCAGAATAAATTGATTGATTTCCCAAATGTCAAAAAACTTATTATGAGCTTCAAATTAAGCCTGACTCAATCCCCTGAACCTTGCTAGGTCTCACTGTGGGCTTCAGGCCAGAAGAATCAAGCTTTTCCTTTGCACAGCCCTTTCTTTATAGGAGGATGAAGGAGCATACAAGCATGATTGCAAGGTTGTACAGGCAGGAGATAACAGTTGTGAAACAGTTAGAAGAACACCATGTTGTGAGGCTATCAAGGAACACAGCAGGTGTCCCTTGCTGCAAGAAGTCTCTCTGGACCAGTAGAATGGGAGGGAGATAGATTTGGTGGCATCTTCCCCTCCCTGCAGTCCCCTTTGCCCTGCTCTGAGGAGTTCAGAGAACGTTCGCATAACAGCAGGAACCATGGCACAGGAACTGCAGAGAAGATGAGAAAATTGCTAACCGGTGACTCAATTCTTAAAAGAAAGCACATCCAGCTGAATAGAGTGGTACTACAAAGACTTTGTACAGAAGAGTGGACACTGTCAACTGGTCCCTGTTCCACTGGCAGTACTTTTATTTGTTTGAGGGGCAATCCTTGGCCACAGCCTTTTCTCAGAATCATTAGCCTCTTTTTACAGAAGGAGACAGCACTCTGAAATTGGTTTTACTGGCCTACACGTTTCTAGTGAGTTCTGTACTGAATTCTGTAATTACTTTCAAATTGCATCTAGCTCCAAGTTTTACTTAGCATATGATGAGTTCATGGCAAGAGAAAAAGCAGATATATACACACAATCCACACAAATACAGTGGTACTTTGGCTCACAAACACCTTGGTTCATGACCAAATTGGGTTGCAAACAAAAATTTCATGAAAATTTTGACGTGAGTTGCGACGTCCGCATTGGGTGGTGACCAAGATCTCAGCCATCTCCACCCCCTGAGTGGGGAGATGGCCACAATCGCAGTTGCGTTCATGCAGGCCTGTGATCACAGGTGCGCTCCTGCAGGAAAGACGGACGGAATCTCGGCCATCTCCCTGCCCGCCCCCAGCATAATCTCAGCCATCTCTCCACCCCCTGAGCTTGTCCCGTTCGCACTCATTTTTCCATTCCCCAGTGTGCCCTGTTCGCACCCATCTCTCCCTCCTCCAGCATGCCCCGTTCATGCCTGTCTCTCTCTCCCCCAGTGCACCCGCAATTGCACCCATCTTCCCCACCACCCCAGCATGCCAGGATGATGGGCGCATGAAGGGATGACAGGCACAATGTCGGTCATGCTGGGGGAGGCGGGGAGATGGCCGTGCTTGTGCTCAGGGTGGGGAGGGGGAGATGGCCATGATCTTTGTTGTTCTTTGTCACTTTGCTTCACATTTTTCTGATTTAAAGAAATGGTTACAGAACAGATTAACCTTATTTACACTGACCCTTATGGGAAAATGTAACATGGCTCACAACCAATTTGGGTCATGACCAGAGTCCTGGAATGGATTAAGTTCATGAGCCAAGATACCACTGTATATACAAAACTTCAGCAGGGGTACAGCAGTAGCCTAATAAATGGATGTCTAGTTCAACTAACCAAGTGATCACCTCCAGTGTTGCTTCATGCAGATCTTCTAAAGAGCCAGGAAATGCACATCTTGGGCATTCTTGCTCAATATGTTTGATGCACATCAGCAGCACAGTCACAACAAGGAGAATCTTTCCTTCCCCATTGATACAGAGCAGAGGCACTCCTTCCAGTATCTCATTGAATTCTATTCAATTTTGTCCATACAGAGTGAAGCAGGGTATAGCCAGGGAGTTTGGAAAAGGAATCACTAATGTCCAAGCCGCAATAAGGCAACTTGGACCATTCCTCTCTAGACATTTTTAGGGTTTAACTGGGGAGATGTAAGATAAATGGCTGTTTTGCAAGGCCTATTTGATTTCAGCCTTGTGGCAGTCTGTGCAATATCCTTATGAATAGCGAGGGCCTTGTTATTCAGCCTCCTTGACCATAACCGAGCAAGAGCATGTTGTCTTCTGATGTGGGGTGGTGCAATGTTGCAGAGTACTGGTAACCAGTGCACAGGGGTGGGATGCAACATGCCAGTGAGGATACACATTGTTTGGCAGAGCTGAACATCAACCATTCAGGTCTGGAAGCTGTTAAGCCACACTCTAGTGCAATATTCCACTGTGGAATAAACCAGGGCCAAGGTTGTTTTTCCCATCAGCACCCCATGATGTTTCAGCCAGTCTATTCAATAAGTTGTTACATCTCCCCGCCAGCATGATCGCACCCATCTCCCCCACCAAGCGCGCCTGCAATTGCACCCATGCCTCCCCACAGCACACCGGGATGATGGGCGTGATCACAGTCATGCTGCGGGGGGGGGGGGGAATGGCCACGCTTGTGCTTGGGGCAGGAGCGGGGGAGATGGCCGCAACCTTTGTTGCTCTTTGTCACTTTGCTTCACATTTTTCTGATTGAAAAAATAGTTACAGAACAGATTAACCTTATTTACACTGAACCTTATGGGAAAATTTAACTTGACTCATGACCAATTTGGGTCATGACCAGCGTCCTGGAATGGATTAAGATCATGAGCCAAAGTACCACTGTACTTTGGGGAGTTATTACATTGTAAAATATGGTTCTGAAACTTCACCATAGGCTGGTTTTTAGCATGCCTATTGCTGAGACAGAATGTGGCTACTTCTGTTTTCGATGGACTTGGTTGAAGACTCCATTTTTTGAAGTAGTCATCCACCTTCTGGAGGTCTTGAGAGAGGATATCCTCTGCTTTACTGAAATTAGTTCTTTGGACTGTAAGACTGATGCTGTCAGCATAAATAAATTTCCAGGAGACAATTTCAGTCAGGTCATGACTATATAAATTAAAAGAGTAGGGGATAACAGATTCCTGTGGTAAACCATTGTCCAGTTTGTGATATCTATTCCTATCAAAATTTGTATAGTCATCCCATAAGACTTGGGATGTCCTATGGCTCAGCAAGGAACAACCTTAATTAGTTTTAGAAGAAGTCCTTCTCTCCAGACAGTGTCATAAGCTGCTGAGAGGTCAAGGAAGACAGAAACATTTTTCATTGTCTTTTGGAAACCATTCTTCAGGTAAGAAGTTAATGCAAGGACTTAGTTGCTGCAGTCAAGTTTTGGATGAAATCCAGCTTGTTCTATTGGAACTACAGATTCTACTGCAGGGGCAACTCTGTTTAGCAGAAGTCTTTCTAGAAGTATATAGATGACACAAATGTTTGTGATGTAGTCTATGGATCCTTAAAATAAAATGTTTCCGACAACTTGTGCCTATCTGATAAATGTGCACACACACACACACACACACACACCACTGCATACTTTTCTAACATGCACAGAAACATGTCCTAGACAATGGGTGTATTCATGAAAAAACCAAATAAGAAAACTCAGAGCAAGGCTGTGAAGGTAAGGTTGGCTTTGATTCTGTGTGGCTCTATTAAGTTCTCATTGACAAATCCAGTCAGGGAAAAGGTTAGGGAGGGCAAAACCTGATCATCTCTCCATCACAAGAGTACACATCTATCAAGCTGTTAAAAAGAATGAGGGCAGCAAGATATGGCTGCAGCTGACAAGTATTACCCTCAGTGTGGTTGAAACTGACAAATAATAAAATCCTTGCCGCATCACCAATAGAAATAGCTTATGTATTTGTGACCGCCCATCCTGTGCCTGCAAGTGGATATTCTGCTATAATATCACAAAGGGTACTTGAGGGACTATTTCACAAAGGGTAAAGTGTAGTTGTGACTCTTTGAACGGCTGTGCCAAAAAGCACTAAATCTCAAGCTGGTGATAAAGTATTTATTGACAAATGGTATTTCTGAACTGCTGTATTTGAAAAGGTGATCTCATTCTGAAGCAATGATAAAATAGAAGACAGTAATAATATTTGAAAAGGGTAGCTGGGACATCCAAGAGAAAATAGAGGGCAGTGATGGCATAATACAACTGGTGCTTTTTTCTTTTCTTTTTCCAACGTAGGATAAAAAGTGTTTAACAAGGCCACTGCAGCAAAAACAGTTATCTGAGAAGACTATATCCTTAGAAACATTAGAAAAACTGGAAAAAAAATCCAAGCTTGCTAAGAGCAGTTCATAATAAATCATTCAAACAGAAGCAACAAAATTATATCTGCTTGGATAATTATCTTTAGCCAGCTATAATGTTAGCTAGCTTCAGAACTTGAGTCAGAAATGCTGGAGGCTCTTAGATGTTATTTCAAGAAAACAGTAGTTCTGGTTATATTTACTTTGCAGTTCTGCACAGAATTTCATTACTTCTTTCCTACAATTAAATTAGCATTTGTAACTAAGAAAATACATTGAAACTGCTAATTTATTTAAAGGGACACAGAGCACAAAGATGATGATGATGATGATGAACAACTATTGTTGGTAACTGTATCTGGTACATCTAAGGTTTTTTCTTATTGAGCAAACTCAGGTTTTTTCTTATTGAGCAAAAAGACTTGCCCCCTCTCCCAGGGCCCCATCTATTGGATGCCTCAAGATCTTAGAGAGTTGGCAGGGGTTCTCTCACACCCGCTGGCCTCCATTTTTGAGGCCTCATGGAGAATGGGTGAAGTTCCAGAGAACTGGAAGGTGGAATCAGTGGTCCCAACTTTCAAAAAGGGTAGTAGAAGGGACATAGGGAATTACAGACCACTTAGCCTTACATCCATTGTAGGAAAACAATGGAAAGACTCATAATAGCTAGAGATCTAGTGATGCTAGGGAGGTTGGCAGCCACACAACACAGCTTCTGCAAAAACTGGTCCTGCCAGACAAACCTTGTGGAATTCTATGACAAGGTTTCGAGATGGCTAGATGGAGGGGATGCAGTGGATGTGGTTTACCTGGATTTCAGCAAGGCCTTTGACAAAGTGCCCCATGATATCCTGGTGGAGAAACTGAGGAGTTTTGGGATACACCAAAGCACTGTCCGGTGGATTAGGGCATGGTTGACTGACCAAAAGCAGAAGGTAACCATTAGCGGGGAATCATTGGGATGGCCGTCAGTGACAAGCGGGGTCCCCCAGGGCTCTGTCCTGGGGCCGATCCTGTTTAATCTTTTCATTAACAACATGGAAGAAGGGGTGAACAGTCTGCTGATCAAATTCACAGATGATACTAAAACTGGGGTAGTGGCCCCAACTGAGGAGCAGGTACTCCAGGTCCAAAAGGATCTGGACAGACTATGGAGGTGGGCAGGAGACAACAGGATGGCGTTCAATGTGGATAAGTGCAAGGTCTTGCACTTGGGGCATAGGAATAGCTGTCATAAGTACAGGTTAGGGGACAAGTGGCTGGAGAGCTGCACTTGTGAAAGGGACCTCGGGGTGCTGGTTGACTGCAGGCTAAACATAGGTCAGCAGTGTGATGCGGTGGTCAAGAGGGCGGATGCCACCCTTGGTTGCATAGCCAGAAGTGTGGCTTCTAGATCAAGAGAGGTATTGAGAGAGATAAAGTAGTCTATAAGATAATTAATAAATAAATGCTCACCTCCCATAATGTGATATATAAAAGACCTCACACTGCTTTCAATATTTGAACGTGGGGGAGGGTGTGTAGAGACCACCTGTGAATAGATACGTATTTGGATAGTTGTTCTGTTTTTGTTGATAATTATGTCTGGTTCTTTGACATCTGTAATCTCATATATAAGTATACATTTCATGTATATACATTGAAATTGACATATTTTAATCTTTGCAGCCAGAATTTTATTTCTGTTGGAAAAAAAAGTTAATACAAACTTCTGCTTTTAGCTGGACTGTACATTGCCTTGAGTACAATGGCTACAGGTAAATGAATAGAAAGAACCTTGAACTTTAATATATTCATTATATTACACTTTAAAAAGCAGTATGATGAATTTTGTACCATATATTGTGCTACAAACAACAGAAAGAAACAATCATTTCATCAGAGCAGTGAGCGCACTCTTGTTTGGTAAGAACTAGAGGGCATGCCATGGAGACCCACCAGAGGTCTAAGCTTTGTCAAAACCATTGTATCTCAACTGTGGGGACATAATATCAGTAACTGACTGTTGGCCTCAAAAATTAAACTGCAATGTAAGCTTTTTAAAAATAACTTTCTAGTGGACCTTTGGACCTTTGGGAGATTTCTTACTAGGCAAACTGAAAGAGGATAACTTTTGTTTGCTCCCAATGATGGGACTAGAACAATAGTACAGCTGCTATTGCAATTATATCATTATTGATCCAGCCTGGTAGGTAGAATTCTAAGAGACTTAGAAGAAGGGATTTTGGAGGATCAGGAATCAGTATGGTAAGCTGGGGATTCTTGTCCAGTTCAGATTTTGATATGAAGTTGAGACAAAATTAAGTAACCTCATAATGTTTGCCTGTCAACATTGGGGACCACTTTGAGACCAAAACAGATACTGGAACTAAAACAAACAAACAAAATCACTGGCAACTGTTATGTGCTCTGTCTTACAAATTGCATTCTATACTCCTTGCTTTCTATTTATTTCTTGGTAAGCATCTTACCAAGATGCTAATTGCAGCCAGCCAGCACCATTTGTGTATTACTGGGGCACATTGCCACTCCCCTAAGGTTAATTTACTGCAGTGTGGCTTCAATGATGTAATATCTTTGAACTGATCAAGGACAGGCATTATACATGGCCAACAATGTCCTTGAAATGCTTACCTAAAATGTAATTCATTTTGAGTGGTTAGAAAAGTTGAACTTTGTTCTCAAAAGGACCAAAATGAAGTTGATGAAGATCATTTTAAGGTGCATATAGCAAATGGGATATCTTTTTTGGGGGCAGGGGTGATAGTAATTATTATTTTCATAGTCCACTAAAGTATTTATTATTTATTAGCAATATTTATACTCCGACCTTTAGAAGTTATCCCAGGAGAGCTTACAAAAATAAATAAATCAAAAAATAAATAAGTACAACAAAATAGAACATAGCATAACAAGCATAACAGAGCATTACTGAGCATAACATTGATAAAACCTAGATAAAATAATTAAATATTAAAATATAGGAGAAATAAAAAGGTTTTTGCTTAGTGCCAAAAAGAATATAATGTCGGCACCAGGCAAGCCTCTCTGGGGAGTGAGGTAGTCAATTTTCATCATTTGATAATCTGAAGTCTTTTTAGGATGAGGAATATTCTTCCTACCTTCACCCTGAAAGGAGTTTTGAACATGTGCCTAAATTAGGGCTGCTTTTGACTGGAGATGACGTTTTAGCTGAGCTTCCTTTAAACTTTTCAGATTCCAAAGGGATTCCCTTCTTTTGGCAAACTTTCACTTTCTAACTAAATTTGACACAAGTAATGTCAGAATTTTTCATTCCTTCCCCTTTGTCTCAGTTTCATGACAACCTGATTTTAGAACTATGCAAAAAGGAGTGCATTCCGTTTCCAACTTTTTCTTCTGTACTTTACTGTTATTAGAAAATGCTATTTTACTAAAAAAACAACCAAACAAATCTTATTATGCTTAAAAATAAAGTCACTCATGCAGTTTTATACCTCTGTTAGTGTACAGCTCAAAAGCAACCTAGGATTTAGAGTATCTCCTGTTATAACGTTTTGAAAGAGTTTTGCAAAAGAATATAGAAAGTTACAAGATATTTAAAGTCTCAGTTAGTAATGTTCAATAAAGGAAAAATAATTATATCAAGGTTCCAACCTGATAGTCTTTTCTAATAATAATTTCTTGAATGTTTCTATTATCTTCAGCAAAATGAATAAGGGAAATATATATATATATAATACTGTGTTAAAACACATGCATATACCCCACTGATTTTGCAGTAACCTTTGTAGGTGGCAAAATTGGAAGGGGCTTGGAATAAGGGGTGTCATTTCACTGAATTTCCTGGTAGGACATATTGCCAGCAACAGTTGGGTGACATTTTCCCCTCTCAGTTCTCTCATCAGAATGTTACATGCTGATATAGCATTCCAATGGGATTTCTGGTGAACTAGGATTGCCTCTAGTTGTCAAGAATAGCTCTGCCAGTGCTAGTAGTCCCAGAACGTGAGAAAAGAGGATCATGGATTGGTAGTTCTTGGATGACCCTTCCCTTATGACCGTCACAAATGGAAAGTTAAGATTAAAAAAATGAAATTCAGTAAAGAAAATACTCATTTTGAGTGGAACAAAATAATCCAGAAAATTGTAAACTAATATTGAATCTATATATCCATTTTGCTACCTATTTGAACTCTTAAATCAGTCAGATTTCTGATCAAGCAAAGGATACAGTGAAGCAGTAGCCTTCAAACATTTTGGATTCTGATCCATATTTATGCTAAATTTGATGGAAAAAATAAATTGATTACCACAAACTTGGTATCATCCATGTGGATGCATGTCAATGGCATCACTTGTAGTCAGAATAAAATGAGCTCTGTTCATTAATAGTAATAAAGAGTAAACTGGAAAGTGAGCCAAAAACTAGGTGCCCCAAGATACTCCAACAAGACTTCCTTCATGTGCAAATGTATTTGATCATCACTTCATGCCTACTTTTTTTCTTAGCACAGGCAGGATGTGAACAGTAGCAAATACACTCACTGTAGAACAAGGAATTAGTTCCGATGTTACCTGGAACTGCAAGAAATCAGAAATGTGAAAATGAAGCATATTAAAAATAAACACTAAGCATTCCTTTGAAATTTTATTTTAAGGAATAACAACTAAGTAAACCTATTTGAACAGTCAGGCAGAACTCTAATACCATTTCCAATTTTGAGTAAGACTACGAGCTCTCCATGCATTTGAATGGATAAATGTGAACCCCATGAATATAAAAGCTGAACTATGCATCTATAGCTGTAATTAAGGCTCAGTGTAGAGATGCTGTGATAATCCACCAACTTCAATTTCTGATGTAGATATTCTTGCTCATTTGGTACACAAAAGTATCCGAATTGCTTTTAATGGAGGAAAAAGACAGGTGGTGGCTGCATACGCAAACAGTTGCTCATGATGATACACACAGAGAGTGAAAATAGATTCTACATTCATATCAGTCTACAATTTTGAGTAGAGATGCTTATCAGGGACACATTGCTCTCTATGGGATGGGCATTCTAATGTGGATTGAAATGTGCATGGTCATCCACATCTCATAAACATAAATGTACCAGTCTCCTGCATGCATCAAGTGTGCACATAGCTACATTTTCAGAGAGGAAAAGACCCAAGAGCCCAGCATGTATAGTTGTTTGCAAAATTAAGACTATCAACGGCATGTTATGAACTTTCCTTGGATAATGAGTTTGTTAATTTCTATCCTCTCTTTCCACTAAAAGTTTTTGAAGCAGCTGAACCCAGCATGTGGTGAAGAAAAGTGGAAAGCTGCGGAGAAGAAAAGTTTCACACATCTCTAGTTCAGTATTACTTAAAAAAATAAGGCTGCCTGTAAAAGATATATATTCAGTACAACATTATCAAAACACTATGAAAACAAACAATGGCAATAAAACCTATAGTGCACAATTTAGGAAAAGGCTAGAGAAAACGAGTAGGTTTCTCAGATTTCCTGAAATCCTGAAACTGCGCAAAGGATGCACCTAATGGGTCTGATGGAAACTGATTAATGAGGGTAGTGGCACCACCACTGTTCGAGTCTCTTCCTCTGCACATGCCGGTCTCTTGGCAGCATTCAAGTGAGAAGAACCTCCACTGATAACCTCATAGATTGGCAAACTGGTACAGGAGAATGTAGCCCTTCAAGCCATTTGGGCACAGACGAAGTAAGCCTTTAAAGCAATTTATATTGCTTCATATTGAACTCAGAACACACCAGCAAACAATTGCAACTGGTGTTGTGCTAGCATTTTATGTGCACCCACAATTCTAAACCTGACCAAACATTCCTTTTGTTTGTTTGTGTTGGTGTTACCGTAAAAGCTACAAGACAATCCTCAAGCAGACTGCACATGTTAGATCCTGGCAAATTATCAGGATGGCCCTCTTAAGGAATTCAAGAAGGCCAGCACCCACTTTTGTGGAGTATGGCTTCCCAAGATCAGCAATATAACAGCACAAAAGAGGTGGGCGAATATGATCCCTTTGCCACAAGTACTGTTGGTGCTGTCAGGTTTGATCCTTATTCTTAACTTATTGGACACAATGAAATTTAATATGAATTCTTAACTGTGTTTGAACCTTAGTCTTAACCATACTATGGTTATCAGAATTTCTAGTTCCTTAAGCTTAGGGACTACTTATTTTTCACATTGCCATCAAAACATTTTCACCACTTCTTTTGAACTATTACAATATATAGTAATATTTTTAGTGTATATTATAACAGTTCAAATATAGTTTAAATATTTTTTTAAAACCCATAAGGTGTAGGAATGTCTCACAAATGTTCTTCTGTGTCTCTGAAAGAGTATTAGGGATACAGAATATGGCACATCAGCATTCCAAAAAAGTCCAAAGCCTGTGATAATATTTTCACAGCCGAGAGCACTGTGTTTCAACAGTGACAATTCATATTGGCTCAGAGAGAGTACTCATTTTTCCTAATATACTCAAAGGTCATGTAGTAATTTTGCAGGAGTAAGAGACAGAACTAGATGGATGGACAGATAAAAGTGTCCATAAGGCAACAGCTTTCAAATGTATCAGTACAGATTATCATGAATAGGTTTATGATGGCTAATGTTAATACAGACTTAAAATTGTATTCCTAGGTTGGTGAATTAAAATAAGGAAACTAGGAGTAGCCACTCTGGTATAGCTTATTTTGGCTATAAACAAATGTATTTATTTGTGCTATCAAATAAGCTGTGTATTAAGTAGGCAGATAATAGAATGCTACATGATTTTCTGATTTCTTCATGTAAGCAGGCCAAGAACAAAAACCTTCAGCCAACAAATCTGCTCATTTATTCAGTATGCAGGAATCATGACTGCTTTCTGGCTGTTAATTAAACCTGAAGTTCAATGCTGCAGTGACACTAAGGGGCAATCTGTACTAGGCATTTCTGTTGGAATTACAATGCCTGTCACATGAAGCTCACCCCAAACCATCTTCTTTTCACCTCTGAAATATCCTGGCTTTCTTCAGACCTGTTCTCATCAGCTTTTTAGATGTGGCAGATTTCTCCCATTGTTCATACTTGTATGTGCATGTGTGTGTGGCTGTGTGGGTGTGCACACTAAGCTTCAGGTTTTGTTCTGGGGAGAAGAGGCATGGTTTCAGTTAGAGTGAGCCATGGGGCACCTGGGGTGAAGGAAATGTCTTCCCAGGGCTTCAGCAAAACAAGAACTTGGAAATCTTTCATTTGCTTCTCTGTCCCTATCTCCTTGAATTGCACACCTCCCCTCTGTTCCCCTGTCCTTTGAAAAATAAAATTTGTGGTATCCTTTCAAACCTCTTTGTGGTGTCTCCTTTGTCTTCTTGCTCAAGAAACAACTAGCAGAAAAACAGGACAATCAAATTTCTTAGTGCCTCACTCGCATGTAGTTCACATTGACTTCAGTGGAGCTAACTCATGGGAAAGTCTTCATGGGGGGCTAGATATGCTTGCTTATGGGTGGAGAAGAATGAGAGTGTGGCTGGTCCTGCTGGTTTCACCCAGTGGGTTTGAAAGGACGGGACAAACAGCAGCACCCTTTCTTCTCCTCCTCTGATTGTGAGGGGCCAGGAGATGCTGTCATTTGTTCCTTGTCACTTCACACCTTTGCATAACTAACTGAGTTTTAAGCAAACACACAAAAGCAAAGGAACTTTATAGGGCCATTTCCCTGAACACATCCCCTTCCCAGCTCCTCCCACAACTGCATTTGTGTGTGACACATGCTCATTGTGCCATTACACTCTATTCAGTACCATGTGCCCCAACTGTGATGAACACATTTGGTTTACACACTGCAGCTAGGATCCTCAGAAATGGAAGAGGCTCTAGCATACATTCCCCCCACATGCCACAACTGTCCTTTGCGGCTTGATCTTTTGTTCAGCCTCCTGAGTTCTGTCTTTCCACCCGTATTTACCAATGCATCCCATCTGTAATCACAGTGAAGGGTTTATTTTTTGTTGTTTCCTCCCTGTCTTGCCTCTATTCAGCATTTTTTCTGCCATTTTCTTCAGGATGTTCTCCTATCTTATTTCCCCTTTCTCAGTCCATTGACAATCATGTCCATGTAGCTTCATGACCTCTGAGTTCTCTGCCCTTTAGCAACGTCTACCCTGAGATTTCTTTTTTCCCAATTCTCTCCTAGCTGGAAACTTTCCCCTTTCCTCACAGACACTGGCAACAAACTGTTTAGTTCCCTAAGATGGGGAACATTGCATGACAGAAGACTTCTCCATGCAAGACATTTATTGTTTGTCTTGCATGTCTTTTACCCACAGTAGTTGCAAGGCATTTCATTGCATCATTATCATTCAGGGCCTCCTGTATTTTTCAACCTGCACTTTTTATTTGCTTTGGATTTATAGAAATGAAAGCCAGCTATTAAAATTCAAAATGCAACAAAAGCCTTGTGAAAAAGTAGCAAAGCTGCTATGTTCCAGCTGTACCAGAGTGCCACCTCTTGACTGATTAATAAAATATAGATAAAGGCAGAGAAATACAAATCCCAGGGGAAAAGGAAAAACAGGAAAGGATGCACTTTTCCTTCCCCAGTGAAAATGGAAGAAGAAACCACAGTAAAGCAGCAGATCAAAACCTTCAAGCAGAGACGCCCACAGCATCGGGAGCTCAGAATCAGAGGGTTTCAGTATTGGCATGTGTCCTTTTAAAACATTTGCATCAGTAGCTGAAGGCCATTGCAATGTCTCGGTGTTCTGTCTTTTTATGATATCAGCATAAATGGCAGACAGCTCTTTCATGAAATAATAAAAAACCCTTTAACTCCATCAATTTGAAAACAATTATGTCATGTAACAAAGGGTTCCTGCTACTACTGGTTCATATTGATTTTGCTTTAGTAGTTTGGCAAATACATGCAGCACATGTGTCTATGGTTGTTATTTGAGAGGGACAATCACAGGCCCTATAAGTCAGTGCTCCTCTTTTATGCTTTGGGGAGATTTTTGTATAGGGCTTTTTCATCATTTGAGCCCTTGCCGTGAAATTTTCCGGAGAAGTTTCTCTGACACCTGAAGTGTTATCTTTTATTCACATGTATGACTGCTTGAAAGTGACATTATGCACTTAATAAGAAATATAGACTTTATATAAATTTGGAGATAAGAATTGGACTTACCTTATACCAAGAGGATAAGTTAATGTTTCTTTTTTCTTTTTCTTGTTTTCTTTCTCTTAACCACCAGCCCCTGGCATTGCCACCATGTGCAGCAGTTCCGAGCATCTCACTTAGTATATAATTTATTTTTTTATTTATTAAAACATTTCTCTTATTAATCTTTGGCTATTGGGTGGTAGATAAATGAAACAAACAAACAAAAACAAATTGTTAGCTACTAATTCAGTACTAAATCATTAAGTTCTGTTAACTCCAATGAATTGTTGTATTAAAGTGATTTGAAGAGTGGGGCCTATCACATATTTTACTACCTTTGATTTGGAATTTTGCAAATAGCAAACTACTTTCAGGATATCTATTATGCCTCCAAGGAATCAGACCAGCAAAATTTTTTACAGATTGGAAAAGGTTCCCTAATTTAGGTGAATTTTTTAAGATGTGCCTAACTCACCCTAATTTAGGTGAGTTTTTTAAGATTTTTTAAGATTTTTTAAGATGTGCATGTCTAGGCTTTCCTTGGGTTTTAACAGAAGATCCAATATTATCTTCCTACTTGTAACTTTTATGTTTGGACATAAGAAATCTGAACTTTCCCAAAACATTCTGGGAACAGCGTGAATAGAGAGGCTTGAGGAATTCAATCTTTGTGGTTTCTAATTTAAGCAGTCCTTTTCTGTGAAAAGGAACAGAAACTGAATTTTATACTTCAACTGTTCTGAAGCAGTCCTCAAAAACCCAGAACATCAAAACGTGCAACCTAAAGGACATATTTTAAGAAAAAATATGACCAGAAATGCATTTTGAGAGAAAATACATTAAAGCATGTACATAAATGTGGATTTTGCACACATGTGGAAATTGAATGTAGGACTGGGACCCTAACCATTTCCACATCTGCCCTGCTAGCATCCATGGGCTTTTTCTCATTCTTGGTCCAGTCTGACAAAAGCAAGCCAAGCCAACAGGCAGTCCACAAATGTATCCAGGTCCCCAGTTGCAGAACTGGAACTTTCCCCATCAGGTGCAGCTACCCAAAGAGCAGCTGCAGGATGCAGAAGAGGGGCACTGCGAGCAGTCACACCAGGTGCCATTCCCAGTGACCAACCTTCTTCCTCATCCAGTGCATCCAGTGGTGGCAGCACCAGGCACAGAAAGAGGGACATGGGTTGCTCAGGGCATGGGAGGTGATTCATCACCAGGAACTTGAACTCAGGACTGCCACAAAGCAGAGCAGCTTCTGGGGATCCAAGCCAATTTGATGGATTCCCCCTGCACCCAGAGAGGACTCCTCACACATCTACAACTGAATGAACATAAAACTGACATGGACTGGAAATAAACTGAGTTGTCCAATGCTTTAGGTTCTCTAGTCTTTGTGAAACTCAGAAAAGCAGAACTAATTTCATGGCAAGCTAAGGGGAGTTTGCTTATGCTATGCCACAATCCAGAAATGTATTTCCTGACCCTGGAAGCTGCACCCCTCCTTGTCAATAGCTTTAAATACTCACACAGGGAATGGCTTCTTAGTATGGTTAAGCAAAGACTTTCAAAACTATGTGTCATCCTGACTTTCTGAAAATGACTAAATTATCTCTACTTTTAAACTGAAATGTGGATTCTGATGACGGTGTTCAAGTCTGCTCAATCAAGTAAGGCAGGACTAAACCTGAAGGAAGTTGCTTGTACTTCAATAAACTACTGATAAAAAAGTAGGTTACATACCATCATCATCTGAAGGCTTAAGTTACAGGTCTGGCTGCAACATGAATGGGACAAGCCTGTCAATCAACTGTGTGTAATATGGTGAATTAGAGATGGTTTTATTTATATAAAGCATGCTCATCCTTTACCTTAGTTCCAAAGGTTTCTATAATAATGTACAAAAATCACTCCTTATCCTTAAACTTAAAATCTAAAAGATGATTTGCAAAAGGAAAGGAGGATGGGGAGACTTAGGGCACCAGTTTTTGGAGTTACAGTTCTTCTAGCAACTTCCTAGGATAGAAATAAGTACCCTGAATGGCTGCCAATTAATGGGAATTGAAGGAAATATGCAGAAATAAATTTAAATTTCTAAACATTTTCTTTGGATTTTGCAGCAGACCAACTTCTTTTGGGTTATACAAATTCTTCAGATGGGCAGACCAGTTTTTCCTTTTTTGAGGAGTATTATGCTAAATCACAAGTGCCCATTACCGGGAATGTATTGAAACAGGGGAATCTGACTTATTTGAGCTCAATGGAGCTGGAAGTAAGCCAGGTCATCCCCCCACTCATGGATTGTGCCTCTAATGCAGACAACAATTTGTGCATATTTTTAAATGGTTAATGAAATTTTCACAAATAAGCACCTAAAAACCATATGGCTCTAAAATGATCTGTGTGGAAACCAGTCAATTTGTGCAAATTGTGATTTGTATAAACCATGTCCTGTGAAAACTGTAATTTGTGTGCATTGTGATTTGCACAAATTGCACTAGAACCACATGGCTGGGGAGGCTTCTTTGCAAAAATTTCATTAGTGGTTAAACCAAATGCTTGGTGCAATTTGTATTAGTGACTGAATTCCACAAGCTGGCTTGACTTGTACCACAGCAAGTTGGCACCAGCACAGGGTCGGTCCCTAATTATGACTAATATGTACTTACACAAGTGTGCATTAGATCATGCACATGTGTGCTAATTTGTATTAACTATGGTGAATTTACACAAATGCTAATGGGAATAAACACAAATAGAACAACATTTTTGTAAAAAAGCCCAAATCTAATTCAGTCAATGAATGAATGAAGGAATGAAAGATGCCTGACAATCTGTGAGACACAGACAGAACAGATTTAACAAAATCCATACCTCCCTACTTGAAGGATGCCAAAAATAGCCAGTCTCTTAGCAGAGATTTTCAAATAGCCATGCTACTCTTTTCTCCCTCTGTTGGAATTGGCAGGTGACAGGTCATAAGTATAGGCAGAGCAGAACTTAGAAAATTGGGCTTATAGTCCAAATGATACAGCCACTGCCTTGGTGGAGTTCTGCTAACCCATATTATAGCCAAAATAAAAAGTTGAGATTTTCCTCTCTCAGACCATTGGCTATCAACAGAAAGTAACGGCAGCTCCATTCCTGGTGCATGCTGTGCAAACCTCTCTTTCTCTTCTGCTTTGCAGCTCTATTGGCCATTAAGACATAAGGGAGAACATGAAAACTGCCCATGTAGCTCATATGGCACTGTGCCATACTTCTAGTCAAGCTGCATGTTTTATTGGGGCCCAAGGCAATGGACTCAGGGATCAACTGGTGCAGGTGGTAAGCAACTACTGAATCTTAATTAGCAAGTCCTGATACAAGGCTGCTTGGATCATTTGTCAGGTCTGTCTCTTTGGATTGTTTATTGGATCCAAGCAAGCCTGCCTCTTAATGTCATTATCAAACAACAACAAAGATAATAATACATAATAATATTATTGCTTGATTTCTTCAGAGCCTTCAGAACACATAGGTGCATATATGTGGGGGGAAAGCTACTTTCAAAATGCCTGGTGCAAGTGACAATAGGCCATTGACATGAATTACAATGAGAAGTGAATCTGAACTACTACTTTTATTTTTGTAGTAGCATTTTATAAACTTCTAAAGACAGAAAGACTGGGATTCTGACAAGTGAAAATGAAAATGCAAAGCAGTGAATCAGACAATTAGAATAACTACTTCCATGTAATCAGTGGCAGTGCAAACCAAGAAACAGATCAAACTCAAAAGCAAAAGAAGACTAGAATAAAATAGGAACTCTGAGGAATAAGTGTCTGAGCACAATTTTGGACCCTAAGAATAGAATCTACCTAGCCACACATAGGTGCAGTAGTCTGTGAAGCTAAACTCTCTTGAAAGCAGATTGGAGAATGTCACTGAGGTGGTTTTGTTAGCTTGGAGTCTGAAAAAAGGGAGAAAGGTCTGGGTTACCCATCATCTTGGTCAATATCTTCAATTGTGCCTCTCGAAAGGCAAGTCAGACATGGTCATGATGGAAAGAAGGCAAAGTGAAGCAGGTGGTATAGTCAGTACAACCACCCACCATTCCAGTATCTAACATTCCACACATTTGCTTCCACTGCAGGCTTATCAGGTGATGCCTCTCTTCTTACCAACCCAGAATGCTTGTGCATAAGATCTAAGATGATGTGATCAGTTGTCTACAACTTTACACATTGTATTTCTTTCATTCATAGGAAATTATTAGACCTCAGCAAGGGGGAGAGTCCTACTATGGAAAAGGAAGAAAGGATTTATTTATTTATTTTTCAATTTATATCCTGCCTTTTTCCTACAAAGGGCTCAAGGCAACTTACATCATTCTCCTCCTCCATCTTATCCCCACAGCAACAACCCTGTGAGGTAGGTTGGGCTGAGAGTCTGTGACTGGCCCAAAGTCACCCAGTTGGGTCCATGACTGGGCAGGGACTGGAACCCAGATCGTTTGAGTCCCAGTCCCAGCTCTTAACCACTACACCACACTGGCTCTCCCTCTGTTTCCTTGAATGCTGATCTAGATGGTCCCTTGGTCCTTTGGAGAAGGCATCACTGGGAGAAAGGAAGAAGGCAACTATGGAAACCTCCTCCTGAAACTCTTTCAATTAGTTGAAATGTCTGCTGGATTGAAAGCCGTTCTGCAAACAGAACACATTTGGATTCAGCCCACTGGAATTTATTGTCTGAATATTAAGCCTCAACATGCTTGTCCAGGCACCTTGAAGTAAGGACGTGTGAGGAATCTATCCAGGAGTGGGAATCCATCAGGTTCGCTGAGCTCACCTGTCCAGACTCCAGTCTGCTTTGCAATGGCCTTAGTCCAAGTTCCCAGCAAGTGTGGCCAGTGTTTTGAGGCACTTGCCAGGAATTGTGCCCCATGTGCTTTGCAAGCAGCACCGCCCTCGTATGCCAGGAGCAGTCAAGATTTGAGCACTGCAACTATTGCTGAAAAGACTGATTCCAAGGGGCATGCCAGAAGAGCACCTCCCCATGACCACTAGGAGCATCCTTCTTGTGCACCAGGAGCAGCTACAACTAACACTGAAGAAGGCTAGTTGCAAGGAGATTGCAGGGAAGCAGCCCGTTACCACAGCTGCTTCCATAAACAGTTATCTTCCATGCTGGCTGCAGCTGCCTTTTGGGCCAAGCACAAGAGGAAGCCTGTGGATGCTTGAAGGGATGGATTCTAATACGGTTCATCCCAATGCAGAGCAAGAAAGAAAAAAGTGGAAGTTATGTTTAGCACCAGCATTTTATTACTTTGAGCCTTATAGTATGACTTTAGTACTAAGTATTGGGAATGTTCCTTTTCTGCTGATGATATTTTTCATCATGGTTTGCCTTATACTTCATTCTTCTTAGTATTAGTTACACAAAGGTATTTCTAAGTTTGTATCTACAGTTTAATATTGAAAGTATATGGTGAATAATTTGCATTGTTTCTTTTGATGCTGATAAAACATGTGTGCCATTAAGTGTTGTTTAAAAGCTGGCAAAATGATTTTATGTTGTTTATATTGTCATTACAGTACATTTAATTTGGCCCCTTCTGTTCAGTGCTAGGACATATAACTTCCTCTTCTGGACAGTAAATGAATGGGCAGTAAATAAAATACTAAGGATATGTCAGCCCAGACAGAATTAATGCACCAAGACTAGAGGGCAACAAAAAAGGGCAGGTTAAAGGATTTAAGAGCATGTAGTGGAACAGAATGACAAAACACTTCCTTTTAAAGTAAAGCTGTATTGCTTCATGTTTTGAGACTGAATTTAGAGAAAAGTAGCTTGGTCAACAGGGCTTTGGGTATAAGAAGCTGCAAAGAGACAGGCATTTCCTCAGTATCTTATTAACTCTCCATTACGTGTTGTACAGAAGATTGTGTGTTGTACGTCCCTAGAGTCAATAGAAGGGTCAACAAGTTCCTTGCTGTAATTCTGCAAACTGATTTGCACTCTGAGATGCAGAATGCTGAAAGTGGATGATGCTCCTGCATCCATAATAGTTGTGTAAAACAGAGAATTTCAGCATTTGGCACTTGCATATCTCTCTTTTCTTTTGCACTTGGCCACTCCAGTTTTTAAGTGATCGAAATGAGGATGGAAGGGAGTTGGAATGGAAGGGAATGGGGCTATTGGATGGATCATCAGAATAGCACTAAACATACAAAACAACATTACTCTATACCATATTATCTGTACAATGCAAAACAGAAGGCTCCTACTGCACACTCACGGACCAACTAGTCCCACTTGCAGTTCTCATGCTGGACCTAGTAGGTGATGGTAGGGACATTTCAGGGTTGGTGCAGCTACATCCAAAGCGACTCTCTTTCCTCAGATGTGCTGGTCTGGACCTGTCAGCTATACCAGACCCAGAGTGAGCATAGCTAAAACATCATCACCACCAGCCCCACTTTTCCACCAAACATCATCAATGGACAGAAACTGGGCAAACATTAATCCACTAACCTGGAAAGCCCAGAAAGCTCAGCGACTCTCATCCTCCCTTCCCCCAAAACACATTTTGCCTTGTCCAAAGTCAAGTCTTGACCAGCATTTCTTTGCTTTTCAACTACACTCAGGTTGCATTGAAATTAAGTAATCAAGAATGAAAGTATAAGAAATTAAGAAGTATTCACACCCTGTTGCAAATGGAAACTAAATGCAACTAACTTAACCAGGATCTAACCCACTGGTTTCATTCGTACAATTCCAGAAGCATCCCTGCATGGCCCCCATAGTTCATGGTCTTTGCCCAATCTGCCTGACAGACAATCAAGTGAGTTCTACATTATACATTTCATCCTCACCTTACAGTCTTCCCACTGTTAGAATGTACCCCATCAGCCACTGTGCATGATCCCAAAGTGCATCAGTTGCACTAGTCCAAACATAGTTTCTGGATGGCTGGAATGCCTCCTGTGGTCGCTCATCTTTTCAGAACACTCTGGTAGCTATATACCAAGACCATGGAAAGCATGGTCCTGTGCTGAGACATAATGAGCCACAGTGGTATGAGGAAACAATAGAACAAAGTATAGTTTCTTACTTTGTTTCTACAAACCAAGCTTACCATGATGAAATAATACAACTGGGTTAAGATAAAATGACAGGCATGGTTTTCTAAACCCAGCCATTGTGTTTCAAGTTATAGAAAGCATGATCCAGATACTCTTGCTGCATTACTGGGAATACAAAGCTAATTGTCCCAAGATCTGAAATGGGCAGGAGGTTAGCTGTAGAAAACTCTAATTCACAGAGCAGCACTAAGGGTGGAGAGGATAGAAATGCTGACTGAATCATCCCTCTAAGCTTTATCATAGTTGTTTCACTAAGGCAGAAAATGTAAAGAAGGAATTAAGTATAAAATAGTTGGGAAAAATTTTAAATCCTATATTATTCCCCTCTGAGAATATGCAGCTAATTATTGCTCAGACAATCCCAAGATGCCAAATACTCTCTGCCCATTATCAATTATCTGTATTCTATTTCAGAATTTAATATTGGGGAATATCTGGCAGTATTCAACAGCTGACAGGTAGCCTGATTTGACATGTGATAACAAAGTAAGTCTAAACATGCTATTTAATATTTGATGTATAATGTATGTAGTATCTGTGAGGAGGTAAGACACATTCCATTTCTTTCTTCTCACTTCCATTTGCGTTATTACTGCTAATATTCCAGGCATTCAGAGCAATGTGCAAAGATATATTTAAATATCTAGAGCTATAATGCAAAAAATGCTAGCACTTTTATTCAAAGTTATTGCTTTGCTTTAATCATATTTTCAGTATTAAAAAAGGATTTGTTTCTGTAGGTCTGCCTTTCAGCCACAAGCTTCCTGATGACAACGATCAGTTTATTACTGTAACTGAGTAGCTGTCAGACATTTTTAGTTTCTAAGCTCCTATTTTCATTTGTAAATGATATTCTACCTTGGCATATTCTCTCATTTGTGATGAACAACAATATAGCGGGGTACATATCCATGGTGAGAAACATATGCTATTGATAATTACTGACTTAATAACACATTTTCCAGGGAAATTACTCATGATTATTTAACCTGGAGCATGTAGATTGATGAAAGCCTCTGCTCTTGCAGCCAATTATCTGCTGGTGGCATTTTATAAATTGCTAATAAGCTTATTATTCTTGAAAAAAAATCATACCTTTTCAAACATCCATTCCTAATATTTATCTTATACTTCGTCAGCCAAGTAGAGCAGAAAGGCAGGCACTCTTACCCTAATATTTGATTTCAGTGATGCATCATATTATATAAAACTATTAAGGAGTGATAACTTACAGGTTGAGTTTATGATATGGAATACCAGATGCCGTCACTTACACTTGAGGCTGGGAATACAGGTGAGGGGGATAGTAAGTGAAGTGTATCAAGAACATAAGCAGTGCTGCAGAAAAGGCAGTTGAGAATCACATCTCACCTTTGATGGACCCAGTGGTTCTCTGAAGGAATTTGCATTGGTGCCAGTGGTAGGGTGGCCCTTAGATAGAAGACCCCACCTTGAGACAAATGCATCACAGTACCTACACTTCCTACTCACCCTAGGGTTCATTATAATCAAGCATATAATCAAAAATGCTGCACTTAACAGCTAAGCAATTACAGAACAGTCCTATAACTAACAGTCCTATGAACTCCGTGAGACTGATACATAAGTACACACATAATTGATTGAACTGTAGTATAAAATTACTTTGCCAAAGGCAAGCAGTTCTTTGAAACTGAGAGGCAATAAACATGCAAAGGAGAAAGGAAATGGTTTTTTGGTTTTTTTTTAAGTCTACTTAACAAGAAGAAAGTAAAAATGGAGAAGTTTGCTTAAATTGTTTCCATGGAACTCATAGATGATCAGAAGTGAATCTTTCAGTCTATCCCAATCTTCTCAGTGCTGTTTTGCAGTCCCAGCCTGAGCTGAATTTCAACTAGTTGTGGGATCTGTAGAGATCATATTTATATTTATAAATATGAGTGCTGGTTTTAACCAACAAAGCCTTACATGGCTTAGAACCACAGCACCAGTTGGAGCACCTCTCCCAACTGCATTCTATGTGGATACTACAGCCAACCTCTGAGACCTTCCTCCAAGTACAATTTTAAGGGAAGTGCAGAGGATGGCAACACAGAGTAGGGCTTTCTCTGTAGTGACCCCCATCCATGAAACAGTGACCTGCCTGGCACCAAATTTGCCATCTTTTCAGTTCCAGGTTTAGATAGTCCTTTATGCCAAGGCTGTTAAAGATTTTCTTTGCCTACCAAGGGGCTTGAGAGCAATCACCCATCCCAGATGTTTTACAGAATCATTGTTTGTTTTTGATTGTATGTGTGTATTGCATTTTATTGTTTTATGGATTGTTGTAAACAGTCCAGAAAGCTTCAGCTGCTAGCTAGTATAGAAATAGTAGTAGTAATCATGTTAATAATGAATAGCATATCACATTGCTATCTCCACTGGGTACAATCATCTTCCACCATGGTACTGCAAAAACCTAACTTGTAAATTAAACACATTATTCTTAAATTTTTGACAAACTAAAGATGTTAAAACATTATTTTTTCTTGTTGATATATTTAAGAACCATTAGTAAAGAATTCCATACAATACAATTTACTATTAGAAATAAATTATTAGTAGCTGTCAGAAGACAATATACTGGGTGCACCAAACAACAGGTGCTATTACAGCTATAAAGATTATCAGTTTAAAATATGAAGTGTTCAGTTATGCAACAGTGCAGCACAACATGTTGCTTTCACACTGTTGCTTAAGAACCCTTGCTTCAAGGAAATTGAGACAAATGAATTGTTCTGACCATATCCTTGGGACAAAGGGACATTGCTGTTCCATTTAAGGTAGGTCATTTTAACATGCCCATCAAGTAGAAAGTTCAGCGTGACCACTGCCTGCTGAAAGCTGAAAGCTTGGCAGTCTGAATTTGAGTAGATTTGGGCCATTTCCCTTATAATGCAGGTGAATTGGTATTAACCACTTAAGTACTTTTTCACGAACCATTTGAATTAAGCAATCTGTTCATTGGCTGTGAAAGAGGTTTGAAATATTGTTGCAATTGAAGAGTAGTTTAACTCTGCCTCTCCATATAAAAAAAAGACAATGATGATGTCAATGGAACTATATCTGAAAATAAAACAAAAGGCCTTTTAACATCTTACAAATTCAGTCCCACCTGAAAAGCTGAAAATTAAATTTAGAATCAAATTAACCCTTTTCCATTAAGATATTGCTTGTCTGGGACACGTAAGCTATGTAAACCAAGACTGTCAAACCACTTTTGGTTCAAAGCCTAATTTGAATTTTGAAGAAGTTCAAGGTGGCATTCCAGTGGCTGGGTTGGGGGGAAAATGCTTGCATCTTTTAGAACAGAGATGTTACTGCTCGTAGCGAAGTCTTATTAGAAGAATTCCTGCAGAAGGAAGTTACTCTTGGGAAGGTTGGAGGTCTAATTTGGCCCTAAGGATAGTACTTCTTTTGCTCTCCCTTCCCATTTCTACCACAAAGTGAATTTTGGGGAAACAGTAGCAGCAGTTTTTAATGACTCTGCATTCATTGAGGAGCACCCTGAAATTAAACTCTCCCTCCCTCCCCCTCCCTCACACACACACACACACACACACACACACACAGAGGGGAGAGGGGTTAAATACATCTACAGCTATGGAACAATAACACTGTACACTGTTTTACTAAAGTTTTTTTCACAACATAAGCGTTATTTATCTCCATCTGTTATGAAAGACATGCAAACACAAGCAATGTTTCTCTTCATTTTGCCTGTTTCTTCCTTTGTTTATTATTCAGTTCTATCTTGAATGTCAAGGCATAATACAATAAAAATAGTACTTACGATTGAACAAATTATAGAGCAGTTTCCTGTAGCAGTATCAGAAGGGTCCATATACTCTTTTGGGTTCCATTTAAATATTGTCATCTTTATAAGAGCATTGGCTAGCTGCTCATCACTATGCCCACCCATTCTTCTACTTTGGGTCTCTCTTTAAGCATAGGGGGTAAATTTCTCCTTGTATGGGATATTTATGAGTGTGAATTCAGTATTTAGTTGGTTCAGAATCAGCAGGTAAACCTTTTCATTCAATTTTCTAAAATCAAAGTGCCACAAGGAATGTTGTTAAATAATTTCTAATATAAACAGATAGCAAATTTAATAGAACTGACAGATCAAGCATGCCTCTTTTTGTGTTTTTTAACTTCAAAATTTTAAGTAGTCTTTGTATTTCTGATCTTGCAGCAAAAAAGACTTGAGAAGACAAGATTAGGACAGGTGTTATTGTCCCAATTTTCTTTAGTTCTCTTATACACACACACACACACACACACACAATACTTCCATATATTTTACATAGAATGGAACTTCAGAACAGCACTTTTTTTTTTAAACAGTGCGTTATTTCCCCCACAAAACTACCAGCTAAGATTTAGAAGTGATGTATCCAGGTATCCTTGTCAGCTTTTCTGAACTACATTTCTTTAAGTTCCCAAAACAAGATACCATCTGCACAGTTCTGATGTTTTCCTATTTTAAGTCTGAAGTGTCTTCAGTTCTGTTCTGTTTGCTTCTCAAAATACTTCATGTCATTCTTTATTCATTTGCTTCATAAACAAAACTTGCAAGCAATATTGTCCATAAACAGGTATCCTTGATTCTTCTTATTTAATGCACATGTTACTTATTCCTGATCTCAGATGAAGAACTTTATTTATATAGATATATATTAAGTTAGTTATAATGCACTAATGTCAGCATGAATGTCTCTTGTAAAATAAAACTTATTCTGAGAATATATCTTAATATTTCATATGCTTCTTTCTGAGATTTGCAGTTTACAAGAATATAGACCACTATATCAATTGAAGGGAAAAAGTTTGTTATGCATAAACTACAGTGAATGCCTTCAAGGATAAATATTTTTCACACTAATCTTTATATTAGGGACTTGTGGACCAATACAATCCAACCAGCTCAGTAACTCAATATTTACAGTGTTCAAAACCACTAAGACATGGTGCTTTGAGTGCTGGCTTCCTTACAAGCCAGCCGGAATCCACTTCTGTGCTCTCTGGACTTCTTTCCTATGTGTGGACCTGGATTAGGAAGTGAACCAAGCCAAGATCAAATCCACAAATGATCTAAAATGCTAGTGTGTCCCTTTTTTGCATAGTGACTGCCTCATGGAGTTACTTTGACTCACTTCCTGCCAAACGCCCATGAGAACAGTCACTGTGAGTTGCACTCAGGGTTACTCAGGGTTAAGAGAAAGCAGGCCAAAGACTGGGAAGCCAAACAGGGAAAATCCAAGGTATTCCTACCCCCAAACTGGATTCCTCTCGTATTGGTGGGTGGCTTATAAAAGGAAATAATTACAATACTTTAGGATTCATCTGGCTCACCTCACTCATCCAAATCAGAGAGTTACAAATGGCCAGAGACTGAGCAAGTCTTCTTCCACTCCTGTGAGACTGAGTCCATGACTGGCCCAAACTCATCAGGTGGACTTTTTGGGTGAGTGAGGACTAGAACCTCAATCTCACAGGTCTTCAGTCCAACACACTTTACTTTCCAACACTATAATCACCACAAAGTTCAATATAGTTAAACAAGGCCTAGCTCAGGTAAATGCAAATCCAATATGCTGGGCATTCTGGGTAAATGGTAAATGGTAGTTGCATTCAAGAGTTAGTATGTGGTTTTGTTATGTTATTCTCGAAGTTGTACCCGACCCATCACGACCCCATGGACAACATTCCTCCAGGCCCTCCTTTCCTCCACCAACCCCTGGGGTCCACCTAAGCTCACACCCACTGCTTCAGTGACTCCATCTAGCCACCCCATCCTCTGCTGTCCCCTTCTTCTTTTGCCGCCAATCATTCCCAGCATTAGGGACTTCTCCAGTGAATCCTTCCTTCTCATTAGGTGGCCTAATTAGTATGCGGCAGCCTGAAAGAATGAAGGACTATGTCATTTTGTAAAAGATAAAGCTGAGGAGAAAATGAATAGCTAAGATTCAAATAGCAAACTATTCATTCTCCATGGCAATGCCACATATGGCTGGTGAAGATCAGGTAGAAGGAGTTGGTGGCTTTGGTATGCCAGAAATATGTCCTAAGATCTTGCCAGAAGTTTTTACATGTATGCAGTAAAACTCCAAATAATTGTCCAACAAGCCAGTGGTACAATGGGAAGAGCTATGGAGCCAGAAAAATGGTACCAGAATTGGACCTGATTGAGAATATTTTGCAAGGTTGCAGGTTTTCGGGAATTTGGCTTCATGTGCAAGAAACTGTTCAAGGATTGTAAAAGCAACAGTATCTCTTGAGTACTCTGTCATGCTTCTAACTCTATTGAATGCAAAGCTATGTGCTAATGAATGAAGATGGTACTTCAGGCTTTGATAACTTTGGTACATTAAAATTAACCAAAGTTTTAAAAATATAAATACCACTAATGTGCACATTTCATATGTTCTCCTTGGTATACATGCTAAGTTTCAGGGGTCTAGGTTTTATGGTCTTGGTCCTATGATTCTAATCAGGTCCTAGATTTTCTTATTGATGGTTTAAAGGTTGATTAAGTGTGCATGTGTGCATCATCTATTTATATGGTTGCATTTAAATGATTTTTATACTATGTACAACATATTTTATTGGCTCTTCATCTTTGTAAATTACCCAGAGAGCTTCAACTACTGAGAAACATAGAAACAAAATGAAAATTGAATGGTATTCACAGACACATATACACCTTTTCATAAAACCTCTGTCATCATCTTATACACTCATACAAAGGACAAGAATTTGTGTTATCTATCTAGAACACAGAATAAAGAAGGATGATCATCACAAGAGTCCCCTACACAAAGTTTCCCCTTTTTGTTAAGAAAGAAATTGAAAGAAACAAAGTGCAGCAATCTTCTATGGCTCCATAGACTATTGAAGAAAATCTAGTAACTGTTTTAGTAAGATTTAAGACAGTGCCCTGTGAGGTTAAATTTACTTCAGCATGTGGATGCTAAGTGTTGGATCACGTAAGATCTCAATATAATGTTCATGTTGTAGAACCAAAAGTAAAATGAAAAGACTGAAGGGACACAGTACTTCCTGAGGGTGTATCAGAGAAGAAAATCAGTCATCACTCAGGGTTAACCTTTCTCCTAGTAAAATGGGTTTCTCTTTTTATTATATTTTGTCAGAATGTGAAGGACATTTCCAAGAGCTTTTTCAGTATATATGCATCATTTGCTCATACATGGCTCACAGGCAAACTGTATTTCAGTATGAAGAGTGAGAGGCAACTCTCTGGAAAGTTTGTAATAATGAACGTGCCTAGAAAAACAGGCATTTTTCTTAAAACAATGCTGATGATTTATATACATAAATAGGACAGCATAAAGCAAAATCCAAACAGAAACAGGAGGTGTATTTACACAACACATTTACCTTTTACCAGCCACTGCCACTCATTCCCATCAAGAACAATTTTGTGGAGGAGGTTGTGATGGTGGGAAGTATAATTTTAGTTCTCAGCAGAAGTATTCAGGCCCAAATGACTAAGTACTTTGAAGATGTAGTTAGCACCATTCTCTCTTTTCTAAAATAAATGAATAAATGCAGGGGTCTAATTGGAACTGATCCATAAACTGGCAGCCTCAGCCCACTCATTCACCTTCTGTCTTTGCACAGCATTGGTCATGAAAAGAGCAGCCACTTCCTCCTCTCACTTAAATTCTCCGTGCACACAGAGGCCGTGGGACTAAAGCACATGGGGAATCACTGCCCTTCTGCCTGCTAATTTGGCCCTCTCTGCAGTGGTAAATCCAAAGAAACTGAGCAAGGGTGCAGAGGCTGAACTTCTTTCTGTAGTTAACCTGCATCAAAACTTCAACAAAAACACTTTTCCAGTTCCCACTTTACCAGATTAAAGAGGAATCTATCAATGCATCAGCTGTGTGTGAGTCATCTAGAGAGACCTCCAGGCTTAAGATTGGAACAAAACCCAGGTAACTGGACTGAATGATCAGAGTTACATTCCTATCAGAATTCTCACCCACCCCTGCCTTTGTGCTTGAAAAAAATTGTCTTAGCCAGAAGTGATTGACCAGTAGCAATTTCCTTGGAGTTACCAGAGGTGTGAACAGGGCAAAGCAACATCCATTCATCTTCTTCTTTACTTCTGTCTTTGCCTTGCACTCTGTGTACACCAGTTTGGTTGTGCCCTATTTGAAAACTTGATTTTATTAAGATTCATTTAAATAGTTCAATTAATTGATTGTTCAATTTTATGTTTAATATTATTGATTGTATTTCTACTGTTGGTTACTATATTATAAAATGTTTTAAGTGTATTATGAATTGTATCATTTTAATTGTTGTATAACATGTTGTGAACTACCTAGAGATCATTATGGCATACGAATAGAATCAAATCGAGTCGAATTGAATTGAATTTTGTCCCCTATGCTGTTTAACATCTACATGAAACCGCTGGGAGAGGTCATCAGGAGGTCTGGGCTGCGGAGTCATCAGTACGCTGATGATACCCAGCTCTACCTCTCGTTCTCTACCGATCCAGGTGAGGCGGTGGCTGTGCTGAACCGGTGCCTGGCCGAGGTAATGGGCTGGATGAGGGCCAATAAACTGAAGCTCAATCCAGACAAGACGGAGGTCCTGCTGGTGGGCGGTTTGGGTCCTGGAGTGGGGGACTTGGGCCTTGTCCTGGATGGGGGTTGCACTCCCTCTAAAGGACAAGGTTCACAGCTTGGGGCTACTCCTCGACCCGGAGCTGTCGCTACAGGCCCAGGTAACAGCAGCGGTGAGGAGTGCCTTCCTACAACTTCGATTGGTATATCAGCTGCGGCCCTTTCTGGACAACGACTGCCTGGTGACAGTGACGCACGCATTGGTGACTTCTCGTTTGGACTTCTGCAACGCCCTCTACGTGGGGCTGCCCTTGAAGACGGTCCGGATACTTCAGTTGGTGCAGAATAGAGCTGCCAGGTTGCTGACGGGGGCTGGGCGTTATTCTCATATAACCCCAGTCCTCCGTCAGCTTCACTGGCTCCCAATTGAAGTCCGGGCCCGATTCAAGGTTTTGGTATTGACCTACAAAGCCCTAAACAGCTTGGGACCTGGATACCTAACGGACTGCTTACGCCCTTATATGCCCTCCCGCCCTTTAAGATCGGCAACATCGGCCCTCCTCCGGGAACCCGCTGTGAGGGAAATCAAGTGGGTGAGGACCCGGAGGAGGGCTTTCTCTGCGGTGGCGCCCCAATTATGGAAGGGCTTTCTCTGCGGTGGCGCTCCCTGGAGAGGTTCTCCTGGTGCCGTCGTTATCTGTTTTTCGGCGCCAGGTGAAGACCTTTTTATTTAAGTCATATTTTAATTGTTAGTAAGATGTGTTTATAATTTGCAGTTATGTTTTTTTTTCTTTCTTTCTTTGTTGTTCTTTGTGGTTGTTGTTGTTATTGTTGTTGTTGTTGTTGTTGCCGAGATGCACCGAGGGGGGAGGGATATAGTGTTTATTGTTTAGATTTTTATGCTTTTATTGTATTTTATTATAATGTATTTTTAATTGTTGTAAGCCGCCCCGAGGCTTTGATGCGATGGGGCGGCCCATAAATGTTTTAATAAATAAATAAATAAATAAATAAAATCAGGACAATCATGAGGGGCAAAGAGTTAAAGCATTTGCTGTTCAAGTGTTCTCTTGCGATTAGTTTAAAGCTAGGGAGAGCCAGCTACATCTTTAGAGTAACATGTAGCTTGGTCCTTAATGATTAACAAACATTATGGTTGTTATTCTGTGCTGTCAAATTGACTTAAGGTGCCCTTAGCAATAAAAGAAGAAGGGGACAGCAGAGAATGTGGTGGCTAGATGGAGTCACTGAAGCAGTCAGTGTGAGCTTGAGTGAACTCCGGGGGATGGTGGAGGAATGTTGTCCATGGGGTTGTGTTGGGTCGGACACGACTTCGTGACTAACAACAACAAATGAATAAAAACTCTCCAAAATGTCTTATCCGTGACAGCCCTGCTCAGCTTTTGGAAACTCAAGGCTGTGGCTTCCTTATCATCTCATATTTAGGCTTCCCTTAATACATGTAGACTAAAAAAAAAGAGATATCACTCTCATCTTCAGGCAGCTCAGCTTTCTTCATGCCATGTGCCAATGTACAGTCAAACACAGTAACAAAGTGAGTCAGAAGGGGCCTCTCAAGCCATCTAGTCTGACCCCCAGTTCCCATACAACATGTGGTAAAATACTTTCAAATTCTTATAAAATTCTTAGCATTCTCATGCGTCTTCTGAGCATATGATATAAAATGGCTTCAGGTTAGTAGTGTAGATAGATCTGTGTGAGAAGGCACACAGCTCAGAATACACACTTCTTGGAAATGAGTAAAGAGGAGATTTCCTTTGGAGATTTACAATGAGATCCTGTACCTACATAGTCATAAGAAAGCCTCATTAAGTTCAATGATACTTTCAGGTAACTGGGTGCAGAAATACAGTCTAATGATATTAGCCTTAACAATTCTGATAACAGCTTCCAAATGCTTATTGAAATATGCCACATTCTATAAATACTTATGCTTCAAATAGAGTTATTATCTAAGGTGCTATATGTTCATTTCCCCCTATTTCAGTATTAAAAACTAGATGGATCTTCAATATTTTAATGCTACAGTTACCCTAAATACTGTCATTTTGAGGGATTATATCCAACAAATAACTGAAGCATAACTTCTGTACAATTCTGGAAAAAATAAGGATATATGATCTGCTTCTTGTACAGAAATACACTGAAGAAATTATAGCAATTGCTGCAGAATGAAGTTCTTGAATTCCATTTTATCTAGTCCTTGTCAGATTAGTCTTTCTCCAACTCTAAAGGATTATGATCCTTTGTGCCTTGAATAGCCGTGTGATTGGGCATTGCCTCATAAGTTAGGGATGCATGTAGAAAGCTGCTGAAAAATGTTTCCCCATGGAAGCATCTCCACATGGGGCCTTTCCATTTGAGAGCTGCTCACTATGTGAGTTGCCTTAAAATGTATTGTAGAGAATCTTCACAGTAAGGGCTGAAGAATGTCCATTCAATGGGGCCAATCCAAATGGAAATGTCTCAATTACCTCCATGTAGCCACCATATCTTATGAGGTCAGAAGAAACTTCTACTATAATTGCAGAAAATCTGTAGCCAAGCTTGGTAGATCACTTTCAAGGACCTACTAGTGCATACTTACAATCATAAATGCTAACCTTGGAGGGAGGTGTATACACATATTTTAGAGTTTACAATCATTTGCTGTAATTAGTACTGGCTTATTTATCATTATTCAGTCCCCATAAGCCTGTATTTAAGCCCTGAAAGAATGCCACTGGCACATTAGCCCCCAAACATTTACTGTACATATGAAAAAGTGGTAGAAAAACTAAAATTACGCTTCAGTTCCCTGGAGGAAATTGGTTGCTAAAAGAATTTAAAACCTTGTTAAAGGGAATTTGTTCATGCACAAAGTACTCCTGTTATGTGCTGTTTAATTAATCACCTACATAAAGTCCAGAACCATCTGTTCAGGGTATGAAAATGCAGAATGAGACTGTGAAAGACAATTATTCTGATAATGTCTAACATAAATGGAGTGATCATTTGCAGTAACAGGAATTAGGTTAGTACTTTTTCCTACCATCTAGGTGATAGGTATTTCTTGGGCAAGATAAACTATAAGGAGGGAGTTATGTCCATTCTATCCTTTTCATAAAGGAAGCCAGATCAGCCTTCACATTGGCCAGGAATAATGTTTCTGAAGGTACAAATGGGGGCAGCAAAGAAACTATTGTCCTTCGCCTGAGCTACAGGTGCATTAAAGTGTGACTAAGAACAGCATATACTTAGGACAGTATCACACTGAAGCAAATTATGACTAAAACCAAAGGCAAATGAGGAAATGGGATATTGGTGCTTCTCGTTCAGTTATGCCTGCAGTGATTGGCAGAGGGATTACAGTCAGGGGTCTTTCTATGTCTTGCTTGAATAATTGGGACACTGAGCATGGCACTTCTGCATGTAAGGCATGTGATCTAGTACCAACACACAGCCCTTCCTTGATGGATGCCATATTACCAGGAAGTACAGATCTTGGCAGCTTATGTAACAAGACAACAACTATCATGACCCAGTGTGAAAGACTGAATGTTTCCAATCTCTGGGTCATTGTTTTGTTTTCCATATCTGTGGGCATATTCCTACTAGGATTTGAACAGATTCAGTCTCTGAAACATTTCTGTTGGAATTCAGTTGACTCTGGCTGTTTTTTTTTTTTTCCTTCCCTTCCAAGTGCTTTCAGGGCATCTTTCAATTCACTTTCTAATATTGCAGGATCTTTCTCATAGGATTCCTAGTCTGTCATTCCTTCATCATTCTGTATAATTTCCTCTTTGGATGCATGAATAAATGTTTTTGGTTTCTTCTTATTCAGCATATGTTGTTGAAGCATCTATAGAATTAATGGTAGTTACGTTGATCGGTTTTCTAAGAATTCTGATTTATATTATTCAGTCACACTTTGCATTCAAGTACCTGCACTATATCTTGTCTCAATATTAGAGCCATTCCTCTGAGACTTCCCAGATAAACTTTAAAAAACAAGTTTCATTTCATAGGGAATTTAGTTTTTAACCTATCTCCCATGATCTTAATTTTTTAAAAAATAGTCTGAATTTCAAAAATCCAGAATTTCAATTAACAACATTGCTAAGTAAGGGCTACGTGCATCCATATGCATCCCCAAGGACCTTCTCAGTACTGGATATTACCCTTGGCACTGTGACAGTTATTTAGTAGATATAAAATAAGATGTTCTAGTCCTGAAATATAAATTATGCTCCTTGTCGAGACCAGTGTTGCTTTAAGTCCTGTTTTCTTAAATAGATGGTGCTTTCCCCTATTACCTCTAAATTACCAGAATATATGCCAAATCAAGAAACACTCTTTTGGCAAATTCTGTGAATTACACTCTTTATTTCAGCTTCCCTGTCTCCTCAAATGGTTTCTGGAAAATGAGGTCAGTGGGCAACATCTTTTGCCTAGGTAACCAGTAAACTAAGGAAACTGTGGAATGCTATTCTAGGGAAACTTTATGAAATACAACTCTGAATATTTCTGAAGTTGCACTGTTATTACAGAATACATTTTATTGGTGTTCATAATAATGCTATTCCTTGATCCAATAATGTGCATCAGCTACAGATTTCGTTGCTGGAATACTACTGACCTCTGTTTTATTGAATAAAGAGAATAGTATAGAAGAGAAATTCAGACCTCTGCTGAATTCATCCAGCCCTCAGCAAGAATCCAGATATTTGACCTTATCTGTGCATGGACACTGCTTGCTGGGCACAGACTCACACATCCAGCATCTCTTCACATATATTGTTGCCTCTTTAGTTATTAATATCCATCTCCTAACTAGGAATGGCACAATTTTACTTGCTCTCCTATCTAAGAATGACCCAACCCTTTTTTATCTATTTTTTTGAGTTTCCTCATCTTGAATACATTTCATCCTGTTGCTCCATCAATTGACAACTTTTAAAAACAGTTCCTATTAAAATTTGCATGCATTTATATGCACACTTAGTGATATATATGTGTTGTTGTTAGGTTTTCCTCACATGCATATATTGTTTGTACAGGGTTTTCCCCTTTAAGCACACTGTCCACTTTTGCTCACTTTGGGTTTTGTTTTTCATTTTCATTTTCATTTTTCTTTTGCTTTTGTTTTAATTTGTTTTTCAAAATTCTGAAAACTACAATTACTGAATGATTACTATTTTTCTACTTTGCATATGATTCAGGAAATAAAATGTCAGTAAATTTGCACTGAAACACATACTGCACAAAATATTTCCCCATTCCTGCTCTCATAATTAGGGCTTACTCTTTATGGTGAAAATAAAGCAATAAAATCTCACAGAATTATATGGAGCTTTTCTGTGCATTCATATATATTGATGATACTGCACTACGCATGAAAGAATATTGATAGTGCAGTTTATACTATATGAAGTATAGTGCTAGCCACCAATTTGGGTGGCTTTCAAAGGGTATCAGTAGCTAGGAGTCTTGGTGTCTATCAGAATCAGTATGATTATGTACACAAGTTGCTGGAATATACTTTGGTTGGTGGATTTTATTCCATTCCTCTCCTGCTCATTCATTTGCCATGTACAGCTAGTTGACTGCTATGTACAGGGATGCACAAGCAATCCATTCATAGGTAGAAATCTGTTGGATTCCTTGGACTCACTTCCCTGGATTCCAGTTTGCTTTGCAACAGCCCTGGGTCTGAGTTCCTGGCAAGCACTCCCAGCATTCTTGCAGCAGTACAAGCCCCATGTACTGTAAAAGCAACACCGCCGTCTGTGCCTGGTGCTGCCACCACCAGCTGCTCCAAGAGGAAATGAAGGCCGGGTACCAAGAATGGCCCTCCTCATCCAATTGTTGCAGCTGCTCTTTGGGCATCAGCATCTGAATGGGGAGGTTACCAGTATTGCAGTGAGCAGTTTGTGAGCATTTTCAGATTTCCTCTTGGCTCAGCTCACTTTGCAGGACTGGGCCAAGTGCAACAGGAAGTCCACAGATGCTAGAGGGATGGATTCCAAAAATCTTCATCCAAACTGTAACTGTGTGAACAGAGTACTGGAATAATACTCCTTAGCCTGATTCAGCATCAGGAGGCCTGATTGTGCCTCCTCATTGAAACCACTTGAAACCACATTGAATATATCCCTATTTCCCACTCATAATCTGATGTGTACAACAAATGATGATGAAAAGAAAAGGTTAAGCCTGAATTTAATTAATCATAATGCATGGAGCAAATTCTACTTTTAAAAAACAGAAAGTAAATGGTGGTGGGTGGGAACATGACACAAATGTATAAATTTATGGATGGCATGGAAAAGTCAACAGGGAGACAGTATCCCTCTGTAATAATACTAGAACCTGGGGTCATTCCACAAAGCTGATTGGTGGAACATTCATCTCAGATAAAAATAGTACATGTTAAACCATGGAATTCACTTCCAAGATTCACTTCCATCTTGTGATTTAGCCACTAGTCGAAGAGACTTAAGGGAACTGAATTAATTCATGAAGTGAACTTTCTAGGGCTACTAGTCCTAATAGCTATATGCTATTACAGTATGTGGCTGTCTACCAGTTGCTGGGGAACATGGGTGGGTATGTACTGTTGCCTTCATACTCTGCTTGTGGGTTTCCCACAAGCACCTTGTTGATTGCTGTGTGAAGGGTCTAAACAGACTAAGTGGACCTTTGGTTTGATCCTGCATGTCTCATCTTCTATTCTTATGCACATGATGTTTTTTCCTCCATTTACTGACATGTATTTAGCATTGTTATTAGGAAAAAAATAATTAACTTCACTTGATCCACATGTGAACAATCTTGTGTTAGGCAAAATACAGCAAGAAGTAAAAACAATCCAAAATAAAATCACAATTGATGTCTTGTGGATGAACAACTTATGAAAGCAAGATAAAAACCACTTGAGCTAAGTGGTGTACAGATGGGCTCTGTCAGACCATTTCTCAGGAAACACCTACAGGCATATTTTCCTTATAGTAAATCAATGCAAATTACACTTACGTCAAAGCATAATTATCAATTAATGAGTTCTATGTATTAATAAGCATAGTTATTGGTGCATTATCCTTAGTGTCTTAGCACTTCTTTTTAATTAAAATGGTTTGCATGTGTTCCTATGGCTATTAAAGAGATAGCCACAAAAGTAATTAGTTAAACATCCATAGTCTTTTCTCTTTTTTAAAGCAGAAGGAGATAAGAGCTGTTTCATGAAAATCTCTTTATGTTTACTAATTTATAGTTCACATGCTTCCAATTAAAAAGAGATTAGAACTAAATGGATGTTCCAATTGTAGAAGTTTTATATTGCAATAAAGATGTCCATTACAACCTTGAATATAATGTTCCTAAACCCCAATGTTAGGGTAAGTTGTTAAATGACAGATGACAGAATTATCCTGTACATTTTCTTTAATACATAGCAGAAATAAATTGCAAACCTGGTGCAACTGGTGATTCAGCCAAATTGCTAATTTTAACTTGTTTTCTAAAAATATATGCCTATCTCCTTTGTGGTGCATCTATAGCCACTATATATGTGTCTGTGTGCATCCAAAGTTTTGTGTGCATCTGTAAAGTGGGATGATTCTTTCTCTTAAAATAGAGAATACAAAGGAATGACAGTGGGAGAGTCCACTGTCATTTTTTTTTATTTTATCTATTTAAGAATCGACTCATATTACAGATGTACACAGAAATTTAAACAGATGCAAACCAAAAAAGAATGGAGCTGTCCTTTGCACTGCTTCTTGGGAACAGAAAGAAACAACAAGAATGGAAACTTAGTCTCTTCTCCTAGATGGTTATTTAATGTGTGTGTTGCTGTACATAATAAAGCATGGCAGTCTATGGAACATCAGTGGATGGGCATTGTTTGCATTTGTATTTGAGCACATGCAGCCAAATCCTATGCATATTTACTCAGTAGTATGACCGACAAATGATGGCAAAAGAAGAAGGGGATGGCAGAGGATGAGGTGGATAGATGAAATCACTGCAGCAGTTGGTGTGAGCTTAAGTGGAGGACAGGAAGGCCTGGAGGAGTGTTGTCCATAGGTTGCGATGGGTCAGACGCAACTTTGCAGCAAGCAAGCAAGCAAGATTTATAGGATCCACTGCCAATGAAGTGTGGATAAGGCTATAGTCTTAGTTCCTCAACAGAAATTCAAAAAGCAATAATATAAAGGATTAAACATACTTCTGTGTCTAAACTTGGTCACTAATATATTCCACTAACAGGATAGAACTTAAATAGGTTTTATGAACTTGTTTGAGAATTTAGGATTTAATACGTATTAAATGGCGAAGAAGGCAATGTAGAACATTCTCAATTGGAGTCCAACACGCTGAATGCTTAGGCCTTAACATTCTGATTTTAAATCCCTGTGTATGAGCCACCCCCCTAATTTTTTTCCTCCTGAGTACAAAGTGTTTTCTCTGAAATGTCCCTAAATGTCAGCTTGCTACCTACATTAAACAAAAATAAAACAAGCATGTTGGCTTACAAATGTACTCCAAAATCTCCACAGGAATAGCTGAATAGGTATTTTATATGCTAAATAATACCCTTCCCCTACAAAGTCAAAAATCAAGGTTCAGTACAGATCATCTTGGTTTCATTTCAAAGCTAAGATCCAGCAAGCAGAATTAAAATCCATTGAAGGAAAGCTGTGCTATGCTTTTTAACAAAAAAAGTTAGTATGCCAAACTTTTAAGAGAAAAGAAGTCAATATGCTTGCTATTGTTAGGCAGATTATCTCAATTTGCATAGCCTCAAGAAAAATTCAGCCTGATAGCTGAAAGCTATTTTTATATTGATTGCAACCTTCTGAAGGAAAATTCCAGCCAGAATAAAGGTTTTTCAAGTTCAAGTTCATCCTTTTGTTTTTGTTTGTGTCTTGGACACTTTCTAGTAGGCTCAAAGAAGACCCCACTATGCAAATAGTTCTAGTTTTTCTTTCCTTGAGGAGATGAGGGTTAAGCTGGTAAGATCAGTAAGAATTTGATGTCAGAGTATTACCCAGGGATCCTCAAACTTTTTAACCAGGGGGACAGTTGAAAGGCGCCGGTGCTGGGAGCGGGATGGAAAGGTGGTACCGGCGGTGCATGTGGGCCAGCGTGGGGGTGGGGGTGGTGTGTGCAGGCATGCATGCACGCTGAGGTGGGGGCGGTGTGTGCGGTGAAGGGAGGTGGTGAGGCATGGGCGGGCACGCACCACGAGGCGGGCGCATGAGAAAGCAGCTTGCTCACTTGGAGATCATTTTCTTTGAATGAGCAAACCGCTGCCTCCCCGCATGCAGGGGGAGGTGGGTGAGTGCGGGCGTGCGCACGTGGCGGGTCCAAATGGGCATGGCAGGCCAGATAAATAGGCATGGCAGGCCAGATCCAGTCCCCGGGCCATAGTTTGAGGACCCATGGTATTACCATTCTCCTTTCTTTTTTCTTTTCTTTTTTGGAATGGGAAAAAAATGAGGTTTTAAAAATCTGAATTCAGATTAATGTGCAATTGTCCATTCATAGCTTGTATTCACTACACATCATGATCAAAGCACTTGGATCTATGGTTTTATTTTAGTGGTCTATTCTTTAAGCCTCTACCATATTAGCTGCAGCCTGATTGACTCAAGAGAATATTTCGCTAGTTGAATGGGAAAGTCTGCTTGGCTTTACATTGATGTAGTTTCTTCAGAGAGTGAGACTGTTGTTTTTGGTCTCATCTCCATATCTAGTGATCCATGCTTGCTGGTTTGCTAGCTAGAAGCCTACTTGGCTGAACATTTTGGACTGCTGAAGTTATTGTAATAGACGGATACCTGTACTTCTGATCCTAGCTTGGTTGCCTGCTTAATTGTACCATAGTTGGTCCATGGTTCTAGCATTGGTCCTTGCTAGCATGCTCCTTATAGAGAATTGACTTAATATGAAAACAATGTTCAGACCTGGAATGAAATCTCTTGATGACTATTGGTTATCTTTAGCTCTGGCTTAGAGGGAAGTGCACAGATCACTGGAAGTTGATATGACAGTTATGTCTTGGCCTAGCAACAAAGGAATAAAGGGAATTGGCGCATAAACCAGAAGTCTGTCTTGAATACAAAACTTAGCTTGATGCTTCCCTGTAACCGCCCCCCCATCCCAATATTAAGACAGACACCCTCACACAAATCATGTCATCCCACAAGATTATCCTTAGAGATCCCTTTTGTCCTCTGCATTCCAATGTGTGCTTGATTTGGCCTTCTAATGTGCAGTGATGCTGTTACTTTGTTGGTTCTGCCATGAGATTATATTGCAGGCTTACTGTCAGTCTGTTAGCAGGATGCTTCCCAAGTATTGCTGGATTTGAGAAGACACTAGGGAGATGTCAGCTGCTTGAGTTTTTCCTTTCACATATATTTTATCAGATATTAGTCAAATTCAGAGAAAATGTCATCCTTTTGTCATCTGTCCATGTGTTATCATTGCTAAGCCACAAATATAGTGTGAACATGAATTATAAAGCCGCCAGAATCTGGAGATGATGCTCACTTTCCAGTGTTAAAATCTTAACAAGAATGCAAGCCATATTTTCCTGAAGAAGAGGAAGCTGGTGTGTTTGCTGTTTTCAGGATCAACACTGAAACAAGTTATATTAAAATATAGGCATTAACATAGGCTTTATTTTCAGAAGAGATACAATATGATCCAGTGTAGAAGTTGTGAGAACATAGATATACTGACTTTAAGGTACTACCAAGTACCTTATGCCAAGAAATGCCAAGACTTGTAGGACTTCTTTTCTATCTGATATGCATTGTACCCTTATGTTTTTTACAGTGGCTGACAGGAGCCAAGAATAGAGCTCTGATGACTTGAAACCCTCTCTGAAGTCAGAACTCTGTCTAATGCCTTGGAAAGACCCTCTCCCCTGGACTCTGGAAAGTGTACCGTGCCTCTGGAATTTCTGTGTCAACCAGACAGTGAACTGCCACATGTGTTGGCCACACACTGTTCTGCATACCCATGTTATTCATGAAATCCTGACTGGTTTTACACACATTTCCTTAGCTGTTGCTGCTGTTGTGTAACTTATGGTCCATCTTAAATATGATGTCTAGCAGTTGTCCTATAAGAAAATAAGAAAAGCTATGCTGGATCAGACCAAAGGTTCATCAAGTTCAGCACTCCGTACACATAATGGCAACTCATACTATTGTGAGTCAGTGCAAGTGCAGTGCTGCTGGGAGGCAGAATAAAGAAATCCTTTTGATTTTCCCCCTTTCTATCGAATCCCCCACACATCCTAACAAAGCAGCTATAGTTGCAATCTGTGCAAGCACAAACACTTAGGAACCCATAAGGAACCTAATAAGTTCATATATCTTGCAGGGTGGTTAGACTGAGACATATATTCATTTTAATATGTTCATTCAGAAAGATGTCCTCAAATTTGAAAATTCACTGCACATTCACTTATGCCATTCCATCTTGCAATGTGAGTTTGTACTGAGCAGGGGACTAAACAATGATGCACTATACCTTAACTCTCTGTACTGTACAGGGCCTTTCTCCATGTTCATCTGTATTAATTATGCTAAATTTGCTGGTATGCATTTCAGTTTGAGTCAGTCATATGCAAAATGAACATGATCATTTTTAGTAGCAGTCATGTTATGTAGTGATTAAGCAGTGATGTAGTAATGTAGTAGAGTACTGGACCAGAACTCAGAATGTTTGAGATCTAGTCTTTACCAGGCCATGAATTCATGGGTGACTTTGGGCAAGTCATTTACTTTTAACTTAACCAACCTCACCACAGTGTTCTAAAGATAAAATGGAGAGGAGAAAGACTGTGTAAACTACCTTGGGTTCCTTGCAGGAAAAAAGACAAGATAAAAATGCCATATATATGTTACCAGATTAAAATAGCCATGAAGGAACTGGGAGAAAGGCCTTTGTTCTGTACACTACAGGGACTAGTTTGATGTAACCTTCTTGAACAAGTGGTTAAACAATTCTTTTAACTAAGGTAAAGGGCTACAAGAGAGAAAAAAGACAAAATGCAGTTTTAGTCATTTGATGGAAAAAGACATGACCTACAATAGAACTAGGACATTCACTGATGTGGGGAGTTAGGGAGAGATCAGATCCAAGTGCTCTGTGTTTTTAAATAGACTTTTTATTAAAATCTACATCAATACATGTACAACTCTAAATATTTTAAAGACATGTTTTAAATCTTATATGGAGGTCCAGAAAGTCACATGAATATATCTGAATGAGTAAAACAGAGTAAAATTATAGAAGAAAACATTAAAATAATCTAAAGCAAGTATGTGGGAATAAGGAAAACAAGAGTTCATCAAGATTCCAAATTTCACCTTGAAGCTTATTCCTAATGTCCCTATCAGGCTATGGATTTTCCCCCTTTTTGTACACATGTGTATTTTTGGTGCAATCTTGTTTGTTCCAAATATACACAGCATTTCTAAAAGAAAGTATGCACCTTCTCCCATTGAATACTGAGTGTGCAATTTTCAAATATATGCATTTTCAAACACATTTCTATAAACTGTCAAATCTATCACAATGCCAACAATGTACAAAAGTTCATTGAAGATTTCTTTCAAGCCTGTGTTTGAAACTGGAATACGCAAAATTAGAAAAATTATGGTTTAAAATTAATTGAAACATATTTCTCAGTCACTCATATCACTAATTCAAATAAGACTTTGAAGAAGAATGGAAATTTAAACAAAGAGGAGTAGTAAAAGAGAGAGAGGAAGGCAGATGCTCTTCTAAGCACAGGAACAGAAGAACAGAAAGCCAATAAAATGGCTAGGGACCAAGAGTACAAGAAATTCTGGGTGCATACTTTTAATGAATTGTCAAAAAGTTCATAATATTTAGATAGCTGTCATCTTTACCTCAGTTATAAAGAGAGATTGCCTTATTTTTGTTCAGGCAAAGCCTATAGTGAAACCTAATAAAGTTGCATTTAATTAAGAAAGCATTGGCTATCATAGCCAATGTGAATGTCTCCTTTATTGTCTTTACAGAATGCAGTGGAGGAAGAATATTCTAGGTATCTAAGAATACAAAAAAAAAAATGGACACATTTAGAAACAAACTGGTAGGTAGGTTTCAAGAAACAAAATGCATGCATCTATATTCCTATTCCCTTCCATAATCTCCAACCCATGAGTCCCTCAAATATTATTGCCCTGTATTATATCCTGCCTTACTCCAGACCCTGCAAATATACTCCAGCAAAAATGCATGCAAAACAAATGATCACAATATTTTGATTTCTCATCTTGTGGCTTCTGGAGATACCATCTGAACAGTTTTTCAGCTGAAATACAGTTCTTGCAATACAGTGCACTGAGAAACATGTAAACACAAAACTATGCTGCAAATAGCATACAGTGCAGGTGGAGATTAACTCTTTAATAGAAAGGACATCTTCAGAAAATAGGCAATGTGTGCTTGTAAAATATCCATAAAGCCTGCACAAGCCCAGTAATTGGAATTGATAGGATAAGACATTGGCATAAATCCCCTGCTACACATAATGCTATTCAAGCAGCTGGACTATGCTCTCTTCCTGCTTGATCATCTTTCACTCATCTTCCTCCTGCCTTGGAGTGTCTCTGATCCCACAAGAGAAGATTTAGGAATGTGGAAAGGGCAGTGAAAGCCTGCTTCTGTTCAGCAGGTTGATAGCCAGGGCTGGATGCAGCCAATTGATATAATTTCCATGGGTCAATTCACATTTGAAATGCTACTGTTGTGTGGGCTTCTGTTGTCAACCAATAGTCTTTTACAGTCATTGCTAATTTTGCTCTTTTAAATACTTGTATTTGTCTCCACAGACACACACAAGGTGGCTAATGAGCAAGTTAGTATAAAACTAATACATTAAACATTATAAATATACTCAATAAAGAAATAAATGTTGAATAAATTCTGAAGTTTTTCTCCTCTTTCCTGTACCTGTAATTCAAATTGTAAGACTCACAGGCAGGGGCTATGACACAACTGATGAAGAATTTTATAGGTAAAATCATTATAACAACATCTTCAGATTTCAGCAAACTTCTAGACAACTAACCATGTTCTAGTTGAGTGACTCTTGCGGATACTATACAGGCTGGGTGCTCTGCTGTGATGAATGTGCTGATGGCCTGCACAAGTATAGATTGTCACTGAAGCTGTGCAGTTCCTATTCAGATCCAAAATGTTAGGAGGACCAGCTGGAACAGACTCTTGTTTCTCTTCCCTCACCACCTACTTATGCTCAAAGTAAGGTCTGAAAACTGGCCAGAACAGGTGAAAACTCAGCAGTTTTCACCAATATACAGGACACTCCTAAATTTCATTGCTGTTATCATCACCGCTCTTACATATCAACCTTTGCAGGTATTCCATCTTCTGTAATTTCTTATAATTTCTTATAATTTGATAAAAAAGAAGAAACTAGTATCACATGGAGGGAGATAAAGGCATAATATTCCTTAAAGGTGTGTGCATGTTTGTGTGCGCAAGTGTGTGTGCACACATGCATGCACATGCATGTATGGTTAACTTTCATAATGAACTTTTTGCCACTAGGCACAACTGTCAGCAGGTGACAAATTGTAGCTTAGACTGGCAATTTTTCATTTTGTGATTATATACATTTTCCAATTTCTTCATTGGCACCTTCTGAAAAAAGTAGGTTGCTAGACTGTATAAAGTATCACTAATGTTTCATTTTCCATAAAGGTACAATTAGAGAATGCTAAAAATCCCCCTTCCCACCATTGTTGTTGTTATTATTATTTACTTTAACACAGAGAAACAGTTTTTGTGCATCGTTATGAAGAATAATATATTTCTTGTAGCAAGAAAGAGCACTGAAGTTCCATGTACAGGAAAGTTTACACCTTTGAAAGAGAAGACTGTCTCTCTGCAAAATGAATACCTTTGGAAACTGCCTAAGACTGAAAGTAGAAGTAAAATGTTCTTCTTTGAAAACTTGGTTGTTGTTGTTTTGAGTCACAAAGTCATATCCAACCCATTGCGACCCCATGGACAACATTCCTCCAGGCCTTCCTGTCCTCCACCATCCCCTGGAGTCCACTTAAGCTCATGCCGACTGTTTCAGTGACTTCGTCTAGCCACCTCATTCTCTGCTGTCCCCTTCTTCTTTTGCCATCTATTGTTCCCAGCATTAGGCCCTTCTCCAGTGAGTTCTTCCTTCTCATCAGGTGGCCAAAGTATTTGAGTTTCATCTTCAGGATCTGGCCTTCTAAAGAGCAGTCAGGGTTGATCTCTAGGACTCAAAGGCCTCGATTCTTCAGTGTTCAGCCTTCCTTATGGTCCAATTTTCACAGCCATACATTGCAACTGGGAAAACCATAGCCTTGACTATATGCACTTTTGTTGGCAGGGTGATGTCTCTGCTTTTTAGCATGCTGTCTAGATTTGTCATAGCTTTCCTCCTCAGGAGCAAGTGTCTTTTAATTTCTTGGCTGCAGTCACTGTCTGAGGTAATCTTGGAGTCCAGAAAAATAAAATCTGTCACTACCTCCATTTCTTCCCCATCTATTTGCCAGGAAGTGAGAGGACTGGATGACATGATCACAGTTTTCTTAATGTTGAGTTTCAAGCCAACTTTTTTGCTCTCCTCCTTTACCCGCATCAAGAGGCTCTTTAGTTCGTCTTCACGTTCTGCCATTATTAAAAACTTTAATGGGATACTATATGATGCCTGGGATGCAGGTGGTGTAGTGGTTTAAACTGCTTTTGCTGGGCTGGTTAATTGAAAGGTCGCCAGTTTGAATCTGCACAATGGGGTGAGTTCCCATTTCTCCATCTCAGCTCATGCCAACCTTGCAGTTCGAAAGCATGCAAATGCAAGTAGATAAAAAGGTACCACTTCAGTGGGAAGGTAACAGCATTCCATGCACCTCAGTAGTTAGTCATGTTGGCCACATGACCATGGAGAGTGTCTGCGGACAAATGCTGGCTCCCTCGGCTAGGAAACAGAGATGAGCACCGCCCCCTAGAGTCAGACATGACTGGACTTTAATGTCATGGGGAAACCTTTACCTTTTTATATGAGGCCTATTTGTAACTGAGAAATAAAAATAATACATAATAAAAGGAAAAAAGGATTCAGTAAAAGAATAGATTTAAGGATATGGCAGTACATTTGATGCTATTGGTTCACTAGAGTAAGAGCTGATGGTAGGATTCTTTGGATCTCCATCTCAATTGCATCATAACATTTAGCAGTTGTGAGGGAACTGGAAATACTTTTCTTCCAGTTTTGTTTCTTTAAATTATCAGCAAGAAGAAAATCAAAAAGGTAGCAAATGATATCCTATTTACTTATTTTAAAATGTCCACATAGCAGCAGCAACAACAATGAATTTCCAAGGAAACAGCATTTACAGAGGTTGGAACTCTTTCAACTTTATCCTATCCTGCTGTTCTCAATAGTCTTCCCAGTTCCTTGCAGCATTCTGAAAGAACAAACTCATTCATTTCATGTTGCCAGTAACTTTAGTTCCCTTAGATTCCTGATAAGTTACACATCATCATTCGCAATTACTGCATTCAGGAAAATTCATTAGCTCTAGCAATGATTTCCTCCCCCCAGGTTAAATGTTTAAGGACTAAAACATATGGTACAACCATATGTCCATGAGAAAAAATTATTTCATTGGAAACCACCTCTACCTCTTAGAAAATGGATTAGAAAGATGTTCTCCTCAGCACCCTTTTCTTCACACAACAGGACTAAAATTTCTTGTCCTTAATGTTCACTGAATACACAGCTACATAAGAGACTGGAGTTTTTTGTTTTTATATGAGAATAGGTTTAATTAATCCTAGACATGCTAATAGGGCACAGCATTTACATTCCATTTAATCTTCAGTATCAGTTGTTAGTTCTAAATATTTAGTGAAGTTTAATAACTAGGCAACAAACATACATACAAATTATAGATGCTTGCAAGAACTCTGATAAATAAGTTGCACAGTTTGTTAGTAATTATATATTAGATGAAAATATGCACTCCTAAAGCTGCAATAAAGATTATTTGTGACTTGCTGAGTAAATGTAACATTGTTTCTGAAATATTCACTTTTAATTAGTTTGTCTGAACTTGCTTATTTGCAGATTTTATTCATTAATGAGTGTAGCATTTTAAGGTGTTCTTTAATTATTATTATTTTGTTTTTGAGACTAATGTCATAGGGAGAAAAATAAGAGTTGGTCTGGTACATAAGTCATAATTACTGCAGATATAAGCATTCTCAATGTAAAATTTCCACCTGTTCCATAACTGCTGATGTAGGAATCAGCAAAATTACTTGTTATACTTCAGATCATATTCTGACCCATATCCAAGCCACATTGAAATTCATTTATTTTTCTCCTTTTCTGCACAAAAAAATCATGCAGCTAAATATTCAAGCAACACTTCTGTTACAGTTTTATAAATGTTCACATTGAATATGCATACTTTTTAAATGTGCACATTTAATTGTGCATGTTTTTATGCACAGACTTGCACAACTAAAGCATGTTTGTGCATGTATGTAAAATACATCACTTTATTCATACAAATTGTTCATTTGTGTATATTTTTAATTTTCATATTGCATTGCAAGTTTGAAATAAATGGACTTTGACCACAGTTTGAGTTTGGTTTGAGGAGATCCAAACCAAATAAGATCTGAATTAACTGTAAAAAGAAAAAAGAAAAAAAACCTTCATTATCCTTAAAAGGAAATGTAAATATGACCAATTCCTAACTGTAACAAAAAAAAAATTAATCCAGAGCTTCAATATGTCAACATAAAAATCTGCACTGCTATCATGGACCAGTGGATGAACTACCTTAAGCACAGTCTTACAGTTACCTTAACTATTTGTTAATTCTTAGAAAAAGGTGTGGTGAGGTGGGGGGACCTTATTTTCTTCAGAGACCAAATCTGAAATGCAGACATTGTTGTGCCCTGGACAATATAATCAGGAACCCAGTGCTGTCCTCTGGAAACAGTTGCCCATTGCTCAAAATCCTCTGGATGTTGATCCATCACCTCCCTCCAAACTTTGTAGCCACTAGGATGGACACACTGTAGGCTCTCCTCTCCTCTTCTCTCAAACTGTATCCCATGGATTCCACTAGAAGATGGTAAGAAGGTTCAACAGGACATGTAAGAGATTGTTGGCACAGCTGATTCATTTTAGCCTTTAGAAATTCTTTTAAAGAGAATATATTAATCACAACAACAACTTAATGCCTTGTGTGATGAGAAAATAAAATTCTGCATTACTTCAGCAGAACGAAGAACTATGATAACACATTGACAAAAGCACTATTAGCTAGGACCAATAGAGAGACAAATTTCACAATCGGGGGGCTGTGAAAGTGGGTGATAGTGTTTACAGCATGATTCCTCCCTCTTTCTAGTCAATGTACAAGGGCTCAGCCTGTTTAAAGAAGCAATCTGCACAGTGTGATCCACACACCAATTTGGCAAAGCTCCTGCAAGGTGCTTAGACAGGTGAATAAATTACTGGGAAACTACCTGAAAAGAATCAGTGTGAAGTAAATATTATACAGTGCTACACAACCAATGCAATTCTTTCCTGATCCTGCTAAGGCAAGGGGCTGTGTGCTTCTTTTTGCCTTGGACATAGCAAGCATTCAATCATTCTAAATGGCAACATTTGCTCTCTGTGACATGTTCCTAGTCACTATGAGTTCCCTTATTGACTTGGATCAATGAGAGGCAGAGAGAAAGATCAGAGGATAGAAATGCAAATTGAAAGACTAAAGTGCAAATGCAAAGCACTACTGAATGAAACAAGTAAACACCTGCCATCAGCCCTTAATATTCTTAATATTGTAATTCTATCAATCAAAGAAGCCTGTAATGTATTGATGTATTTATAGAATAATATTCTGTAGAGATCACATATGGTCACAAAATCCTGATAGCACTTCCAAAAGTAGTTCTATCAGTGGAAATGGCAGCAAGCAATTTCCCTTACACTATTGATCCTGGCTCTGCAGGGCTGGAAAATCCACTGGAACATCTGTTTGCACATCATAGAGGTCTTCAGAGGAGAAGAAAAAGGTATTTTTTTGGAGTTCAGCTAGTGTTGGATTTACCCCCTTTGACTGGCTGAGTAATTCTAGAACATACCACATCAATGGAATTTAGATAACACAGCAGCACATAGAACAGACACCAAAAAACTTGTGATTAGCTATTTGCTCAAGCCAGCAAATAAAATTTGTATTTTACCGGAATGTTGGGGGATGAATTATGTGGTTCCTTCCGTTACCAACACTGATCTTCCTGAAAGCCAGAAAATACAGGACTGTATTCCACTTCAGTTATATATGATGTTTGTCAACATTGGCAAGATAGCAGATTTGGTCATCATCTCTTCATTGTTCAAAAGTGGCTGCTATACTAAATCACACTGATGTAACTGTTGTAGAAAATTTTCAGGAGAAAGTGTGCAGAATGAAACTAAAATGAAAGTAGCATAACCAATAGTGTTCAAGGAATTGTGATTAACAATTAAGTATTCACTCCAAGCCACAAAGTCCTAAAGTTCATCCCCATAATTAGAAAACATCAGAAAACAACATGCATCATTAGAACCCCCTCCCCCACCTTTTGAGGAGTGATAATTAAAAAGTGAACTGGTTAATTGGTAAAACTGTGGCCTTTAACTTTCCATGGCTGAAACAGAAATTAGGTCCAATTTATTAAAGAAGATCATTTTGATTCTGGTAGCTCAGAACTACTAGACCTCCTAATCTAGCAATTGTCATAAATGGCACATGCCAAATTGTGTAACTTCTTGTTGCACATTAATTGCATTCTTAAATCTATATTCACACAAATCTATATTCAAGCAAATTATTATGATGCCTTTTTATGAAGTACTTGCACCCAACAATAATGGCCAATATTATGAATAATTATGGAGTTATGGAAAATGATAAAAAGATGACCAGGGTTATTCTTGTATGTAACAAAATGTAATCGTGTAACAAAATTCTGAACTAGATGAACACTTGCTGTGCTTCAGCCAGACTATTTGTGTACTAATATAGCAACATAAAATGCTTCTTACTGTTAGCTACCTTTAATTAGTAGCCCTCAACTATAAATGACAACAAAAATGGAATAATTACTTTGTTCAGATTTGCTATAGGGAGAGAGGAAGAGACCAAAGTAAGCTATTTAAAATAATGATCCAAAATCAAACCTTTGCAAGTTGGGAAAAATGCTAAGAAAGTTTTCCATGAATCCTGCACTATATTCATGCTTATGGTTTTGCCTTGTGGAAGATGAAATCCTGATTAGTTTAGCAGAAAACAAAGTGATAATTTAGGTTGCAATCTGGTTATGTGGGAGTGTCATTAAAATCAATGCAATTTATTTATGAGCACTCTTGCACACAATGATATTTGTTTGTTGAATTTTAACCCACCCAATTGCCAGTAATTTTTTTAGTGTCTTGCTGAATAAAATTTATATATACGAATTACCCCTAGGAGAAAGGACCAGAGCAACAGTTAAAACACTAAAAAAATAGCCAATCGACAGCACCCTTAACCCAAAGTACCAATTTTTCACCTATTTTAAAATCAGTTTTTAGTGGAATACACAACTAAAGATGTCAAATTGTTGGTTAAGAGGAGCCATTCTTTGTTTATTTGAACTTCTATAAGAGCATTAGTATTATATGTGTCCATGACCAAATTACGTGCTAGACTGAATGAAAACCTGTTGAATACATACAATACTTTCTCCCTCCTAAGAAACTGGACAGTCATATGAGTGGGATGCTGTGAATTGGAGTCCTGCAACAGCAGGGGATTGACCTGATGGCATTCTTGATCCCTTCTCACCCTACTATTCGATGAACCTATGAAAAAAATATTTTTTTATGGGGTCACCACTTGTGGTGCCTTGAATCTATTATAAGAGACTGGGCAGTTCTGTTTCGCCTTTGATATTTTTCTGGAGTATTTAATCCTACTGGCTATAGATCTTGGTCACATTTCTGGTGTGTTGGGAGACATAGACATCTTCCTATCTGCTTGTTTTGCTACTAGATGGCTATATTGCTATTTTATGTACTTGATAACTGGAAAATCATTTATCATTCTAGCTGTCATGAGAACAGAACTTATCAGGGCAGGCAATTTAAGTATGTACTCCATCCCTGGAACCCACAGCCAAAGTTTATACCAAGTACACTTTGTAAAATCAGGCACTTGCACTGTTTATGGGCATGTTGCTAATGAGACATGCAAAAATTCTCTTCCAAACCTCTGGCTGGGTGTTAGAAAATCATTTGAAAATCAAACTGAGTGAAAAGTTCAGGGAAGTCTCTTGAATACTTCCCATTGGAATTTTCAGACACATCCCAGAATGGTCTCTCAAAACAATTCTATACAAACTATAATAGTTTTCTCACTATACCTGCCTCACCAGGCATTTCTATTTATTTCAGCTGCCACATCCGTTACAACAATCTGCTAAGTCCCATGAAAGCCTTGTTTACAAAGTGCCAGGCATCAATCATTCCATCTCTACCTTTCCTTCAATTTCACAGCTTTCAAGCAGCTCTTCCTTTTTATAGTCTATTCTGTCTCTAGTCTTCACACTCCTCCTCCCATTTGTACAATTTAGTATTTATTCATTATCCACTCAGTTTTAAAACCTCATGGCACTAAAATTCAAGTTGAATATTGTTTCAGATTGGATTTTATTCATAAGCAAAATGCTTCTTTTAATTTATAATACATTTTCCTTGAAAATTCAGGGAAATGAATTTACTTTGGCAATATAAGGATATATAGGACTCTACTTCCCCCTTCTCCATGCATCCAAAATCTTAATATCTTGTTTTATGGACTATTGGAGTGGTTTTCAACCACTGGTCCATGGACCTGCACCAGTCTGTCAGAGGTTTCCTGCCAATCCATGGCAGGGAGTGGGGGGTCCACATCTTCTCACTGCAGACCAGCATGGGGACTGGCTGTGCTCCAATACTTTTCCCTCAGTTGACATCATGTTCATGGGGGATGTGCTGGTGCCACTGTGAGGGGGGGTGGGGAGATAGATTTTTGTTTCTGGCTTAGCAGTCCTTAAGGTGGTTTTCCTGTTTTTGTTGGTCCCCAGGTTGCAAACCATTGAACTATTATAAACCAGCCAGAGAACTTTGGCTATGGGGTGGTATACAAATAAAATTATCATCTTCATCACCCTGTGGATACCCAAGACTGTCTGGGAGGGCATGAGGTTATTTGGAATCCCAACTTCAAGATCCCGGGATCTCAGAATTAGGACAGCAAAGGCCCCAGCCCAGCCAGTGTAGAAAGAACCAGCTGAGTGTCCCCATACTGTCCAGTTGTGACTGGACCTTGAAGCAAGTCAAAAGGGTCAGCCAGGGAGTGAGGAGGACTAGTGGCTGAGGCTGAGGGCTTAGGCCATTTCCTATCACCAGCCTCCTTCCTTTGTCCTCCCTGCAGCTTTATCTAGATGGCCAAAAAAGGTCATCCAGGGGGAAAGAATACATGGTGCATGGGCATTGACAGACACTACACCTGCTGTAACTCCTGGAACCCTGGAAGCTTACATGCAATGAAGGTGCAGAGCAGTGGACTCTGTTCTTACTGTATCTGTACTCTACAGGTATAATGAATATCTAGGGAGAATTAATTACTTTTCAAAGAAAAAGTGGGGAAAAGGGAAATAGAATATTTTAACACACACTCTTAAGGGGTTTAGAGGTTTAAAGGTTAAATGCAGCACACTATTAAATACAATTATCCAAAAAAGCAATTGTCCACCTCTATTCATTTTTCAGGAGAGAAATGATATACTACCAAAAGCATCCATTTGTTAGCAACCTGACTGCTATTTTTCTCCAATTGAAGCTTCCATGTATACTGTTAGTGTGGCCCATGTAGAGCTTGTTGCAATACCCTAAGCCAAATTGCAGACATCTGTTGCCAAGTTAGATTGACTCAGGACATGTCACAGTCAGTGTACTGAGTATAATTGGGAGGATCCAGTCTTGTTTGGATCTAATTTCAGCTTACTCTTAATCATCCAACTTGTTACAGAACCCAGACAATATCAAGAGTTTTGAGAATTTTCTTGGTGCTAGATGACAAATGACTTCTGGTTATTTTTGTATTTGCTTCAGAATGTGAGCATGTTCTCATGGGTTTGGGTTATGATCACTTACAGGAGTGAAGAAGTTAAATAGTTTGTAGGAGTTGCACTGTATTTTCAAATAATAATTAACATTATTCATTCTGGTCTATTCTTGAATAGAAATATTGGATAAATAATTTATTCATTCCCAGTTTTCTTTATATTAGGATATTATTTTTCAAAGTCTTCCTCAAATAGAATATATTTTAAATGTCATTTCTATACTGAAATACTCTAAAATTATACCAAAATCCTGGAGGCCAGATATAAACATATTTATTTGTAAATTCTGCTAAGTTTAGTGATTCTGTGGTTACGGAGGCATTTTTATTATAGTTTAGGTAATTTTATAAATGATTTGGCAAAGGCTGTAAATAATATCTAAATTAAACATTATAGTGCCTCCCTGTAGCACAGACTGTCCAAAAGACTCATCCTTGGAAATTCCCCCTATGATAGCAAGCTTGGCAACTCAAAAGTGTTCTGTAAACACTAATGTTGTCAGAGCCAAATGGCAAAACTTTGGCTTAAACAATGCAGCAGATGAGGATTGTATTAATAGGATATGCTTTGTGCAGTTTGGTTTATTAGAACTAGATCCCCATCAGTAGTTCCATCTGTTACCCCAAACCTTCTAAAAATATCAAAGTTATAAATGAAAGTTTTAGGTTTTCTGTTCTTTATGAGTTCCCATGACAAAAATAACAAAACAAAACAAAAACGCTTCTGGTTACATATTCTCCTATTGTTTCTGTGTTTTATGATCACTATGGCCTCCAAACAGAAGTCATTCACAACTGTTTTATTACAGAGAGCACAAAACAAAGATGATGATGAGCGAAAGTGGTATCTATGGAACTGAACAGATCAATTATGTTCCATCTTTTCCTTTTGAAAGTTTTGGGATAGGGATCATCTGTACATCTGTAACACTGAAAGCAGGTCATGTGTACTATATAAGATAGCGCAGACAAAAGCAATAATAAGAGATAAAATCAATAGGAACATATAATGGGTGGAAGCATTTCTTTCTTCATGTGGACATTTTCCTATATTTCATGAATGAGCCAGGAACTAGTTTGTTTCAGAAATGCTTTCACCTCCACTGAAAGCAGTAGTTTGAATCAGAGTCTTCATGGTTATTTAAATCTATCATATAATTCATGGAGGAAAACTGGATTCTAGAGATACTTCTCTTCTTCATACAGACTACTCAAGAGATATGCTTATGATTTATAGAAGCAGAAAGCACACAGACAAGTTGATTGTAGGAGTCACTTCTTGTCATTTACTTATAGTTAACACATGCTAGGGCTATTTCTAGAACTCTTCAGAAAATCATAACAAATTGAGGCAATGGTAAACAACAGCATCAATTACTTTCTCTTTCTCCCAAAATACCATGAAAATCAGACTTTATAACTTGCATTACACTGTGCTCTGCTTATGACGGAGCTGCAGAAACAACTCAGGATCTGCCTTCAAAAGGCTCACGTTACAAATGATTCAGACACTCATAAATGGATTTAAAGTGCTCACTACCAATTTACCAGTTCTGCCACTTTCACCTTCTATTGACTACACAGTCAAGAATTTACCAATTTACCATCAGGAAAATTGTGCTCTTGGGAATCCAGTTGAATCTCCACTGGGAACTGTGACTGGTGCTACTGATTACTTCATTATTGACAGAAAAATTATTTGCATAGCTTCAGTTTACCATGGGATATTTTGCCACTGAGAATAGCATCAGTTTTCCTTCTTGGATTCCAGGGAATGATATTCCTAGTTCTAACCACAGTGAGGAAACACATTGCACCAGGGACCTGGAATTTATTGGTACTGGCTTCATCACCTTCTACTTTCCCTGCTACAAAGAAGGAAGTGACATTTTCTATGAAGCATCTTGGGATGACTGACTTCACGTTTTTGTTTTTTCCAGATGGGCGTGTCCTAGAAGGAAGGAAAGACTATGTTTCTCCCATATCAGGATTCAAATAATTCTCAGTCTCCAATGCGTTATATTTTCCATGAATGATATCAGCCATTGCGGTCTTTTCATACTCACTGTTACAGAAATAGATGCTTTGTTGTGACCACTTGGGGTCTTTCTATCGAGAATGCAGCCATATTAATGTATTGCAAAACCTGCTCAGTCTCTTCAGTCTGTGTTTTTTATGGTAGTCTGGGGTAAAAGAAGAACTAATTATTTGGCACATATGTGCTTGAGGCCAGTTGGGGAATTACTTTTCATTGTAATCAGCTCTAAGCAGGCTGATCCCAAACAGGTCTGATCAATATGCCCTTCTTAAACTTCTTGAAATCTGCTTTGTAGCACACATCAATGTTTCTAGGAGGAAAGTTGCCATTGCTGTCAAATCCATGTCATTCCATAGATGTCAACTCTACCCAAGGCAAACAGATGGCTTTAAAGAATGTTGTTTGTACCACCCAACACACAGATGTTTTTGAATCTCATGTAATTGCCAAGTAATGCCTTAATATAGCCATGCCAGAGCTCTGTCTTTTTAACTTACTTTAAAAATAGCTGTCTGTGCAAAAAAAGAAAAACAAAGTGGGCATTTTGAAGATGACACTGCCAGTGCCACTTTAGAAATTTTACTCCAGCACAAAGAAAGGAATATATGAGACAGGAATGCATGAGCTAATGCAGATAAGCATAAGCACAAAAATGGCTTGAACAATTCACTAAAGCACAGACATACATTTCTCTTAAGTCACAATCTTATAGCCAGGAAAAAAGAAATATTTCAAGACTGCTTATCATGATTTATTTGTATTCAGTTGCCACTCAATTAAAAAAAAAAAACCAATAAAGACCTTTCAGAGTTCATGCTAGATTGGGTTGAAAACCATGCTATTTCAACACATAAGAACATATTGTACCTTATTTTTGAACCAGTCAGAAATGAGCAATGATTTCTTATCCAAGTATCCATGGAATTGACCTCAACTCCATCCTCACTTAGTCCATTGTTTCTTTTCATTCTATGTTATGAAATAAAATACAGTTGCATCAGTATTACTTTAATTTAAATTTCATATAACAGAATTTTATTATCTGCCCCTCAACTGCTGAATGATTCTATCATATCCCAGAGAATATTGAGTGAAATGGCACCCAAAATTTGACCACCCACAAATATGGAAACAGAAATATCTGCAATAGATTCAAGTAAATTCAGATTTCAATGAAATGAACAATCCTATTCCACAGCAAAAGAGACTTTTCTGATCTACACAGACTTGCAAACTGAATTTTTACTTTTAGGAGAAATTAATGTAAATTCACATTAGTGCTATGGAACAAATTACTTACTGTTAATGCCACTACTGCATAAGGAACAAAATTCTTGTACATCACTCCCAAAGCACAAACATAACCCTACTGTGATTCTGTCAATTACTGTGCAATGGAATGACAGGCACCTGACAATCCAGAAACCATAGGCAAAATGGCTTTAACCAAATTCATATATCCACATTCAAACAGAATGGATATATACAAATAGACTATATTGACATATCATTTTAGTGGAACATTAGTAATTTTTACAAGGTATTTTTAGACATCAAATGTCACACAAGTACTAGCAAATGACTTTAAGCCTTTGCTTTAGTTGCAGCCTTATATGACATATCTCCTTTACCATAAGCATCATTTAGATAACCCTAACTCTAACACTCTAATAGCTCAATAAGTCCATTCTGAAAAAAAGATGCTCAGAAAACATGGGAGGGGCCCTGGTGGGTGATACTACAGTGGAAGCACTCACAGACTGAGGAATCATGAGAGCATGATACCTAGTAGGAAAGATTCCATATTTTTCCCTCTTAGAATAGCTAATAATTATCCAGTCTAACAGTCTTGCTCCTTGCTGAGGAAGCTCAACCCCATCTTAAGAAGAAAATACATCTGGAGGTCCTCTTATATGGGACAGTGGCAATTGTTCTTGAAAGAAGGGACTGCCTATAGAAAATGTACATGCTCTGTATTCTTCCAAACATGTCAACAACAGCAACTAGTAGACTGACACACCCTAGCTACAACAGTTGGTCCTGAACTCTCATGACCTTCTGCCATGAGAAAAATGAAAGTAACACCACTGAGGAATATTAGAAAGTTATGAGGCTATCAAGCTCTGAACTTCTGCCTCAGCCATAGTAATGGATGTCCTACATTTTAAGAACTTGACAGACCAAAGAGACTACTACCTGTAACATGATAAAGCCCACAACTTTGCCACTGAACTAAAGCTAACATCAGTATTGACCTCTATACTATTTTTATATGTTAGTACAAGGTACTGCATCTTTATCTCAAGCACCTTAGAGGAAGAGGCAAGCAGCTTTGCCTGTGGCTGATCAGAGATCATTTTGAAAAGCTGACCCAATTTTTTGGGGGCACACATCCCAAAAAGACTCCATTCATTAATTAAACTGTGTTGTGCCTGGACTCCAAGCTGTGCACCTATCTGCATACTGATGAGTTATGTGGTTAGCTGGCAATAAGAAACAGAGTATTCAGCACATGCTAGGAGTTCTATCTAGCATTCATATACAATGCAGAAAAATAGTTCTGTCTAATGGATAATAGGAGAAATACAGATTCAAGGTCAGATACTATGTTCTAGAGCTATTTTCATTATTGTAAGCAAGTTCTCTTACATGCCTAGAATGAATATATAATGTGTTCTCTGGTATGGGTGGATACAATCTTGTATTCCTATTTAATAGGGATGGGGAGTATATGGCCTTCTAGTTGTCACTGGACTGAAAATCCTATCCTAGCCAGCATATCCAAGGGTGAGGGAGAATGGGAACAGAAGTCCAGTAATCTATGGGGAGCCACACATTGTTCCTTTCTGCTGCGTGACCTATTGAAGAGTTGCAATATATTGACTTGACATGTTTGAGGGGTGAGTTGCAATGAAAGAAAGGATTCCTCATAAAAGAAAGAAAGAAAAGAATCCTCATAAAAAAGATTATTATAATACAGTATTCTGTGAAATAAATGACTCATGGGTAAGTGTCATTATCTCATATAAATTAACATCTCTTCTAATCAAATACCATCTAAGTGTTTTCACTTTGTAATTTCCAGCTGACCATAGGAATCCAGAAGTATTTCTCAACCATTTTCCCTTTTCAGAATGTTTTTGACTTTTCCTCCTGACATTTCTAACAGATGTATACACTCCAATGAAAGCACTGGTGCTAAAAATGACAGAAATTTCAAATATAATGTTGCATGCTACATATCATGTATTAATTTGGATTCTTCTAGTGCATTTTGAAACACTGATACAAGCAGAACACAGTCAAAACCTATTACATGGAATATGTAGTATTAAACGAGACAGGCGGGGTGCGGGGGAAGTGGCCTGGCAGCCTTCAAAGCACCGGCGGAGCCCAGGCCAGCCTCTGGGAGTGACGCGGGAGGAGCGGCCCACCACCACCGCGGCCGCCCAAGCCCAACCACCACGCCGAAGCCCGCTGCTGCCCACTGCCCGCCACTACCGCCTGCCACCTGCACCAGCACCGAGGACCCTGCTCCGGCTCCACCCCCTTGGCGTAAGAGGGAGACGTGCCGGGACGGGCGGGGCGTGGGGGGAGTTGCCCGGCAGCCTTCAAAGTGCCGGCAGCGTCCGAGGCCAGTGGCCTCAGGCCGGCGGCCAAAGGGCAATGGCCTAAGGGCAGTGACGCCGTTAGGGTCCGTTCAGGGCCGAGTGGGGGCTGGGCTGGCCAGGGGCTCTGGTCTGGGTCAGGCTGTTTGGTTCTTGGCTGGTGGGAGATTAAGGTGGGTGCACTTTTAACTGTTTAAACCATTTTAATTGTTTTAGTTGTTTTTAGGGGTTCATCTCGTGCTACAGTATAGTATGTTATCACCTGGGGAGCACATGGGCACCACCATTGGGGTGGTTATGGGCAATGGACGTTATGGCATTGGGGGTTTAACAGGTCCGCATAAAAGAAGGAGGAACAGATGGTTAACACCTGTTCCTCCTTCTGGTTATTCCCCCAGCTGGAGGGTTCCAGGTAGTCCTGTCAACCACCCCACTGGGCCTGACGGTGCTGGTGCTTAATGCCAGGTTGGTCCACAATAAATCATCCCTCATCCACAATTTGATGAGAGGGCCGACCTGGCCTGTATCACAGAGACCTGGGCAGGGGAAGGGGGAAGATGTCACCCTCTCACAGCTATGCCTGCCCGAGTATCTGGTCCAGCACCATCCACGCCTGGAGGGGAGGGGAGGGGAGGGGAGGGGAGGGGAGGGGGGTCAGTCTGGTTTATCGAGCTTCTATTTCCCTCTCGGGGCTTCCTGTCCTTTCGAGGCCAGGTATAGAGTGCTCCACTTGGTGTTGGGTGACCGAGACAGACTGGGGATTCTGTTGATGTACCATGCACCCTTCTGCCCAACAGCCTCCCTGCCTGAGCTGACAGAGATCGTCTCGGACCTGGTGTTGAGGGCTCCCAGGATGTTGGTCCTGGGGGACTTTAACCTCCATGCCGACACGGTTCTGACCAGGGCGGCTCAGGACTTCATGGCCTCCATGACGGCCATGGAACTGTCTCAACATGTCAGTGGCCCGACCCATGAACGTGGACACACTCTGGACCTGGTTTTCTTGATGGGGCAGGAAGAGGGTGATCTGAGGGTGAGAAACTTATGTTTGATGCCCTTGTCATGGTCAGATCACTTCCTTGTGAGGTTTGAGCTCGAGAGTGGCCTTTTCCTCTGTAAGGGTGCGAACCCGATTCGCCCCCGGAGTCGGATGGATCCTGATGGATTCCTGAAGGCCCTGGGGGATTTTCCATTTGATAAGGATGGTGCTCCTGTTGATGCCTTGGTTGAACCATGGAATGGGGAGATGACCAGGGCTATTGACACGATTGCTCCTAAGCATCCTCTCCCACCTGGCAGAGCCCATTCATCTCCTTGGTACACACCTGAATTACAGGCGATGAAGTGGGTTGGGAGATGTCTAGAGTGTAGGTGGAGGAGATCACAGGATGAATCTGACCGAACACACTTAAGAGCCCACTATCGGGCCTATGCCGTGGCGGTGAGGGAGGCGAAGAAGAATTTCTCTGCTTCCATTGCCTCCTTACAATGCCATCCAGCAGAGCTCTTTCCTTCAGCTCCAGCTGATCCTTCAGCTGCGTCCCTATCTGGAGAACGACTGCCTGGCGACAGTGACCCATGCATTGGTAACTTCCTGACTAGATTTCTGTAACACGCTCTGTGTGGGGCTACCCTTGAAGATAGTCCAGATACTTCAATTGGTGCAAAATAGAGCTGCCAGGTTGCTGACGGGGACTGGGCATTGTTCTCATATAACTCCAGTTCTCTGTCAGCTTCACTGGCTCCCTACTGAAGTCTGGGCTCAATTCAAAGTGTTGGTTATGACCTATAAAGCCCTTAACGGCTTGGGACCTGGTTATCTAAAGGAACGTCTGCATCCATATATGCCCGCCTGCCCCCTACGATCGGCAGCAGTTGCCCTTCTTTGGGAACCCTCTGTGAAGGATAATAGGAGGGTGAGTACCCAGAGGAGGGCCTTTTCTGCGGTGGTGCCCCACCTACGGAATGTGCTCCCCAGAGAGGACTGCCTGGCGCCATCATTATTTGCTTTTCAGCGCCAGGCAAAGACCTTTTTATTTAAAAGTTATTTTAACTGTTAATTGATTATTATTGTATTTATAGATTTTAATATATAACCAAGATGGTACCAGTTTTTAAATTATTGATTGTATTTTTATGTTTATGGATGTTGTGAGCTACCCCGAGGCTTTGTTGCAATGGGGGCAGCATAGAAATGTTTTAAATAAATAAATAAATAAATAAATAAATAAATAAATAAATAAATAAAAATATGGGATGATGACTCTGTGGTAGAGCTTAACCTTGCCTGAAAAAATTCCATTTAAATTTCTGTTAAAGTGAGCTTTTGTTAGCAGGACAGGGAAAGTAACTGGGGCAATGATTGTATTGGCAAATAACAAATGTACCTTTTACAATCCAACATTTTTTTTTTCTTTAACGGCAGTTACCAAGGTAATTAGTGCTGTCTATAACTTTTTCATTTCAGTTCTCTCTGACAGTATAGTTTACATATCTTCCACCTCCTAGCCAATTTGAAGCTATCATCTATCTGATGAAATGAGCAGTGTTCGTGAAAGCTTATGCCAAAATAGATTTGTTATTCTTTAAAATAACACATGGCCCTTTGTTGCAAATTGCTTTTGGGGGTTTCATTGATAATGATGATTTGTTGGACTAACTTTAACCTGAAACAATAAACTATTTAATTCAAGATAAAGACTATGATATAGGAACTCTTCAATATCAATATCAACAGAAAAGTGATACAGAGGTAATACCCTCTCCACAATTAATAATGAAAAGGGATGGGGGAAAACCCAGACCAACAGAAGGTCTATCAAACTTGCATCCTAGTATCTAATGAGGATAAGCTCCAGTAAGAATATTGAGGATTATATGAATTAATTATGGCCTTGACATAGCTCTGGAGGAGCCTCCTTATTTGGAGGAGGAGGAACTTATATATATATATAAGTTATATATATATATATATATATATATATGGAGGAACCTTATATGGAGGAACCCCATAGCTTTATTTTGTTTTAAGGCAAAAGCATATCTAACCAAAGAAGCAGGCCACAGCCTTGGCTGTGTACATTAGTAGTGTGCATTCTTCAGACAGCCTAGAGGTTGTCTCTGGCTTCAGACAGCCTTCAGACAGCCTAGAGGAATGGAAATGCCTGCAAGACCCAGCAGAAAGGTGGGGAATTCAAAGCTGCAAGAACAGGTGGCTGTGTCTAATTGCTTGTGGAATGCAGCCAACCAGGAAGATACATGCCAAAGGACTCCAAGGAGCAAAGCAATGTAATACAGTCATGGCAAAGGATCAGGGCAACAAGAGGACAATCGGCTTAAAGGGAAGAGTGCAGAAAGAGTGAGCCACTCAGGTGCAGTGGACAGGGTGTTAGATTTGGATTAGAAGAGTTCAAGTCTGAAAGCCTGCATGGCCATGAAGCTTGCTGAGTAATAGTGGACTCCCTCCCCAGCATGCGCGTGCACACACACACACACACACACTTATGCACTTGATAAGTGGAAGAGTTTTAAACCCAGGAGTGGAATTCCAACCTGCTTCTAAAAAAGAGGAGATTGTAAAAAAAAAGTGCCTGTATTTTAGGGAACTCTTTTCAGCATGCAGAAATCCATTCTATAAGTAAGAAATCAAGGTACTTGGATTGCGATAAGATCATTTGGAAAAATATATACCATGCTGCATGAGTCACTAAGAGTCGCACTACTTATGGGACTGATATCTGTGACCCTTTTTTCACACAGCTTTTAAAACCTGGTCAGGTTCTGGATCAATAGGGATGCATGAAAACAAAGTCTCAGTTTGCTTTTAATCAGAATTTTATCTGGATTACATGATCCAGTTCATTCATGCACTTGAATACAGTGTATGTTTGATAGAATGTGCACCTTTCAAAGATGTGCATTAAAATGCATACTTTTGAACAACATACACTAAATATGGTTTGTTTAAGAACTTATGAAGCAGCAAAACTCACTGAAGTCCTCTAAATTCCATTTGAAAGCTTTTTTCCAACTCAAATGTGTATCAGATTGTGAACTTTATTTTTTTTCTTTTCCCATGAAAATCCATGCATATGTTCACATGCATTTTTCAAATGTATGAATCAAGTGTGTTCATTTTTAAATGTATGTATTCTTCTCCAACTCATTAAAGTAGATTTGTTTGTATTTTTCAAAAGTAAAAATTGTTTTATGTGCATTTTCAGCCTAAAGCACTTAAAGCCATTAACTAAGCCTCGGGAGATGCATGTCGACCTTTAAGAACTACAGAAAAGAAGGGTTCAGGGAAGGGGCACCGGGAAGGGGGATTGGATTGGGAACATGGGAGGTCAGGATTTGGTCCACCTGTTGGAAGTTTCCTATCCCCATGATAGAGGAAACCTAGCACTTTTCCATAGCCAGTGGTAAAGCACCCTGGGGATATTAAGCTGAACAAAAACTGGAATGGAAAAGTAATAAAACAATCTGCTTCCACAGAGGTGTGAATACTTTTTATGGCCTCCCTCACCAGGCTGCTTCTGGTGAAAAAGAAACAACCATGGAGGACCAGTGCTAGGCAGTTTTGGGAGATACCTGCAATAAATATTTGAGAGCAAAGGAGAGTTATTACCCTTTTCTTATGTAAAGAGCATCTAACTGTCTAAACAGAAGATCCAACTATAGTGTTTGTCATCTCTCTAATATAACTTGACAGGACTTCAATTCCTTTAAAAATCAAGCATTAAAAAGAATACCTTTTTGTCTTTCTCACTTTTCAGTGAGAGAAATTCAGGGAAGAATTCTAATCTTTCCATATCTACCTCCCTGCCTCTATTTTTCATCTGTTATAATCTTTCAAAGCTTTTTACTGTACTTCAGAGATATGTAGCCATCACAACTAATGATATTTTGTCTGTTTTAGATTAGAGATAATAGGAGAATCCACAAGGCATGGGCTTGATTTTTTTCTAATTTAGCTCACAATCTTAGGCATGCTTAGACAGAAAAAAGTCCTGTAGGACTTCCTGTAAAAACAAACATATTGCACAAATGATTGGAAACGATTAACAAATTGGACTCTGTCTTCCCATAAGTTCACTCACTGCTTTGAATACTGAGATGCAGCTGCTTACAGTAGACTGGCAACTATCCAGTTAAAGTCCTTCAACTAGCCAGATGGGGAGAAAGACATATGCAAAATAAATATTTTATCTATTTATTTATTTTCCACTTCTATGCTGTCTCATAACCCAGAGATTCTCTGGGCAGCTTACAAATACTGAAAACAGCATATAAATACAACAATAAAGCAGATAAATAAATACTAAATACATTAAAAATAAATCACTGCCCACGGGAAGGTTAGATCCATAGATAACGCCAGTGCCTTGGCTTAGCCAGACAAAAAGAGGAGCAAGCTAGGGGTGCAGGAATTTATTCAAGAGAATCATGCCTGATGCCCAAAAAGTAGGTGAGAGAGTGAAGACAGGTAGGCATGGGTGAATTGGATCTAGACAGAAGATCAAGTTGCAGATATTACCTATCCTCTCTACTTGTATGAATAATCTCCCAGAAATGGCTTGCCACAAGACAAAATGATGAGGTAGAAACAATAACACAAGACTAAAAAGCAAAGTATGTATAGATAAGCAAAGAAAGGATAAATACATTTATTATATATTTTTCTGACCCCATATATACATTCGGCATTATACAAATGAAATGGAATTTGATAAAATACAGAGAGAAACCAGCAGAGATTCATTTGCCCCTAAATTGTGTGCTTGCTTTGACAATTAATCTGTAGTGGTACTGAAATATTTATAAACCATGGCCAAAATGAAATGACTCCCCCCACACACACACACACATATGCACACCCATGGGAATAGTATACCTTTCAACCTACACACTCTTACTAAGATTTTGATTCCATCAGTGTCCATTCAGGTCAAACAGGAATATTAAACATAAGAGGTATTACACATAAATAATTATAGAGAGCTGCTTAATCATATTTTATAATCTGTCTTAATTACAGGTCCAGGAACATTCCATAAATGGAAATACATGGGTAGATGTGCATTTTGAATTATTGAAATGGTATTTTGCAATTTCAGTTCATACATTCTCTCTGTAAAAGCACAGTATGAGGGACAATTGAAAAATACTCCCAAGATACCAGAAAGACCTTCCTTGGTAACAGCACAGAAATTTAATCACTGTGTCAGGAAGTGTCCTATTCAAGTGTAGAAATTATCTCAATTCTCCCAAACCAAGTATTATAAAAGAAAAAATATTGAAAAACTGTACAGTTGTTAAAGGAAATGAGAGCCTTTAAGCTAATAATGTCTTTTGAAATGAGTAGCCATATTTTGCTATATTTATTATCAATGTAGTTTAACCTGTGTTTATTAATAATCAAAATGCCTTTTCTAATTATTCATCATAGCTCATAGCTGTTACTTCTTCATGTCAAGAGAAACAAGAGATTTTGTTTGGGATCAACTGAGAAAGCAGACTTTCCCGCTCTGCAGTTATGAAAAAGTTTGTGCTATAGGTTTTGGTTCTTGCATTGATCAACTGATAAACTGCATGAAGTTCAAGCAAGGTTACATCAACCAAATGGAAAGGGAAAGAAGCCCCTGTAGAATTCATTTTGTGCACTGTTTGCAAAATATTACCATAGACATGTCTGTTACAATGCATTGTATGGGAGGCCGCATTTAAACATGGCATAGAAACATCACTTGGTCCAGAATAGAGCTGTAAATTTACTAACTGGTGACAGTGATATGACCACCTTATATATGTGTTTTAGAGTGTCCCTGACTTCTAGTCATATTTGAGCCCAATTTAAATGCTGATTTTATCTTTTAAACCTTGGAACAGCTTGGGACCAGGTTATCCAAAATATCATCTTCTCACATATCTACCTATCTCAGTCTTAAGACAGGTTAAGGCCTTCACAGACCTTTGCTTTGCATATCCACCCCAACTGAGGTATATCAGTTATCTACTAGGAGAAAAGCATTTGCAGCCATGGCAACTCAGCCACAGGACAGCCTTCCAAGAGGGGTTCTCATAGCACCAACTTTGTGCTGTTTTATTACCATGTGCAGATTGTTTTGCTCACAGGTTATGGTCCTTTTCTTTTAAACCTGTGTTTTAATGTGTTAATTTTTGATCAGCTGTTGAGTATTATACTTGTTTTTTTCTGAACTGCTCACAAATAGCTGCATAATGGCACAGGCATTCAAATTCAATAAATAAAATGATAAAATAAAACAAAGCAATATATATAATTGTGTGTTTGTTATGCATGCATTCAAACAGCATCATTAGCTGAACCTGTTAAGATGCAACCAAGCATACACAAGTACAGGCCAAGGTCAAGCATAAATTCAAAGAAACTAGTCAGTACAGCTGTCAGGTTCCATAAATACATACATCTTATTTCAATTACCAGAGTCTTACTCCTAGTCTGTGGTGGCTTCCCCTTTTATCATCCATACTTTACCAACACAGAACATGAATTACTACTGTGGCATTCATTTTGCATTCTACTATTACAATTATCCTAGTTAGCTAAGCTTCCACTCTAAACATTCTTAATGTTGCCACGGATTTAAAAGAAACTGTTAGTATGTTCCACTGATTTGCTGATTATTTTCTCTTGTTGAAATGTCCTTTTAAAGGGAAGTATAAAAAGCATTGCTTGAAAGTTTAACAGTAACCTCACAGGTTCAGGTCATAATGAAATTTATACAACTTCATTGTTTGTCCCATGATTGTACCACCAAAGCTACCTGACACCCACATACAATTTGTCTTCTGCTTTGATACCTCTGATCAGATCTGAATCTTATGGGGGAAATGTCCAGGAGGGAGGAAGCTGATTAGGACTTAGCACAGAATTTACACTGCTGTAGCTGTGCAAATTCAAATCCAGTTTGAATCCAAGGCAAACGATTCAACATCACAATAGTCCAAGTCTATGCCCCAACCACTGGTGCTGAAGAGGCTGAAGTTGACCAGTTCTATGAAGGCCTACAACACCTTCTAGAATTAACACCCAAAAATGATGTCCTTATCATCATGGGGGATTGGCATGCTAAAGTAGGAAGCCAAAAGATAACCGGAATAACAGGCAAGTTTGGCATCGGAGTACAAAATGAAGCAGGGCACAAGCTGGTAGAATTGTGTCAAGAGAATATGATGGTGATAGCAAACACTCTTTTCCAACAACCCAAGAGACGACTCTACACATGGACATCACCAGATGGTCAACACAGAAATCAGATTGACTATGTGCTCTCCAGCCAAAGATGGAGAAGTTCTATACAGTCAGTAAAAACTAGACCAGGAGCTGTCTGTGGCTCAGATCATGAGCTTCTGGTTGCAAAATTTAGACTTAAGTTGAAGAAAGTAGGGAGAAGCACTAGGCCACTCAGGTATGACCTAAATCATAGCCCTGATGAATATACAGTAGAGGTGACAAATAGATTTAAGGAATTAGATCTGATGGACAGAGTGCCTGAAGAACTATGGATGGAGGTTGGCAACATTGTACAAGAGGCAGCAACTAAAACCATCCCAAAGAAAAAGATATGCAAGAAAGCAAAATGGCTGAGGAAGCTTTACAAATAGCTGAGGAAAGAAGGGAAGCGAAAGGCAAGGGAGAAAGAGAAAGATACAAACAATTGAATGCAGAATTCCAGAGAATAGCTAAAAGAGATAAGAATGCCTTCTTAAATGAACAGTGCAAAGAAATAGAAGAAAACAATAGACTAGGGAGGACCAGAGATCTCTTCAAGAAAATTGAAGGGAACATTTCATGCAAAGATGGACATGATAAAGGACCAAAATGGCAGGGACCTAACAGAGGCAGAAGAGAGTAAGAAGAGGTGGCAAGATTACACAGAAGAAGTATACAAGAAAGAGCTTAACATCCCTGATAACCATGATGGGGTGGTCACTGACCTCGAGCCAGACATCCTGGAATGTGAAGTCAAATGGGCCTTAGGGAGTCTGAGCAACAACAAAGCTAGTGGAGGTGACAGTATTCCAGCTGAGCTATTCAAAATCTTAAAAAACGATGCAGTAAAAGTGCTACACTCAATATGCCAGCAAATTTGGAAAACTCAACAGTGGCCACAAGTTTCGAAAAGGTCAGTTTACATTCCCATCCCAAAGAAGGGCAATGCCAAAGAATGTTCAAACTACCGTACCATTGCACTCATTTCACATGCTAGCAAAGTGATGCTCAAAATCCTACAAGCTAGGATCCAGCAATATGTGGACCGAGAACTACCAGAAGTACAGGCAGGACTTCGACGAGGGAGAGGATCTAGAGATCAAATTGCCAACATATGCTGGATCATGGAGAAAGCTAGGGAGTTCCAGAAAAACATCTACTTCTGCTTCCTTGACTATGCTAAAGCCTTTGATTATGTGGATCACAACAAATTGTGGCAAGTTCTTCAAGAGATGGGAGTACCAGATCATCTTATTTGTCTCTTGAGAAACCTATATGTGGGTCAAGAAGCAACAGTGAGAACAGGACACGGAACCACTGATTGGTTCAAAATTGAGAAAGGAGTTCAGCAAGGCTGTATATTGTCGCTCTGCCTATTTAACTTATATGCAGAGCACATCATGAGAAAGGTGGGGCTAGATGATTCACCAGTTGGAATTAAGATTGCTGGGAGAAATATCAACAACCTCAGATATGCAGAAGATACCACTCTCATGGCAGAAAGTGAAGAGGAACTAAAGAGCCTCTTGATGCGGGTGAAGGAGGAGAGTGCAAAAGTTGGCTTAAAACTCAACATTAAAAAAGCTAAGATCATGGAATCCAGTCATCTCACTTCCTGGCAAATAGATGGGGAAGAAATGGAGGTAGTGACAGATTTTATTTTCCTGGGATCCAAGATCACCACAGACGGGGACTGCAGCCAAGAAAGTAAGAGATGCTTGCTCCTGGGGAGGAAAGCTATGGCAAATCTAGACAGCATACTAACAAGCAGAGACATCACCCTGCCAACAAAAGTGCATATAGTCAAGGCTATGGTTTTCCCAGTTGCAATGTATGGCTGTGAAAGTTGGACCATAAGGAAGGCTGAGCGCAAAAGGATTGAGGCCTGTGAATTGTGGTGCTGGAGGAGACTCCTGCGAGTCCGTTGGACTGCAAGGCGATCAAACCAGTCAGTCCTAGAGGAGATCAACCCTGACTGCTCTTTTGAAGGCCAGATCCTGAAGATGAAACTCAAATATTTTGGCCACCTAATGAGAAGGAAGGACTCCCTGGAGAAGAGCCTAATACTGGGAACAATAGATGGCAAAAGAAGAAAGGGATGGCAGAGAATGAGGTGGCTAGATGGAGTCACTGAGGCGGTTAGCGTGAGCTTGAGTGGACTCTGGCGGATGGTGGAGGACAGGAAGGGTTGGAGGAATGTGGTCCATGGGGTCGTGATTGGTCGGACATGACTTGGCGACTAACAACAACAAGCTGGGCAAAGCAATGGAATTAGAAGCATCACCATCACCACTGGAATCTCCTGCCTCTTAATTGGCTTGCTAATTTGTAAAGTGACTCAACGGAGAATTCGTCAAAGAGGAAACTCAAATTACTTTCTAGATTTGGTCACAGCAGAACCCTCTGTCAGGAATGGTTTCAAATTAACATTTGACTCAGCTGAGTTCCTCTCAGTTTTGTTTTTGAAGTAGGAAAAAAAGTTTAGGAAATGAGTTTTGTACAGACTCTAGAGCAGACACAACAAGCAGGCTGCAAGGTATTTGATTAGACCCAGGAAAGCTGCATTTTCATGCTTTGAAACAAGCTTTTAAACTCCCTAGAGAATCACATTCACCTTTGGGGTTTTCTCATAAATAAAGCTGTTTTTATTGCAACACATAATCAACTTCAGCTATTGGAATGTATGGGTCTTTTTCTTACAGGTTTTCCTTTTCATTAAAAGAAAGACTCTACAGATATGAACTTGATCAAAATCACTAACATTGTAAAAATACATTATTACTTGCATCTGTTGTACAACAATGAGATTTCAATGACCAGCTGGAAGCAAAGGAGGACACAGGACCTGCACATTGAATTACAGCAAAGAGGATAGTTTTTCATGAGCTGAAAGTCCTTCACTGGTGCAGGACTGTTGTACTCTTTTGCACTTGGCCAATTTAGTGAGTTTATCTTTACATATTATGACTCTGTATGTTATTTCTTTGAAAAATACCCATATGATTTTATACATCCAAAAAGTAACTCAGAAATAGATCAGATAAAATAAAATGATGGCTTTATGAAAAATGCATGTATCAACAAGTCACCTGTGTGGGGGGAGGGACCCCTTTTCAAATAGAAAAGGCAATAGCATATAAAGGAGCATCCAACATACTTGAACTTGGGAATCCTCTTTCAAAATAGGGCCACCATTGAGAAAATAGAACCTCATGTCTTAAGTTGGGCCTTCCCAGGCAATCTTAACTAGGTGCACACCTACTAATAATAAATCCTTGAATTAAATTACACAATTTCTCTGTATCCCTCTGCTCCCCACCTTATATAGGCTGTCCATTTGCATTTCTATGTATTGAACTATTTTTAAAGGAATCATAATGAGAAAACATTTCTTTATGCAATGAAATTTAATGGGGAGTGTGCAGTGTTGCTTCAAGGCTAGTAGAACCCACCACGGGTGCATATTGAAAATCTTAGGGAAATGGGATAAACTGCTCAACTCTGCAATGGGGCAGGTTAGCAGAGTTGAAAGAAACTTTGGCTAGCCTGTTCTACTTCAAAAATAAGTGTTCCCATGCACTTCCAGTGTAGCACTGGGGGGGGGGGGGGGGGGGCCCCTTTGGTGCAAGGGAAATGGCTGGAGCACAGTAATGGTAAAACAAATACTGCCCAAAATATATTACTATACAGAAACATGTTACTGTAGCATTTTATTGTTGGGGTTTTTTCTAATTACAATTTGACTTTGTGTTTAAACTTGCTGTATTAATTTGAGTCATTGTTGTTAACTCCCCTGGGTTTCCCATTGAAAGGAAAAGCAGGCCACCTTACAGATACTGAAATGGAATGTCGAATTTTGAAGAGCTCTGCTTGATACTTTGTTTCATGCATTCCTATGGGTTTTCATTCTGTCAGGAATGCTCTTTAAAAGAATGCAGTTTTCAATTAAAGAGGATGAATTTGGCTTCCCTGATCTCTCTTATATCATTATGTCAATTTGCTCAGATTAGATTAGACTTTTCCTCTGGTCAGTTTTGGAATCTCCATGCTTGGAACTGTTCCCCCAAATGAATTACATCAGGTTATTTATATTCAAAAGCAGATAGTATGCCTCCTACAGTTATGGTAGTAAGAGACATGTGGTACACGTCTTCACATCAATTGAAGTTTGAGCTATTTGTACTTGCGAAATGAACTCTATCAGGAGAGCCAGATTTAAAGACTGACAAGAAAACATCTGCTTTGCAGACTCGGAGGGACAGGTTATTCTTCACTTTGAATCAGCTTGTAGGTCCCGATAATAACTTTCCACCATTATGTTTCTTGTACTAAATACCATTTGCCAACTGAATGCCAATGTGCACAGCTAAAACCCCTGTTAGAATCTAGAGTTGGCCTTGTTGCATTTAAAGCTTCAGAGAACCTTCTATTATTGGGAGCTGATTGAGGCTGAAAGGTTATACCAACTTACAATCCATCTTTATACATAGCTATTCTAGGTAAACACATATGATGCACAAGGTCTTAAGCAAGACTGTAATGATGAATTGAAAAATGCTGTTTTCCCCAGTAAATGGCTTGTTTCATTGGTAACTACTAGGGGAAGGGCTTTCTCTGGTGTGGAGCTCTGATTATGGAACCAGAAAGTTGTGCCTGGTGCCAGTGCTTTTACACTTTCCAGCACCAGATTGAACCCTTTTTATTTTCTCTAAATTTTAATTGTTACCATTTTAATTACTATTATTACATATTTATCTTCTATCTCATCGATACAGCGGAATAATCACAAATTCTTCACTGTAACTGTAAATTATTTATTACAATAGTTTATGTATTTATATGTGTTGTTTATTTAGTTTCATTTTATTTAATTATAGTAATTAATCCATTTCTTGTGGGTGCTGTGGTGGTAAAAGCAAGTATAAGATGTGGGCAGGCAAGGGTAGAAGGGTCTCTGTGGATAGATCCTACTTGTATGGTTACATGTTGTGATTATTTACTGCATAACTGTATTTATTTTAAAATACTGCATGGTTATAGTGTTATGTGCTTTGGCATACACTGTTCTGAGAGCTTGCTAGCTGGGACCAGTACAAAAGCAGTAAATAAATAAATTCAGGAGGAGTAATAGATCATTAATTTCATAAAAATGGATGGATTGAATCCAGATGGGTGTGGAATCTGGGGGCGGGAATCTGTCAGATTCCCTGGACTCTGCTCCCTGGACTCAAGCCCATTTTCTTGCTGCCACAAGTCTGAATTCCTGCTGAATGCAGTATGTGTTGTTTGTTGCTGTGCGAGTGGCACTCCTTTTCCATGCACACGATTTTCAGCATTTGTTTGTGCTACATGTGACATGGAAGGTTTTCCCCAGCGCGTTTTGACTTCCCTGAGCATCCACAGACTTGCACTCAGTTTGGGTCACTTTCTTGTTGGAATTGGAATACATATCTCATATTCATATGTTTGGCAATGCCCCAGAGCTGTTTCATTTTGGAAGTGTAATAGATTGTAATGGATTTGTAATAGATTCACTTGAATTTCATGTTTAAAAACTGTAATGTTGTTGTTAGTCGCGAAGTCGAGTCCGACCCATCGCGACCCCATGGACAACATTCCTCCAGGCCCTCCTATCCTCCACCATCCCCCGGAGTCCACTCAAGCTCACACCAACCACCTCAGTGACTCCATCCAGCCACCTCATCCTCTGCCGTCCCCTTCTTCTTTTGCCATCTAAAAAACTGTAATATTTCATTATTTTAGGTTTTGGTCCTAATAGGAGCAAAAATAAGTTCGAAGAACTCAGATCATTTGTACTGACACACTGTATTCTTTGCCTTAGTTTAATCTTTAGTTCGGAACAGGTTAAGCATTTATGCGTGCCCCATCATGGATCATAAATGAAGTTGTAAGATCTATATTTAAGTACTTTTCTGCAAGCACTGCAGACATTTTGTACAAGTAACAGTATGCAGGAACACATGCTATCAAGTCACATAGGAAAACATACCCTATCCTTCATTTGAAGTCATAATTAAGTGACCAAACACTGAAGTGAAGGGCAGGCAGGAGCAATCAAGAGCTGAATACATTTCTACCATGATTTGCATTCCTCCTGTGCCTAAGGTTAATCCATGGCAATGACAAATAAATGGTAGAGAAGTGGCACCCAGATATCTTTTAGAAAAACCTTAGCAAATCAAACACATTCATGGCATAAACCAACCAAAGAGGTTTTTGATTATCCATATTCTGCTGTGAGGAAGAGACACTGTATTAAATTTGTTGTTGACTTTCCTTTGACTTATTTAGCCTTCTCCAGAACAGATCATTGTTTTGCCTCCCAAAACAGAACATTGTCCCCTGTCTGAAATTAAAGGAATGGTTTTATGCGATAAATAATTCCATTCTATATCGAGGCATTAAAATAAAATGATGAAATACTTCATTAATGTTCAACCAAATTGCTTCATATCTGTTTTACTCATTTTAGCACACCTGCTTTTCATGATGCACCTATTAATTTGTTTCTGTCAATCACTCTCTCAAACATTATATCCCATAATATTTAGATCAAATAATGCATAAAACTTCAGATATTATATTTTCAGAATCACTGTATATTTTTTTACATATTGGTAAAATTCTAGAGCTACTCTGAAGTATGTATCTGTGGAAGTGTAAACTGGAAAAACTATTAGCATGAGTTGTTCTTCAAGACCTGATTTATAAAATCTGCAGTATATTCAGTACCGTATCGTTACCTATTTATACAGTCTCTGCCTTGGGTAAACAAACAGGAAAAGCAAACACTCCTGAATACTCTGCTGCCTCTTGTATATATTTTTGCAAAATTAACCTGATTCTGAATATAAACTTCTTAAATTCAGAATGTCCCACCAATGGATCTTTTGTCTAACACAGCAGAACAGTTACATTCTTCACTTTCCTGAAAATTCAGTAAGTGAGATCTAGCAGTTTAGATGGATTTTCTGGGAGGTGCAATGTCAGTATTAGTTACTAGCACCCTGGATCTCCAAAAAAGTAGGCTACATGATTTCAGACAAAGTGTAGATTAAGGAATATGGTCCTTCTGTCTCTTAGGAGGCTACAGTAAGAAGACAACCATTTAGTGTCTCTAATTCTCCAATCTAACAGTTACCTGTTAATAGAAAGAGTTACCTGTTATAGAAAAGGAATCTTGCTGAAAGCCTTCTGAAATAGGTAACAGAATGTCCACTGACTTTAATTTGGAGTCTGTCCTGGATAAGGGGTCCATAATAGGGAGTTTATCAGTATCGCGCAGAGCAACCTGTCAGAAGGGACCCTTCTCCTTTCATTTTGAGATAGCTAGAGAAATGCAATTGTGTAAGTGGTTCAGGAATGGAGAACCAGGAATTCTGAGCTCACTGAAATGCTCTAGAATTATGTTTAAAACTTGCTCTGACTTGCTCCCATTTTCATTTTTAATCTGCTTGGGTTTGGTGGGGGGGAGAGGCAAATGTCCCAGGAAAAAGTGGGATATTTTTGGTTCATTCATTTTGTGGGAATATTTCAAAAGTGTATACTTTATCTCCATTGAGTAAAGTGAGAACAAATGAGAATATTTTTCACACATGCACTCACACACATGCATCTTCATTTTTGAATCAAATTGGAATTTTAGAAAAAGTACATTTAAAATATCTGTACCTGTACCTGTCTTGCCTAGATGCAAAAGGACAATTCAAACAGGGATGGGTATGTGGGTGCATGAAATCCACATGGGCCAAGGGGTTAGACTTGCAGGGCAATCTTATTCCTTGGTGCCTCCCCTTCAGTCTCCTTCCTTATAACTAGAAGAGGTTTGGCCTCTTTTGGGGCCAACTGAGAATTTCAAGCCATTTTCTAAACTGGTTGAGGGCACTGACTGTTTTTTTGCCTGTTCTACTACATACACAATAAGGGGATGGTTATGTCTGGTCTTCAGTTGGATTTGGTTGTTAGGTTGATTTGGGCATATTTCATTAATAGATAGGGTGGGGATGGTCAGTTGAGTTAAGGTTGGTGAGCATCTCATGGCTCAGTGGTGAGAGGGTTGGGTTGGGTTACATACAAAAGGTTCCAGTTGTATTCCCTGGCATCTCAAGCTATGGCTGGAAAAAATCCAACTTGAAAAAGTGCAGAGCCCCTGCTAATGATTGTCCACAATACTGAGCTACATGGACCAATGGTCTGATTCTCTGTAAGGCAGCTTTTTAAGTTCCTAGAAACTCTCCCTTTTCTTCATAAGGTTTTGCTCTAAAATCACTCCATTGGGCTCCCCCCCCCCCCCACAAACAACTGGCAAGAACCAAGCATAACATATGTATTCATATTGGTCAAGTAAGGTCCTTTTAGAATGGTTCTTTCTTTCAGTTACTGTTAATTAATTGCTGTGATTGAGGTCAGGCTTGCTGTTGATAGGGGGTAAAAGTTCCGTCTCTCTTGAGTACTGACTTAAGAAGCTCATTACTTTCATGGAAGCTTGACTGGGAAGTAAGTAGAGAGCTACTGATATCTTCACCTCTTCATGTTACTAACTTTTATGTGAGGAAGCAGTGCTTCAATGAGTTAAAACAAAAGTCCTTGTTCTTACATTTAAAAATGCATCTGACTCTCTTGCCAGATTATAAATTACAAGTGAGACCTCTCTGAGTTTTTAATTAATCTGATGCTCTCTGAGGAAACAAGTAAGGATCAGGCAGCAATTTATATGACTCTAACTTCTTCCCAAAGCATAGGTAGAAAAATAAAACAATTAAAAAGAGAGTGAAAAGAAAGGGACAGAAATAGGTCCATGTTGAGTTGTGCATGTTAGCATTTTTTCTTTGTATATTACAATGTTAGCTCTATTGCCCAATTATCATTGAGAAAGCCTTCAAATCAGAAATCAGTTGGATAAATTGCTTTCTAATTCAGATGTTTTATCATATGAAAATGCAAATTCATTTCAAAAATATTAGGTTGGAACAATCTTGGCCATACTCCAAGCAGACCATTGAAATCAGTGGGACTTAGTCATTTTTTATCAATTTAGTGCTACCAGTTTCAGTGAATTTATTCTAAGCATGAGTAATTCTCTACATATCTGCTTAGAGGTAAGCTTCACTGAATTCTGTGGTGTTATATATTATTGTCATCTATGTCAGGATCCAACAACTATTTATTTGTTTCCCAGAAAAAGAGAGATTGGAGGAAGGGAGAAGGAGCAAATGCATGACTCATATATCTTTATCTATATATCAGTCTATATTATTCTACCAAAGGAAATATCAGTCTATATAATTCTACCAATGCACATGTATGCATGTATGTATGTATTTTGGTAACACCCACATATACTGGTAGGACTTTGTGGTTTAATTCTGAGAAGATAGGGCAAAGCACAGACCAGTCCAATAAAATCAGTAAGGTAGAATCAAAGGTGGAGAAGAGATGGATTAAAGACCCCAGTGCTTGTGACCTGCAAGGTCTATGTTTGTTTTCTTGCCTGAGATCAACATGGCCTACATGTGCATCAAGTGAAAGCTAGTTGTCCTGTTGGAAGAAAAAGTAAACTACTGGAATAGCAAGTGTCCAGACTGAAGAGAATAGACAAAGTGTTTTTAGACAGAACAGTGAAACTCCAACAGCAAAATGAAGAACAGGAACTAGAAGTGCTACAGCAAGCAGAAGAGAATCCTGATGGAAAGAAATAGAATAATATAATAACAGAGTTGAAAGTGGCCAAGAAGACCACTGGGTCCTGTTCAAAGCAAGACTCCAAGTTAATGAAGCAGAGGGAACTTCCTGAAAAAGAACTAGAAGACACCCTGTACCAGTGGAAGCATGGAACCACTTTCAGGTTCTTTGAGATGAGACTTGAGGACAGCTTGCAAAGGAAGAACAGCAGTACATCCCATGCAAAGAACAAACAAGAGGTTCAAGGTCAGCCAAGAAGTGGTGATGAAACCAAGGTCTAAAACAACAAAAAGAAAAGAGTAATAGTTGATGATGGCAAAATAATAACAGACAATGAAGGTAGAAGTCCACAATTTCTACTTGGCTCAGTCTTCTCCCAAAAGACAGTCAAAGTACAAGCTGATTGCAGTTAGAGATTAATTGGCTAATTGTCAAGGAACACAGAATCACTTTGAACAAGTTCAAATTTCCAAGGCCTAATGAGCTGCACCCTTAAGTGATAAAGGAATTGGTAAAAAGACAATCAGAACCACTGTCTATTGCCTTTGAGAAAGCAAGGAGGACTAGTGAAGTGGCAAATGGATGGATTATTTATTTAATTAATTTCTATCCCACCCACAGCCAAAGCTTTCTACAAAATACAATAGATAAAAACATTAACAAGAATTAAAATCAAATAGCATAAAACACTTTAAAAAATAAAAAGACAGTAAAAAGATCCAACCAACAATTAAAACACCTGACTAAGTGTGTCAGGCCCCTCAATGACCAGGGATGTCTTTAAAGCCCTCCTTAATGAGGACTGCCTCAAGCTGGTGTTGAAAGGATGGCAAATTTGGCACCATGTGGATTGCAGCAGGGAGGTTGTTCCAAAGATAGAGGGCACCACAAAAAAGACCATCCCCCAAGTTGCCACCCTCTGAACCTCTTGAGGGGTTGGCACCTGGAGGAAGGCACCAGAGGTCAAACATAGTGTCTGGGTAAGTCAGGGTTGGGAGAGGTGCTGCAGAAGGATGAGCTATCTACAAAAATGGGGGAAGGCAGGGACCTGGGAACTGCAGACCATTCAGTCTGACAACAATACCTAAGAAAAGACTGGAACTGATGATAAATCAGTCAGTCTGCAAATACTTGATAAACAATGCAGTGGTTATTAGAAGCCAACATGGGATTATCAAGAAGAATTTCTGCCAGACTAATCTGGTCTCATTTTTTTTTTGTTGGGTAGCTTCCCTGTTAGACTGTGGGAATAATGTGGATGTTAGTTCAACTCGAGCAAAGTTTTTTACAAAATGTTATCCTGATTAACAAACTAGCTAAACATGGGCTACATGGAACAACAATAAGGTGGATCCACATTTGGCCACATCGAAATCAGTGTTGCTATTAGTAGAATCTCAAACTGGAGAAAGGTAACCAATGGGGTACTGCAAGATTCATACCTAGGTCCAGTGCTCCTGAACAATTTTATTAATGATCTGGATGGGGAGGTGCAGAAAATGCTTTCAAATGTTTAGATGAGAAAAAAATTGGGCAGGACAACTAATACCCTAGAGGTCAGAAACAAAACTCAAAGTGATCTTGACAGGAGCAGTTGGCCGAAAACAACAGAATGAAATTGGAACAAATGCAAAGTTCTGCAGCTAGGAAAAAGAAATCAACTATAGTCGTAATATGCAAGATGCTTGACTAATCAAGCAAGGAGGATCATTGAATCACTGTAAATCACAAGCTAAATATGAGTCAATGATATGGTGTGACAGCAAGAACAGGAAAATGCTAATTTGGGTAGCATTAATAGAAGTATCTCTTCTAAATATCATGAAGTACTTGTTGCCTTCTGCTCACCAGTGGTTAGGCCTATTATTATTATTATTATTATTCAACCTTTTTATTCAAATGTTATTTTAACTGTTAATGTTATTTATTTATTTTGTTTTGGCCAGGGTGACTTAAATTTATATTATATTGTTTTATATTGGTTATATTATTTATTTGGTTGTAAGCCGCCCCGGCTTACAACCATTCAGCTTTGGCGAATGGGGCAGCATAGAAGTTCCCTAAATAAATAAATAAATAAATAAATAAATAATATTATTCATAGTAGCAGTAACAGTACTAGTATTTCATTTCTATGCTGCTCCATAACGAAAGCTGTCTGGGCAGTTAACATCTTGAGTTCTACATCCAGTTCTGGGCACTGTGGTTTAAGAAAGATGCAGACAACCTGAAAAAGGAACTGAAGAGAGCAACAAAAATGATCAGAGGACTGAAAACAAGTCCCTTTGAGGAGAGACTAAAATAATTGGACGTTTTAGCCCTGAAAAGACTGAGGAGAGATAAGATAGAACTCTTCAAGAACTTGAAGTTTGGCACACAGAGGAGCATCAGCATCTCTTTTTGATCATCCCAGAGTGCAGAACATGGGATAATGAGCTCAGTTACAGGAAGCCAGATTCCACTGAACATTAGGAAAAATGTTCCAATTGTCCAGGCAATACAACAATAGAACTAATTACCTAGGGAGGTCATGGGTGTTGTATCACTGGAGGCATTCAAGAAGATGCTAGATCCCTTCCTGTAAGGGATGCTTTAACTTGAAGTCACATTTAACAGAGGATTATACTCATTGGCCTTATAGCCCCCTTCCAACTCCAACTCCAATTCCATGAAAAATAACTTCGAGACATGACCAATTTGGTGCAGGACATCCTTATCTCCCAAAACCAAATTGAATGTATGTTTATGGTAGCACAGATCTGAAGGATTTAGTGAAAGCTGACTAATATTAATGTTAATTCGCAGGTATGAACCCCAGATATGAGCCAGTTTAATTGCTTCATGTTTGTGATTTATTGGGCAATTTTCAATGTATTTTATGAAGGTTAGTGCTCTCTTCTTTATAAGAACTGAGTTATATTAGCACCTGTGACTTATTTTATTGGCTGCTGGAGCCAACTAGGGTGCATCGCAGATGCCCAATGATATAAACTTGATTCATCCACTTGGAATTCTCATAGCCTTCTACTTTCATAGCAACCTACAAATGACTAGTTCATATGAACTGCTGCTCATTGATATCTGGCAGGACTAGTGTTGTATGAAAAAAATGTGCTTAAAGGTGTAATTATTGATGAAATCTCAATATAAACAAACTGCATTGTTTGGAACTTGGCCAACTTCTTCCCAGAACAGTCATGAGGAAGGAGTTGCTTGAGCTTAAAAGCTCCTTAAAACATGTTACTGGTGGCACATGAGCATTATCATGGGTGTTCATGGGCTTTGAAGTTGTGTTTCATGCTTGCATTAAAGCATGAAATTGCTTCACTTCAGGATACAATCACAAGACTTATCTATTTTACCAGACATTTTGACAAGGCATGCAACATCCCATGCAAAGAAAAATTACATTGAGGTTTCTCCATAGCTAGGAAGATTCTCTGCATATTTTATTATCATTCTTAATGTCATTATTATTGATAAATCTCTGGAAAATGGAAGTATTGATTGACACACTATTCACATATAAAGAATGCAACTGTGTGTATTGTGCACACATACGCATGCACACACATGTACATGTGCTATAAGGTCATACTGTGTATTGTTCACAACTGTTGGAATACTTACTGTAAGTGTCTGAAATAATCAAGCTGTATTAGATTAACTAGATTGATTTGAATCCCTAGCTTGAGAGATGAGACCTTCTGTAGGTAGTAGGTTTAATTGCCCCATGAGTTTTCTATAGGGATGGAACTGTTCTCCTACCTGCCATTCATCAGCTGAAGCTTTTTGGCCTCTAATGAAATTCCAGGGAGGGAGAGATTTCTGTTGACTGCACAAAATTGGTATTTGATCTAGAAGGTATAGCAATCTTGGGATGTCAGACTGGAGTGAAGTAGGGTGGGGATCAAAATCAGACTGCTCTGAAATTAGCTGAGTCATTTATGACCGTGTTATTAAGGAATGGTTTGCCATATTTCTAGCAAATTTGTTACAAATCTCAGACATAGGTGAATTATGTTAGTCATGAGTAATTTTAATGTAAATACAGCTATGACTCTAATAAAATAATTAAAACATAAAATTACCACATGGGGTTACATCTCAATGCCTGCAGAGAAAGCCAATCTATTATGAATCATGATAAAATTCAAAGTAACATAACTGTGATGCATTTCATAAACTTTTATTGAAAAGTTCTTGCTCCCTTTCTCATCATCATCTTTTGATTTACATGCATTTCCACACAATTAGCTCACAATTATACAAAATTAGCTCACAATTATACAAAAACAAGAATGCAGAACTAGAAACCAAATGCAATAATGTGGCATTACCATATAATGTGAAGTATTAATTTCCATTATGCTGCTATAACATTTCAAATTAATTACACAATGGGCCATAACAACTATTATGACCAAATATCTGTTTAAATTATTCAGCAATGCATAAGCCAAAGACAAATGCACCAAATACACCAATGAATTCAGGAACTGACAAATACACAACTAATAGCCACTTCCCAATGCAGGAAATAGCAATTGGCGTCAGCTGCTGAATCTGGATCATGATCATTCATACAGTACCAAAATCATAAAAACCTAAGCCCTGCTTAATATATATGGCCTCTAATTGCTTCCAGTGATAGTTTTAAAAGTAGCATTGTGACTTGCAAGAATATGCTGTTTATTTATTTATTTATGCATTTGCAAACTGCCCATTAATCCAGAGGGATACTATTGCAGTTCACTTTTTTAGTGTCATGATCAGAGCTTCTTCTACACTTAGGTCTGTGGCATGCTTTTTGATGTCACCATGTTCTGCAGTATTTCCAGCTCATGGAGAAAATATCTCCATTAGTATACAGGACAAAATGCTTGGAGACTAGCTGTGCAGTATTCATTGTAGGACCAGCAATCTGGGTACATGTTCTACTTAACCAGTGGGTCTTTGGCTATATAGGAGATTGCAGTTTAAACTGGATAAGGTTACATGAATGCATATATTTTTCCCCATAATGAGATGTATAATCGGCACTTTGGTAATATCCAGGTGGGGAACAGGAAATGACAAATAAAATTAGCCTAATCTTAGAATAGTTGAGTTGGAAGGGGCCAAGAAGGCCATCAGGTATAACTTCATGCTTCTAGTTAAACCACACTTCTTAGACTGTTGTCCAGCTGCACTGTGAGAGTAGGAGAGCCCAAAATCTCCTTGGGTAATTGGTTCCATTGTCATATTGCTCTAACAGTCAGAAAGTTTTTCCTGATGTCCAGCTGGAACCTGGTTTCCTGTAATTTGTGCCTGATATTCCATGCCCTACAGTCTGGCATTATTGAGAAGAAATCCTGGCTTTCCTCCGTGTGACATCTCTTCAAGGACTTAAAAGTGCTTTCATATCTCCCCTTGTAAGATGCAACACATCCTTGCCAGCAGCCGTCCTACAGGAAGTGTATCCTGTGGTCCCAGAATCCAAATCTCTCTGATCTGTACCACTTTCATACTCAGGCACCACCTTCATACCCTTTCCCTGTCTATTCCTCTTCCAGGAACTGGAAGGATGGAAGAGAAAGTGATCAGAGCCCCAAAGTTCTTAACTTTCCTTCCCAATGCTTCAAACTCTGATATGATTTCTTGACAGCTATGATTGGCAGTGTCATTTCTTCCAACGTGGATAAGAAGAAAGGGCTGTGTATCAGTGAGCTTTATGAGGTTTGGCAGTCCTTCAATTACATCTCGAATCCATCCTCCAAGAAGACAGCATACTTAGTGAGTCCACAGGTCCTCATGACATATGTATGTTTCCATCCTACAAGGCAGGGAGTTTCCTACAGCAATCACTCTTCTCATTCTTGTAAACCTTCCTATCATTACTACTGCTTGACTGACCATTGCTTGGTGTTGCACAGGATGACTTGTAGTTCTTCCACTGAATGATGCACCTTATCCTCAAGTACCTGAAAGTGGTTCTGTAGTTCCACTGCTTCCACTTGTGCAGTGTCTTGTTTTGCTCTTGTCAGCCTTTTCAAGGGAGCTTCCTCCTCATTTTAATTTATCTCAGGATTCTTCTCTACTGCCTCAGTTTGCTCTTGCTCCTGCACCACACTTAGCTACTCATCTTCTCTTATAACCTTCACGGTGGACACTAATCCCTTCCCTGCTCTCACTTTTTCTTTGAGTGCAGCTACTAGCTTGCACTTCTTGCTTCTGTAGGTCATGTTGACCTCAGACAAGAAAACAAACATTGCACAAAGCTTGCATGTCATCACCATGGAAAGTCTTTTTGGTCTGTGGTCTCTACTTTTTAAATCTACCTTGCTGTTTGAACTGTGACAGCCTATGCTCTCTCCTGTCTTTCCTGAAGGTTAACAACAATGTCCCCTTTGCTTCTGCCCATGTCTCCACTTCCTGTATAACTCTGCTGCCAAACTCCTGTTGCTCTCTGGGATTTTGCTTACATGCATAGAAGGTCCCTAGACCAGCTGGGACAGCTTCCTTGGCTCTACCCAGCTAGGACTCAGGAACCAGAATCTGCATTTTTGTAGATTTATGGTATTGTAGAATTTCAGCCAGGTACAAGCTCTGTTTTCTAGGTAGCTATTGTTGAATAGGCCTATTGGGTTGTATTGCTTTCATTGGGGATTGCAGTACAATCATATACATGTCTACTCAATGTTCAGTAATTCTTATTCCCAGCTAAATTGCTATAAGATTTTTAAAGCTTTGTCTCAATTAACTAGCTGGACTGGGGCTAATCATTTTAGATGTACTATTGCCTTGCTATTTTTATTAATACCTTCCTATGTGAAAGGTGCTGCATTAAAAATGTTGCATGACTACCAATAATGCAATTATTAAGGGGTTTTTTTAATTCAAATCTCTAAAGGGAAAACTATTTTCAAGTACCAGCAAACTGCTGTACTACAGCAATAAAACTAATTTATTGTTGTTTTTGCTTAATGAAGGCTCTGTGCTGCATTAAAAAAGGCATGTGTGTTGTTAGTTTGAAATATGTTGCTCCTGAATAGGAGTAATGCAATGCTATGCTGTACTCGGAGCATGATAGTTATGATCATCCTGTTTAACCACATGCATTTCTTGCAATAGGTGTTTAAGAATAAGCAATAGAAATCGAGACATTTAACTAAAGTGATTAAATGATTTTCCAGATGAAGAAACATTTCACACACACCAATGAAATACTACTAAATTGAATTCTTCAATAACATTAATTTCTTTAAAAAGTGGGGGGAAAGACCCCCACAAAGTACAGAGTAGCTCAGGGGGAAAAACTTTTAAAAAAATTGCAAGTCAGGAATCATTTGTAATGATGAAATTAAGTCTTGAATGCAATAAGCCAATTTACAAGTAATTGCACATAGCAACTACTATTTAATGCAGCAGGGCTTCAGAATGTATATCTCCACAATAATTCTATGTCTGCTTGTTCCCTATTCAGTGCCAATATAGACACATTCCCAGTAGTTCCCAACATTTTCTATATGATTAACTGCGATACAAGTTTATCAGTGCATTGTAATGGACTCTGCTGTAGGGGTAAATCTCAATCATTTTCATTTTTATCAACATGACTGTACTATGGACCTCTTCAGTATGGTCCAGTATGTTTTTAGGCTTATTGTGTATGTGTGAGAGAGTCATATTTAACAGACTTCAGCTTTACAGATATATTTTCTTTTACTAGAACCCTGAGCTCTCCCAACAGAAACCCTTGTGAAAAGGATATAAACTTAAAATATATGGTTGGAGAACAGATGTCATTTTATTCCTGATATTACTAAACAGTTTAGAGTCAAAAATCCTTGTTGATCTACCAATAGATCCTGATCTACCTTCTATCTGACCTTGCTTTAAAATCCACAGTAGAAGGTATAGAGATATATTTATCTTGGATGCATCATATATCCAAAGAAAATGCAACATCCATTTCTTTATTCATTCTCCCTTGGGAAGCTGCTAAAGTGCTGTTGGATCTGATACCTTTAGGTAGAGGCTTCATGGAGGAACCTCCCACTCCATGAGTACAGAGGGAGTTTTGCAGTATTTGATGACCCTTCAGCAGTTTCCTAATAAAGGTTGGAGGAGGGAAGCCTACAGAATACAAAATAGGAAAATAAGAAACAGCTACTCAAGTCTTGTATATTGTTCACTTGGTTCTTGATCCTATGCGGTGTTCCCAAACCACTGATTACATGCTAAGCAATCACATATTTTCAGATAGACTAGCAGGACCAAGGAAATTGTGAGAAACAGAACAGGGAAATACTTCAACTGCATGAATGCACTGATTGTGAGACAAAGTTGTAGCTTCCAGTCTTGGTACCTATATATTTACCAGGGTTCCAGTGCTGAACAGCTCAACCAAAACCTCTGTTTTCCTTAACAATGCTTTTTTTTTTTTAGGTGTGGCCCAAAACAACTTTTAGATTAGTCTATCAGTCATGTATTGTGACAGAGTCAGGTAACAAACTATGGAAATAAACCAGTCAAAATGCTCTGGGACTACCCTTCCCCCAAATCTAGGAATGTAAGAGAACAGAGAAGAAAAGAGAAATCATGGATTATTTTTAAGTGACTCATTTCACAATTCCAATCATGTTCAGAAGACACTTGAAATTACTGACAAAGAATAACAATCAGTTCCCTTTGTTAATCTCATCACATTTTATTGGTGGAGCTAAATACATTAGCAGTAACTTCTTTCTTCACCTTTTTTTCTCATATGACAAGCTATTTGTCTCATTAATGTTTCAGAACTTTTCTTCTACTTTACATGCTATTACTTACTACTTCTTTTATTTCCATGAATACAGTACATATTGCTGATGTTATGCTTCATCCAGGATACTTGGCACTGTTCCACAGAATGTGACCTATTTTGTATAAAACAACAATGGTAATTAAACCCAGAATATCACCTTTGTACTTACTGTGAATGAATGCCAAATTATTTGAATGTCTCATCTCAAGTGAAAAGCTCTCAAGTTGCACTGCATGTCATCCTTTTCACTCAATATGCTAAGGATTAATTAAGATTAGAGAATGTAGAAGTCCCAAGTCCTACTGCACTGTTTGGAATTCAGAATGTTTGAAAAGCCTGTGCATGGATCCAGGCATCACACTTCAGGGCTCTTCATTGCTTTGCTTTTATTCTCTCTGTCTCTCTCTGGTGTGTCTGGTAAGTCACGAATTGTGTACAGGTGCTGCCTTAGAAAAATATTGCAAATAAATACATAAATGGAAATGGAAATAAAAAAGCGACTGAAAATGCACATTTTCCTCCATAAGGTAAACAATGTAAATCTGCATTTTCAGGAGTGTACATTTGCACAAGTGTGTACTTCCACATGTGAAGTAAATCGAGAAGGATCCTGTTCTGTCAATGATAGCACAAAATATATTTGCCATTCTGTGATACACGGTCGGAATGGATTTGGCAAAATCCATACCTCTCTTGCTTAAAGGTGACCAGGACCAAATAATCAATGTTGCCAAATCATCAATTTGGAGATGTTCTTAAGAGCTTCCTGGCACTGAACTGTTTTAAATTACTGTTACCACTCCAATTGTAACCACTTTACCATGATTTTAGTCCATGTGTGAACATCTTTAATAACACTAGATCATCACTTTTTAAGACTTTGTTGTTAACAGTAACATTATCAGTGACCATTTGCAAAACTGCAAAGCTTGGAAACACATAACTCTGAATGACATCATTCAATTTGCATTAATCTATCATTCCAGCAGACCAGAAATTAAAAGAACCAGGTTAAGTTACACACTTAATGCAAAAGACTTGTATATGGGGCATGGGCACCTAGCTAAAAATGAGATAGTACAGTGCAAGTGATTGCTCAGGTTAAGGAGCATTCTCCTATTTCTACCACAGTAATTCAAAGTATTGCACATTATCTCTTAAAAACAACAGAGAAAACTGCAATAACTGAAACAGCTTGTGGCAATCACCAGAGCTGATTAGCTTTCCATCTTTTGACATCTTCTAATAAGATTAAGCAGACTTTCATCCTCTGTCCTTCTCCTTCCATTATTTAGAAGGTCATATTGAGTATTCACCTCTCTGCCAAAACAGGTTTAGACTATTGATGCCACTGATTTTATAAACAACTTCAACTGAATCTCATGCAGTAGATGAATTGCCACAGTTTTCTCTTATGATCAAGCTTCTGACACCAGCATGGAGCAGCTTGGACTTGGGATGTACCAAACAGGAAAACATGAGCTTGTCAAAATATTCTAAATTCCACCTTAAAGTTCATTTTGATTTTTGTCCATAACACACTGTAAAGTTTGTTCCTTCCTTTGTACAAAACCTGCACATTTTGTGTCTACATCAATTTTACTTTTTTTTTCAAATGTAAAATACAATTTTCTCCCTTTCATTGAAGCATGGGTGTGCACATTCTTCCAAAGTGTGTATTTTCCTGCATACACACTGGTAAAGGAGCCAAGGGGGTAACATCTGTTCAGAAACATTCTGAAATACTTTCCTTATGCATCCCTAACTAAGATTCATTAGAAAACTCAGGATACACACCATTAAATTAATAAAGGCACAAAAAGCATCACTGACTGGATTCAGAAGACAGCCTAAACCACCTGGGCCTATGGCTTCTTACAAATCCAGCTGCCCTAGAGGAGGCCAGGAAGAGCATGGTTCATTCCCTCACTTCTTTGCACAGCTGCCAGTCAGCAGCTGCAGGATGGGATGAGAAAAAGCTCAGGCTAGCCTCCTGATTTTCCGCTATCCCCAGGACCAGCAGCAGTGCCAAACAGGAGTTGTGCAGTGGGATGGCTTTGCTCTAATTTCAGCAGCTTCTAATACCATCGACCATGGTATCCTTCTGGAGAGTTTAGCCAGATTGGGAGCTGAGGGCACCCATTTTGTGGTGGTTCCACTCCAACCTGGCTATCTTCATTTGGTGGAACTGCCGCTCTGCACCATGGCACTTACATCATAGAGTTCCACAGGGGTCCAGCTGCTTGTGATTGGGATATCTAAAGGAATGCCTGTCTCCGTATATCCCTACCAGACCACTCCGAACATCAACAGAGGCCCTCCTCCATGACCCTCCCAAAATGAAATGAGGGGGGATTTAGCTAGGAAAAGGGCCTTCTCTGTTGTTGCACCTCACCTTTGGAATTTCCTTCCAAAAGAGGTAAGACTGGCACCTGCGTTATTTTGTTTTCATCGCCATGTAAAGACCTTTTTTTTTTTTTAGTTTTTTTTTTCAATTATGCTTTTATTTGGTTTTCACTGGTTTTTATTGTTGTTTATATTATTGTTTATCCTTCCTGTTTTTGCAATTTATGAGCATGATTATGTGGTTTTTAGATGATATTGTTTTATTTATTATTTTTATGTCAGCCACTGTACTATGTATGCCATGTGAGCTGCCCAGAGAGCCCTTGGGCTATGGGGCAGCATACCAATGCAATAAATAAATAAATGACCTGTGGTTAGTGAGGTTGTGTCTAAGACACTCTCTTACCTCTTCTTTCCTCTGAAGAACCAGGGGCTTTGGGAGGGGACAGAGTTCACTCAGGAAGGAAGTGTTCACCTAAGGCTCCATGGATCAGTAAGCAAATGTTCGCTATAGACTGGAGATTTCTCATGCCTATCCTAGCAAATCTAGGTGGTGAGACAAAGAACACCCCACACCAAGGGTGAATAGTGCTTCCACCCCACACTTTGGGCTAATGAATAACCCTGTGGGGATGAGAAAGAAAGGAGACGATGAAGCTAACTTTATTTATTTTATTTATTTTATTTGAAAAATTTCTATGCCGCCCCTTGCCAGCTAGCCAGCTAGACTTTAGGACCTGCTCCAATTCTGCTGCCTGCCCTGTTTCATAAAAGAGAAGTGTAACCAGTCCTGTTGAAAGTCTTAACTTCTCCTCTGTGTTCACTGATTTTCCTTTTTGTACAGTGTCTTTTTCAAACTGCATGCCTGTAGATGGAGACTGTCTTATTGATTTGATTATTCCATGAAGCTGTTCTATGAGTTTTTCTTTGGTGATCAGTAGAAAACAAAAACGCTTTAAATGAATAATTATTGTCAGGGCTAGGTTGCGAAGTTCCAAGAATTCCTGCATGCACACACTGAACTTGACAAAGAATTCGTGTGAATCCTTATACTATTTAAAAACAAATAGAATCCTCAGGCTAAAAGTTTACTTTGGTCAAAAGCAAAGAAATGCTATCCAGTCAAATAGCAAAACTTTTAATGAATGGCAACATGTCCTTGCTGAATAGTTCTCAGAAGCAACGCTCTTCACTTTTTTTAAGCGGGAGGGAATGAAAGCAATTCAAGCATAATTAGCCTCAGAGTGGTCATTGACACAGATATTAACCAGGGAAAAACTACAATTATCTGTAAGAGTTACCATTACTAAGAATGTGAATGCTTTCTTAAAACTTCTTTTCGGCAATGCATGATTCTCCACACACATTCCAATTAAATTAATTTTGAAGGTTGATAAAGGAAAAATAAACACAACAGTAAATTTTGATGAGGGGGACAGGCATTGCATCCTGAATGGCCTTTTCCTACTAAAATGTATTCAGTTGAGTCATTCAGCATGATAAGAAGTGAACATTAAAAATGGAACCATTGAGTCACTTGGATACCTCTGAAAATCTGAAGAGCCATCCACTGGATTTAATTTGCTCATCAGTGGCAATACTGAGATAGATGAACCTATGTTCTGATTCAGTATAAGATAAGGAACTAACTGATTCAAGGAGAAATCCCCACCCCAGCCCTTACACCTATCCTTCTTAAACTTGGTAGCTTTCTTGCCTGGGACACTTCTATGTCGCATGCCATTTTCATATAAATTACCCATATAAAATTTAATAATATTTTACCCCAGACTGTGCAGGTTCAGAGCCCCCCTTCCAATAGAAACTTCCCCAGTGGATAACACTTTTACCAATACTTCTAAAGCTTTTCAGTTCTCTTATTTAGGACCTCTCTTTTGTAGATCTATACAATGTCAAAGCTGCTCTTGGACATCCCCAGCATATTTTATTTTGGGATTTGTTAGGCTAGATCTGCTCTGATCCCTTTGAAATAGCAACTATCTCTGAAGTTCTGTGGAGAAACAGTTCTTGGTGAAGTAGTTGCTCTACACACACACTTAAAAAAAAATCAAAATACAAAGATACATAGCACTAAACCACTGCATCTCTCCCCACTAGCCCAACATTAGAAAAATGTACTCTCCTTAAGTACCTACTGACCAAGGGGAGGGGGGAGTGATTTCCATTAAAAAAAGAAGTACTAAGCTTCACTTTTCTGAACTTGATTTAGATTTGGAACCAAACCAAAGTGGGCTAATTCTCAACTCCTCAAAACAATCTGTTTCTGAAATGCTGAATAGAGGTTTGAGTCTGAGGTGGTAGAGCACATATTTACCTGACATAAAACTGGAATATATTACATGTCTAAAGTGTATTAGATTTGCTATATGCGCTTAGGAAACATGCACATAAAATAAGGGTTCTGAGTTTTTACTAACTCTAACTCTGGTTAGTTTTTTACTAACCCTGCAATGCTCACTCCTGTTTTCACTTCCCTTCCTGGTACCTTTCTATTGCCATTATGTAGAATTCTACTTTTCCCATACTGCCTCTGCCAAACTACCTTAGAATGTTTTGGATTCCATATGATACATGTAGGTCGTGTTGGGATTTGCTTTTAAGCATGGTATGTATAACCCAAACAAGAAAAGAGACTACAAAATTTAAACAAAGTTTTAAAAGTAAATGCATTTCTATAAGGAAAAATAGTTATAACACACACTTCAGAATAATTACAGTGATCACAACTTAGCCAAAATATAAGAGAAAATGGGTACAAAAGTCAACATGGAAAATGCATATGGTGAAATCTAACTAGCATATTGCAGTGAGAAGAAAGGAGGCTGAGAAACCTCAGTATAATATGTAGCTTTACTTTTCTAGTCTCCTTCCATTCCAACTCACTGAAAAGTCTACTTCTCCCATTCTCTAAGGTCAAGTTCTCAACCTCAGAAAGCAGCAAGCATGATTTTTTCTGAGGGTCAAAGCACTGTCTCTGACCTGGGGTTGGAAATACCCTATGGCCCATCAGACACTGCCTAGAAGCCAAAGGATTGTCCTTTTAATGGATTATTGATTATCATGGATAGTGCCAGGAATGTTAATTACATAAACCTCTAGGAACTAAGAAGCAGTTACCTACATTACTGGCAGAAGTCTTTTGTTAAGAAGTATTTTAAAAAAAATCACCCTGACCCTTAATTTAATTAATGTCCTTTCTCTGAATGTTAATTGGTAATCCTGGTGCCAAATCATTTTAGTTCAAAGGAGCCTGTTTCGAAGCTCTAATATTCGTAACCTAATTAAGACAATCATGTGCAATTAACCTCATTTAGCAGCTTTTAAATAAAATATAGTTGTTCCTAACTCAGGCTTATCAGTAGGCAAGAAATAGTGAAGCTTTTATTGTTATACTTGGTTTTTCCATATGATACACAATTTGTTCAGCTTCAGTAGCAGAGTTTATTAATTCTTCCCACATACCCAGTGCTGTAAGTTCTGAAGAAAAGAGGCTTTATCACTTGTTAGGGAGATCCTTTTCCAGTTAAACTATTCCTTGCAGCCAATCAATTTGTCAGATCAGAGGCCCATCTTTTGTGAGAGTGACTCTGAACTAAAGCTGACAGGGTTAGGCTGGGGTCACCTGTCTCATAAATCAAAGGTAAAGACAAGGTAAAGCACCACAGATGAGAGGACTAAAGATTAGCAGAGATGGCATTATCAGCTGGTTTGACATTGAATAGAAAAACATGTTTGCAATATTCTGCTTCCAGGAATTTTTGCCCCCTTTTTCCCTATGACATTCACATTAATTAGATGTGTTATGAGAGAAAAGGGGCTTATAAGCAATTTATCTACAAAACTAGCCATTTGAATCATGATGGTCGTCAACAGACAAAAGCTTAACAAAGATTAAGAGAAGCCAATCATTGCTACAAGCAATCTCCATTGATTGAGCTAAATTTGTGCTGTAAAAAAGATACCATATCTAAGGAATCAAATTAGACAAGATGCCAGCCAATCTGCTTGTTTTAAACTCAGATCTGGCCCAAACTTGTTGGAACTGGTGGATGGGAAAAATCTGGTTTAACAGCAAAAAGGTTGCACAGGTGAGGCTCACTGAAACATCTGCCGTGGGGTATGCTTTCTTGAAGACCTTCACCAAAGAGCTGGATTCACTGGTGGCTTCACTTCTGTTGTATGAACAGCAAGCTGTGGAGAGGTAAGACAGCAAGGGCACTGGGCTTACTTCTTCCTAAACACAGCATTTCACAGTGGTTACCTCAGGCTCAATCTGAATGGAAGAAGAAATGGAGTCAAAATTCTTGTCTGAAACTAAGAAACAAGTCCCAAGATAAGTCCTAAGGTGGGTGAGAAACAGACCAAATCTTGTTTCAGGGAAAACCTATTGAACAGGCAGGGCCAGAGCATAAGGGTATAATTTAGCAAGTGTAATCATTCAATTCCTGCTTAAGTGAAGTGGCCAATTCCTGCTGTCTGGTCCACAAGTGGTGAGAACCTCCCTGAGGCTAGATAGAACTCCATTTGGTTCAAAGGGAAGGAAAGGGATTCGCTTTGGAATCAGCTTCTTGCTTTGAGTGATACTTCTTTCCTTTCATTAGCTAGCTTATTAACTAGACAGATGGTCTTTTGCTAATGACCTCTGCAATAATCTGGTTGTATCACTAGGCCACTTTGACCAATAAAGTCTATGATTAACAGCCTTTCATCTTGATTTTCATGGAAGGGCAAAGGTGGTAGAGATGAAAGACCAGTTCAAAACACACGTGCTGGAAATGACTTTGCCATTCACACTCAGTATGCTCACAGACACCAATGTGTCCATGCCAAATGTTCTTCTTGCTAGTCAGGCTCTCTGTCCCTCCTGATTTTTATTTTATCTCTTAAGTGGATACACACACCTATCTACCTACCTATCTATCTGTGTGGACCCACAGGTATATTGAATGCTATGAAGTTGTTAACCCATTAGAGTTCTTTGAGAGTGTCAATAACTATGCAGACAGGAATGATCTGGTATACCTTGCTTGCTTAGATTCCAAAAAACTTTAGACAAAGGCCTTTATCAAATTCTCTTTGAAGAATAAAAAGGAAAAAAGCAAGAATAAATGATAACTCTATTTTTGTTTATTGTATTATGATTTTTATATACTGCCCTATTTGCATAGGTTCTGGGCAGTTTACAAGAGCTTAACAGCAACAACAATTCAAATTGAACTAAAAACAACCATATTAAATAAAATGTATCTGGGAAAACCTGTTGGAAGGAATATATTTTTAGCCTCCTGTTCAAACTTTAGAAGATTATCTGCAGATGACCATAGTGGGCAAGGCAGAATGCGTTGGCAGAGACACTCCTATTTTGGACCCAAAACATGAAGAACAATAAAGGTAATTAGCATCACCTTGTACTGCATCCAGAAACATATTGGCATCTAGCACAGAGACTTTAATATTGGTGATAGATGTTCTCCCCATTATGTCCCAGAGACCAGTTTCTGGAGAAGTCACAAGGGTAACCCTAGGTAGAACTCACTGGGCAAACTGACCCTAGAAGTTATGAGCATGTGCACTTGCCGCACTCTTGACCATGGCTTCTTTCTGTGCTGACATTTGAAGAAAGAGATCATGAAGCACTTCCAAACTGTGAATATAATTTTTCAGGGAGAGTGCAATCTGATCTAGAACCAGTTGACACACCTCTAATCCTGAATTCGAACCCTTAACAGCAAGTTCCTTCATTTTGTCTGAATTCAACTTCAATTTGTTTTTCTCATTCAGCTAAGTGCAAGATTCAGGCAGTCATTCAAACTGTCTCCAAGAATCATGATCTGGAACCACCTGAGTGGTAAACATGGAAGCTGCAAGGCAGTGGCCCCAGTTACCAAGTCCCTCAGATGATCAAGAAGGATACTATGGTTGATTATATCAAAGGCTGCTGAGGAATCCAACAGAACACACCCACCTGTCAATTCTGAGTCACAGATCATACACTAGAGTGACCAAGGCAGTCTCAACTCCACATTCCACTCTGAAGTCAATTTGAAATGGGTTGAGGAAGTCAATATCATTCAGGACTGCCTGAAGCTGCAGAGACAATGCTTTCTCAAACACTTTACAAAGAAGTGGTACATTTGAGATTGGTATGAAATTAAGATCCTGGGGAATCAAATTAGATTTCTTTAGGAGGAAGCATACAATGGCCTCCATCAGGCAAGAACCCTACCCTCTCTAAGGAGGCATTGATGCTAAGACATAGTAGCTCTCTCAGTACTTTCACCTCCTGGAGTATCAGCAAAGATGGGCACAGACTGAGGGGGTAAGAGGTTTTTCTCACCATTTCAAGCAGACACCAAATGGGTTCCCTCTTCATCCTGTATCCCTAGATCCTGAGGACTGGAAGACTCTGGAACAAATTTGCACAGCACAGGGAATGCTGAGGAAGGAGAACTCTCACTCTCTGAGCAGGTTTGCTCATACAACATTGGATGGGGCCTGTGGTTTTTTTATCCTTTGAAGAACACAGTTTTTAAAAGCACTGAGATATATTTGTGCATATTTAAGTTGTTGTTTTGTTTGCAGTACTAGCTTTTTTCAGTTCAATATATCAGATTGTTGTGGTAGGCTTTCTGGTAGTGTTTTTGCAGGATTTTTTCATGTACTATTAGAAGGAATTATATTTAAATGTAGCTGCAGGGGAAGATATTACTACATCTAACTTCAATGGCTCTGCCTTTCATTCATATAAGAAAAATTAATCCTGTATTGAACTTTATAACAGAGTTCCCCCAAGCTGTGTTTTCTTTAGCACTTTTCATAACTAAAGATTACAAAACAGACAAATGGACCAGCCCAGAGATAAACAGTGAAAATCTTGATTCATTGGTTCCTTATCTTGTTCTTTCAACTGCTTTCTGGCAGAGCTCCTAGTTTCATGGTATCAAGTCTACCTGTAACAAGGGTATCTCTTCAGCTGGTAATCATAAATGGAAAAGAGATCCTTGGAATTCAAGGTTTAGTTTGGTTTGGTTATAGTCCACTTCTATAAAGGTAAGATTCTGATTCAGTCAAATGTGCTACCTTTCTTGGCTTGCTATTTGCATGACAATAAAATACAAACATTCCCATCCATTTATCAAGATAGAGGCTAAGGCATAAATTAAGATGACCTGCAACACATATTCTAATAATCAGCTGAAATATCACATCAATGTAACAAGGATCTCAGCATTAATATTCAAACATCCCTTCTACTCCATGCCATTGATCATATGCACCATAGACATTTGCTGATCATCTGACAGCATGATACTAATTCACCACACATTGAACAGAATAATGTTATTTCTTTTACCCCTATCCTGGCAATGCTTCTTGAAATGAATCTTAGTATGAAAAGGTCAAATAATAATGAATGAAAAGGCTAAGAACTTCCCAATAATCTCTTGAATGACATTTGTTTAAGAGATGTTCTATATTGGGATGTATGAAAATTTTACTTTTGCTCACAAAGCATGCCCCATTCAAGATTCTCAATATAAGCACAAGGATGTATCCACCCAAAATATTCATAATTCATCAATACATGATTGCTTTTATCTCATTCCAATTTCCATTTGATTTGCACAAATTTCCCATGCTATATATGACTTTATGACAGCTGCTGACTCAGTGCTGGATCCAACTATTAATTTGAAGTTCTGGAAAGAATACACACAGAAGCACTTGAGCAACTTTCTATCCAACTGTGGTTCGCAATTCAACCTAACGTGGCCTATTTTCATGACACTGTACTCCACCTTACCATGTGTGGATTTTCTTCAGTATCCATAAAGGTTCAAGAAGCCTGACTACTCCATTTCACTCATCATATCTAAAGGGATATAGGGGAAGATGAGAGGAACTGTGCAGTGACACTGATTTTGACACTGATTTTGACTCATTGGAACACTTTTAGAGATCTAAGCCCTCATTTATACCTTTGAGGAAAGGGTCTTGTGCCCATTCTCCTGAATCTTCTTTTCTCTCTCTTGCCCTCTCTCTCTTTTTCACACACACACACACACACACACATATATATGCCAGTAGAGGCCAAAGAATGTTAAGTGGATTTCAGATACTCAATTGAGTTCGTTGAGAAGATGAGAAGGAAGAGTTATGAGAATCTTTTAAAACTCGTTAAATCAGAGTTTAGACTGAAGCAACCAGAAGGAATTTTCCATTTGGTTCTATGTCTAGTGTGACTGAATATAATTTGTTCCACTGAACTCAACCTCTTCTCATGGCTAGTTCACATTTTCCCCTAGCTAATTGGGAAACCCAGATCAATGAACTGGAATTAAATCAGTTGAAGAAGAATCATCAGCTGCAACTGCCTAAGCATCTGTCTCTTTTCATATTACATGCTGTATAAAAAGATGGATGGTACATTCGCCAAAGGACCACAAAAATGAATGACATATTTCAGTCTTGCAACAAGATCATATCTATATTTATTTAGGTGTAAATTCCACTGATTTTAATGGGAATTACTTTCCAGCAAGGATTATAAGCCATATGCTAATATTCAAAGGTATCACTTACAAATTGCTGCAATATTTTATTTGGATTGCAAAAACATATACAGATGTATCTGTCCTTTTACTCCTACCAAGGCGAAGCAGTTTTCAGTATTAAAAGATTAAGAGCAAATACTGAAAGAAGAGGAAAAGTGTTTGCTCTAATGTAATGCACTGTTGTGATTTCTTAAGAGAGTTGGATTGATCTACAGAAGATGTTGGAATGGGATAATATTCACCAACCTGATTGACAGGGTTCAACTAGCATCTTATATTTGTCTAGTGGGTTTAGTGTGGACCTCTCTTCTCTTCTCTTCTCTTCTCTTCTCTTCTCTTCTCTTCTCTTCTCTTCTCTTCTCTCTTCTCTTCTCTTCTCTTCTCTTCTCTTCTCTTCTCTTCTCTTCTCTTCTCTTCTCTTCTCTGATCTTGCATCTTAATAGCCAAACCACATGCAGAAAATGTGAACTCTTTCTCACAGAATAAAGGCAAGTTAGTAGAAGATCAGAAAAACCAACAACAGAAAAACTATCAATGTTTTCAACAATGTGATCTTAAATATGTTTACTCAGAATTCAGTAAAATATGTCTGTGTAGCCGGAATGGACAACTTTGGGAAGTTGAGAGACATTATTGTACCCTGGATATGATCCATCATAGTCTACCCTGTCATGGGTGCTGAAATGGACTTCAATCTCTATAGAAGGCTACATTTTGTGCAAAGGGAGACAGAATTGTAATCATTTGTTTTAATGCAGTGAAATATCCACTGAAAGAATGTGCAATGACAGTGTTAATACATGGCATGGCCAGTCTGCCGCCCATTCAGCTTGGAGCCAGACAACACTTCTCCGGCAGAGGTGGAGAATAATATCCATATTATTTATATTCTCTTTCCAGGTAGCAGAGATCAATATCTGACAATCTTGAGCTCATTTGTGCTTTGCAAAGTACTTTAAAACAGGATGGATGTCATTTTGAGGGAAAATCCTCTAACAAAAATGAATAACAATAAGATTTCATTTAGATTCAAACTCAGGCAAATACATAAATTCATGTTAAAGTTCTCTGAACTTTCTGAACTGGACATCACTCATCCATATAGCCAAATATTGATCTAAGAAGTAACTGAAAGCCTGTTTGATGTATCTATGTTCCTACCTATCAAATATTTGCTTACAAAAATCAAACATAAAACAGCACATATATTAAAAGATTAATATGTCTTTTAACATATTAATCTGCTTAACATTAAGTCCTACTGAATTCAAAATATAAGGCTAAACATTTAACACACAGTTCTTCCCAATATGCTCTATTCCATTTGTACGGAGCAAAATCATTTTGCCACATGTCTCTGTGAGACACTGGGGCAGTTGAGTCTGTTACATGTCTTAATGTACAAAGATTTCTGCAAAGATCAATATTGTAAGTTTTAAATCAGTGTTTGGATGTTTTTTTTTCCTTATGAAAACAATAGCTACCTGCTAAGATCTGATTAAAGCCTGAAGCCTGAGCCAAATCAAGTATCCTTGCACCTTTTCTACAACTTCCCAAGATGAAGTTAGCTCCCTTCTGAAGCAGCCAGAACAAAAGATGGGCATTGCATGAAGTTTATGCCCATATTCAAGAAACATTCCATCACAACAAACAATTCAGAGTTATGTAAGTTGTACTTGCTTCTGGTTGAACACATGCCAACCATTCCTTTTGGCACAGAGAAAAAGTACCCTCTCCATACCCAGGTTCCCCTGATGACAGTTTTCCTTCTCTTCCTCCTTGCACCATAGATTTGAGAGAAAGAAAGGGAAGGAGGAAAGGATAGAACAGGGTGGTACTAAGCTGAACTAATAATGAGCTGGATCTATCGTTGGAGGAGAGTTTGGCTTATAATTTGACCTCATTTTCATTCAAAACTTCAGTGTTATTTGTACTCTGTGGTTGTGGCACATTATGCCATGGATAGTTTTGCTGAAGGGCATAATGGGAGTAATATGAGATCTATAATGGAATATGGATTGTGCATGGGGAATTCTGTTCATGGAACAGAGTTGCTCTATATTAATGCTGGGCAGAAAGTACATCTGCAGGTGTTATGGGTATCAATGCCAGCATTCTTCCCCATTCACCATTTTGATAGGGACATCTGAGGGTTGAAGTCCAAAACATCTGGAGACCTGCTATATACAGTACTTCTGTCATTATGCTTCCATGTACCTAAAGTCTTTGGAATGGGAAAATCATAGAAATTTGTAACACTCATTAAAGTATTAGCCAAAGGATGAGTCTGATGGGTACCCCACTGGCAATATTTCTATAAAGAACAGTATGGCATATGAGATTAACAGAGAGCAAAACTGCATACAACATTTGTCAATGGAATTCTAGAACTGGTTATATTCCAGAAAGCAAATGTCAAATTATTCAACAAATATTGGTATTCCACACACAAAAAGGATGCATTTGGAAAGGAAGACAGGAATAGGTCATCTAATTCCCCTATGTGTATCTCTGAGTATTTCACTGCTATAACAAAACAAGCTAAATAAAGGAAAGGATAAAAAAGAATAAAATATTTTTATTAAATGGCAATCTTAGTGATGTATTAAACAAATGACATTCATCTAGTTCTTCAGTTTTTGAGTACTATTATGTCATCTCCAGTTCTGTGAGTGATATTTAAAAGTCTGGTGTAAATTATGGCCCTTTACCAAGGTATAGCTTGAACTATTGCCAGGATAGATTAAAGACTCCAAAACCATTGTGAGTATGCGAACAATTACATTGCCAGGCATAATTGTTTCCTGAACTTTCACTGGCTGCCATTCAGCACATGCCCTGATAGAAAAGGTCATGTTACTCACCCCCCCGCCCTGCATCTCACAATAATGAAAGAACAGTGGTTGTCATGCTAAAGTGCCATATTTGCAGCATTCAGTGGAAAGTATCTTGAAGTAAACAGCCATTTGATGAAATATGTCATTGGTTCCCTAATTCCTTCAGTGACAGAAGGGCAAACTAACCATTGCTGAAGTCACAATGTAACAATCCCCTATCCTGGGCAATCGGGTTTATACTTTCAGCTAACTTCAGCACTGCATGGCCACAGCAAAAGATTTTCCATGCAATCTTTGAATAAAGTTCAAGTCTTACATTAGGAAGGAATTCTCAGATTTTGAAATTAAACAAACTTAAGTCTGGAAAAAAATCAAAGTGTGAAAAAACCTCCCTGGAACTGATAGATTCTTCTGTTCACAGGCACAGGCAGTGAGCCTCACTTGACCTTTGTAAATTTCAATACCTCTGTCAGCCCCAGCCTGTTAAGTATATTTGGCTAGGTGGTAAACCTGTGTAGGAATGGTGCAGAGTTGTGTTTCTCCTGTCAGGACTTCCAATAGCATGATGCTCAGCAAGATGAAAGATAGCACCACTAGGCTTCCCGCCAACTTTCCCAGAGTCAGCATGGATAAGGAAAGGGAGAAATTGTGTTTAACCAGCACTAATAAAAATACTAGAGGTCCAATTGCAAAGTAAAAGCTAGCTGCTTCATAGAACTTAGTTAAGTAATCTGCCTTTTCCCATAAGAGACTGACCTGATGTATAGATTCTTTCTAAGTCATGATTCACTGAAATAGAAACCGGCCATGTCTGAAATGTGGAGCCTAAAGCTAATATACATAATGTTCCTTATATAACTGATTTATAACATGTAGTAAAGCTCATGCCATGTTTGATTTAAGGGAAGACAAGTACCTTTTGAAGCATTTACTACTTCAGTGAGCATCATAACAACACCCTTGGTTTTCCAGTGATGAACGGTTCTCCAGAAACTACCTCTATGTATGTAGTCATTAAAACACTTTTGACATACCCCAATTTATCATGGCAGCACAGTTTCACCAATGTGATCTCTGTGCTTTCCTACATTGTTATATTTAAGTCAAACAGTAAGGTTTTGAGCCTGTAGTTGTTCCATATATTCACCATACTCTTCAGTACATGCAAGCATATTAAAAATGTATAGCTTTAAGCTTTCTCCAGTCACTCTCCCATATTTTTGTTCCACTCTGCTTGCTTTGACCTTTCCTCAAAGTCTTCAAAAATCCATTCCCACGGCATGCTTTTGACACTAGGCAATGTTCCATTGTTTCTTAAAACCAAGCAGTGATGAGAAGAAAACCATGCTCTGTGTTCAGGAGAAATTTCTAATGATGTGATCAAGTCAATTTCAACCCTATGAATTTTGATCAGTGTTCTCAGCATCTAGACCCATTTTTTACAGCAGTGCACATACATTTAAAGGAACCAGAAAGCAATCACTCAATTCTAAATTTAGTCCTATATTCTATTCCTATTTATTCCTATTCCTATATAATATTTCTAATGCAAAGGTCAAGCAGACTTTGCTAATCATATCTTATCAGAATGGGTTGTATCCAGCAGGAAAATCCAGGAGCATTAAAATTTATTAAGTGGTCAAGCCTTGCAGAATATTTTGGTTTGTTCATAAAATGCTAACGTTTGTGAAAAACCCACCAACAGCCTGCAAGTTGCAGACTGTTTTTTTGTTTTTGTTTTAATCTGGTTCATGTTTTGTTGCTTTTAAGCTCCATCAGCCATTTATAATATTTATCAGGCACCTGTCTGCTCAACAGCACCTGATAGTTTTATAGAGTAGTTCATTCTGCTTCCCGCACTTTTTTTTCAGCTGTTTAACTCAGTGTCTTGAAATGAAGTTGATTTACGGCTAGCTATCTCTGTTCAGCTTTCACTCCAGAAGGTTTATGAATCTGTTAAACAGTACTGGTTCCAATAAAGAGTCTTGGGAGATTCCACTATTTACTTCCTTTCATTGTGACAATGTATATTTGTATCTTCTGTTTCCAGGTAAGTATGATTAGTATTGTTTGTTTGCTTGTTTGTTTAAAATTATTTTTAGGCTTCCTTTACAGCCAGAACTTTCTCAAGGTTAGTGAGAACAATTGTTACTTTATTGCAGTGGTGCAGACCTTGGGGTCAAATGCAGACTTCCACAGATCATCATTTCTCGTTCCACAGGTTTTACTCCCTTTCCACCAGTGACATATTGATTGGTAGTTTCATAGATTTGGAATAGTTACTTCTCCTATTCTTACAAGGATCTAGACTCATACACTGTGCGTGGGGTGTTCCTTTTCCCCATGTGCCACCACAGCCACTGACAGCAGTGTGGGCCCTGGAAAGGGCCCATTGCACACCTGCTCAGGTTGCCGCTTCCCCACACATGCTGCCACCAGCAGCAAAGAGTAGGAAGAAGGATGTTCGCTGGAAAGGGTTCCTTGCATGTTTGCTTGTGGTGACTCCGCATGCATCACCACTGGCAGCAGTGTGAGAGAGAATATTGGTCTTAGGGTAGGGCACCTGTAAGCCTTCTTGTGGCATCTCTTTTACACATCCTGCAGTTGCTCCTGATAATGTCCTGCACAGCCAGGGGTCCATGAGCATGTGTGGATTTCCTCGCTTTGCAGAACTAGGTGGAAAATGATAGGAAGTCTACAGATGTTATAGAGGAATGGATTCCAAAAGGTTTAATTCCAACCGCATTTGGGGGTGCACCCTTTGCCTTCAGGTCTGTATACCACTGCAATGCAACCAATGCAAATTTATCTGAAATAGAATTATCCTTCAATTTTAAACATTTTCTGAGATTCAGCCTCATCCAATAATTGCTAAATATTCCCTATAAAATGAGAAGTGTATAGAGAGCAGAAGCATACTTGGTCCCAGAATCTTGCCTTTCCAGCTCCTTTTTGATTCTAGTTAAAGTTGAGCCAAAATGTCATGGTACACTCTTTTCCCCTGAGAAAAATTCTGAGATTTGCCACTTTGCAAAGTTTCTCAATGCATTATTTGTCATTTTTTGTGGTGGACACCATTCTCTCACTTCAGTGACCTCAAGCAGTGTTTCCAGACTATCGTGGAGCATACAAATCTTTGATTAGGATACCCAAACACTAAAAAGCAAGAAATAATGCAAAATAAAAACTTGTGGGGGATGAATGTGCTAATGCTATGGGAAATGGCTACTCCCATCTCCTTTTTCACACCTCCAACACAGCTCCATTGACAACAGTGTAGGCAACAGAATTCTATTGATATCCCATGGATACTTAGCTCTTCATCTATTTCTCCTGCCTGGAAAATTTAGCTATCAACACCCACACACAAACCTGCACAAAACAAGTTAACCAGCTCAGGGAATATATCAAACAGATCCCCTCTTCTTCTTTTTTTTTATCAGTCCAAGCAATTCCTTTTACTCATTTGTTAGACAAGACACAAATGGGAATGGATTGTTAATGTATGACACTCAGCAAACAAGGTAAGCCACAAGATGTGTTAATTTATTTTGTTTCTATATGACTTACTTATTATTTCTGTTTTAGATCACTAAATATTAAAAGGGGATGAAACAAGTGAGAATAACATGTTGAATAATGGTTTCAGATCCCAGCTCATCAACTGATTGGGTTCTTTGGCAATGAGTAATAAAAGAGTAAAAGTAAAATCATTCAAAACATGTGCAAGCAAATCAGTGGAAACAAAGTAATACAGATCCTTGAAAAGGTACAAAATCCTGACACTTGATAAACCATGGCTTCATTATGCCTCATGAGTAATTAGTCAGACTGTCAAAACTTATAATTAGTCTGTACATTGAATCTAGCCTATTTGTAATTCCCCTATGCATAATGAGGACTGATGCATAATGAGTCCCGACTTTTGCTCTAAGAAAATCTTAATACTTTTATAATTAAAACTGCATTTTATTGCAAGTTACTTTCCCTTTTTATGCACCTACATAATTTTGCATGTGGTTGGCATGCCAAAAAAACCAAACCACGGTGTTTGAGCATGCTCAGACTCTGCTCCCTATAACCCCTTTGTTGCAACAGAAAATGATCTTTTTTATCCTGCTCAGTTTTATTTTGTGCAATTTTTCAGTCAAATCATTTCTGGTGCAATATCCTCCCCCTCTATATTTAATTATTTTATTCATTATAGCATTTATGAAAGGCTTCCATATGTTAGGCCTCTGTGTGTGTGTGTGTGTGTGTGTACATGCATGCACGGGAATGAGTTCCTGCATGCAGGGATATTCTGGGGTGATCTAGGTGTCCCTTGAGATGTAGGAATGGAATTAGTTCCTTAGACCATATCCTAGGTGAAATTTTCCTCTCTGTCATCTTCCCTCCTTGCTGTGTCTCTCATGCCCATCCAATTCTGCTTTAAATGAATCGACATCAGGCAATTCATTTTGTAAGTATGCTAAAGTGTGTGCCTGTGTGACAGAAAACCAACATGAAAAATATCCATGGAGCAGAACAGAGTCCAAAAGGACACAAGTATTTGTGTGAGAAAGAGCTTTCTCTTTGATCAATGTGTATTTGTTTGGCAGTGACTTCTTGACACTGTATTCTCTCGTCAGTCTCATGACTGGTCTGTTGATAGAATCACCTGAAAAATGTTGCCTCTGGATGGTCACATTGGTGATAAGAAGATGACAAATGAGAGTGAATTGCTGCATTCGCATGACACTAAGCCATCCCATAAAGTGTGGCTCTTACCTGTGTGATGCTGCCAGACATTCATGTAGTTTCCACATGTGCATGGTTTCCAACCTCCTGTCTCAGTCTTCCCACTGGTAGGACATATCTCTGACACTGAAATTCAATCCTGGGGTGTACTGCTCTTGCTTACATTGCTTGTCTTTTCCTGGATGGTCTGTATGTAGGGCTGAATGGCTGGATGCAACACAGGAGCATTTCTTTTTTCCAACAGATTTTATGATAGTCACATGGAAACCACATTCTGGATTCAGATAGCTGGATAAGCCATGGTAAAGCACAGAAATCATACAAGAGACCATTGTTTATCTCTGTCATTCCATAGAAACCAAACATACAGAATTGTAAGTCCAAAACAGAGTTCAGACAACATGACAGAACACCCCATGATGGAAAGCACCATAGCCTGTCATGTGCAAGACCAGCCTGCTTGTGTTACTCTTTTTTCCCTGGGAAGAAAGTTAGTGTATAGTTCTCCCCACTTCAGTTTCTCCATCTCCATAGGGTGGAAATTTCACATCACCATCTGTACACCATACATTGACTTAAATCCTTTTAACCCCAGATCCAAGAAAACCATTCATTCATTCATTCATTCATTTAAAGTTTTTATATGCTGTCCCAATACTAAAAGTTTCTGGACGGCTTTTGAGAAAGAGACATTAAGCTGCCATAAAAGGAGATACCTTCTGGCTAATCAGTATCTTTCCACTTGGGCTTTCCTGTTTACCTTCCAGAAAATCTGTAGACTTGAATGCATGTTGGTTCCAAATAGACCTGGGCAGGAACTTTCAGAGAAAATGGGAAAGAAACTATGAATGAAAGTAAGGTTATACAGGCTCTCATGCACACTCTGAAATCTTGTGTATGATTTACTGACACAACGCACACAAGGGAAGTAAACTGCAATAAAAAGCAGCTGCCTGGTTTCTAAGGCCCATGGAACAACTTAACTGACAGACTCGGAAAGAGGAGCATTGAAGAAATGGATTGTCCAATGAGGTCCTAGGTCTGGTTGGTAGAATCTCATAGGAGACGATTTTCCCATGAAAATTGGGTTGGAAGATCTGCTGCCCTGCTGATACTTTGAACAACAACTTGTATATTTGCTGATCAGTGGCCTGCTGAGTGGCGTAGTTCAACACATCTGGAGGTTCCCAGCTCGGAAAAGGCTGATGTACATTCTCAGACTGATAGCTGAATGGTGCCAGGCCAGGAACTGTTAATGGATCACAAGGAAGAGTAGGTGTGAACTTCTCTTTGCTCTGCAGGTCACTACTCTCCCCATGTCAACCAGGACATTTCATCTTTATGGGATTCCTCACAGCCATACAAGTAACACACACTAGGTCTTTGTGACAGCCAAACAGTTTCTGATAGAGCCACACACTGTAACCTTTAGCTTGCCAATGTATACAAGTCTGGCTCTTAAAGGATGCTTTTTATATTTAAGACAGAACTATTCCATCACAAAGCAGATTGACTAAGTGAAATATCTAGACATAAAAGCCTGCCAGTGTAACTTCAAGGTGAGGTCCTCCAGCTTTCATCTACACAGGGAGCCTTTGCCTTTTTGCAACTGTTAGAGCTTTGCTTGCAGTCAGTATAAAGTGCACCCAGGTGAAATATACTTGACTCTTAATACTACTAGCAAAAGTGATCTTGGGTTGAATCCAAAGGTGCCCGTACACATGCAGAAGTTGTGCCTATAGGCTATTTCATTTTCTGCTCTAAATCAATGCATGATAAGGAAGAATCACATCCAGTTACTATCCTTCTGTTTATGCAATTCCTTGCACGCGGAAGCATGGGATATCAAATCTGCATATTATAATCGCTTGCACATGGAAGCTGGTATCAAACCTGCATATTATAACTTGAAGTCTTGAAGTCTTGTGGAACCACTACAGGAACAATATTAGGGTTTATCTTCTTTCTCTCATTGTTTTTGCCATCTAGTCCATAGCTGTTCAGTGATGGAGCTGTAGAACTGGAATGGTAGAAGTCCACCATCTTACACTAAATTAATCAGTCATCAAATGCCAGAAGAATAAACTCTGGCAAAGGAAATATAAGCCGATAATATAATTCTCAAGCAAGGAAATTCTTTTACACTCAATGTGTATGCCCCTTTGGAGCTATTTTATTTCCTTTTTGGAGTGTTCCCCCCCCACCCCTTCCAATCTTGATTTTCTGTCACACAGTCACACACTTAAGTACATTTGCAAAGTGAATTGTCTGTGGTCATTACAAACAGAATATAGAGCCTTAACACAGCATGAATGATATAAATCTTTCTAGACATTTGGAGTGAGGTGGGGCAGGAGAGGGAGACAGAGGAACAAAAGTTGATATAAGAGATGGTCAATCAAAGAAACGCTATCGCCACACCTCAAGGGACAACTAGGTCATCCCGGAATATCTCACCATAGGATATGGGGGCATTTCATACAGGCTATAATTAATTCCTCAGGGAAAAGCTATTGAACTAAAATAGGTGCAAGCAAAAATGATGCAGAATGAAACTAGGCAGCAGACATTTTAGTTTCCTGCAGCAATGAATGGGTCACTTGTGTTCAAAGATGGTGGCATTTTGCTATGTAGTCATTCCAGCCACATATAAGATGGTGTAGTTACATAAAAAAGGAAGCATCTAGCAATGAACTTAGTTATACCTTTGAAAATATAAGATTTTTCTGAGCAAATGTCAGTGCTAGGTATTCATCATAGTTCACTAGGCACACAAGAATTATACTTAAACTAGATTCAACATACAGACTAATTATAAGTTGTGACAACATGACAAATTATGCATGAAGCAAAGTGAAGACATGTTTTATCAAGTGTCAGGATTTTTGTATCTCTGACTTTTTCTTCCACTGATGGGCTTGCACATGCTCAGACTAATGGTTTTACTTTTACACTTTTGTTAGTCATTGTGAATCAGTTTAAAAGTCTGGATATAAGACCATTATTCAACATTACTTTCACACTACTTGTTGGACATTTTGTGTCTAACCTTCTTTCTTAGGTGTCATATGCTACAACCACAATCTCAGAAGTAAGACCATCTGAATTCAGATTGATTAATTCTCGTAATGTAAGTCTCTTAGAAGACTTGTTGACTAAACCAACTATAACACAAACAGCTGGTGCTAATAACAAAAAAATGGGTGAGGTAGGCCTGTTGAAGGTATTCATAATGAAATTGTAACTAAATACTACTGCTTGCAAGTGTTTGTGGAGCAAGCCCAATGCCATCATTTGCTTTCCTGGCTGCCGGTACTGATGTTTGGCACAGTAACAAGATGTTTCTAGTTGGAATGTGCTGTCCACAGTGGAATAGACTGTCCATTGTGCCTCCTGATTTTGTACATTAGCAGCCCCTTCAAGTTCACCATCCAGGTTCTCAAGGCCAGGAAGACTGAGCTGGCCACCACCATTACTTGCAGTGTGTGAGCAGTTTTGTCTAAGTATAGATCAATGGAAACTGCTGACTTTGGTTAAGGAAGCCATAACGTTCCTGGATTAGTACTTTCTGTAACATCTTACACAATCTGCCACTTCTTCCAAAGAGGATAATGAACCATAGCAAAGTACAGGCAGCTAACATTGGAAGAATCGTTCATAAAAGATGTGCCACTGCTACCATTTCTGCTATTATCATCTAGTATGGAAGACTAGATGGGCCAATGCATCTATGACTAAATTAAAGTCACAAGCTCAATGCTTCATATTGTACCATGATTCAGTGTACTTGAAACTTCATTATCAAATGCTTAACTGGGATGGGGAGAGTGCTTTGTACACATTCAAGGTTGCACTTGTGCACAGAAGTACACCCAATTGTTACAGTTGCATTAGCTCTTAATTGTGTTCATTCTCTGTGTATGTTATCACCAAACACACTTCCCTACCATTAATACCATTGTACATAAGTGCACTTTCCCCATTTCTTATTCCAGAAAACCAATCAGCTTTTAAAATGCAGGATACTTTGAGTGTCATTGAAAACTGTCTTTCAACACCTTGAACCTGAAATGGTGTTGATCCAGTGATATATTCCTCAAAATAAGTTGCTTGCTGAGGAATCAGTAGGGAACCCATAGTTTTTAAATTAGTTTTTAAAGCTTATATAGCTTGACAGTGGCAAAGTTCTTTGGCTTTATCACTGGTGGCAGGCTCAGTGTTCTCGGTTAGCAAAGTGTTATTTCCAGACCAGACGGCACTGTGGCAGATGCAGCCTGGGGCATCCTGTCACCTTCTCCACTGCCCCTTGCCCCATCCCTCAAATGTTTCATAGGTTGTGAAGGGTTTACACATTTCCTATATATTGCGTGTGATTTCTTTATTCTAATCAATAGCCCTGATACTGGCAGTCCCAATCAGCTACTGCTTTAGTGCTATTTGTATTTATTTCTCTTGAAATCCTAGTAACACTGAAAATCGCCATAACTCATTGCTAAATAAAGTGATTAATGCGTCATCTGGAAGCACAGAATATGCTCTGACCCAGGTTTGGTCAGAATTGCAGACTCACGATGAACCTGCTTACAGAAGGCCAGAAACAAAGGATATTCTGACACTCTGCTTGGTCAGAAGAAACAAGCCACTTCTTGAAGAAACTAAAAAGTAGCTGTGTCTGAGTGTCTGTATTCTGCATATGTAACCAACAACTGTTTATAAATCTGTCTCTGGAATAGGCAGTGACTCATCTGACTCTGCCAGACTCTTTTTCTCCTTGTGCATAGTCTGTTCTGAATAAGCCTCACTCATCTTTTTATAGAAACTGTTTCCAGATGCAGTTTCATCTTTATCAGTGTGAGCTTGTGCCTCCTCTTAACCGAACTACATCTACCCCAGGTAAAACACAGAAAAGTGGGACAAATTTCCATGGGAAGAAAACTTTAATGAAACATCCTTGCCCATTTCAGCACAACTGACTTAAAATTGAATTACAGTAAAACAGTAGATTCAGGTCTGGTCAGACATTGCCTCTCCACTTTCTCATCACCATTCTTGAGCTTACAAAGGTGAGTAGACAGTTTCTGAGGGTGGAATGCAAACAGATTACTTTCTTTTATGCTGTTAGGAGTAACAGACAGAAGAATCAGATGTTTTGCTGTCTTGTAAAGCTCTCTCCCATTCTTTCTTTCTTTTCTGTAATTCTGCTGTCGAGATACTCTGTCCATTTTTGCCCAAGATCTGACTATGTGCACTTCTGATGCAGCAGCAAGACAGGTTGGATTTTCTGTTAGTGTACTGTGCATCACTTTGTTCAGCTGTTTCTCTGCTTACGCTGGTGCAGTTGGTTGCTAAGATGGTGTTGACTGCCTTCAAACAGAGTGAATTTGAGGATCTATGTCAAGGCACATGGATGCAATGTTGTTTATGATTTCATGGCATCCATTGCAACTTTAGGTCTTTCTCAGTAGATTTTAGACTCTACAAATCAGATATCTGGTAAATCTGGGGGTTTTTTTTCTTTTCAGAGTGATAATAATCTGCAGATATGGGGGTTTGGGACTGCAGGTGGCGCAGTGGTTTAAACCGCTGTGCTGCTGGGCTGGTTGATCGAAAGGTCGCCGGTTCGAATCTGCACATGGAGTGAGCTCCCATGCTCCGTCCCAGCTCCTGCCAACCTTGCAGTTCGAAAGCATGCAAATGCAAGTAGATGAAAAGGTACCACTCCGGTGGGCAGGTAACAGCGTTCCGTGCACTTTGGTGTTTAGTCATGCTGGCCACATGACCCCGGAGACTGTCTGCGGACAAACGCTGGCTCCCTCGGCTAGGAAACGGAGATGAGCACCGCCCCCTAGAGTCAGGCATGACTGGACGTAACGTCAAGGGGAAACCTTTACCTTTACCTTTTATGGGGGTTTAAAGGATTCAAATTCTGAAGTACTGTTAACAGGCTTGACAGAGTTTTTAATTTTCCTGATTTTTATGCAAATATAGTTTAAAAGGTATACAAATTTAAAAAAATGTTTATTCCATCTATAGGCTAAAGCATGAATATGCACATTTGGAAGGGGGATTCACAAATTTGTGCCAGTACACATTTGTGCAGTTGTACATGAATGCAAATTTCAGAAAACTGGGAGAAAGGGGGTCACAGAATGGAAGTTACCTGACAATTTGTGAAATGCAGCTGGAATGAATTTGACACGATCCATGAAGCCCTAGCCAGAACTTCCCATCCCTTTTTGGGAAAAAAAAAATGTTGCCTCTGCTTTTCTGTAGTGCAGTGACCCTCCTCCATAAGGGAGTGCCTCAGCCTATAATCCAGCAAAGGATGGTGGTGTCCTCTCAAGGCAAGAGGGTCCCTGATGGAGGATAATCACTGCCCCCATAGGCATTGGAAGGAAGATAGGAAGGAAGGAAGTAGAGGAGGGGAGCTGATAGAGAGGCAAAGGTAGCACATAGGCAGCAAGGTTACTAGCCATTGATACCCTCCTCCTCTATAAGGAGCCTCTGTAGTCCTTAGACAAGAATAGGAAAAAGACAAGTGAAGGATAAGACGTTCACACACAAGGGCTGTGGGGATCAGTGATGTACGCTGGGTGGATGGAGCAGGCAGTGCAGAAAATGTACTGCCAAGGTAATAATGTTATCCTCTGACTGGTAAGTTTGAGCAAACTGCCATGCTGTGCTAAAAGGGCAGGGTTATTTGCCATGCTGTATGAATCCAGCCATTGTCTTATATTTTTTGGTCAAAGAAGAGGAATTGACACATCACTTGCCAGATAAGTGTAAGCTTTTTGTTTGCTTGTCTATATTCTGCATCTGCATTTCATTGCAGTATTCAATAAACTGTATGCCAACTGTACTTTTGCTTTTTTCCATGCATCCTCAGTGAGGTACTTTGGCAGGACCAGGTCCCTGGGGATTAATGCACACAGTGACCCTGAATGAAGTAGGGATTTCAGTGTGTGCAAAAGAGCCAGCTGAACCAAGTAATAATAGATCTTATAGAACAATTAAAAACATTGAATTACTAGGTGTGTGCAAATTGCTAGGTGTTCTGGTCCAAATGTGCCCTTTGTGGCAACTTTCCAATTTTTCAAGCAACCATCCAGAGCTTCTCCTACAGCAATGAGCTGCCATCAAGATCACAGCTATGCACCCTTGCTGCTTGAATAAAGGGAACAGATGGTATTGTTAATAAAGTATTCTTGGTTGAGTTTAGAGATAATGATGGGTCAGGGAGGGTGCAGGCAATCTTTTAGGTCTGTGGAGTATAGCCCTCTGGGGCTTCATCAATCAAACCAAGCATCTTGAAAATGGGTTGGTGCACTGAAGTGAACCATCTTAATCCTTCCCTACCTCCTGCAATAAAATGACAGGACAGAAACAAAGAACGCTAGGCTATGAACTTCTCTAAAACAAGCCCATCTCAGAACAGATTATCTTTTCTGCCCCTGTAGTTCCATAGCAAAGTGAAGAGCTTTGATCCTGAAGAAGCCCTGCATGCAATAGTGGGAATGAGACTCTAAGAGTTTCAAGGCATATAAAACATCAATCTTGGGAATCTTGACTATATGACAGTGGTAGCTTTATTAGGGTCAAGATATTTGGCCACCCTATAGCAGGCCATTATTCTCATACACTGAACAGTTCATTAATCACTCTCAGCTACGTGTTGGCACCTGAAATCTTCAAGGACTCTATACAAATGACAGGTGTCTAGTATGACATCCCAAACTCCTTGATATGACACACATGGGAAATAAAATATAAGTCAGGGCTTTTCTTGCAGAAAATATTGGCTTTAATATTGTGTTCAAGGCAGCAGAGTAATTGTGACCAAGTTACCAGATTTATTCCAGCTGTCATAATGATAAGCAAAAAAAAAAAAAGGGGGGGGAGAATGAAATGGAATGGCTAACCTATTGTCCACCAGTTGAGCCAATCAATATAGTTATATATGTCTGAGCGTTTGTGCTATTTATTTATTATTTTATTTATTTAAGATATTTATACCCTGCCCTATAATTGCTATAAATACTGGTTCATTGAAGTATTGCCAGCAAGATTTTATAGTATGTGTTGTATACATATAGAACTATATGTAGGTACTTTGAACTCTACATAAGTATCAATGCACGGCTACGCTGTGTTTCTGTAGCACAAACAGTCAAATCATGTGTTGTCACTATGCTTGCATTTGCCTATTTGATGAAGATGACTGATATCAAATGACCAACTCCTTTTTATTCAAACAATATAAAAAGGCACAGAGTGAATGGGAGTATTACACAAAATGTTACATAGAAACATTTGTCTCTAATAAATTTTGCGCCAGTGTCCCCTTGTCCTGAACTTGCCAAAGTGGAGGGAACTGTTCTGAAGAGATAGTGGAGAAGCCATACAATAAAAGCCATGGGAGTAAGACTCATAGAAAGAATAGGGATTTAGCCTCATGCAAATAACTGCATGACTCTCAGTTATTAAGCTTTCTGGAAACACAGATACACAGAGCAGGGTAAGGCAGGATGCAATAGAATGAGATGCAACATCTGATATAACACTGATGGAATATTTGTGTTCTTTTGCATTATTTATTTTTGTCCATCTGTTTGGTTGTTCTTTTATTGTTTGGGCCAATCAAATGACTTTTATTTTTAAAAATAAATATATGCCATAGAAAATATCTATAAAGTGTCTTGAAATAATTGATCTGAAGCAAACCAAGATATAGTGGGAGAAATAACAGGAGGTCAAATTGGCCTGTTGGTAACAGTCAGAAGTCAGATCTCCTCAAGCTTCACAAGATAAATTAACATAACTTGAGAGCTGAACTGCAGCAGTTTCAACTCTTCAGAAAGCCTATAAAGATTAAAAGAAAGAATTGTCAGCTCTCAGTGTTTATTTCAAGCACATTCTCAGTACCTGGAGGGGGGGATAATAATTAAAAAGTCAATGAACTCCTGAACATCAGATCAGAAAGGCAATGAAAGTTTCATGTTCACACCTCCCTAGCTGAAACATGTTTGGCTTCTTACAAAATAAACTTTTTTTGCCATCTTGTGACAAATTCTCTCTTTTTGAATCCTCTATGTGTTCAGTTTTTCACAATTCAGCAGTATATCCTTACAAGGTAAAAAAGAATGATTCGGGGGATAGATTGTATCACTATTTGAAAATCAGTAAATAGTCATTCATAAGAGGAGTCCATTCTTCCAAAATGTCACTTTTACTTATTGTAAACAACAATATATGAGATACTTGAAAAAACACAATTTCTCATGCTGTCAAACAATGTCATGAAAAGTTTCTGGCAAGGAAAAGTGACTTGCTTGTTGCATTGCCTGAACAAATCCAATGTCATTACAGCTACCTTAATGGATGCAACCAAATCTCATTTTAATTACTCTGTATCAGTCAGTGGTAACATGCCCTTACTCGTTTTTTCTCCCATATATACTCTCACTCATTTATACTGCCTTCCAGCTGAGTTTCCCAATGCTATCTGACATGTAATATCTTTTTACTGGCTTAGGTACTGGAGGCACATAATGTGCAATTTACATGAAAACAGAACAAAATGCAAGGCATAATTCATTATATGGTAGCATCACATAGTAATTGCACAGCTGTCAAAGAAATTATCATATAGTTCTCACCAATTTTTTCAGCTGGATGCAAGATAGGTTCTGGTGGTTATTTTGATGGCCTTTAGAAATATACATTCTAAATAGGGGTTGCATCACACATAACCATGTGCCTGACTCAGAATGTGTCCATGAGCTTTCACACAGAAATATTCACTGTAAAAGGAATTATGGCTTAACACATGATCATTGTTTTCCTGACTGGTGTGCAGAGAAAAATATTGTATGTGAATGCATCCTAAGCTTCTATTTTACAAGTGAGCATAAGAGTCATGCTGGTTCAGACCAAGGTTCCATCTGGCTCAGCATTCTGTCTACATCAGGGGTTGGCAACCTTTAACACTTGAACAGCCATTTGGACCCATTTCCCACACAAAAGAAAACACCGAGAGCAGCAAAACCCTTTTGACATCTAAAATGAAGATAACACTGCATATATCGTTTTTTACCTCAATGCTATGTCTATCTTCATTATGATTTAGCTGCAGCTCTTGTTCAGTCACTAAAAACTGTTATTTTTAATCTTACACTATAAACTAGTAGGACTCCTTTCATATATTTTGAATAGGAGAACAGCTTCCTGAAGAGTCAAAGTCAGTGCTAAAGGGCTGCATGCATTAAACAGCAAACCCCATAAGTTCGTCAGCAGTAAAAGCAAATGAATCTACCCATGTACCATTAAACATTTGGTTTTCTTCCGAAACTTTTCTTTTCTTTGATTTATTCATGGTTTGCTTGGCCATGGTTGTTGTGGGGGAGCTCAGTAAATCAGCGCGGGTCTGCAGATTGGCAGCTGTGCCGGAGATATAGGTGTGTTTAGTGACTGATTAACAGATAAACAGTCAAGTGCTGTGAATTGTGACAGGTCCCAAGCACAGCTTTTAACATTCAGATGAAGGAAATTACATTGGGACAAAATGAATCCGTTCAGCAGCATTTCGTGTAACATGAGAGCCTGCAGGAAGCTTGTTTAGCAGAGAAATGTAGCGATTTACTTAACTAGCTGATTTACTTAACTAGCTTGTGCTGGGTTCCTGAGTGGCACTTCGAGCAGATCAGCGGCTCTGCTGGTGCATGTTTTGAGCGACGGAACCTCAGCAGAGGGGTTCAAGAGCCACGTGCGACTCCAGAGCCACGGATTGCCGACCCCTGGTCTACATGATGGCCAACTAGTTGCCAGGCAAAACCTACAAGCAGGAAATAACTACAACAGCACTTTCCTGTCCTTACTGTCTCTGGTACTTGAGGTAGCCATGTATTTGGCCAATCCTCTCTTAAAGCCATCCACATGGCTGTCAAATTTGTGCAAGTAGATTCCACAAATGTGGAATTCCACAAATCTTGTGGAAGTAGATTCCATAATGTAACTTAGTGCTGTGTGAGGAGGCAATTCCTTTTCTGTGTTCTGAGTCTTCCAGCAAATAACCTTATGTTCTAGTATTAAAGGCAAAGGAATAAATGTCTCCTTGTTCCCCCTTTTCACAACATACATAATTTTGTATACCCCTACTGTGATTCTCTTTATACACCATTTTTTCTAAGCTAAATATTCCCAGGTATTATAACTTTTCTTCATAGGGTTGTTCCAGTCTCTTGATCATTTTAGTTTCACTTTTCTGCATTTTCCTAACTCTGCAATATTTATGTGGAGTAAGAAGAATTATACACACTATCCCAAGTGTGGTCACATATAGGTTTGAATAAAAGTAGTAAAATACTGGACATTTTATTTTCAATTCCTTTCCTAATTATGCCTCCCATGGAGTCTGTCTTTTTCATATCTTCCACACACTGAGATGTCCACCAGAACCCCAAGATCTCTTTCTTGAGCCATCACCAAAAACTCAGATTCCATTAGTTTGTGCAAGAAGATGGATTCTTTTACCCCACTCTACATTTGTTTACACTGAACTACATTTGCCACTTCAATGCCATTTTTGCCAGTTTGAAGATTTTTTAAAACTCCTTGTAATCTCTTTTTGTTTCAACCACTCTTGTATTAAACTGACCCTTCTCTACTTTGATACAGAGGCTAATCTTAGGGACATGTTACATTTCTTTGTTAGAAAATTAGCATTTTCATATTTGAGTTCTTTAAGAACTCTGCCTGTGCCCAGCGATTTAACTTTGTGCATGCTTATGCTGCCCGTTTTTCCTCACTTGGGCAAGTCTTCAATTTTATGAAGGAAGACCCCTATCTCTAATAGCTTTCCTGGCACTACTCATTAACCTACCTGGGGCCTTCTCAGACTTGGTGTTGCCTTTCTAAGCCATGGTGTACATTCTAGCTGAGCTTCTGTTACAGTGGTTTTGAATAAGCTTCAAGCATTTTCAATGTTTAACAATCTTGACAACCTCTTTGAAACTTTTTACCAGTTGACTCATTTTAGAGGAGTTTCTTTTTTCAAGTCAAATATGACCATGTTGAATGTTCTTGGCAATTTTCTACTTATATTTATACAAAATCTGATAGCACTACATCTCATAGGTCCTGGACAACCCCATCTAAGACAAAATTCAGGGCTGCCTCCATTCTTGTGGATTAAATGATCAATTATTTTAGGGCACAGTCATTTAGGGCATTGAGGACTTTGTCAAGAACTGGAACATGTGGTTGTCTAGCGAATGTGGTAATTCTAGTCACTCATAAATTATAATACTTCTGCATTTGGACCTGTGTTTGATTTCATTTTCCTGTGAAGCTCAAACTTAGCCTTCCAGTCTGAGAAATGTTAGCACATTCCAATACTAAAATAGTTTTGGAGACTGGTATTGAACTTGTAGAAAAGTCTGCATATTTCAGGTTTTCTAGTTTTCTCTGACATACAGAGCAACACCTCCTCCAGTATGCCCTTCTTGTCCTTGCTCTAGAGTTTATATCTAGATATGGGTGTATCCCAATGCTTGGGTGAATCAACCAGTTTCAAATTTTCTTTCAACTGACAACTCTTAATTTTGATTTCCTTCCAACCAGAATAGGAAGAAATTAGAGAGTTTTGATCAATTCTTATAAAAATGAATGGGAACAAAATTATTGTCTATCCCTATCAACAAAAAAGTTGTCTGCTTATGATGACTCCATCTGTGTTGTGACAATGTTCCACAGTATCTCTCAGTTTGCAGACTTTTTCTTGTGCTTGCCCATGTCTTTGGAAGTGAGTTGAGATGACGGGAGGTCCACAAATGGTCATGGAACCCTGATTGTGCAACGAGTCTGCGCAGAGTCTGCATGTCACACACATAGAAGAAGAATGCCACTTGCACAGCAGTCATGTGAGGATCAGTTCCTAGTGAGAACTAGATAAATTCTTGGCACACTCACTAGGAACTTGAACTCTGGGCTGCTGCAAAGTAGACTGGAATTCAGGGATCCAAGCTCAGGCAATCCAGTGGATTCCCACCCTTAAAAGAGATTTCTCACACACATATTCAAACTCAACCAAGGAAATCAAAACAGACTCTACAGATGAAGGCAAGGACTTTTAAGTCTCAAGCTAATCTGATCTGAAAGAATTTTCTTTCTAGACTCCAAATATGTACACATGAGGAAATCAAATTGTACTTGTAGCCTCTTCTTCCTGACCTTTGTGGATTAATCTAATTGTTTGTGTACAGGTTACCTCCAATTAGAATATAGATGGTACAGTGAGAGATGTAAGTCCTACACCAACTGGTTGAATACATGGATATCAGGAGTTGGGATAGTAGGTTCATCTTAATAGCAACTTCCCTATGTGTCAAGTGTTTATCTGAAAAAAGTGAAATGACTTTTTGATAGGATTACAAGAATACTTGCAGTATTCTAATAATGCAACTGCATAGGTAAAGTTTTTGAAAACATTACATATTATGTTCCTGAAAATATTTAAAATGTTTATATATTTATTATTACATATGTAATATGAAACAAAAATTAAGTCACATTCTTCTCAGTCTGAATGGAGTTTCAGAATGAATAAATGAAAAAGAAACAATTCTTCATAATTCCAAGTATAACACATCTGTACTTTGTGTTTTATAGACTACACACATACATGCACAAGATACCTGTTCAAATAGAATGTGAGTGAAGTAAGACTATTAATTCTATGAAAGCTATTAAAAGGTGTACTGAATTGAAAAACAGCAAGTGTTGTTTGAAGCAAATCCACAAGAACCAATTTAAGAACTTTAAGAGATATGGAAGCTTTATTGAACTATAGTAATAGCAGGAACGTTTATTTTGTTTTAATTTTTAAGACTGACTTACTGAATATTACATTTGTTATCCACTAGAGAAAGTTGAAAACATATTGACTTAATGTGCAGTGCAAAAATTCTATTATCTGAACTACTAGGCTGATTAACACAGTCCCTTTTTCTTATACAAAAGTATTCTGGAGTGTAGAGAGAGGCATAATGTTTGGGATGAGGTTGGACCCTTCTGTAGGATCAGACTTACAGTTCAAGGATGCTTCTTGATCAAACACATTGTTTCTGGAAGACCACATTTCTTTGGTGGCATGAAGCACCTCTTACCAGTTGAGTTTTGCAGGTCATAACTGTGGCCTCTCCTGAGATTTACTTTTCATACAAATGTAGCTGTGTGTATCACTGAGGCTTGAGCTCATAAAAGTTCTGAATTCTCACAGAATATGTGAACTTTGCATCATGTTCAAGGTACAAAAAGAGCAAGTTCTTATGTTTCATTAATTGAAATAATCCTCTCAAAAATTCCTAGCTGGAAATAATCTTTGAACCACTGTTTCCAAACAGTTCTGCTTTCTATTCTTCGCCCCCACTCTGCCATGGAGCCAACTGGGTGACTTTGGGCCAGTCACAGACTCTCAGCCCAACCTACCCCACAGGGTTGTTGTTGCGGGGATAAGATGGAGGAGGAGGAGAAGATGTAAGCTGCCTTGAGCCCTTTGTAGGAAAAAGGCAGGATATAAATCGAAAAAATAAATAAAATAAATAAATAAATAAATAAATGAAGATTTTTATTCATATCTATCTAGGTCCAGTTGTAAAGTCAAGTTCACAGGAACATTTTGTCATATAAACCTTGTTCTGTTCATGGCCATTGTTACTTAAACATGCTGAAAAATGACAATGTGAATCAATCCCACATTTTCTGAACTTCATATCTCAAGTCATTATTTACCTTGTCAGTGTGACCTTCCAGAAAAAGCATATTCAGATATTTCAGCTATTGCCTAGAAGGAAATTAAGCCTTTCTGGATTCATATGTTATTGACTCTGGTTTATTTTGTTTAGGATTCATATTGATAGCTGTTGCCTGGCTTCCCCAAATGTACTCCTCACCACCTGCGCTTCCTTCTACTGAGAATTAGTTCTCTCCCTAATACTATGGGGCTCTGAAAACAGACTCCCCTGGAGATCACTATATTTGTTCAGGTACACAGCTTGTCTCATCCTCTGGATACCTAGCACAGGTTCAGCCCCCTACTGAAATTTCCCTTCACATGTCCCCAAGACATTAGCCAACACCCAGGTCACCAGTAAGGATATGTGTGTTTCTTTCCCCAGTTAAACAGTCTTTATTCTAGGCAGACCAAGCTCCTCTGAACACAGTTCATCCTAGGCTCTAATATATTCTTCTTCCACTATCCTCTCTCAGAAAACCCACTTAAAAACCACTATCACCATTTTAATATCCCTTTGCAGAACTCTTCCTTGCATCAACATTTCAAGGCTTGTGATTGGCTCTCATCATTTTGGTAAGGAGAGGTAGAATTTCCCCTGTCTGTCACAGTTAGGGAAGTGTGAAGAATCCATTCTGAGACTGGATTCCCTGGGCTTAACTTCCTGGACTCCTGTCTGCTTTGTCACAGCTGTGAGCCCAAGTTCCTGCCAAATGTGCCCAGTGTTCACCAGGAATTGAGCCGCACAAAATCATTGCACAATTGGCATCCTTTTTCTTTTCTATGTGATTTGCATCCTTTGTTTGTGCTGTGCATGATGCAGAAAAATGTTGCTGGTTGTGCAACCTTGATTCTGCAAATGTTTGGAGAATTCCTCTTGGCTCAGCTCACTTGTTTCAGAACTGATCCATGGATTACAAAAATGTGTTCAACAGTATGTGTGTTCTCTCTCTCTCTCTCTCTGTGTGTGTGTGTGTGTGTGTGTGTGTGTGAGAGAGAGAGAGAGAGAGAGAGAGAGAGAGCATACAAATACACTTAGGAAAACAATGTATACATTCCAAAGAAAGAAAATCACAATTTGATGAAGCCTTGAGTCAGAATGAGCTTTGAAATAGAAATGGAGAACTTTGGTAGAGTTCAGTTTTGCTGATTTACACATTCCTGCCTGTAGCCACTGCTGCAAACATTAATTATAGATAGAAGGGTGGATGGGTGGGTGGATATGTATGAAAATTCCAACATCTCATTTGCACAATCTCATTTAGACCTGAATAAATTTATATGTATTTGAATGCATCCAAAAAGAAGAGGAACATGATTGTTGGAATAGTCTGTATTTTACTAACTTTACATTTTGGGAAAAAGTTCTTTCCTCTCCATTCAGTCCTACCTTGGACTGGGCATTAATTGGGCAGCTCACTTCTTTAACTACTAGCCAAAAATGGATAGGCTTGGAACAGCTGTTCTGATTGATAGGAAAATTACAACATTTAGGAAGAGCTCCAGTTGAATCATTTAAGCCTTTTAAGTACTTGCTCATCAAGACAGAATGATTCATTGTTCTCTTGTACTGTTCAAACTATCTGTCAATATCCATGGGTTTCATTTCTGTATCACCAATACTGTACAAACCTTACCTTGTGTATTTTCCTGCATATAGTAATAGTGTTATGGGGAAGGGGGGATTGTTATAAGTAGTTTGTAAAAACCTTTTGTACCCATTAACATATATTTGCTAAACAGGTTTAGTGGAGACTAAGTTGTAATAGAAAGCAGAAAATAATAGAAGTTAAACACACACTGTTAGAGGTCACACTCTCCCAGTTTTCCAACATCACAAAACAGTACATTAAAGAAACTGTATATCATTGATAATTTAGTATTGTCCTGCAATGTTAATAGAGGACTGATCAGCTACATATTCTTTTTAATGCCTGAAAGCTGACAGGGGCCAAGGGAGCATGTGTAATTATTTTTAGCACTCCTACATGACATCCAACACAACAAATAAATAGGGGAGAATAATGTTGTCAATCTAACAGTGTCACTTATTTTGAAGCTGGGTGTGACATGTAAGGCACATAGTCATAATTTTAGTGTTTATTTTGTACTAGGCAACTGCTGATTTGGCACAATCTGCCAAATGGCCTTTGCAAGTCTAAATGTATTCAGGGAATGAATCACAATTTTAGTTCTGCAAACACCACCAATGCCACATAATTAAGGAATTGTCGGGACACCATGAGGATTTCTGCTTGCACTTACTGAATCAAGCATCAGGGTCTTATGTCTCTCTGCCTGACACACACAATAAAGGGGATAGGAAGAGATAATTTCCTTTTATCACTATCAGAACTTAGGTGTAGAGATTATCAGCTAAAATGACCACAAAATTCTGGGCAAACCCTTTAAACAAAGTCCTTTCAAACTACTAGTATTAATAATCCAGACATTGTATATGATATGCAGAGTCTGCTATCTACCAGAGCTTTGCTTTTATAATGCCTCTGTCATAGTATTTAACAAGTTAGGTTTATTAAGATATTTTGTTGTTGAAACTACAGTTGAATTGAAAAAGAATATTCAAGAGGGTTTATTTCAGTTTCTTAGCTCATGCTGATCCCATAGCCACTCTCAAAGATAGGTGCCATCTGTCACAAACTTCTATACCAAACTTATGTACATGACTGGAAGTGGCACTGTCCAAATAGCAGTTGTCATGTGACACTCACAACCATTTCTTATATTAAGCTTGAATGTTAATTTGTTATATTCTGAAGCAATATGATTGCTACTTGGGTCAACATGGCTGATAAAGAACCTCTAATAAATGGAATTCCAAACACTGGGACAACCGTTTTTCCTCAGAACTTCATAACCTAACAATGCATATTTTTAAAAAATTACAATGGTACTTCCACTTTATACAGGATGCAAAATATTTTGACCTAATACAGATAATTCCATAGGTCCCCTGCCTGAGAGCAAGGATGCAACAGTAATTAGCTAACACTGACTGTTCTTTAAGAACCCCACAAAATCAGCTGGCTGAGCTTACTGCTTCATTTATCTTCATTCTGTAAGATGACACTACTGAGGGAATCTTTCCCATTCAAACTAAAGGTGCTGGTTACATTTAAGGTGTGAAATCTAGATTATATTTCTTAATGGATGAAAAATGCATGCATACATGTGTGCACACAGATTCACACATGCAGTATCTAAAATTCATTAAGAAAATCTGTGACCAGTTGCTTAATTTTCAGTCACAATTTTTTGACTGTGAAGAGTTTGGAAGTGAACTGCTTCTTAATGTAGATTCTGAGCATGGCTACAATACAGATAAGTAATTCCTCCCTTTGGATAGATGGGCAGGAAAATTGAAGGAAGGGGCTTTGACCATTCTGACCCCTGGAAAACTATTAAGTATTAAATTCTTTCACAATGGCATACAGAATATGTCACTTCCATGGAGTTTTCTGCCTTCCAAACACTTTCTTAACATCAGCTAATTAAGGATAATGACCTCTAAATCTGATTGCTACTGTTGAGCTATCAAAGAAAACAGCTGTGTGGCTGTTAGGCACAGTTGTATAGCATCAGAACTTTGCCCCTGTTCCATTTATGAACATGGCATATGCCACTTGCTGAATTGCTCAGTCTGAATCATGTTTGCTTTAAGAGACATGAAGAATGCATTTGACTTTTTTCTGGAGGTGAACTGGGTGAATAAATTGGACAATAATTGGTCCAGAGCAAGCTGAAGAAAGGATTGTTAAGTATTTTATTAAATCTCCCCTTGTTCTCATTGGGCCTACACAGGTCCACATAGTGCACAAGCAATGTACTGCTGTGTTCTATGTACTTTACAACTTCCCACTACCATTTCTGCAGCCCAGGAGAGACAGGAAAAGAAAGATTGTGGTAAGCACCATCTATTGCTAATGGGCAGTATTCACAGAAGTAGCATGTTGCACTGAGCTGAGCAAAAAGTTTTAGATGACTGAAGCTCGAACTTTTCTCAGGCAAAGCATAGGCTATATCTGGGGACCACTCTTAATATATATTATGCATTCATTTATTATTCATTTAGATCATTGTTTCATTCTACAAATTGCTTGATGATCTTGTCTTTATCTAGTTTATCCTAAGCAATAAGATCTGAATCTTTGATGGCAACACCAGGTTCAGTTCAAGGGTTAGTATACACTCTTAGTCCAACAGAGAAGATTGAAATAAGTTTTTGGGGTCTAGTCTGTGCTGGAGTAACATTGGATAATAACCAGGATCTGGCATTAACTTTTAAAGCCCTAAATGGCTTGTGACCTGGAGGACTACTTTCTTCCATGTGTTCTTCACCACCTGCTCTTGTCACAGCTGCGCCTCTACTTCTAGCTTCATGAAGCAAAGCATTTAGCCACCAGATCTGCAGCCTGACAGATTAAGTCAATATTTTCAGCATGTTGTTCCAGTGGTAAGTGAAGCCAAAAGTAAAAGGAGCAATTAAAATAACAAGGTACTTTAACTCAAAGCTGTTGCTGCCAGCAACCAAGTCTTATAAAAGAACCATTTCAACTACTTAGGATGAGAGGAGGAAGAAACTAGACACTTTCTGAAAACATCAAATGATTGGTGGTCAGGAAAGAGAGTGGAAGCAGTAAATGTGGTGTGGCTATCCATGGAAACTTGTAGCAACCCTACAGGCAGTGAAATGAGCCTTTAAAGTGATTAGATTTAGCCTCCAGAGGTGAAATTCTGCACCCTGGTATAGAACTTTTCCTGTGGTTCCTCACACTTTCTGTTAAGAGATCTGACTAGGTTTGCCTACCATAATATTCAACCTATGATAACAATCACCAATTGGTTGTCATGTCAAGTGAATACTATTGTTATTTTTACTGTTATATTGTATTTATAGCCTACCCTTTTTCCATTTTTGAGCAACCCAGGCAGCTTACATAGCTCCATTTCATCCTCATACCTGTGAGCTAGGCTAGGCTGTGAGGGAGTAACTGGCCCAAAGTCATCCAGTGAGTTCCATGGCTAAGGGAGCACTAGAACCTCGATGCACTGTCCAGCACTCTAACCACCATATCTCACTGGCTCTCTGAATGTGGGTAACTCACTGTAGGTTATGCACCATGAGTAGTATTTGCTTGCTTGCTTGTTTTTAACTACCCATGATGAGTACTCATGGACTTTTGTAGCATTTGTTTTCCTCACGATGGGCTGTCATGTCATCTGAATCCATTTTATTGATCCAACCTTTTCCAGAAGATTGGATTCAGCAACTAGTTCAACAGAAATTACAAGAAACCCTTTGCTCAACACTTAGAGATGGTTGGCACTTCCTTCCCCCTTCTTGTCATAAGGCAGAGCTATCTTTGGCTGTCCTTGTCCTCTACCTTCCTCTTCTACTAGCCATCACACAGGACTATCTAAGGATGTTGTATGCTGATACTAGGACTGTAAGCCCATAATCAGTGCTTTAGCAGTGCTAATACATTTTTTATCTTATAGGAGGGAGATCTAGATCTGAATGGGAAGTTTCTGAACTTCAGTGGCCAACTAAAATGTGGCTTTGCAACCCAGGAACATATGGCAATACAGTGCAAAGTTCTGAAATAAAAAACAGTAAAAATGTGGTAGTGCTTGCATACCTCTTGAAATAAATCTTTGTTCTGTTATCAGGTTTGACTTGCCAAGCACTAAAGTGAAACAAAGTAGGGGATAATGGCATAATTTAGGGGTGGGGGATAAACGAACGAAGGAATTAGACTCTGACTTGTATAGTGTTGATCCTAGCATAGTTAACACATATAATTGAGGCCAATGTGCCTGTTCCTATAGATGTCAGCTCTGGCCCTGGTAACAAGTGTTTAGCTACATCCTGTATACCATTGTAACAGGCTCTTTGTGGAGCTGCCTTTGAAAAACATAGAAACAGAGTGAGTCAGGAGGGGCCTCCTGGGCCAGCTAGTCTGACCCATATCTCCAGCTGGCTCTGCTCACGATATGCCCACCACGTGCATGTCCAGCCTATCCTTGAACACCCTCACCGATGGGGCCTCAATGACCTCCCATGGAAGCCCATTCCATACCCTAGGGGTCCTAACTATCAGGAGGTGCTTCCTGGCATCAAAATGGAACCTTGGTTCCCTGAGCTTTGCTTCATTGGAGCACATCCTGCCTTCCTCTGCAAGAAAGAACAGGTCTCTACCCACCTCCATGTGACATCCCTCACATACCTGTATGTAGCCAACATATCCCATCTGAGTCTCCTCTTCTCGAGGCTGAAGAGTCCCAGTTCCCTCAGTCTTGCCTCATATGGCATCCCCCACAAACCGGCCACCAACCTTGTGGCCCTACGCTGCACTGACTCTAACCTGGCTATATCCTTCCTGTAATGAGGGGCCCGAAACTGAACACCATACTTCAGTTGCAGGTGCACCAGAGTTGTATAGAGTAGTAGTAATACCTCTCTTGATCTAGAAGCCACGCTTCTAGGCTATGCAACCAAGGATGGTGTTCACCCTCTTGACCACCCCATCACACTGCTGACTCATGTTTAGCCTGCAGTCAACCAGCACCCTGAGGTCCCTTTCACAAGTGCTGCTCTCCAGCCACTTGTCCCCTAACCTGTACTTATGACAGCTATCTTATGCCCCAAGTGCAAGACGTTGCACTTATCCACATTGAATGCCATCCTGTTGTCTCCTACCCACTTCCATAGTCTGTCCAGATCCTTGTGGATCTGGAGTACCTGCTCCTCAGTTGTGGCCACTGCCACAGTTTTAGTGTCATCTGCAAATTTGATCAGCAAACTGTTTACCCCATCTTCCATGTTATTGATGAAAAGATTGAACAGGATCGGCCCCAGGACAGAGCCCTGGGGGACCCCACTTGTCACTGGCTGCCATTCTGATGATTCCCCACCAATGGTTACCCTATTAAAAAGGACAAGGGACCTTCAGCTGGCTCAGAATGCTGGAGCTGAAATGTGGCTGCAGCCAGTTGTGGAGAGCATGGGATTCCCTTGTTACAACAGCATCATTTGTTGGTCTATTTCCAGGCACATTTCAAAGTGCTCTGTTAGTCTTATAAAGCCCTATATGAATTAATACCAAGGAACTTGAAATATCACATTTTTCACACAAGTGATATAACATCTTCAGGGAAGAACCTTGATTGTATCATCATTGGAGGCTGTTTGATGGGGGTACATAAGAGGGCATTTTTGCTCCTAGGCTCTGGAACTCTCTATTGAAGAAGGCTAGATTGGCTCCCTTTCTGCTGTCCTTCTACTGCCAGCCAAATATATTTTATTCAAGCAGGCATTTGACATATAAGTTTATCTGTTGTACTGGGCACTTCCCACTCCCTTTCCTTATTATGCTTTTTCATGTATTTGATTTTAAATTTGTTTCAATCTTGTTAGTGCAATCTTGGTTTGGCCATGCTGAGCACTACCCTTTCTGTGGAAAGTTGGAGAACATATAAATTCCATCCATACATACATACATAATGGTGGCACCAGGCAGAAATATGTCGTGGGTCAAGACAAACCTTATTCAGGCCTTGCAGTAACAGGATTTCTAATTGACCTTTTTCCCCTGACTTCTTGAACTATTTACATCATGGATTCAATTTTACAAGGAGACTTATGTTTATTTGAACCCATTATTTATGTATTCCAATAATAATTTGTTAGTTTGGCATCTCTTTGCTCTAATTTTAATCACAGAACTGATATATCAAATATACTGCCATATATAGAGTGATAGATATTTCCATTCATTTATTCATGACAATTTTAGAATTGAAAATATGTCATTTGCTACTTTTGATTATATAAGAATGAATATTAATTCTTAGATTATTCACAAATGAAAGCAAACCTTTATTTGAGATGCAACTGAGAATGATTAAATTGATTTATCTAAAAACTACAGTACAAACGAAGTTGAGCCCACATGTAAGAATGCCCACAAAAATGCATTCTTCATTCTTCAAATGCATTCTTCAAAAATGCACACTTCAAATAAAGTACAATATTAGCACTTTATAAATTTTATTATGACAGATTGTCCCCCCCCCCACTTCCCCCCACCCTGCTTTAACCGGTTTAGTCAAAATGATTCTAGAGAGGCTGGTTCAGCATAATTTCTGCTCCATTTTACATAAGGGCATAAGCAGAGCCCTGCATGTGCAACCCAAGAGCCTGCATGGTTCAGCCAGCCAGATACTTCTACGAAGTCCACTGCAGGACAGAAATGAGTTAGTACCTCCTGACCATGTTCCCCTGAACAGGGAAGAATACAGTCCAAGCCTGGAATCTTTGAAAATATTTAAAACCAGTCCTTCCCTCCAAACACACAGCTTGAGAAAAGGATACTTCTATTATTCAAGAGTCTACAAAGGAGAGAGCAGACAGGCTAAAAATATATCAGAATGTATGTCCCTGAACACAGCAGCTCTGAATGAAAGGTTTCAAAGAAAGGAGTGCCTTTCGAAAACAAACGTGTGGGAGTTGAGTGTCCTCCTGATTCAACATGAGGCAACATGACAAAATACTAGAGCAGATTAATCCAGTCTGCACCTGGCTATAACAAGAATGAATGGGAGCTGGAGCTGTAAGACAGAATGAAGCAACAGGAGACCTGGCATCACCAGGAAGAACTTCTCAAGCATGAGAGGGGATGCTGTGAATCGCAGCATCTGCCAGTCTGGGAGACATGCACTCTTGCGGCTTTTTAATTCCTGTTACCAAATAGAGCCCCTTAGGTTTGCTTTCAGACTCAGGCTCATCATTGGAAACCTTTAGCAGCTGCTAGGATGCAGGACCCGAGCAGCACCCACTGCTGATGAAAGAACTGTTGCCCTCTGTATTTTTCCTGTCCTGGCAATCTGAACACTACCCTTTTATTTTCTAATAATGTCTTTTCCAGTGCATCCCCTGCCACTCCTTACTTCTGCAACCACTGGAGTTAAATACCTATACGTTAAGGAAAAAGCCATCCATAGCACAACAGCACACCAAAAAGGTCAACATTCACTTGCAAACAAGCTAAATTTGACCAGTTCAGCACTCCATACAGATGCCATTTTTTCCCTATAAAAAAGGGAAAGGTCATGTTCAGAAAACTGAGGTCTAGCGTGATGGCTGCTCAGTCCTTAACTAAATAGAAACTATTGCAAATGCAGTCCTACAATTATCTATCAGTGTACTAAGATAACATATCCTAAAAGACTGCAGTGGAAAGAAAAAGAACAATGAGAAAGATTGTATTCAAAGAAGCAAGGTAGCCATCTGTTTTTCTGCCACTCTCACAGATTTTTAACTAACTGTAAGTATTGCAAATAGCTTTCATTTAAACTGAATGGAATCTGTTTTGACAAAATACAAGGTGACAGAACCTCATTTAAAATGTGACAAGTTGTACTATGATATTTATTCACAATTATTATGTGTTGATGAATATCTGTCATATAAATACAAATTTACCAAACATTAATTTTCCCCAATTACCAGTGGGAAATCATGTATAAAATAAAATGTAGTATGCAACAACACTAATACCTTAGTTATTTTTCCCCTAGGCAAAATCTACACTGCCATTTCAATTTTACCCATATAATTCAGTGTCTATTAAAATGGTAAGCATGATAAAAACTATGATCATTAAAGATTTATGAAGTAAGAGAACAAACAGCTCTGATGGGAGATAGCTTTGATATGCAGGAGGGGAATGGATGGTTGAGGGAATTACTTGTGGAATATGAGCTGCTCAAGTCCACATCACTATTGCTGACTCTAGCAAAGAAGGGGGATTATGAGAAGTATCATCTGGCAGCTATTAAAGCCCAACAGAAATCAAACCCATCACCCCACATAGATAGCTATTCTTTCCTCCCTGGCAGCCTTGATAGACATTTGGTGAATGATTGATTCTGAGTTTGAAAACTGCTTTCATACAGAATGGATTTACATAGGCTTATATATCACTTGTAGAGTGACATTGTGGCCCCTTAAGTAGCATCTAGATGGCAATAGATGTAGGCTTGGCTTGGCTTGGCTTTTAGATGCTCTCAGTCAGAAGAGAGTTCTGACTCAGGGTTGGGATCTGTACACAAAGCTGGACTGGGAACCAGCTGTTTCTCCAAGTTTAAAAGAGAGATTTTGGGGAAAGGATAAAAAGATCAGCAATCTCATGAGACTCCCTGAGTTTTACAGCAACAGAGAGTCAGCAACTGCTCAGAACACCTGTGCTGACACTTTCCCAATGGCAACAAATGCCATTTGGGGCTTTCTCAAGCACCCACTGGAAACATTTATTTATTTACTTTCTACATCTCCAAATAGTTGAGGTTCTCTGGGTGCTTTACAACAATCCATTAAAATACCATCGAGAATAGTAGTTGGTTCATCAGGGTTAGGCTAAGGGAGCAATGCAACTCACCACTCACACCTACTGGAGATAGCAACATGGAGATGGTGTAATTTGCTGCCCACCATTTCTGCTACTTAATACAGGCACCTCACCCTCTTCATAGGAGGGCAGCCCTGCTCCCAGGCTCAGCCAAAACAGTCTGTAGACTTGGTTGTCAACTGGTATGTCAAGCTCCAGCTGTGGCTCACAGCCAGAACAAAGGTGACCTAATACCACTACTACATACAAGTTAATGGCTAAATAACTTAATGGCTAAATATCAGGTCCCATAATCGATATTAGGGATAAACATAGATCTGGAAACTTTAAAAAATTGAAGACTAATGGCCTGTAGAGCACTGTGCACTGAGGAATATGAAGAGAAACATCTTAAATGTGGCCTTTGATGAGTCTCTTTTTAAATGCTCTTTTACCCACTCTTCCGTTATGATTTTTGACCTGGGTCTGGGTAAATTCTTGCATTGATATAACATGTCCAGGTAATGTTTACCAGTCATATGTGACTGATGCTTTACTCCTCGGGAGATTTGCTACCTATGGAGTTTGGAGAAATGTATACTGTACCACACGGAGTATTAGCTTAAACTAAGTATTATCCAAGTCAGTTCTTCTCACTGGGACATTATGCTGCAGGACTGTGAGCCCTGGGCCACATAATCTCCTTTGTATTACAAGATGTCTTTCTCTTTGAGTGCTGTTTAACATTTGAGAGATCTGCAGCAGGAGATCAGAAATACAGGAAGGCATGGAGAGAGGGAGAGGGAGAGAGAAGTTTGTCCCTATGTCAAAATAGGTATCCCATTTCAAATTGTCATCCCAGGCTTCTTTTTCCTTACCTGCAAATATAAACTACATAAGCAATTTTCCCCCATGTATGTATGCTATCAAGTTGTCTCCCATCCTTCCACAGTCTGCCTCTTCCTCTCTTGTCTGCCTATTGACACTTGAAACAGTAATTATGTTCAGGAGGAAAAGACGTAGAAATGAATTATGCAGAGATATGGTTCATAAAGGGAGATGATAACAGCATTTTTGGGCAACAGAATGTTGACAAAAATGAGTCTTCCATTTTATTAGCAACTGGAAAAATGTATGAGTGTGTGAGTGTGTGTGTGCATGAAGTCATTGTTAACATACTAAAATACAGCAGGTGCTTTACTCTGCAGATGTTTCTCTCTAAAATGTAACAAGCCCATAAAGTGTGTTTATAAATAATGAGGTAAGGACTGGCTATTAGGAAGAAGAAATATGAATATCATAAACTGAAGAGTAATGGAAAAACTCTCTGGGAAGAATGGATGCTTCCTGTCTTGGGATGAAGAATCAAAGCAGTCCTCATAATTAATCAAAAATATTATGGAATCTCACACTATAAAATATCTCATGCTTCCCAGCATGATTGGAAAACAGAACTGAGTTATACAGAGAGCAGCAGACTTAGTTCTTAAGACTTGGAGTGACCGGGCAGAAAGAAGTTGTATACCACATTTCACTGGCGTCCTCAAGAGAACACCTTTCTTTTCCTTTGTCTCTACATGGTCTCCACACTCCTATGGATACTAGTCAACATGAACATGGGGAGACTCTTGTAGTGAGGGCAATGTGCCTTCAGAGAACTGAACTGAGCATTGGACATTTTCAAGTCTTCCCATCATATTCAACTCATTACTAGGAAGGACATTTTGCTAGTTATACCATGGTTATTTCCCCTCAACCTGCAGTCCTCCAGCTACAACTTCCATCATTTCCAGCAAGCATGACCATTGGCTGACTACATATTTTGGGAATTGCAGTCCAACATACCCAAAGCTGTTAGGCAACCTTATTTTCACCCAATGAACGTTTCCATTGCTCTTCACTTTTTGATCTTCATCTGCCTGTCTTCAAACTGAAGCCTTTACTTCATTATTTCAATCAATTTATGATCCAGTAAAAAAAATCCCTACCATGAAGTATGTTGTGGTATAGTAAAACATCTAAACCATGTTTGCTAGAACTGCCGTCTTCTCACCTGGATCTTCAGATGTACACCGCACCAGTAAATGTAGAATTCAATGATCTCTGGGGAATTAGTATCCTGAGATTTTTTTTTCTAAAGGATCTAATTGTTTCAACTTCAAGGATAGGCTTGAAAGTGTATTAGCAATGCTTGTAAACATGTCAACAACTGAAATCACTTCAGAGCTTGCAAGTATTGCTAAGTGGCTTTAATGTGTGGATAGAATTGTACCTGGACAAGAATGCCTCCTGCCTTCACAAAATAGCCATCCTTGCTCTCACACATACACACAATGCCTCTGTGGAAGGATGCTACTTTGTGACATTTCACAATAACCGGCCCTCATTAAACATTGCCTTAATCAGGCATAATTGGGCTCTCTGAGGTTGTCTCCTTTATTGTCATTCATGGCACAATTTCCATTAGAACTACAATGATTAGAGTTTAAGTATTTTCCCAGACTGAACTCCATTTTCATCCTAATCACAGATTAGGAATTATTGCATTGCATTGATATCCTGATTTTATTCCCCTTGCAAGGAATTCAAGTTGGTTCTCCTGCTTTCCATTTTATCCTCACTGCATCAAGAACCCTAGGAGGTAGGTCAGAATGAGAGTCTGTGACTGGCCCAAAGTCACCCAGTGATATTCATGACAAATGGGATTAGAATCTCCTCTCCCAGTTCAGCACTCTTCATCACCACACGATATGGACTCCCCTTAATTTGGCCCCTCAATTTATCTTTTAAAAAAGAGTTTATAAAGGGGCATTTGTATCTTCCTTCCCCCCCCACCCCAGAACAGAGTCATGCAGCACTGATTAAGGCACAAACACCTGTCAAATCAATATTTGGCTATTCAAATATTCAAATACTAATATACTAATATTAGAGTACAAGGAAGATAATCAAAGATAAGTCTACTTCAAGAATAATTCACTGCACTTCAAATATCACTCCTGGAGGAAGACCTGCCCTTAATGTATATTTCTCGGCAAATGAATCTTATAAGGATGTGCAATATCATTCCAAGTACACCACGTTTTCATGAAATTGTCCTTCATATGATCCTTCATTTTTAAAAAAGAGAAGGAACTAAAAAGCAAGAAGCTAAACCAAAGTGTAACTGAAATGTGCTGATGCGCTCTGATATACTTGCATAGGAGTTTCTGTTTGTTTTCATCTTTTGCTTTGGAAAGTGTGTAGGAAGTTTGAGAAACTGTTTCTATAAGTTTTCCTTTTCTAACCTTACACCAAAGTTAAGTCAGTGGTGGGATTCTTACCAGATTATATAAATGTGTAAGACAGTCAAATGAAATTATGCCTTCATGCAACTCATACTTCATTTATTGAACTGAAGTCATTGCCATAATATATGATGATGATCAACAGATTAGATGGCTATAAAATATTTAGATAAAATAATGGACAAAATCATGGACAATCCACAAAATCAGAGGACATGCCTACAGACCAGATACACTTCAAGGCTACAGTGGAGGCCCATGGACCTATTCTGGTGAGCAGCTGCAGACCAGGTAGCTGCCAGGTTGGTGTGTTGGTGAGAGTTAGTTTGGGACTCAGCGTAAGCTACCTCACAGGGTTGCTGTGGTGAGGATAAAACAGCCACCTTGCGGGAGGAAGGACATAAATGCAAAGTGAACATTATGATAATAGAGCCTGCAGTGGAAGATGCATAGCCACAGGTTCACAGAGAATGGCAACACAGATGATCTGCAGGATCAGGAAAAATGCTTTCATAGCTGTGCAAGCCAGAAGCAGTTGTGAGATTAGAATGATCCGATACAGAGTTCATCTTGGAAGTGAGAAAGTCTTTACTTCTCTTCCTGTTCTTGTACTTTCCTGTCTGCTAATATATGTGCTGGAAGGTCACTTTTACAGTTTCTTGCAACTATTCTTTAGATTCAGCTCTTTGACTTTCAAAAAGGTTGCTCATTTGTCTCTCCCCATTCCTGCTATCACTTTCTGTACTTTCTGTCTTGGTTCTTTGTTACTGCTCTTTTAGTCCTTCCTGCTGACCCAATTTGTTCCACCTTTGCTTTCCTTCTCTCCCTGTGCTTTGAGCATTCTGGCTTGCATTGCATGAGTCTGCCACATTTCCTCTTTTCCCTCAGGGTCTTCGAGTCACTTAAAGACTCCTTGTCCTGATTCCCATTTCTTCTGTTTACCCAACAAACCCGTGACTGGCAACTGCCAGAGGAAAACCAGGGAAACCTAAGGGATTGTATGGTGACCCCTCAATGGTTCCTCACAACTTCTGAGGGGTTTTTGGCCAGCCTCTTGTGGGAGATAGAATAGCCTTTTGGATGGAGCAGGCCAATTTTTAAGTGATTCAAAGGACAGATCATAGCAAATGTAATTTCTTCAATTATGTTCTTATGTGAAAGGAACTTTTCAAAAGTGATAAGACAAATTTATTTTTTCACTGGAAGCTTTTAAATATTGGATTTATATTAAGTCTCTGATTTTTAAAAGCAGTCACAATATCAAAGTCTGGCAATTTTGCTCATTTTTGTTCCATCACTTGGTTAGTGACCCCCATGTTTGCTTGTCTCCCTAACAGGTGATGTGCTGCTTGTAAACAAAATATGTCCCACCTAATCAAGAATACAGAATGGAATTTAATAATGCACCATGTAATGTTACTCAGCAGGGAAATCAACAATAACAACAACAACAAAGCCACTTCTGCAGCCACAAAGGGACCCATCAGCTGTAAATGACAGTGAAGGGAAAAGAGCCAGCTGATCTACCAAGGAACTAATGTGTCTCCACTGTGTTAGGTGTTTCATTCCTGGTAGATCTCTGCAGTGCCACTTAGAAGCAGCAGTGAGGCTGCATTCAGCATTGTGTATCCTGGTTTGCGTCACTTTGATGGAAACAAGCACAATGTGCAAAAACAAAAAGAATCACAGAACTGCAGGGTAAAGTATCATATGCAGAAGGGACAGGAACACTATAAAGGAACATAAAAACATTGTGTATCAGTAAAACATTGGCTGGTCAGATCAGGAAGGCTTTCTGTAACAAAAGTGTTTTGTGAGGGTCCAAATACAAATATATGGCATCGTCGGCACCTGCCTATTCTGCAGATATAGGAAATTCCACAGAAAAGGAGCCACCACAGTGAAGCATTTTCTGGGTGAAATCATCAGGACATGCCATCCAATGACCTCAGTGACCAGACACATTTGTAAGGGAGGATTTCCTTCTTTTAGGTAACCTTGTCCCAAATTGCAGACCTTCTTACCAAAACACGTACTATTTCTCTAAGATCAACCTCTGTACCACAGGGTTGGAGAATGGCCAATCTAACAACAATATTTTAAAAGGCATCCAGGCAGGATATGGATACCCCCATCTGGGAAATTAAAGGCCAGGTAGCTTAACATCTTTTCTGGGAAAATTGGTTGAAAGTATTATAAAAGATAGATCAGTAAGCACATAAACCAGCAACCCCTGCTGAAAAAGAATCAACATGGTTTTCACAAAGGTAAGTCCTATTGTATAAGTTGTTAGAGTTCTTTGAGAATGGCAATAAGCATGAGGACAGGGCCAGATAAGTAGACAGTGTTTGCTTGCACTTCCAAAGGGCTTTTATTGATGTCCTTTAAGAAAGACTTAAAAGAGTAAATTTTATAGTCATGGAATAAGAGAAAGGTGCTCTAATGGATCAATAACTGGTTAAACAACAGAAGCAGAGAGTGAAAATAAATTGTAATTTTTCCAAATGGACAGATGCAACTAGTGGGGTTCCACAGCATTCTGTATGAGGACAAATGCTTTTCAATTTATTCAGAGATAATCTGAAATAAGTATTAAGCAGTAAAGTAGCCAAGTTTGCTGATGTCACCAACATATTTAGGGTGGTTAAAACAAAAATGGATTATGAGGAGCTCCAAAGGGAACTCTCCAAGCTGGGAACAGGCAGCAAAATGGCAAATTCCATTCAATATAAGCAAGAGTAAGGTAATGACAGATCAAGAAAAGGACCTTTAAGTTTTGAGAGGCAGCTTCATCAGAACGTTGATCCAGTGTGCAGCTACTCTGAAAAGGCAAACCCATGTTAGGCAAAACTAGGACAGGAATTGAAAATAAAACTGCCAGGATTGTATTCCCCCACCATGGATCTTTGGTGTGTGACCATATTTAGAATATTGTGTGCAGTTCTGGTTGCTGAACCTGGAAAAGGGCATTAATGGATTGGAAAAAGTGCAGAGAAGGGTAACTAATATGGGGAAGGGGTTAGACTACTTCCCATATGAAGGCCAGTTAAAATAGCTGAGATTATTTAACATATTTAGAAAAAGTAGGACTAAGAGGAGTCATAATAGAGGTTTTTTAAATTATACACACTGTAGAGAAAGTGGAGAGGGATACTTTTTCTCCCTCTCCCATAATACTAGAGTCTAAGGCCATCCAATAAAGCTGATCAGTGGGAAATTTAGACAGATAAAGCAGAGTTAGACTATGAGATTCACTGCCACAGGAAGTAGTGATGGCCACTGATTTCACTGGCTTTGGTGATCAGGTTCTGCCTATATGAACATATAAAACTGCACCGCTAATCTGGAAAGAGATGGAAATTAGAGCAACACAATTTGGAGCAGGTACTCAGCTGATGTGCTAGGACCACTGTTTGACCTTCATGGTAACACTGCTCAATTACAAGTGAAATAGCCACTGCAAAACAAGGATACTATCTGCTATTACTTTGCATGTGTTAATTTATTTCAACATTTGTGTTTCACTAAGCAAAGATGGCATAAAACTGTTTGCCAAAGTACTTTAGGCTACAATGCTCTCAATTTTCCCTTTGTCTTACAACAGCAGTGAAACAGAGAGAATTTATTTCTTTCTTACTCAGTTTTCTTGCCAATGTACAACAGATGTTGTTTCCACAAATTAGTTTATAATTCCTTTCATAATTCAGTCAGAACAACCCTTCAATTTATAGTCAAGAACTAGATTTAGTGCTGCATATAGTTCTCATAATTATGTAACAAAACTGCACTTTGCTAGATGAAACCATGGCCATCAATCACTCCATTTAGTGTACACGCAACTTAATCTTCTGTTGCACCAGCTGCACATGGCTCAGCTAAATGCACAAAGGATTTGTTAGCTCTCCATAGGGTGAAGTGTAAATAATTAGTAAGGTAGATAATAGACAGGCAGAGAGTTAAAATAGGCTATTAGGTAGTTATGCAGAGTTTAACTGTCTCACATGCAACAATTATAGACATGGTATTCCGCAACTCAGTTTCGGGGGTGCAAATGTCTTTTTGTCACCTGCTATGCTGAACTATGAATAATGCATATTAAAAGCTGTCTCTTTCTATGATATATATTAGAGTGCTCAAATGGAAGATTAAAGCATACAAACGATGCTACAGCCCATTTCATTAGTTGGGGGAACTAATTATTCACAAACTTTTACAGTTATTGTATAGTATTAGAACCAAGAACCTATACTCAATCCCTTTCAAATGGGATCAAAAAATAAAACCAGCCACATGACATTTCCCAGAACTTTGCCTATTGTTTCTGAATTCTATTTTGTCACTAAACAGGAACAAATAATGTGAGAGTATGATCAATATGGATTAATACCCTTTCCCCCAAAAAGCAGAACACTCTCCTTTTGCTAAAATCACTGCAGCTAGTCTAGTGAGGATTTGTAGGTTTGCTACATCAGTTTCCCATATGAAAATTCCCCATGAAATGTAGGCAAATAGCCTCATCTCTCCCACTCCCACTCTCACTTTGGAACATCCCTAATCCCCAAATACTGCTTTTGCATAAAGATTTATACATCTAATAATCTGAAACTTGTCAGGATCCCAGATGAATCTTGTTGTCGGTACACATCTCTAATAAATACATATCCTGGTCATAACAAAGATTTAAAGTTATCTAAAGGACTACCCTAACTAGCATGACCGGAGAGAAATTATTTGGGTCTGCCATCACTGTGGAAGATGCAGGACTGATTGCCATGCCTGGACTAATATTTTCAGGAAAGGATTCTGAAGAACTATTGGAAACAGCAGTGATAAGAAATTAGTGAAATTATAAACTAATAAATCAATAGGACTAGATGGTGTGCATAATTGCTGGGAGAAGGAGGACAGATATTGCTAAGATTGGCAACTGTTCCAGAAGACTTGAAAATGGCCAAAGTAATGTCAACTTAAAAGGTGGGTGAGGGAGGTCCAGTGTATTCAGAAAATTACAGGCCACTTAGACCCATGTCTGCTCTGAGGAAATAATTGTGTGGACACATTTGGGTCGGTGTTCAGTCCAGCAGCTGTGACATGAGTAAATTCTCTTGAAAATGATCTGAAATTATTTTTATATGTTTCCCTAATTATTTCATATAAGAAGTAATGCTTTTCCTTGCTAGTTTTTAGCTGGTTTCATACTTATTTTCTACAATCCAGTGCTAGATTTTACACTGACCTACATGTTTTTAGCTGGTTTCAAATCTTTTTATTTACCTACAAGTTTTGTAAGTTACTCAGAAGACATGGGATAATGTGTTTCATGAATATGTCACAAACAAATAAATAAAACTTCAGCATCTAATCTCATAACTTTTGAAGGGTCTGACTCTTCAGCCACATCCCATCTTACAAAGCAAGTGTGGCATTCATCTGATTCCAGTGGTACCACTGCACTGTCTTGCGTTACTGACAATAAAGCTTTTAAAAAGTGAGAGATAAAGGAACTGTCATTTTATGAGTTATTGTGGGGAGGATTTTTTTTTGAAGGGGCATTAATTAATTTTATGACTTGATTCATTGTTAGTCATTCTTATTTCAGAGATTTGCACTGAATAAGAATAATTTGATGTTTTCAGTATAAAACATTATTTTCATAAACAGCAATGAAGAACATTTTTTTATTTCAGTCTGATAAGTTACTCTGATATATGGTAAAATAAACAATCCTCATTTTTACATGTCCTGGTGTACATTTGCTTCCATGCATCTGTGAAATACCCTTAGGGCAGTACACAATGGTGTCATTTCACAAATACAAAGAGCACTAATGGAGCTGCACTTCATCTTTCCATTGTGCGGGTGGTTGCCCAATGGAACAATGACTTACACAAGAGTTATGAGCAACCGTGCCCAGAACACATTGCACAGGCCTAATGCACAACCACTGATGTAATCACAAATGTAACTACTCAGATTATTGTCCATGATTCAACAACTAGTTTCCACTAGCATACTATCATTTATGCTAACAGAAAGGCATAGCTTGATGTTGCCTAACAAGCCAAACTACACATTACCTCTAATATGTAGCATCCAGCTAAGTCATTGTCATCATCATTGCAGAATAAGTATGGGGAGCTCAATCTAGACAAGAAATCTAGAGTGCAAGATATATGGCTTTGCCTCACACAGGAGTAACAAATGGAGATGCTTCTCTTTTGCAAATTGGTGATGCAGATTGAGATGACAACCCCTCAAAACCCATACCAGGGTACTGATTTAGATTGTGTATCCTTGCAACAGCAACCCTTTGGTGTAGGTTGAGCTTAGAGTGAAGGAATAGCCGAAAGTCACCCAGTGAGCTTCATGGCTGTGCTAGAACTCAGATTCCCTGGGTGCTCAGTATAACCACCACACCACATTGGTTCTCTGAAATGCTAAATACTTTGCTGCAGAGTTTGCGTGTTGGTGCTACAATGGCTCGGAGGGGAAGGAAGAGGGACAGCTGCCTGGTAAGAGGAATGCCTCTACCATGAGAAATATCTAAGCCACCCCAAAGCTCCATAAGACCATAGTTTCAGATCTCTTGCATACACTCATGCACGACTTCCTAGGATGAAAAAGGAGACAAGCCATAAAGAAGGGGTTCAATCAAAGTCAATTCTACAGATAAGTATTTTCTCCATATAACTCTCTATGACAAGCTATTGATCACAGTAGTAACTTCTCTCACTGTTTAAACACATGGCGTAATGGTAGCTGGGTTATTTTTCACAAAATGATAATCCATTTTCACAAAACATTTGGAATGTTCCTGAATGTTTTGTCCCATATTGCAGGTTCTACAAATGCTACCTACTTTTGTATTTGAAAACTTAAAATCTGAGCTAGCTAGTGGTCCTTTCAGACTATGAGCCAATAGCTGCAGCTCCATTAGTCTCATTGTTATTTTGACAATCATTGTCATAGACTAGCATCCCTGAGAGACTAAAGTTTATAGCAGCTTCAGGGAGGCATTAGAACCAGTTTTTGTTCTTTTGATGGAAGGTCATCCATCAAAACTGTGTCCATGCAACCCCAAGGAGCTTCCAGTATGCTCTGAGTGAGAGTAGACTTTGGATTCCTGTATGAAAAAGGGTGATCCTGGGGAGCAGTCCCCAAATTGCTCCACACTTTTTCAACTCTCCTAAGAGACTGCTGTCTTTTTAAACACCTGGATGATCTACCAAAAAAGGTGGAATTTCCTCAGTCTGTTGGCCTGATTATATAAACCTGCCAGATGCACCGGATTCTGCTGGAGAAACTTCTTGGTTCTCTAGCTGTACAATTGCTGACCAAGGTACCTGAAACCCAAACTTAGTTCCAGCTGTTAGCCAGCCATCTTGAACTCATTAAGGCTTTCTACCTGATCTGTTGCCCGGCACAAATTTATTGATGGTGCCTATTGATGGTGGTTTAGAATCTTGGGGCTCTAAACAATTGGATCTAGGATCAAGCTGGAGAACCTTAAGCTCATGCACCAAATTGGCCCTTCTAGATTCCCCATCTGCTTCTCCAAATTTCCCTAGATGACTGCCACCTGAACACCTTTCTCTCAACTTCTTTCTTTTTCCCTCATTTGATAGTTTCTTGTGTAGCCTTGTCCTTCCAATCAAAAAAGTTGAACTATTTCTCCTAAGCCTTTGGTACTGGCAGTAAGAACTTTACAGTGCAGTCTTTGGCCCTGCCCACCACTGGAATGCAACCCCTGAGAGCCTTTGTGATATTTAGTTTAGCCTTTGAGTTGCAAGAGGTTGCTGCTCCATTCTAGGCTCTGCAAGTGATTTGCTTGTTTTGACCAGAATTGACCCAGTTCCATTTCCTAGACCCAAGCATGGCTACAAATACAAACTGTGTTCAAAATCTATACATTTATGGCCCTGTAATCCAATCTGCACAGCATTAAAATTGCATTCCAAAAATGCCTGCATTTGCAAGATGTGTCAGAAAGAAAATCTGCATATAATCACAGGAAGAAAAATGTGGTATGGTGGTTGGAGTACTAGACAAGAGGCCTGGAAGATGTGGCTTCTAGTCCCACCAAGCCATGAAGTTCACTGAGTGACTCTGTGGGCCAATCACAGGCTCTCAGGTCAACGTACCTCACAGACTTGTTGTGGTTTTGATAATTTTATTGTATTGTTCTGTTTTATCAATTGTTCTATCATTTTGCTTTTAATCATGTAAGTCATCCTGAAAAGCAACAGTAAAGGACAGCATACAAATGTTGTGTGTGTGTGCGCGCGCGCGTGCATACATTTTCATCAAAAAAAAGGAACCAACTTAGCTCACAACCTGATTGGCACACAACTCACAATGATCTTTGACATGGCATTCAAAGAACCTCAGTGAAAAAAGGTATTGTTGATTCACACACCCAGATGTGGCTCAGATCCAAAGCAGAGCCAATCCTCATTTTCCGAAGCTTCAGAGGTCTTTAGGGCTGTGCTCAAATGGCCTCTCAAAATTCACCAGCCTATATGCAGGCAGAGAAATTTCATTGAATTCTGCCAGAGGGGAAATAAATTCTCCAAAAGTTTCTCTCAGATGGGGGTCATCATAACTAAAGAATGAAATGCAGCTTCCTTGTTTCTTATAGTAGTAGTAGTTGTTGTTGTTGCTGCAAGTGGGAGCATCATTAAGAGCCTAGACTCTGCTTAGCATTCTTCACAATTCCCTATACTTAATATCATTCCAAGGTATTATGATGCTAGCGGAGTAAAAGAAGGCAGCTACCAGTAAAAATAATAGTGAAAGAAACATGAAGAAAATTGTGCAGAGAGGCTTTTATTTGCAGCTAAGTTAAGAAAAACAGGATGTAACTGTCTGTGAGCAAAAACTTGTCTGTCATTCTTTCTTTGCTGTGAGGCCAAGATGGCCAATAAATCTAATGGCCTAATAGATGTCTGTTCTAAGAAGTAAATTATGAATAGTATTAGCATAAAAATGAGCAGATTATTGGAACTTTTCTGATAGTCTATCAAGCTTTCTTCTTTATTACATTTTTACCCTGATCTTAAAGTGAATTTCTACAAATTGCAAAAGACCTTTTTTTGGAAAGCACAGATATTTTGTCCCTGCATAGCTATGGTCCATTAAAACATCTTTTTTATTATTATTTTTGAAAAGCTGTGATAAATTCCATGAAGGATATAAATATTTCCGAATAATGGGGTCTCTGTAAGAAGTAATGAAAAGCTAGGCCAGCTAAGTAGAACATGTAACAAGTTTCTTTCAGACTCTTTTATATCTGACTGAAATACTGTGGATTTCAATAGCCCAACTCCACTTGCATTTAAATGAAGACAAACAATGGCAAAGCCTGCATGTTTTAAGTGCCTTTTACCCCTTTTCGTTCAGGTAGCCAAATTCTGATTACAAATTTAATATTCCTAAACCTGTGTTTTATTTAAAACTTTGAACAATAATAAAAGATTGCCACAGAGACAAGGCCTTATCTGTCTGCTCAGGGTTACACTGTACTTACAATGAATGATACAGCATGCATGATTAGCCTTAAACGGTCTCGGTGGTGATTTTCTCTTTTAATGAACTGGTTGGATTTCATTATAGAACAATTGTATGGAGGTTTCCACAGATAAGCCCCAGTCTTTAGTCTTTGCAAGATTTTAATTTTTCCCCCCTAAGAAGGGGAAAAAATCTACATACCTTCTTCCTTGCTAAATGAACCATAGACATTAATTTGAAATTTTCTATGATCTAGGGGAAAAGGAAAGGCCACTAATGGGGAGGTATTATGTGATTATGATGAGCCTGATCATATGGCTAAGAAACTTTGGGGATAAAATGTCACTCTCATATCTCTAAGGGATGAGCTTTGAATGCATGTATGATTTGGACATGCCTCTCCTGAAATCAGTGAATGTGTGTGGCTGTTCATAGAGTCCAGGGAATTCTGTGTGAAATATAAAAGCACACCATTAGAATTCTTCTAACAGAGACATTTCCCTCTGCAGGATTAATGCTCCAATTAGATTCCTTCCCATTTCTTGTAGGCTGATAGATTTTTGAGGACCCCTGGAAAGCTTTCAATGGGCAAAGTTGCTGCTCCTTTCAAAATATAGTCTTTTTATGGGTTTCTGAGTTGACTTACAGAATAGACACACGAACTCCAAGACAAGTAGGAGCACATTATCATGAAGTAGAGCTTCATTGAACTGATCATCTGAAGTGCACCACAGTTGATCTGCAAGTGGAGGTCTGGGATGGAGATAGTTTGTTTCTGCTGGCTACTAGGGTCAAACTGGTTCATGCCTGACAGTACAACAGTCCATCGACACTGGTTGCTAAAGCTCTGTGGTCACTACTTCTACTGAAACAGTTGAAAAGTTACCTATGATCGATGCACTTGATATGCTTTCTTAGAGTACATTCAGCAAATCTGGGGGAGCAGGAATTGAATCAACATCTGCCAGTGGTACCATACCATTTCTGGCATTCACAAGGCAGCTGGGCTTTATTTATGTATTTATTATTAAATTTGTCCATTAGCATCATGTTCTCTGGGCAGTAATTACAAAAAATGCCAATGACAACATTAAATAAAACAATACACTTGAAGTATTATAATAAACAATATAAAACGTAGTATATATAATCAGACAGAAATATAAATTAGTAAAATTAATAAGTTAAATCCCATGCTGTCAGTATAGATGCTCTAAGTAGTGCTACAGGAGCATTGAAAAAGATTTTTTTTGTCAGGTACCTAAAACTCAGTAAAATGAGCTTAATGAATTTTCAATAGTAGGGCATCCATAATTGAGGTGTCACCATAAAACATGCCCTCCTCCTTGCAACTTCCCCTTAACATCCTCAAGGAGAGGAAGTCTCAATGGGTGATCTTACACAATAGACAGGAATGTATGGATTAAGCAATCCTAAAATAATGCTGTTCCACCCAATAGTCCATCATCACAGTCATCAGTTGGCCCAACTGGGATCATAGAGAGAAAAGCAAAGGCATGCCTGGTTCCACAGTGCTCCTGTGGAACAGGACAGGCACAGAAGGATTTATAAGCAAAGCTTTGGGTGAAGAGGGCCAGAGAGAGTTCCCCATTTTGCCTTGTATATGCTCAGATACTTACATGTAAAATAAAGATGTTTGGCAAGAAGCACTGGTGAGACTGATACTGCTGGGAAGGAGAACCTAGCTCACAACAATTGAGGGTAAAGAGCGCCAAGTCAGATGAAAACGAGAGGTAGAGCTGAGTGAAATCGGCATACTAAAGACACTGCAGCCCAAACCTCCTGATGGCCTTTCCCAGTGGTCTCATGTAGATGGGAGTTAAAATCAAATATAATGTGTTGGTCAAACATAAGGTTGAATATAAGCCTTTTAAGGTGTTGCCTGTAAGACGACATATTCACAAGGGCCTTGTGAAGGGAGAGTGTAGCTCTGTGGGAAAGCAGAGGTTTCACTTACAAAAGAAGTTAATAGTGTTAAGTTTAATTATGGGCAGAGAGGACTGGGAAGTAATCATGTTTAAAACCCTGGAGAGAAGCTGCCAGTCAATGTTTGTAATACTGAGCTAGATGGACCTCAATGGAAGTCAGTTTACTGAATTCCTGAAAAACCTGAATATCACATGGCCCAGAAGTTACGCAATTTTGCCAAGGCTGCTATGATTGGTAGGAGATGCCACCTGAGACCTCCAAACCCCTGCATTTAGTGATTCTGCTTTTCCTGTATTCAGTTTTATATCTCAATTTTCTCTCTTCTCAAGTGAAAAAACCTGTGCATTTCAGTAAATTCTTATTAAACTTGAACAGAAATTAAAGTCTATACCAGGCAAATTCAACAGGTACATCTATTTCCAGGAAGAAGCGCATCATGTTGTACCTACCTCTCATACAGGTTCAGATCTATGGATAGGGACTGTTGCTCTCAGCAAGCAGTCTTTTTGGATGCTCTGTATGAACATTATCCCGTGCCCCTAAAACTTGGCCTTTTCTGAAACAGCTATTAGAAAAGGGGAGACTGCCTGGAGTGGTGAGGAGTGACAAACATCATTCAGCAATAGAAACATGATAAAACACACAGGGATTCAAATCTAGCCTTTTAAGAGCTAAGCAGCCAAAGCCCTGTGCCTAGATGGATAAATTTCTCAGTTCTGCTTTATCTCATGCTTTAGTGTCTTGTTTTAATATCAAGTTCTTTCTATCTTGAATATGAAAAGGTTTGTGAATTTTGGTAAATCCTCATAAACAGGGCAACTTCTAGACGGATAGAGGTCCAAGGTGCAGAGCACTAGTTTCTGTTGCAGATTTCCCTGTTTCATACACAAAGCCATTGGCCAGGTAAAGTGCAGGAGAAGGGGATACAGCTGAACCATAGGGTTTCCACATACTGACCTAAAATAATACAAATTATAGGAACTGAGAATACATTTCTAGTTGGCAAGCAGATCACTTAGTTTTGCAGTGTTCAAATGCCATGGCATATTCCATCAAAAACTAACATTAAATGTCTGAGAATTGGTTTTACACATTCTTTTTGCAGCAACAACCATGCTGATTACCCTTTGTATAGTCTCAAAAGGCACTTGATGGAAAAGTCTGCATAAAATGGAAGCTATTGATAAAAAAATAGTTAATTATTCTATTTTAAACTATAAGTTTCAGCAGAAAAAAAGAGAGTTACACAAAAACGCATGCTATCCTAAAAATACATTTGCAGCAGGGTGAAAAGGGGATTTGAAAAGCACCAAACCTAAATCTCAAGCATTGTGTTTTAAATTATACTCTATCCAGAGGAGTTTGTTCATGCATGCATTGCACCATATATTCCATTCAAGGAAGAATAGAGACGTGATTTGATTTCAGGGAAAAACTGAAGATGCACATAAAAATGAAGAGTCCTCCATTCATTCCTTTTATGACCAATACATTTTCAGCTAAGAGTCTGTTCAGTGCAGAAAAGAGGGAAGAGCTATCATCTGTGTTTTGTCATCTTCACAATTCCTAAGAAATGTATGAGTAGCTCTGTTTTTATCACTAAGCATACATGAAATTAATAGCATTCACAAGCTAGTGGTGATGAGCCAACAGGCTTAAGTATACTTCATGTTGTTCTATATGATAGCCCAAGAGTGAAATCTTGGTATGAGGATTGTAAGCCCCCAAACACAGAGACTCATGGGCATCCTATGCAGAGTGAGAGGATTATTGTATCTTTGCCTGTCTGCTCTTCCACTCCGAATGTATTGCTAGAGAGGCATTTTACCTATCTAGTTGGGGTATATCAGAGGGTGACAGAAGGCCTGAAGACAGCTCATATTCTAGGCTCTCCAGTCTCCCCTCCTCTCTGCCCACTAAAATGCCCCTCTTTGTGGTACACCACCTCAAAGAGGCAGCTGGCACAGGTGAACAGGGTCCGAACTCCAGTTCCTTCCTCCAGAGACAGGGCTTGTCTCTGATCTCCGATATGAGAATGTGAAGTAACTTGAGTTGTGCTCAGGCCATTTTCTTCTTTTGCTCTGTTTCCCTAGAGCAAAATTAAACCTTAGAAGTGTGGGTTGCAGCAGCATAGTAATAAGAGTAATAATCTCTTTGAAAGTTGGTAGAAGTATTAGAAGAAGTAGATGTAAAGGGTTGAAACTTCCACTCCTTCCTCCCCGTTCAGACTAGACAACAGGGATGTCAGACACTGCATAATTGATCTGCTTGCTTCAACTGCCATCTCCTGACTGGGTCAAGGAATACTGTTTCTATCACCTTCCCTGAAATGTCTGAAATATCTCCCTCTCTTTCCTAGGCAGGGTGGTTCTCATAGTCTTCCTAAGAAAACTTCACTAGGTGCTCTTGAAACGTCTAAATCCCCCACCCCTTACTTCTCTAACACCACACCTTGCTCCTCTACCTCCTGTTCAGAATCAGCCACATCTATCTTAGTGAACTGTAATGCGCAAGAGACAGGACCCATCTGCATTATCCTCCCTCCAGGACCAGCAGGGCTGCTTCTTCCAGGTATTAGAAATTGAAAAATTCGTAGTAGTAATATATATCAAGTGTAACCATTTGGTTACATAACCCACTGTTTTATCTTTCTGGCCCAGGACTGTCCAGTCTGATTGGCTGTCTGGGCTCCAAGGCATCAGACTAATGTCTTTCACATCACCTACTACCTGATCCTTTCACTGGAGACTCCATGGAACACATTTGGAGTGGTTGGCCTGCAAAGCAGGTGCTTTACCTTGTCCACTCTTGTCCACTCTAGTTTTTTTCACAAACTTTGCATGCCAGTTTAAGCAAACCATTGCTGATATATCTGAACTGTCTTTATAGGTGAACTTAATGCATCTAGGGTGCATTAAGTCTGCATATTTGATGTTAACATGTGATGATAAACAATAAAGTATGTTTGCAAACATCTGCACACTTATCACCTACCTGTCGTGGTACTGTCCACACAATGGGGGAAGGAATGCAGTGGAGAACAAATGTATGTTGTCCCTGTGAGCTGCAACCCTGCATAGTGAGCGCTATCATTTGTTGGACCACAAACACACAGTCAGGACTTTTCTTTTCAGGCCTTCACCTAACACAAATAGAGCATGAGACAAGGTGAGTAGGACACATAATGGTAAAATGGGACTACAAGAGGATATCTCTCTACAGTGAAAGCCAGTGTGATGTAGTGGTTAAGAGCATGGGGCTGGGACTCAGACGATCTGAGTTCTAGTCCCCACTCAGCCATGGAGCCAACTGGGTGACTTTGGGCCAGTCACAGACTCTCAGCCCAACCTACCTCACAGGGTGGTTGTTGTGGGGATAAGATGGAGGAGGAGAATGATGTAAGCTGCCTTGAGCCCTTTGAGGAAAAAGGCAGGATATGAATGAATGAATGAATGAATGAATGAATGAATAAATAAATGATGTTCCTCATGTGGACACCTGATCACTGCTCTGTTCACTATGCTTCTGTATTTATTTCTCATGGGCCATATAGACTATTCACTATAATAAAACCTTGTTATGCTGATTTGAAATGCAGATGTTGACATCATTTTGCCTCAGATATTCAGCTTATTGACATTATAAAATAGCAGCTCTTTTTTTAAAAGCTGTGTAATTGTAAGGGCAAAGATTGTCGTTACACAGAAATTCTTCATAACTAGGATTACCACCCCCATAAAATGCTTGTCAGTGTGCTTCCTCCTACTGACATGTCATTGTGTACTCTAAAGCAAAGTATGTTTGGTTGCATTAGACAAGGGACCATATCTAACTCAAATACTTGCACTTAATAGATAATTGAGAACCGCACCGCTAAATGAGCACTTCTAATTACACAGTCACCAGGTTGGGGGAGTTGGCTGTCTAATTTTCTCTATGTCACATATTGTCCTTCATGAATTGAGTTGATGAATATGCATAATTACAAAATTCTTCTTGGAAATTAATAGCATTAGGGATGAAAACCTGGTAATCAGAGTCATAATAATATCTGTCATGATACTTTCCTTTCTTGGCATTCTTAAAATCCATGTTGGGAAGCAGCTGGAGGAAGAAGTTCCCAAAACATGTATTCTCACAGAACAAATGATAAAGACATTAATTTAATTCACACATCCAGTGTTCTAAGTTTTAGTAGACATGTGTCTTAGAGTCCCAAATCATGTCTGACACTGCACCACAAGTGGAAGAAAGTTGTTTGTTGGTCACTGGGATTGCTAAGAAGGAAGGTGCTCCCCTTCCATGTTCTGTAGCTACCTTTTGGGTGGCTGCACCTGACAGGGAAGGTTGCTGGTCGCACAACAGGGGATTTGCAAGTGTTCAAGGACATCTTCTTGGATCAGCTTACTTTGAAGACTGGGTTGAGCAGGAGGGATGCTATAGGATTCCGAAAGGGTTAATCCCAACCCTAGGTGGCATGCAGTCTGCTCGCTCCTTTTGTATATTTATTAGAAAGCATGAAAGGAGCTATTTTTGCCCTTTTTTGTATCCTGCCTTTTCCCTTCTTGCAAGGAACTGAAGATGGCTTACTTGGTTCTTCTCCTCTCACTTTTATTCTAACAACAACCCTGTGAGGTAGCTTAGAATGAGAGTGGATGATTGGTTCAGAGTCACCCAGGGAGCTTCATAGCTGAAAGGAACATATAACTAAAGTCCAGTCCAGTGCTCTGTCCACTATACCACACTGGCTCTTTTTTACCCTTTCTTTTGCCAGTTCACACATGCACGCATGTCATTTTATTTAAACTGCTTTTTAAAAAGAATATAAAAACAACAACTTTGAGTGGAGCATTGGCTGCCAGGCCACTTGATTTCTATGGAACCCTGAAGTTTGTGGGTAAGGTGGCCCTTAGAAGGACTGAAAAAATTGTGTAAGAAACAGCTGTCTAAGAAAAACAGCTGGAGGACTCCAGTTGTTGGAGCATTTCCTGCAGCTGCTGCTCTTTCCAGGGGATTCTGTGGCAGCTACATACCAAGACCATGGGAACCGTGAAGTCAGAGTTCACTTAAACTACAGTGAAGTGTGGAAACTATAGAACAGACCATTGCTTCTTATTATGGTTTCTAAAACAAGAACAAAAAGACCCCCCCCCAAAAAAAAACAAAAAACACAATATACTATGCTTAAATACCATAACACAGTTCAGATGACCCAGCAGATCACCCTGCACAAGAAAACACTGTGGCTTGTTCTGTCATGTGGTCCTGCAGCAGGTATTTTAGGCAGTAAACTATGAAAGGCAGGAAACTGTGAGATGATGAAAGGCAGGGAACTGTGAGAACTGTGAGAAGAGAGCCAGTGTGATGTAGTGGTTAAGAGCATGGGACTGGGACTCAGACGATCTGGGTTCTAGTTCCCGCTCAGCCATGGAGCCAACTGAGTGACTTGGGGCCAGTCACAGAGTCTCAGCCCAACCTACCTCACAGGGTTGTTGTTGTGGGGATAAGATGGAAGATGAAGGAGGAGATGTAAGCTGCTTTGAGCCCTTTGTAGGAAAAAGGCAGGATATAAATCGGAAAATAAATAAATAAAGATGTTGGAAGACTGAGCTGTAGGTGCCCCATAGCTTGCTTTGCTCACCCATAGCTTGCATGTGTTAGTTTTAAGGCTGCACTTTTACAATAGAGCTGTGGAATGTTAATCACATGTCTGTGGAAAAACGTCTATTCTGTGCACAAGGCACAATTCAGCTATAAGCATAATAATATAAATGTAAAAGTGATTACAATCATGTTCCTTTCCCATTCTAAAGAAAAAAATTTCTGTAGCAGAGGCCCTGATAGTTATCCAGAATTCGACTCTGACTCAGAGGGGGCAAGTCTCAGTATCTCCTTTCCTCTGGCATTATCTGACTTCTGGAACTAATCCTCTTATTTGGTGCACAATCATATTTTAAATCATATATATATATATATATATGGAAGAAAATCTTATCTGACTGCTTAAGGTTTAATTTGGCATATTTCCCCCTGGGAAGTTGCTTTATTTCATTGAGATAAAGTATTGTCAAATTATAAGCTTTGTGCAGCTGTCACTCTTTGCCAAATGTTTCGAAACTTAAATGAACTCTGACAAGTCGTTTATCTGCAAATGTCGTGTCAAACTGTAATGGTATTGCCAGGGGTTGGAATTTCAGAGCAAAAGTGGACTTAAAATGCAAACTCAAAATGGTTTGTATTTTTCTACCCTTTACATAACATTAAGGCACTACATATGACAACATATGCATTCTATGAATTAAGTACAGATGACAGAAAATGTTGACAATGTTGTGTAATCACTTCACTGGCTACATCCCTGAAATTGTAAATACCTCAGGTTTGCCAATCTTGCTCAGAGCCTCAGCACACATTTATCCATATCATAAAAACATATTTCAGCTGGGAAAATATTATGTAGCAGGACTGACATTCTGTTTAAGGAAGCCTAAAATTGCTGCTATGTCAAGCAGTGTTTCAATTTGGCAAACTAATTCACAGATCCTGCTTAACATTCTAGCATGTCAATAAAATTGAACTAGACACGGTTTGTTTCTATGTCCAGGCAGGGGCTAGATGACCTATATGTGAAGAAGGAGGAGAACTGAATAAAAGGAAATAAACATATTACATGTGTGGAAGGAAATCTTTAGATCAATAATGGGAGATTATAGGAAGAGTGGCAATGGGACAAACCAGACTTGAAAATGCATCAGTGACCTACAAATGGCATTTTCTGGTTTGATCTACTACCACACTAGCAGGAGAGGCCCAACAGGTTGCTTATGGGCATGACCTATTTTCCAGAAAAACTTAACTTATTACTAGGATAGAAATAATATTACCTAGTAATATTACTTGTTACTAATAATAATAATAATTAAGATTGGAAATTCATAGTTATCAGTGATATAATGGCAAATATTGAAGTATGGGCATTCAGCATGACAGTTTTTATACCCCTTCCTTGAAGGAGTGTTCACAAATAAAGGCAACTATATTGACCCATGTTATTAGACCAGTTCTATCAGATTTTAGTCCACAAGAAGCAGCTAATGATTGCTTATCAAGACGACTGTAAGATACTTTGCTTAATAACATCCCTCCTACCCCAGGTACTGGGAAGCTTGTACTTCAGAGGCTAGAAGAAATGTTGAGGGAGTCAGGTGAAGGTATCAGCAATCTTGTTAAGAGAAAAGCATCAGTGCTGCATCCCTGTAAGTCCTGGGATGACTCACCTTGAGAGTAATTAGCTATAATTTCCTAACTCATCATTAAGAAAAAGGCAGAACACATTTTACTACTCCACAAGCTATTGAATACTATGTAATGAGGCACCGGGGGACACAACCCTTTCCCTTTCTCTATCCTGTATTGAAACCATGCAGTGCACTGCACTTGTTGTGTGCGTGGCATGAATCAGGTCCTGAGAATAGCACCAATGTAAGTCAGGGTGTCCAAATTTGGGTAAGTGTTTCTTTCACATCAGAGAAAAGTTGTGTGCGGCATTATGACTTGCATAACATTAAGGCTCAGAGATGTGTTTGGCTTGCCTATATCCAAATTATTGTAAAACAATTTAGAGACAGCAGAAATTACCCAATGAAAAATAACCCACTACTGGCCACACAATAAGCAGTAACTGACCCCACTTAGTATGATCAATCATACTAACTGTTTGACCATAGTAGTTTGCATACCCATTCAACAAAAATGTTTTCATAATTGTTTCCTGATAGCTATTACTGCAGACTGAAGGGAAACTGAAGCCCTGTATTCATATGCTTATATTTAGATATTCTGCTACAGTATAAAGTGTTTAGCAAAACACTTTTCATTTTGCTTGTTTTTAAATGAAGCATAGTTCATTTAAGGAGGAAGTTTTCTTTATGTCTATCTTGTAGTTACTATTATGCACTGAAGTAAGAAAAATGACAGGAAATTGCTGATACAGCCGAGGCTTGAAAGCACAGAATTAAACATGTTATCACTGCACTTTGACATGACTGTCCATCCCCACCCCACTTCACTGGACACACATGGCTGTAATTACATAATTAGACTATACGGACAAAGAAAATGCATTTCTAAAACAAACTGCAGCACTTTTAGAAACAGCCAATAAACATATTTTGACTTACTGTCCATTTATTTTTATTTTATTTCAAGTTTTAAATGAATTTTAAAATAGTTTAAAAAATTTCTATACTGTCTTCTATTAAAAAAAAATCTCAAGACGCTGTACAATCAAACACATTAGAGCTAAGCAAGAGCTACATGGACAAACTATTTTATTTATTTATTTATTTAAAAATGTATGTTGTCCATTACTGTCATCTCTGGATGACTTACAACATTAATGTAATTAATAATAATAATAATAAAAACAAACTATCCATTGTTCTGCTCAGATTGTCAGGTATCATTCTTGTGGGATCAGTCATAGAACTTGACTGCTCAGTCACAGAACTTGGTGTGCATTTATTTATTTAGGAGATTATTTTCAAAACACAAAACTTTCCAGCAGTGGTGTTGTGAAGCCAGAGGTGCAGTGTCAGCACTTTTTGTTATGTAGGATGCTAATGTTCTCTGCCATCAGCCCTCTAGCTTAGCTGCAGTTCTCACAGTAGCATGGGGAAAATTAATTTTCCCAACAGCAATATACTGTTCCCACTTGTAATGCAAATTATTTTGGAGTTGCTTGGTCTTAAATGGGTAATAAAGTCCCATTAGCTTTACAAAAGACCACTTCTGCTGGAAAGTAAAGCTTCTACAAGGGTTCTGCTGGTATGTTTCAACATAGCTGCCTGTATTTTTGCACTGATCTTGGGAACATGGTTATAGGAACTGTTGTGATGACTGCTTGCATTTTAAAAATTGCCACCATACCACTGATTCCCTAGGCAGTACACAAATATGAATACATACACTAATTTTAAATAACAAGTAACAAAGCAACTTTAAGTAATAAGAATAGTAGTTAACATTGTATCAGGGCAACCATTCTAAGATTTTAAAACAGAATCACTAGAAACAACCATTGGCTTGCTGTATGAGTAAAAAGAACCTGAAATGTTTAAAAAATCTTTAGGGTCCATCCATAAGAAAATAAAGAGTGAACTAAGCATATCTCCCAAAAGAGCGTTCCATAAGCATTCTCCAGGGTCTGTTTCTTGTGTCCCCCAGCCTGCTTCTTGTGTCTCTCATCCCTTCCAACAGGTATTCATGTAGTTACTCCTCATAGTTAATGTTCACATGGGTGTAGGTTGTCCTTCAGGCAACATCAGCCTAAACCTTTAAGGTCTTTAACAGTCAGTAGTCTGCAAGAGACCTGAAACCAGCCAATGAAGAATAGATGTGATATGATCCAAATCTTTGACCCCCAACAGCACCTGTGCTGATGAATTCTCTGTCAACTGAAGTTTCCAGATCATCTTCAAACATAGGCACACAAAAGGCACATTGCAGTAGCCTCATTAATGCATCCATTGCCAAAGCTAGCCTTATTTTGCCAGGTAAGTAAAAAGCATTCTTTATCGCTGACTTGATGTGTCCTTCCACAAGCAATGGTTCCACAAAACAAGAAATATTGTGCATGTGTGCAGTGGGTAGCACATTGGAAAGCTTTTCAGACAACATCCAGATGTTCATTCTGAGACAAGTAAAGTTGAATCTGGGCATCAAAGTGAGTGTAATGAAAGTTCACTGGCTGTCACTGTTGCAAAATTTTGAGATTTTCTATATTACAAAAGGGAACTGGGCCTGTGATACAAAGATAAGGAAAAAGTCCTGTTGGATGCCATACCATAAGTCAGGCTGGAACAAGACACAAAGAATGGAAAAATACTGATGGCTAGCAAATTTGGAAGGCTTTAAAAGGGGATTGGACAAATGAATGGAAAGGAATGCTAGCAGTGGCTACTGGCCTTGCTGGCTATGTGCTATCTCCATTATCAGAGACAGAACGACTGTGTACACAAACTGCTGTGAAGTCTAGGCAGGCAGAACTGTTGTACCCATCCTGCTTGAGGGAGCCTGTGGGCAGCTGATTTTCCCCAGTGTGAACTGAGTGCTGGACTGAATGGACCATTGATCTGATTCAGTATAGCTATTGTAATGTTCCTACATTCATATGCTTTTCTTGGTTTTCAAGTCCATTGAACAGCCACATTTGGTTTGAAAATATACAAGGACAACATTCTAAAAGTGTAGTTCTAAAAGTGTAGCACTGTCTTCTGAATGTGTTTGCTTACTATTTTATATTTATTAAATGAAGGTAAAACGCATCTATTCATACAGGCCAACAGCTGTGTCTTCATTTATATAAGGACAGATAACAGCTAAGAAGTATCTCTGTTATTAGCCAAGAAAAAGCATGTATGTGCAGTTCCAACAGCCAAAGAAGTTCTTGGTTGATTGCACTCTAGTCCATTTATCTGAAGCTCTATAACAATAATTAATTGGACTGTGTCCTTTAAATTAGTTTAACTTGTAGATTAATTGACTATATGTTTAATTGATTCATCAGTACAGGCCAGTTTTATCCTTTGAGGATGGGAAATAAGGAAACACTTCTTGAATAATAATTTGGTTTGGGTTCAGTATATTAGTGTAATATAATGTTTTAAAGAAAGTATATTAAAAGCTAGTTTTTTGCGAAAGATGAATGCTACTTTTTGATTGTTAAAGTTGAGCTATTCTAAACTTCATTCAGAATCAGAAATAGGATTCAACTATACTAAAATATAGTACTGCGCAGTTTAAAAAGATGAATCTGTTACCCATGCAAATAATTAAATGAAATTGCAATTCCAAGCACACCTACTGTCCAAGTAGATGTGCATACTTCAAGTTTACTGTCCTAAGCATACTTAATAAGGAAAGCACCACTCAGTTCAATGATATTTACTTCTAAGTAAACATTGTTAAGGTTGCACTGTAATTTTTTTTTCTTAATTTGACATTCCTATGCATTTTGTGTCCCTTTCTTCCTCATTCTAGTTTAAAATATTAGTAGAAATTTTCAGGAATTACATACATATTTTGAATTAGTGTCTTTCAATATAGGTTCAGAATTTGAAAAGGGAAATTGTATCTCCAAGATTTAAACATCCTGGTCTAGGCAGGATGCAAAGTGATCGTCCTTCTAGGCCCCCATTTCCTTCAAAACTTCTCCATGCTAGTTTCAACATGATATCAGCATCAGAAAAGTATTAGGCCACTTCTCATTTTGAGATGTTCAATGCAATGTTTCAGACTGTCATCATGTAAACTATTGTCAAGGAAACCAAAATAAAGCCAGGAAAGAAGCAATCTATAGTCCAGCATAAGATGGCTACCATAGCATAACTTATGCCATCCCTTTCGCCCAGGCCAATGTTTAAAATAAAATCTCCAAATAGGTATCACAAGAACTCTATATGGATCTATAGCTCACCAAATTAAGTGCTGCAGTCAGAATAATTATGCATTCATTCCCTAACTATAGGCTGCTAGAAAATTAGGAAAATTCTAGGGGTGTCCATTCATATAATAAGGAAAAGGATGAGGAGGGATGACCAGCCTGGTATAAATAGGGATTGTTCATTAGGAAACAAGTAGAAGAGCTTCAGACTTGGTTATTAACTTCTCTGAACCTCTCATGTAGTCCCCCTCCTTTTCTTTTATCCCTTGAAAATGTGTTCCTGCATCTTGGGGTGTCCTTAGGAACAGCATGAAATGAGGCAAGGGAGGATGCAAAGGAAGGAAAAGCCAGAAAGTTCCCCACAACATACACACATATTTGTGCAAATAAAAATTCCTGTTTGCTTGCAGAGGGCACCTTTGGGCCCGAGTCTCTAAATTATTATGCCCTTTGTTGTAATCTCAAAGTGAAGTACCAAAAGAATGTGCATAGATTTCTTTAAAAAGTGCTTGATCAAAATACAATAAGGTACTCAGACTTTCAGTAGTGAAGAGGTTTCAAGATTTGCCCTATGCATGCTATCATAAATCAACAGGTTGAGCATCAGAAACTAAGCAGTTCACATGTTTTCAGCATTCTCTCATCAAGCATTGCAATCTACAAACCACCCGAAATCACTTCATCCACCTACACCTTGGGAACAGATGCTAAATTTAGAAGCAGTAAGTACATGAGCTTCAACCACAAATGCTGCCTCACTGTTCTGGAAATTTTGCATTAAAAACCCTCCAGTGGTTTTAAGAAAGCAACTGCATCTCAGCCTCATCTGTAATACAGCAATAAAAATACTGGCCTACTTTACAAGATTATCATGAGGATTACTAAGACAATGTATATGAGGAGCTCAGCATTGAAAAAAACTTACATAAACACAAAGCATTAACATTAGGAATGTTTGTAATACATTTTAATTAGTGTTATAATATTGGCCAAATATTTAGGAAACTCTAAAATAATTAAGTTTGAATAATAATAATGACTTATTGCATTTGTCATTTGGGACTTAAAAAGATTAGGCTATACCTATTCTCTTCTGCACATAACCAAATAAATAAGTAATCTTCACTATTGCAAAACAAGCTGAAAAGCAAATATTTTAAACATTGCTAGAGAAGGATCTCTGAGAGACTTAGCTCCATTCAATGAGTATGCCAGAGATTTTGATAGATCTGCAGCAAAGATTGAATTTTTTAAAACTATGAATGTATACTGAAGCCTTATACTTTCAGTCCCTAACTTAAACTTTATACTTCACTTCCACCATGCCTTAGTTTTCAACAGTTCATAATTTGTTTTATTTGCACATATGATACTGTCCCTGCTATACATTTTTGTTTCCTGTTTATTTATCCTATATACTGTTGCACTTTTGTTACTGTCCATACTTACATAGTGTTGTTAAAATATATGAAAAAATGTTTAAATGCCTCACCAATGACAATGTTTTAAAATTAGAGAAAAGGTGGGGTATTTGGATGTTACGGTACTATCCTGTAATCAGCAGAAAGAAGACAGGGTAATTTCTTCAAGCTGATCCTGAAAATTGGCCAAGAGATGCTAACAAGAGATGCTCTATCAATTGCATTGGTTTCCCATTGAAGTCCAGGCCTGCTTCGAGGTGCTCTTACTAATGTATAAAGCCCCAAACAGCTTGGGACCTGAATATCTGAAAGAACATCTCCATCCATATAGACCGACCTGACCCTAAGATTGTCTTTGGAGGTCCTGCACCAGGACCCTCCAAAGACATGGTGGGATCTTCTCAGTCATGGTATCCCATTTATGGAACTGACTCCCCAGAGGTGTGTATCAAGTGCCATCTTTGTATATATTCCAGCACCAAGTTAAGATGTTTTTATTCTCAAAGTGTTTCCATCGTTTTAGGTTCAATTTTTTATTTGAGTGTTATTTTAATTAGTGATTTTTAGTGGAATTTTAATTTGTTAGCTTATAAGATGCATCCAATATGCTATATTAATGTACATTTTTAACTGATTGGTGCTTCTGCTGTGATGGGAATGAGTTATTTTATGGTTTTAGTGGTATTGATATTTTAATTTGATTGTATATGTGGCTTATGCTATGTAAATGGTTTTCATTATCATGTAAACCATAATGGAAAGAACCATGAGGCTAATGTGATGGTATACAAAAGTCTTAAATAGGTTAATAAGGAAGTAAATAAATAACAAAACCAGCACTCCATATCTGCAATGAGTCTGGTGCATCCTTGACTACTTTCTTAGGAATGGTGTACAATGTGATGCATGCACAAATGGGATTCATGGTTTCAACCACCAACAGAATTTGATATGATATGTTTTGATTTGTCAGGTCATTATAACAAATGAACAAAGGAGACTTTCAATCTAAATTGTTTCCTCAGCAGCAAGCACTGCACAGTTTCATCCCCAGATCTGAAGTGGGTTTTAAGCAAAAGGCATATTATCTTCTGAAACTGACTCCAGCTTTTTTGTTGTTCTTGCTTGCTTTTTTATTTAAAAGTGTATTGATGGTTGCAACAGCCAACCTATTTCCCCATAGTTAAAAGGGTTGAATGTATGAGAGACAGCATTACAAAAGTTTTCTGTTGATCAAATGTGCTTGTTTTTCTTTTTTTAAATTGAAAATGGAGTTTATCATATATTGTACTCATTCAGACCATCTAGCCTTATTGATTGTCAACACATGAAACATGTCAGAAAATGGATTATCTGAATCAGCAAATGATAGTCCTGAAACTCCACTTTAGGGAACTAGTTACATGCTTCTCTTTAGACAACATTTTTAAAAGGTGCAGTCAAGCACCAGTGTTAATCATAATTGTAGAACCAGTGTGGTATGCTGGTTAAGAGCATGGGACTGAGACTCAGGTGATCTGGGATCCAGCCATGAAGCCAACTGGGCCAGTCACAGATTGTGAGCCCAACCTACCTCACAGGGTTGTTATTGTGGGGATGAGATTGAGAGCAATGGCAGGAGAATGAGGTAAGCTGCTTTGAGTTCATCGTAAGGAAAAAGCTGGATAGAAATCTGATGGTGATGGTGATAATAAAGAATAATAATAGTTTGAATAATAATCAAAGTTTTTGTTGTGCTGTAGCCAAAATGCAAGAGTCTTTGAACCTGATAAACTGCATCAAATAATATATGAACAATTCCTTCTAGAAAAAGAAAGAATTTCAGATTCAGCTATTAAAGAAAATATAAGGTATTCATTGAAACAATTAATGTGTAAACTTTTAAAAATGGTCTCGTGCTATCTTTGATCCTGTTGTTCAGGATAATACAGATGCAAACCTCTGTTCTTAATAGTTTTATATAGAGACCCAGGAGGCATAAATTAATATGAGAAAGGGAAATAGCAACTTGTAATTCCTATTCCAGTCACAAAACATGGCTTTGTTGTTGCAGAGAGGAATCACTCTCCAGAGTGTCAACTATTGGCAGCCTTCTTAACTAGATGTGTCTTAATGCCAACATCTGAGTAAATCACAAAACAGAGTATGAATTGCTAAGATTGTCAGACAGAAGATGTCTATTTACTACTCCTTGTGAACTCATTGTTGCCTATTGTCTTTGTTAGAGAAATTTCACCCTAAGGTTCAATGTTAAGAGGTATTAGTGGTATTATCAACCCTTTTTCATCTCATGTAGTCCCATTAAACTCATAAGCACTATCCACCTAGGCCTGTTCACATGGCAGTTCCAGATTCATATGAAATTACATGAGTTACAAGAATAGCAAGAATCACAGTTTTACAGTGGAAGGAAGGAATCATTTGACCACAAGCCACAGAATGTGGATTAATTCATTTGCTTGTTTAAATCTGTTACCCCTTAGGAACATCTACTATATTTGAACTATCTTAGATCTTCTCTTTATCAGTACTATTTGCCAGGCTGAAAATGGAATTTAAAAAAAACAGTAGTGGCAGGGATGAGGGGGAGCTTTTTGTGTCATTGCAGCTGAAATAGTTTCATAGGGTATAACCATCCAATCTCTACATTCAAAACTTTTCATATAAGAATAGGTTTCCACAATCTGTCACTCATAATGTGCAATTCAAATATGTGTCTGAAATATATCAAGGCCTTCCACCCAAATGCTATGTAGTGCCATTATTCAGCTCTTTTTTTAGCAACATCATCACCATCATCATGATCTATATTCCTATATTGTCCAACAGCCAAAGCTCTATGAGCTTCATGCATTTTTTCCATATAAATATAACATACAATAAAAATATTAACAGTTTAAAAGACTCAACCATAAATAGCCCAGGGCCAAATAAAGCCTTTTCACATGTCATTAAATGTCTGGGGGTAGAGGAAAGTCTTAATTGGCTCCCAAAGAATGGCAGTTTTGGTGACAAGAAGACTTCAGTGGGGAGACCATTCTGCAAACAGGGCTACCAGCAAGAAGGGCCTTTTGCTTGATGCCTTCCTCCAAAATTCCTTCAGAGGAGGCGAAAAGTCTCAGATAATAATAGCAGTGTACAGTTAGGGTCATACCTATAAGACGTTCCATCAGTTATCCTAGTCTTGGCTCATGTAAAACATGCCTTAACACACTTACTGCAACATAAGTTTGACTGAACTCCGTAGGACTTTCTTGAGTAACTATGTCCACATTACATGGTGAGATTTACCAAACAGAGAAGAGGGTGTGTGTGGGTCAGGGGAGAGATGTATTGAACTAAGAAACTCCTCCATAACAACATTTTGTTAGCCTATAAGTTTTTTAGCAAACTAAAAAAATGTCTATGACGCTCTTTAAAGCAAGTCAACACCTTGGAGAAAGGATCTATGTGCCACAAAGTGCAGCCTCAACCACATTTATTATTTATTTATTTAAAGTTTTTGTATGCTGTCCCCTTGCTATATAGCCTTGGGATGGCTTACACAATAAATAAATATCATACAAATACAGTTAAAACTTGGAAACATCCCGGCTGCACAATCAAACCCTATAAATATTAAACATGGTTAAAATATTGTTTGAATAAAAAGGTCTTAGCCTGGTGCTGAAAAACAAATAACGACTGCGCCAGGCAGACCTCTCTGGGGAGTGCATTCCACAGATGAGGCGCCACCGCAGAGAAATGATATCATATGGTCTTCAAACAGAACAAGCTACTTCAGATTAGAGTGGGACACACTAATATATAGCACATTTCAGATGAGGCACCATTTTCTTATAGCCAGTCTTTATTTCACTGCCAGCTGAAATAGTCAGTTCTGGGCTAAATGGACAAATAGAATATCTGACTCACTTTAAGAAAATTTCATATATACTTATGCATGTTAGATATGCCAAAGCAAAGAGATAATTAGAAACAGTGTCCACACCCAGCAACAATATTTTATAACAGGAAAAGGCAAAGAAAAGGGAAACCAATCAGGTTTGTGGAACTTTATCCCTATGAAGAAAGGCTATAATATCTGAAGTTTTTAAGGTTAGGATAAAAGACAAGGGAGTATGACAAAGTTTTATAAGATTATTCATGGTATAGAAAGAAGAAATGCAAAAACTGAATGGTGGAAGAATCTGAAAAGACCAAAAAAGAAGACTTCTTCAAACAGCTCATAGTTAATGTACTTTGCTGCCATGAATGCGGTAATGGGAGCCATTTTGATTGCTCTAAAGTACAAATTCATGGAAGGTAAGTCCTCCCAATAGTTACTAGTTGCTAGTCATGTTTCTGCTTCTGAAAACAAATTGCTGGAAGCCAATGTTATTATCCTCATATGGTGATAAATCAGTATCAGTTTTGACTTCTGGTTCCCCATGTATCCCATGTTAAGTTGAATGAGTTCATCTTAACCATTTTTGTTATATTTGCATGAAGATTCATAAACATGTTTGCATGTTTCTCAGAAGTTCCCATATGAATACATCCTGAAGAAGACAAGTTCTTAGCCCCCCTCTATGCATTATCTGCAATTGTCTAAATGACTGAGAACATTCTTAACTCTAATATCAACCCAGCAATCAGTGTTAGCTTCACTTTGTCAATGACACTTTATGTAAGAATGCTCCTTTCCGGGTTAAAAATCCAATTACAGCTAATTAGACAAAGCTTTAGCTTTCAATAACACTGAGCTAGTTAAAGGCACTTAGCAGCTGGTGTTTTCCAATCAAAATAGACCTTCTTTCATGAAAAAATAAAGATGAAGAAATATGTGCATGATACTCATATTTCTACAGTAGCCATTACTATTGACTCAACTACTGGGTGGTATAAATATAAATAAATAAAGCGATAGCATGTTAGAGGTACAATGCATGGAATTGCATCAATCCATGTCCAGAGTTCAGAAACAGTTGTATTGGGTTCCCAGGTGATCTCCATGTGGTTAGCATAATTGGGCAGCACTTACATAGTCTTAGGGCTTCTTTACATATTCCATTTTCAAGATTTATACGTAAACGTTTATATTGTAAATGTTTTTAAAATTAGAAGATGTTCAATGTCAGAGAAGATACAATTGGAAGAAATTGGAAGGAATTTATAGATCCAGACTTCTGTGTTTTCAAATGTGTTTTATCATATAAGTAATGGGGGAAATTATAGGAAGCAGAGGCTTTGAAGACCTTTCATTCATAAGTTTTTAATTATATTTTGGTGGGTAGAGCCAAAGACAATAAAAGTGAGGACAAAACTACCAGTGTATTTTAACTTAAAGAGCTTATTTCCAGGAACTATACCTTAGCAGGGGCACTTCAATCTTTCTGGAAAAAATGCTATACAAAGGTTGTGATCCCACTTAATGATCAGTGGTGAGGGGAAAGAGATGGGGCCAGAAGAAGGTGAACCACATCTAGGTAACTACAAAGAGCCACTTTGGGACCCCAAGACAGCTTGATGTGGTCCTAAGACCTGAAGCTCTACACTGCTGAATTAAATTGAAGTAAAGGTGGCAAAGGAAAGGCATGGCTAAGTCAATTAATCTTAAGGTGAGGCTTCTAGGGAAAAAACAAAACAAACAGGTTGACATATAGAGCAAAGGAAATTGTTTCAGGCATAGGGAACAGCACAGAAAAGGCAGGAAGACAGAAAAAAATTATGGGTGTATTATGCATGTAGATACAACCAGAGGCATGTATATATTCATACTTAGTATCTTGTCCTTACTGGTAATTTCTATTTACAACAGGGTGGAAATGTTCTACATAAATAAGTAAGATTTTATTGAACTTTAAGAGCATTCTGAAATGTGTATTAAATAGAATGGGCTTCATTTCTGTTTATTATTAGAAGAGACACAATTTCCCCTACTTCTAAACTGTTAGTTTAAGTATGTTTATACAGCTATCTCATAGATGTTGCAGTCTATGTAAGCATTCTGAGAAAAGATAGTTATCTGTCACTAATTTATTTTCTACAAGCACTTCTTATAAGACTTTTCCATAACTCCATAATACCTAAAACTATAATTAAGACTCCAAAAATCACATTAAGAAAAATGATAGAGGTAATTAGCACAATATTATACATAACTTAAAAGAAGAAATGCATTTATGGCAGGCACTTACTCCGCTATACTATTTTCTCATAGATTACAAAACAATTGAAGAAAATCAACTAGTATAAACAGTTCCTTGCAGCTCAAACGCCAAGTCAGCTGAATAACTAGGCTCAGAAATTGTTTATCTTGTATTTTCAAGGGTGATAAGAGTGGTCTTACATATAAATATTTTACTGTAAATTGGTTTTGATTGGAGCACAATACTTCAACAACTGCAACAACAAAGCTTTGAATGCACACACTAGTAATTTCTTACACCTATTTAGTGATTGAAATAGAAATAGTTCTTTTCAAACTAAATAGAAATAGTCATTTTTGAAGTTCAGTGACTCACTGTAGAGAAATATTTACATTCAGGTTCAACAAAATTGAGCAAAAACACTTTTAAGTTTGTTTTGACTCACTTTCATTTTAATTTTCATCTTTTTCATCTTTTTCTGCATGTATTTTTCAAAGTAGCTGCCTACCCTATTATCAAATTCATGAAAATGCATATGTATCTGATGAAAAAGCAATGAAAATGCATTTTGAATGTGATAGCAAGTTTGGAAATTTGCAAACTTTTTCAGTGAACATTTACCCCAATTCACATTCAGTGTTGCAAATATGGTCTCTTTTTGTTCAACCTGTGAACTGCAACTAAATTCTTGTACATCTCTGCTATGATATAATGAATGTGATTTGCCAGGGTATAAACTGGAATCAGTTCAAAAACTGTAATATAAAATTCTTTTATGACCAAAGAAATCTGAAAATAAATGTCTTTACTAGTAATGAAATCTTTTATTTATTTAGGTGAAACTAATCTTTTTTTCAGGCTGCAATATGCATTTTTAATAGAAACTTTTGCTAATCACACATTGGAAAGCTAATTATTTCACCATACCAAACTTTTCCCATGTTCTACAGCTGGTTTTGCTCTCCACTTGTCTTACTTCTTGCCTCAGGAATAGCAGTGATTCAACACCTGGGGAAATGAAGAGGGTTAAGAAAGTATACAATTTAGTGAAAAATCCTATGTGTGTTTCAATAAAAAAAAGCATCTTACAACTATGTACAATTATTTCCCAACCACAATTCTGCCTTTCATTATGAATCTTTTTGCAGTTTCTGAACTTTGTATCAGTCAATAGTATCCTGCTCTGTCTTTCTCTCAGTAAGTACAAGTCATGGACTTAATTTCAGCAGGAACTGCCTTTGGATTATTTCAGGCAACAGGCCTGCCAAGATTTAATCTTTGTTTTAATACCACAGGTACACGCACTGTTTTTCTTACATGTGTTCAAGGTTGGATGGAGGAGAAATGTACTTCATTTGTATTTTAAGGCAAAGATACAAATTTTGCATTTTTGAACCAATGTGTGAAATGAAGCTCATTAATCTTTCAAAAGTTGCATTTTTCTGGATTTTGCAATGGAATTTTCCAATAGAAAATGTATACATGTCTTGGAAAGGGGAACATGCACACAAAACTATGTACATTCATGAAAATAAAGTTGAAAATGCATTACGTTAGGCAAATTGTTTTAAAAGTGTATGTGATAGGCAAAATACCAGATTGCAAAATAAAACTGCATCAAAGCCACAGTTGAAAGCAGTTTCATGTGAGAGGAAACCAAGACAGGCTCATACATGAAAATATTATAAAAAATTCAAAGGTCAAAATAAACAATGGACAAGTGGGCTTGAAATCTAAAAGTGAACATTTTTTCGACAGGGAAAAGTCAATCTGATCAAGAATAAACAGTTGACATTCCAGCCCTTCTTTCCTCATTTGCTTTGTTAGGAGATGCTTGTCAATGGAAGCTGGTGAGAACAAGACATAACTGGGATACTTTTATTCTAGGTGACATAGGATGGTGTTCCTTGCATGTTAGCATGAGTTAATTAACTCCATTGGTGTGGTAGAGAGCAATAAAGCTTTTTTCTTGTCTTTTTTTCACTGCTTGAGTCATGGTGGTGTATTGGAAAATAGGTTTCACACTGCTGCCCATTCATAAGTTCAGAGTACTCTTTCAACAATATATTGCAGAAATCCCAATTGAATCTAACATGTAGGTTAATTACCATGATCCACACAGCATGCTGCCACCATTATTTCATCAGCAGCTCTTGGATCAAGTGACAGCTATTTTGAAGCAACTATTTATTATTATTCAGTGAATGACTATACAACAAGAGCTGTTACCACTTCCACAGAGAGCTCTTATGCCAATAAAACAGAAGGCTGCTTTATGCTACTTACTATTGCAACAATTAAAAGAACAGTTTTAAAAACAAGTAAGCGTAAAAAGTTAAAGCCCCAGCTTATTTGCTACTGCCTACAGCAGCATGCAGCTGATTGATAAAGTGACAGCTGAGTTATTTCCAGATTGTCATTCAACATTCTTCCTTTAATGGTAGTAATATCACTGATCATACTACAGCTGTTACACCACTCTTATCTATAATTTTGTTACATTCAAAGTTTCCATTTCTGAACCCGAACCTAAGCCTGCTATCTTCAGTGTCTAGGTTTCAGTTGAACTAAAACCGTATTTATATGATCATGAAGAATATAATCACAAATAGCTAATTCCTGTTATTTTTCCAGCTAAATCATACTGTATTTCTTTACTTAAAAAAACCTAAAGGTCACAACTCATTGTAGGTCGTTGTGTTTAAAAGACTCAGTAGGGGAATGGGTGACTCACAGTGTCTTCCTAACCCTACTGTGCTCCCAGACTTGATGTTCTTTGAGGTGCTAGGAGAACCTGTGCCAGCCAGATTTTTTAATGTAAAATTTCAGGATGGGGGCAGGTGGGTTCAGAATCCTTTTGTATTCCCTTACACCCATGTCCAAACAGGTCCTAGAGACTCTGGATTCTTTCTCCTCCTTGCTGCTTCAGTCTGTGATTAACTGAATAATTTTGGCAATGCTCTCAGCTTGCATTCCCTTTTTCACTTGGGCTGGGGTGCAAACTGGCCCACAGAGATACACCAAGGAATTGGGCATGATCTATTCCTAGAAGGACCCTGAAGAGAGCATCTTTCCCAAGATGCACCTTCTCCAACCATCTGCACACAAAAATGTGCAGCCATTATAATTTCAAGAATCCTTTCAGGACTGAGAAACCTAGCATATCTATTTTAGAAAATGGTTTATTAGGTAACTGAACTGGTCTAAAATGGAAAAGAGAAAGGTGCTGTTTTTAAAGATGAGTGCCAGTTTGCATGTGAGTAAATGAACGTGAATGAATAAGCCAAACACCAGTGCTGAGGTGAAATTATATGATGAAGCGTACTACTATATATTTAGTTTATACCTCCCAATAGTCAAAGCTTTCTCAGTGGTTTACAACATAAGACAAATAAATATTCCTATGAATATTCAAATGTGTTGAATAGCAGTATCGCAGATGTTTGTAGCTTAAAAATAGAATCTCCCCTCTCATGATAAACAGTAAACTTCAATGGGAAAGGGAAACTTCTGAAGTCAGAAACCATCTGCAAGATTCTTCTGTCTACTTTCAAGCACTTTCTTATCTTCAGTGGCTCTATTAGGCATGGGCTACTATGTTTAGAAGAACAATGAAGAGAAGGAGAAGAAAAGAAAGGTCCACCATGTGAGCTAATTTCTACTTCATGACATTGGTTTCTATACACATATGCACATTTCAGTCTTTCTTCTAAATGATTCTGCAAGTGTTTAATGATTCCCAATGCATATTCGAGAAAAGCACCAAATGCCTGCAGCTTGTCATCAGATAAACTGCAGTGGATTCAGATTTATGAAATGATATTAAGTTACAAACAGAAGTGTAATTGAGGATTATCAGTATCTTGATTATCATATCTTGAAATATATTTTCATTTACATGAAAACAGTGCAAAGATCCATCAAAATCTGTCATGTTCATTTATTGGAAAACATGCTGCAGATTGCAGAAATAAAATTCTTCACAGCAGTGATCAGAAGATTGTTCTGACAGTCAATAAACAAATTTTATGAAGGTTTCATCAAAAGGCAATTCCAACCTACGATCATAATTACCTTAATTACAATGGCTCATTAATCTTTATTTATTCACTCAATTAATGTGGACTATAGCCATTAAAAAATTAGTGTACTTTTTAAAAAAATGTCCCACAATTTTACTAATTGATTGTATCCAATTTGGAAACATAATATGCAAGCCTAAAAACCAGATTTCTTAATTTGTTATTCTTTTTCCATGCATAATTTAATGTGTCACCCCAATTATTATTATTTTTACATAATGTGTATCTCAATGTCCTTTTGGAAAAAAGAAAAGAAAACAGGAGTTAATTTTAGCAATTTAAAATTAAAGAGAAAGAAATCCGCTCTTCTTTCAGTGAAGAAAAAGCCACATTCACATCTCAATGTCCTTTTGGAAAAAAGAAAAGAAAACAGGAGTTGTGAATGTGGCTTTTTCTTCACCGAAAGAAGAGCGGATTTCTTTCTCTTTAATTTTAAATTGCTAACCCCACTAGGAAAAAACCTAAGGGGACTGACTCATTACTGTCAGTAAAGTGTCAGTAAACACCCTTTCACATGATTGGAAAAGATTCTGAGGAAAAAGTCAATAGTGTGCAAGCTGAATCAGATCAAAGCATTGGTTATACGAATGAACCACTACATCCTGATATCTCATTTCATTCAATTATCTGCATTGGAAGCTTAGAAGCACATGGCGAACTGCAAGGATAGTGCAACCTTCTTGGTTCTGAACATGTAGGCTAAAAAGCAGGAAGAAATATATGCATATGCATAAATGCATGTATACATAACCCTTTTTGTTTTATACTTCCAGTTGCATTTCAACCTGCCATTTGCCAGGGACACTTGAGGAATTAGAACTTTTTATTCAGAGGAAGTCCAATGGAATGCCTATGGGAAGCCCACAGCAAAATATGAGTGTAAATAGCACCCTGTCATTCAGGTTCTGCAAACAACTCCTGTACAAAGGGGTATTGCTTCTCATACTGGAATAATGTATGGGCATCCTACCTAGTAACTGTTATCATTGGTTGTTGAAGTTTTGACAGTCTGTGAAAATACATGTGATGCAGAGCTGTGAGCAAATAGTTTCTCAAAATTGTCTAACCTGTTCAGAATGTTTCCAACAGTTGCTTTGAATGGACCTTAGCAGTAGCAGTATCAATAGGATTGCTTCTTTCTTTTTTCCTAAGTCCCCCCACTCCAACTAAATTAGAAGTCATCTGGCATTTTCCACAATACCCCAGACCTTTCATCATTTCAAGAAATCAAATACTAAAAATAAATAACAGAAAACAGGGGGAATATTCTGGGAAGGTTCTGTAGTCTTCTTTTCTAGTTGGGTGTAGAAAAGAAAAAAACATGCAATTTCTCAGTGAAATGTCATCTCACATATTGGTCATTGTAACTGTTACCTTCACTGGCTCTCATCTCCACCATTAGCTTCTCCACTTGCACAAGATCAAAGTCAATAGATGACTATCTTCCATAATGCATTTCATTGTGAATTTGGAATACTCTGAAAAATATAGTTTGTGAACTTTATCATAAACTATGCACTTAGAATGTGAGAAGCACCAAAGGAAGCTGTGACAGGGCTTGGAAAGCTATATAATTTGAAGAGACCAGGACAGCCCTTCCAAATGGTTTTGGCAGGAAAGTTGAAAATTACTTTCATGAATCAGACAATGAAGATCATTTTGAACCCATCACATAAGTGAACAAAATCTTTTATTCTGTCACAGCTAAAAAGAGATTGATCTGCATCTTAATCACAATAATCTTCTAACCTTTGGGTGGGAAATGGTTGCTGGTAAAGCTAAAAGAGTCATATGAGAAATCATGATATGCTTACCTTTCAGCAACAAAGAAAGTAAGGAACGTTTATCTGGAAAAGAGTATTTCAATGCCTTTAACTCAGTTCATGGATATAGAAAGGATAGAGATGCTCAATGATTCTGTTTGGGCTACATTTTTCTATCATTATATTTATGTATTTTATACCCTGCCTTTTTCATACAAGGACTCCAATGAAACTTAAACAATTCTTCTCCTCCCTATTTTAGCCTTACAACATTCCTGGTGAGGTCAAAAGGTTGAAAGGCAATGTCTGGCTCAAAGTCCTTATGATCAAGTGGGAACTAGAACCTGGATCTCCTGAGTCCTGGTCAAACACTCAAAACTGTGTGCCACTCTGGCTCTTAGCATGACCGAATACGTTGACCTGGTTTACATTTCCTGGATTAAGATCTGGATCAGGGTACAATCATCTTCTGAGAATTGTACTTCCCAAATAGTTCAGCTCAAGAGACATACCAAAAGTACAAATGTGAAATGCACACAAAATTAAGAAAAATGTGTTCAAAAACAATGTATATTTCCATGCTTTTTTTTAAAAAAAAAAAGAACCTTAATTCAGAAACATTACTGAATGCAGTTAAGAATGAAAACATGGGAAACTGCAGCAGATAAGAAATAAACTAATCTGTACCATCCACCCTTGGCTTAGGCTATTGAAATTGCTAGGCAATACAACCATTTGTTTTTTCATCCTCTGAAAAAAGAAATTGGCTTTTTTTCTGGTAAGGAACCTCATGATCTGCAGGCAATTTCATCCAGTTCCTCAAACTGAAAGTGAAATGGCACCAACTCCACGTGACAACTGTATAAAACCATCGACACGATCGCTCCTAAGCGCCCTCTCCAGCCTGGCAGAGCCCGTTCGTCTCCCTGGTATACATCGGAATTACGGGCGATGAAGCGGGTTGGGAGACGGCTAGAGCGCAGGTGGAGGAAATCTCGTGATGAGTCCGATCGAACACATCTTAGAGCACACTATCGTGCCTATGCTGTGGCGGTGAGGGCGGCGAAGAAGCGATTCTTCTCCGCGTCCATTGCCTCCTCACAATGCCGTCCAGCGGAGATTTTTCGGGTGGTGCAGGGGTTGACGAGACCGGGCCCCGATAAAGAACTGGTGCCACCCTCGAAAGCCCGCTGTGACGAGTTTGCCACGCATTTTCAGGAGAAAGTGGCTCTGATTCGTCACGAGCTGGACTCCACTTTTGATACAGATTCTTTTGGGGAGGGGCCAACCATGCCTGCTTGTCCCACGTTATTGGATGACTTTCAGTTTTTGCGGCCCGATGATGTGGACAAGGTGCTTGGATCGGTACGCCCAACCACCTGTTTACTGGACCCGTGCCCATCTTGGCTATTAAAGACCGCCAAGGACGGGATTGTGCCCTGGATCTTGGAGGTGGTCAACGCCTCTTTGAGAGACGGCCGGGTGCCGGCCACCTTAAAAGAGGCGGTAGTCCGGCCAGTCCTAAAGAAGGCTTCCCTGGATCCAGAGGTGGTCGCCAATTATAGACCGGTGGCCAACATCCCGTTTTTGGGTAAGGTGCTGGAGCGGGTGGTGGCGGGACAACTCCAGGCACTCTTGGAGGAAACTGATTATCTGGACCCATTTCAGTCCGGTTTCAGACCCGGTTTTGGCACTGAATCCGCCTTGGTCGCCCTGTACGATGACCTATGCCGGGAGAGGGACAGGGGGAGTGCGTCCCTGTTAGTCCTTCTTGACATCTCAGCGGCTTTCGATACCATCGACCATGGTATCCTTCTGGAGAGGCTGGCGGGATTGGGGGTTGGAGGCACTGCTTTGCAGTGGTTCCACTCCTATCTCAATGGCCGATACCAGAAGGTGGTGCTGGGGGACTATGGCTCTGCGCCATGGCAACTATGCCATGGGGTTCCGCAGGGCTCCATCTTGTCCCCCATGCTTTTTAACATCTACATGAAACCGCTGGGGGAGGTCATCAGGAGGTGTGGGCTGCGGAATCATCAGTACGCGGATGATACCCAGCTCTACCTCTCGTTTTCCACCTATCCAGGTGAGGCGGTGGCTGTGCTGAACCGGTGCCTGGCCGAGGTAATGGGCTGGATGAGGGCCAATAAACTGAAGCTCAATCCAGACAAGACGGAGGTCCTGTTGGTGGGCGGATCGGGCTACAGTGCAGGGGACTTGACCCTAGTCTTGAATGGGGTTGCACTCCCTCTGAAAGACGGGGTCCGCAGCTTGGGAGTGCTCCTCGACCCGGAGCTGACCTTGACTGCTCAAGTGTCAGCAGTGGCGAGGAGCGCCTTCCAACAGCTTCGGCTGATACATCAGCTGCGTCCCTTCCTGGAGTTCGATTGCCTGACGACAGTGACACATGCGTTGGTGACTTCCCGGTTGGATTATTGTAACGCGCTCTACGTGGGGCTTCCCTTGAAGACGGTCCGGATACTTCAATTGGTGCAGAATAGAGCTGCCAGGGTGCTGACGGGGACTGGGCGTGGTTCTCATATCACCCCAGTTCTCCGTCAGCTCCACTGGCTCCCCATTGAAGTCCGGGCCCAATTCAAGGTGCTGGTTCTTACCTATAAGGCCCTAAACGGCTTAGGCCCTGGTTACCTGAAGGAGCGCCTGCGACCATATATGCCCTCCCGCCCCCTACGATCAGCGACGGAGGCTCTCCTCCGGGAACCCTCCGTGCGTGAGATTAGGAGGGTGAGTACCCGGAGGAGGGCTTTCTCAGCGGTGGCGCCCCATTTATGGAATGCGCTCCCCAGAGAGGCTCGCCTGGCGCCGTCGTTATTTGCTTTTCGGCGCCAGGCGAAGACCTTTTTATTTAAGCAATATTTTAATTAATATTATTGTTTAATTTAGGTTTTTGTCTTGGTTTTAGTTTATGTTTAATTCATGTTTAATTTATGTTTAATTAATTTATGTTTAATGTTTAATTTGTTTAATAGGTTTAATTTATAATTCTGTTCATGTTTTATATTATAACCTGAGATGGGCCAGTTTTTAATTTTGTTATATGTTTTTAATAATGTTACCATGTTGTAAGCCGCCCCGAGGCTATTGCAAGGGGCGGCATATAAATTTTTAAATAAAATAAATAAATAAATAAATAAAACTGTGAACCGCCCCGATGCTTCAGCGAATGGGGCGGCATAGAAGCTTCCTAAATAAATAAAATAAAACTGGTAGGGCAGGTTTCAGCAAAGTGGGGTGTAAATTTTTATTCTGCTGCTTATCCTGCAGTCTTCTGATTGGTTAGAATGAAAGATGTTGGAGAACAGCACTTTTATTTCACTTATTTATTTATTTGTTTAAAACTTTTATATGCCATCACCACATGCCTCAGCATCTTGGGACAGCTCACAGCACATACAATTAAAAACAATAAAACAATAACAAATTCCATAAAATTATATAAAAACAAAACAGTGACTGTTAACGATAAAATATTAACTTTTAAAATAGCAATTAAATAAAAAGGCTGAAAATAATATAAATTTGGCATCAGGCGCACCTCTCCAGGGAGTGCATTCCATAATCTGGCGCCACAGCAGAGAAGGCACTGCTCCAGGTAGTTGTTCTTTTTATCTCCTTTAAAGAGGGCTCCCGGAGCAAAGCCTCTCCTGCAGATCTTAAGGGGCATGAGGGCATGTAAGGGAAGAGGTGCTCCTTCAGGTATCCTGGTCCCAAGCCACAAGTTTTTGCTGGCAAAACTTGTGATCATGCCTAGTCAAAGCTCCACACACACAAGTATGAGCATACCTGCGATGAAAATGTTTGTAAATTGTCAAACACTTGCTCATGTTTCATCTTGTTTCCAGTTCCCAATGTCATTTGTGTAGTCTTCCTACTTAGCTCTCATTTCTTCCATAGACAAAATCATCCCTGCTTTACTCTATGGAAGAAGAATTTGCCTAGATGGAGGGAAACTTCTGCAAATCTGTCATTTGAGGACTCCTCAATTTCCACAAAATTCTCATTGCACAGAGCAAACAGTGCTTGCAAACATGGGCAGGAATCATGCTAAAGATGAGCAACAAGAATCTTGTTGATTTTGAGCATTGCTAGTTATGTACCTCCTCTGTGATGGTTTCCTAGACTTTCTTGTAGCCAAATGGTGGACAGCAAATGGGCTGCATCTGTCCTTTGGCCATTTTAAAGCTTCCATAATCCCTGAAATGCTGCCAAAAATTCACTGGGATAGCAGCAGTGGCAAAAACAATAACATTTCCTTTCACTTCAAAGTAATAGATTTGTGCCTTGTTTTAATATTTATTTATTTTTATTTAAGGTTTTTGTATACCATCCAACTACTACTGTCTCAGGACAGTCTTACAAAAAAAAAAAAAAAAACCCAGGATAAAAATGAAGCATAACATCCAGTAATACAATCATACATTAAAAACAAGTTCATGTCCCATTCATTCTAATTTGCAGGTGTAAGAGTGAGCACTGTTTGTGAAGATCACAGTGAACATGTAATGTATCTTGAAAATGCCATTAGAGTTTTTGTTTTAGGGTTTAGGCATTAGGCTTTAGATCCTCATCCCTTTCTTTCTGTCTGTCAGTCAGTCAGTCTGTCTGTTGGCTGCACTACTGTACCTCCTTCAATGTGCTTCTTTTAGTTAGCTGGAAATCATGCAATCAATGTGATGCTGCCACTGTACCATGCCATGAATGAAATCTCCTAACATAACAATAGATATTTCTTCACAAGGCTTGTATTATGTAATTGCTCAATCAAGGTTGTTTACAGGTACTTTAGATGAAATCTTTACTCTCTGCTTGTACTTCTGTTTTTTAAGAGCTCTTTTATATTGGAGTGGACAAATTCCAGTATTCTTAAATTCTAAAAAAAAGCTCAAGTCCATTAATGTAATAGTGTTATTCCACTATACCACAGCACTTTGTTCCTGCATGTCAAGTAATTTCTGACTTATGGCAACCCTGTGAATGACTGCTTTGCAAAATGTTCTGTCCTTAATGACTCAGTCCAATTTTTGTCAGCTCAAGGCTGTGCCTTCTTTTAAGGAATCAATCTGTCTCATATTTGGTCTTCCTCTTTAGGCTTCAACTTTCCCCAGCATTATTGTCTTGTCCAGTGAGTCTTGCCTTTTCATGATGTTCCCTAAGTATGACAGATTCACTTTCATCATTTTTACTTCCAACCACCGCACTACCTAAAGGTTATGTAGCAGGAAGTACAGAATGCCAGGAAATGAAACGTCTTAATGTAGAGAGCTGATCCCAGTACTTTGATGAACGAGAAGTAGATACAGTTGTTTAACACCTTTGTCTGGGACAGCTTTCTGTCACTGATGAAAAATGAATCACACTTGTGCTCAGAAGGAATGGGTGAGGGAATATGTCCTTTCTGCTCAGGCAATACTGTCTCAGTACTGTAGTGGATGCATTTTTGTTGCCTGAACATTCTGCTAGACTTTCATCCCACAATAGCTTTAGCAGAATGTGGATGTGTATAAAAAACCAAATGCGGAGTTTGTTAATTCCATAACGATCTACCTACAATTGGACGTGCATTCTCAGGCCAATCCACATAGTGCCCCAACCTGTCAACTAGGATTAGGAGAAAGCTTGGATTTGTGGATTTCCTCTCATGCTTCCTCTCCTGGACTTACACAGTGAGCCAAGCCAAAAGGAAGTCCACAAATTCTTGCAGAAAAAAAAGTTTTCACAATTGGCAACCTTATTCTGCAGGGCATACAACAACACAAACAATAGCTGGTGCATGAGGCATGTAAGAGGGAGGTGCCCAGAGAATGAGCCCAGTTCTTGGCAAGCACTACACAAACACTGGATGGACTCACCAGTAACAAAGTAGACCAGAACCTGGCTACCTGAACCAAGGGAATAGGACAGATTTTCACATCTAACAGGGATTCCTCACACATCTCTACTGTCTGTCATTCCTCACTGGCATGTGGCACATGGTGTAGTTGCCTGAACAAATAGGAACATATTCCTATTCTCCATAGCATCTTCCCCTTTGAAGACTTCAGAAGATGAGAACTATGTTTTATTACACCTAAGTGTTATCTAGTCCAGCATGATGTTAGAACTATGTTTTATTACACCTAAGTGTTATCTAGTCCAGCATGATGTTCACACTTGTCTGTCTGTGAGAAGCTCACAGATGGGCAACTACACTGCCACCATGTTTGTGTTCCCCAGAACTTGATATACAACAGCATACCACTTCTGATACAGTAAGCATTATTTTACCCTTAGAAGTGGCTAAAAATAATTTTAAATATATACATAAATGGGAACATACAGTTAGTATGATGAGACATGCTAGCCATTTCAATAGATCTCATTGTATTGAAATTGTTTTAGTAGTTGAAATGGTTTGTACACTGTGCATATTGGAATGCTGTGCTGCACTTTACTGTGAGTGTATATTTATGGTCATACATATTTTATTAGTGTACCTGTATTTATGAATTGCTGTGAACTGCCCAGAGAGCTTTGGCAATTGAGTGTTACAGAAATAAATAAATAATTGAATAAAACATTGACTGGAGATGAAAGCAGGGGCAGGAAGAAAGTTTATAGAAGTTTCTATCTGGCCTACAGGCCAGAAGGGAGTCTAATTTTTTTTCTGACCTACTAAGGGAGCTTTCAAAAGTAGAAGAATATGCTCTACATTGTCCTGGTGAATATACACACATACAAATCCCAAGGAATAAAGGTAACATGTGAATTCTTCTGCAAGGACAATTGCAGCACTATGGCAAGGATATGTGGTTGCATCTCCAGTGACAATGATGCTCCTCTAGTCAGTAGAGGTGTAGATCCACAACTCTAGGCTGAAAGTTTCCTAAACATGGTGTTTTGTTTTGTTTTGTTTTGTTTTGTTTTGTTTTGTTTTGGGTGGTGGCAGGGGATATCATTTTTGCAGCTGGGCATTAAGCTTGGACTGCCAAGCTGGTATCTAGCCATAGTCCATTGGTATTCAGATGTATGAATTCCCATACAAATATTAGAAAAATCTCCATTCAAATATAATCATGAGCTGGGCCCTCTCAGAAAATCAAATAGTGACCTCCAATTATCTTTTGCCTGTGTGTGTGTGAAAGAGAGCGAGTGAGCATATTTTAAACAAATGAGAATTTGAAGGACATACAGACTGTTTGAGTTCCCCTCCTTTTGTTCAGCAACATATGACATGTTGTCCTTCAGATCTACAATATAAACCTTCTTTCTGCTTGACTGCTACCCTTTTCTGTAGACATGTGTTTCCCTTCACCATATGAATTTTGATAGAGTGAAGTTAGCAGAGGAAAGGAAAATCTGGAGGCACAATCTATCCTAATTATTCTGAGTAGCACTTGCTAATTATTATACTGAAAGCTAGTGATTAAGATTTTTTTTAAAAAAAGCTGGTGAGTTAGATTGACTGGCTAACTGACACATCTTGAAAGATTGTCATAAATACACATTCTTGTATGGAGTGCCAAATGGGATACCCTTGGGCAGTAATGTAAATCACATCTAACAAGTAAAACATTATGCACAAACTAAATAAGTAATTCACATAACAAAAGTTGTTTATACAAATCTATCCCTTATGGCAATCTTCTAACATTTTGGATATAATCAACAAGTCTCACATTTTAGCTTGAAAGGATACTTTTTTGAAAAACAGGAAGGCTTAATTAAAGCACAAAACAAAACATTTCATATTACTGGAAAAGAAGTACTCAGAGTTCAGGTTTTTGGTGTAATTTAATACCTGCATGGATAAATTGATAAAAGTAACTCAGATCTGGAGGATCTTTGAGCATGTTGTTTTCAGTGGGAGCCTTCCATACCACTTATTGGGATCAGCAACTCCGGGCCACACTGTAGAGTTTCCTTATTGACATGGTAGCAGGGTAGCCCAGATTTTAAGAGTTGCATGGACAGTCATGCATACATTTGAGTGCATTTCTGCTGGATCAGACCAGAAGGAAGGAATTCTTTCTTTGGCCTATTCTGACATCCTGCCCTGAAACAATCTGATAGTACCAGTTTGGCAGCCTGGATTGGGCCAATGTTTAGTTAGGGTCAATCTTTGCTGAGTGTCCTATTCAAGTGCCAAGCCCAGTGTAGCTGAAACATGGACCATGTTGGTTATGTTAGTAAGTTGTAAAAGTAGCATCATGAATGCAGAATCAAGATATGTGTCCTAGTCCCCAGGGACCAGCTTCCCTGTTCTGGAATTATAGAAGTTATAGTCCTGGATAGTCCCTCGTATTAATGGCATTTATTGGGAAAAGCTGTCATAAATGTTTTGGAATTACTGCTTTGCTGTAGCACCCAACATGTGGAAGCTAAAGTGGTATGCATGTAATTGCAAAATTCAGAGATATCAAGGACAACTGGGTTTCCCAGTTCAAAACTGGGAAACTGATACTTCTCAGACTGCCACCAAATTGTGATATTCCTTTTCTGTAGAGAGAAGCAGTGCTGCCATACTAATTCTACATCAGCACCTGGAAATGCATGCATCTGCTGCAGTTACACAAACATTACCAATTGTAACTGGCACTGTGCTGAAAATGTTTCCTACTTTTTCACACAACCACATTCAATTCAACAGAAAAGTAATTTGAAGGAGGATGAACTTGCAAAGAAATTTTCATGGTTGTTCATCCAGTTTTCATGTACTTGTCTTATTTAGGAGATAAACAAGAAGTGTGCAAAAGTGTCCAGTGTTTCACTGTATCCTCCTTGGTTCTCACATATCAATCAAAGTCTAGGAAAAGTAATCATGGAGTCATTCTGTCTGAAAGATTATCAGTTCAAAAAGAGCAGGCAGCCTGGGACACTCCAGAGAAATGGAGAAATGTATAACCGAATCAAAGCACACATACTACCCTTGGCCATCTTGCAATAATTAGGTAAGCTCAAATACATCACACAAATAGAGAACAACAGTGAAGGAGGCAAAACAGTGGAAGCCCTTTTTATGGGAAAGAAAGCTTCCAAGTGATCAGAGGACAAATTTTGGCAGAACATCTCTAGCCTGGAGCATAATTCTCCCTCATATCTGCACTGAGGTGGATACAAAAAAGGTGTCAACTAGCCCATACAGTTGATGCAGTTGCCAGTTACACAGGCAGAAAACATAGCCCCACAAAAATAAAGCAAAACAACAACAACAACCCTGTATTACAAAATAAATCATTTAAGAATTTCTTCTACCTCTTGAGAAATTTTGGTGGAAATTCCCTTTCATTTTTTCTGCTCAAAACTAGAGCGGAGAATTTTGAGAGGCCATAGGCATAGAGTTCTAAGTAGAGATCAGAGGAAGCAACCATTTTATGTGCAGGAGAAGGGAAAATACTGATAGGTTTGGACTGGAACAGTGCAATCTGAGAGCTGCTAGATGATGTTCAGGTAGCCATAGAGTTTTTCAAATTCCCAGCTATGAGGCTGGAAAGTCACTCTAACCTTGGAGCTGGGATGTCATGCTTGGATCTTTTCCATATCAGTACAAAAAGAACCATGCCAGCCACTTCTCTACAATCGTTAGAGTGAGTTCATAGAAGTCTTTCTGGCAGGTGGGATGCAGGAGGGAAGGGAGACCAGGATAAAAATGCACTGTGGTGGCATCTTGGCTTCCTTTCTTCCCACCCACTGAGAAGAACCTCATGCCCTTAGAGTTTTACAAGCTATTGGCTACCCCCATAAGATAGTGCTCTAAGGCAACTCGGTACATATCCAACTTCCTGAGATACATATTTTGTTGTATTTTGTTTGTTTCATACGTGTGAATCCAAATATCCTTAAGTATTAATACATGCTATTTCAAGAGTTAAATTAGTGTAAAGACATAGAAAGTATCCCATGGTGTTGTTCCCTGATGGAAATGTGTTGGATGAGGAAGAGTGTTCTAGTGCAACACCAACAGTATTAGTTTGCTAATATTACTGGCCATGCACTAATGGTCTATTATGCCAGTGCAATATGATCTGTGTTAGCAGAATGGCATGTAGGATACTGACCATTATGCTCTTAAAATAGCAAAAGAGAGAGGAAATAGTATGTAGATATGGATTAGCATTATGGGAAACACCAACAAAATAAGTTTTACCAAGATTTGGCTGTATGATTTAAAATGATTCCCTAGCCATAGATGGCACTAGCACTTCTGATGGATGGCATAAACTGGGAGTTTATAGACCATTGGACAGGATGAGGAACAGTGGCCTCCTTGATGTCCTTGCATCCAGCAACTTAGCTATGTGATGAAGTATATGTTCAGGCATATCGCAGGCAGAATTTCAACTGGATCACAAATCTTGAATTAGGTGGACTGGAACGGTTCTTTTTATCATGGTCAAAATCATCACAAAACTGTCAGCCACAGCAGAGGCCATCCAAATATTTCTTGCTGTAAAATGGGCACTAACTCAATTATTCCCTGCTGATATCTTGGAGATATTTATTAATTTATGCATTTAAAACTGTATTCTGCAATATCCATTCAACAGAGCAGGAAGCAGAAGGAACAAAAGGAAGGACTGTGAGATTCATTCAGGCTTTAAATATAGTGGTATATCATAATCCAGGTTCTACTATTGCTACTGGTGCCATAGTTGTTCCAGTGGCTACACTATGTTGTATGTTACAGTTCACTTCTGCAGTATAATGCTGCTGATCTGAATCTTATTTGAGATATGTACAGATGCAGAAACATGCTGCTACCAGATGTCCAACACCAATTACTGTTGCCTGGAAGGCTATGAAACCTCTACCATTTGCTCAAGGTGCACAGAATTATTTTTTCCTATAATTATCTGTTGCTTATGCGTACTACATATGCTAGTTGAACATTCAGGAAGCAGAGGGAAGGAAAGCAGCTGTAATAAAAACATAAGATTTCTTAAGCCTAGCCTTCATACCTTTCCTTTAGAACATGCAAAAATGGTCCCATGGTTTCTGTGGATGTTTCTCCATCTTCTTTTTGAAATCATATTTTCAGGAGTGTTATCTACAAAAATAGATACACTCTTTTCATAATGAATGTATGAGTTATAGTTGCAAAACAGAGAGGAGTTGTCTGCAATTGACTTCAATGGATATCATTTTTCACAAAGTAAAAACTGCTCTAGTCTGTATAGGTCAGATGTGATTAATTGTTATAAATTACATATACAATTTTGTTTTGTTTTTTATCCACTTGTCATTTGTTTGTGCTACTGTGTGTGTGCCCATATGCATGCAGATAAGAAATATATAATATTTTCAAATTCCCAACCTATTTGGTTCACTTGCCCACAATATATTATCTATATATAAGCATGGAAAGTGGAAAATGACAAATATTCACTGCAATCCTATATCCATTCATTTCTTATGCCTCCCATTGTGTTCCTTCTCTTTTCCTTTATCTTCCCTCTTTTAAGTTCTTACACTTTCGCCCCATGTGGAGTTCCATCCATTTCTCCTTTTCCTCAATCCTAATATTAGCATCATGCCTATCAACTACTGTCTCACCCAGGCACATGAACAACTTTGAAGAAAGTTTTCAGGTGTCATTCATTCATTCATTCATTCATTCATTCTAGAAGTCTTCAGAATAACAAATGTTGTGTTGCACTACCAAGCCTCAAACTTTCTTATTCTCAGCTATCTTAATTAAATTCTACTCCAACCTAATACCAGAACTATCCTGCTATATTTTTACCCAGTATTATATTTCATTATGCACAGCATGGAAAATAATTTCACATGGTATGTCCCCACATAAAGGGAAAAATAACATCAAACTCTTCAGCTTGTACATTTGTTTGGAAATGGAAAGACTTCATGTAAGTTCCTGGCCACTGATGACATTTGAGCATCTATGTGTTGGGCACTACAATGATCTAGAAAGCTGATCTGTGTGGAATATGACATATATCTTGATTCTGCATTCCAAGTGTTCTTTTCGTCACTTGCTAACATACTCAGCTTTGTCCTTGTTTCAGCTTCTGGCTCTAGACTGGGATAGTCAAGGGGAGGATAACAAGGATCTTACTAATTCAACTGTACCACATCAACGTTGCTCAGGCCTGGTGTTCTCAGCTGGCTCTGGGGTCAGGGCTTCAGGACAGGTGAGGAGGACAACTCTATCCCTTTTGTGTGATCTGACAGTATAAATTCTGGTCACCATTCAGGCTCAGGTCAGGTTTTTCCTTCACTTTCATTGTTAGTATAATAAAATCAAGATCTTATTACCCTACAAATCATACCAAGAAACAAACCTGAAACCTTATGCAGAAGCTACTCACAAACAGCTATGGGGCCACATGTTTGCTCAGCTTTTGGGGTTGTCCAACTTCTCCTGAAGACCCACATCCTGAAGAATAACTTTTGCCATGAGCAGCTTTTTCTTTCAGTGGATGCACCCCTCATTATTTAAAATCTAATACTTAACACTTCTCAATCATTATGTTATTCAGTCCACTGATACATTATGCATTACAACAATGATTACAGGTTACAGCTTTGTATCTGTCTGTAGTGATTATGGTCATGGATGTTTGGTTCACTAAAAGAGCTGTACATACACAAGTTAAACCAGAATGTACAATATTTCATTGCAATAAATTATACTAGGTCATGTTGCATTTATTCATTTTAGCTCTGTTGTCAACAAATAAGATATATCATAAAAGTATCCAAGGAGGCATAAATGAATACAAAAAGATTCTTGTCCTGTCATGTCTTGCTGCTTAATTATCTGGTTATAACAAGTAAGACATGGTATATAAACAAAAGCTCATGGCAATGGGCTAAATGAATAACAAATCTTTTCCAGTTGGTCTACTACATAGCCATCACTAATGTTGTTGCATCTATTCTGGTCTTGCATTGTATCCCAAAACCAATTCAAGAGGTTGTTGTATGACCTTTAAAGCCTTAAGTTGCTTGGATTCACTATAGTTTATAATAAAAGAATACAGATGTTCTATTCAAGGTAGAAGTAGTTTGACTGTATACCTGCTGCCCTGAAAAGAAATGATGCAGAGTACTGCTTTTTTGCCCAATTGTTTCCACTATACTTTTGAACACAGTGTGCAAGATCTGTGAAATTGGCAAAATCTGGGCTGGGGTTCATTAGGAAAGAAACTAAAAGTAAACCTACCGATATCATAATGGCTCTATAGAAATTCACAGTGTGACCAAATTCAGGACATTGACTAGAGTTTCTGTTGCTGGACCTCATAAAGATATTTTAGAGCTATAGACAAGGACTGGAAAATTTATAGTGTTTTAGCATAGAAAAAGGTAAGTAAAGAGGGATGTCACAGAGGGGTCTAAAGTGTGCCATTACCGACAGAGTAGATAAGGAGAAGGATTCTTCTGAAGAATTGGTAATATACCAATTGAAGAATTGGTAATATTTGGAAATTTTAACATTATGTTTTAATCTTTTTGTTGTGAGCCGCCCCGAGGCTTGTGGCAAGGGGCGGCCTATAAATTTCCAAATAAATAAATAAATAAAATAAATTCTACCATCATTCCAGGAAGCTGAGTGGTGGAAGACTCAAGACACACTGTTTCTTCACTCAGCACATAGTTAAACTATGGAATTGATTACCATAACATGCCATGATAGGAATCAACTTGGACAGCTTCAGAACGGACTTAGATTTAGAAAAACTCATGGAAGAGAATCCTATCAATCACTACTGATCATTAGGGTATATTTTAGGTAAGCACGAATGAGAAAGGTTCAAGTTCATTGAATTTCTACAGTTTTGCTTCAAAACATGGTCAGCCTCATTCCCAATTCCATTTAAATGGAGAAGAAGGTGCATCTGCACGTATATTTTTCAACATGTGCACCAAAATTTTATTCTTCCTTGTTGATCAAATTTTGAAAATTCACATTTTATTTTTCTGAAGTACATTGTTTCCTAATAAACAGTGCAAATTCAGCAATATGTCAGCTTTGCCTACAAAATGGATTCATGTTCTTGGGACAGGTTCTGGTATTAAATGAAGAAAAACAATATTTCCATACACTCCTACTACATATTACCGCTGATATCATGGGTTATATGAACTCTCCATATCAGTTGCTAGGGAAAATGAGTAATACTGTACTACTGTTGGCCACTGTGGGAATAGAATGCTGGCCAAAATAGACCTTTAGTCTGATCCAGCATAGTTTTCATATTATTCATGATATTACTTGATTTGGAATTGGTGCTGAGACATGCTTCCTGCAAAAGCCAATGGCCCTTATTTAGTATTCAATGTCACTTCCAAGTTGGGCACTCCAGCGATGCTTCTGATTTTATTCAGAAAGTTATCACTTTGTGTCCATTGGCCCACTTTGCTGAACCCTCTGCATTGCCACTTGTGTCCTATTGTCAAATATTCCTGAAGCAGTGACAGGCAGGATCTGCCCTGCTATTACACATGCTGTTATACCAATAGAATTGTGCTGCTCTCTCCCGACTTCACCAGGAGAGACCACTGGTTCTTCTATGTGTGATCACAGATGCCTGTAGTCATGATTTGAAACAGTAGCTTCCCAGATGCAAGAAACCATTTCTTAGGATGCCTTGCACCTGAGAAGAAGGTGGAGAAAATCTCTCCTTATTGTTATTACTTTGAGCAGCCCACAGGAACAAATATATTTTGATTCCATTAACTTCTGCATGCAGTTAACATACTTAAAAGACCTTATTTAGAGCCTTGTTTTTACAGGCTATAATCTTGAATTCCTTGAATCACAACACAGCTCCAAACTATCCCTTAAAAGTGGATGCAACAGTTTTTATGGAGCAGGAGCCCAGGGTGTGAACTGCAGCTTCTTTCTCACAGTAAGCTGACTTGCTGGAACACATAATCCCTCAGAATCACAGAATGCTTCTCTTTCAAAATGCTCCTAATGGTGGTATCATGAGATGAACTGCAAAGAATTAAATTGATTCTAAGTATGTATTTTCTGGTTCATTGTGAAGTCGCACCGATGAGGCATGTGAAGCACTAAGGACTGTAAAAGAGCACTTAATGCCTCAAAAGGAGGAAATGAGTCAGAACATTACTTAGTAAATGAAGGAATTAAAATGAAGGAAATTAAGAGTTAGAAAATATGAAGGACGAATAAAGTTCCAAGTCTGTACAGAAAAATCAGTGTAGGTGGCCAGATAATGAATGACAAAATCCCAAAAGGAATGTTCTGGACCAATAATGTCCATATGTTGGTAGAATGCAACTTCCATCAGCGTAGACAACTTTAGTTCATCATGGACAATATAGTCAATATGTGGGAATTGCAGCCCACCAAGTTTTGGAGGACCACATATTCTCCAACCATGTGATAGACAAAACTGAAACTTTTAAAACTGGTCTAGAAAGCAGGGAATTCCAAATGCTGAGATAGAAATAAAAGAAGAATCATGAAAACAGGAGAGGCAAAATGAGGGGAGCAAAGGATATTCAAATAGTCATACTGAAGCCATCAGGAGAGCTCACCAGACAAGTACGTGTCCAGCATCCAAAGAGAAAATTGCTAAGTGCAGCCTTATCAAATCTGGAATTTCCTCGATGTTTTGGACTTCAGCACTCATCAGCCTCAGCAAGAATGGCCAGTGGTCAAGAATTTTAGGAGTGACAGTGATCAGTGCCTGGAGGGCACCAGTGTGGGAAGGGCTATACTTGTGGGAAGACCTCCTAACAGTATGTTTATAGATCTTGGATATAGCTTCTGATGACTACAGTTATACATCAGTGATAATTTTAGTTCCTTTACACTTGATAAGAAACTAGGGAGAAAATTACCAGTCTACGTTTTTGACTTGTAAATGGCTCTTTTTTTTTTGATAAAGGGTAAAAAGAACCTCAAAACTGTCAAATAGCCACTTTTTGTGTGAAATATCTGCAGTAAAATCCCAATATGTAGGTCAGGATTTATAGAAATACACTCTATACATTTTCAGAAGCTTTCTTTACTTTAAAAATTAAGGTATATACTCAAGTATTGAGACATAGCAATTAGCTTTAAAATTGTCTCAGTCCTACTCAGTTTAAATGATCTTAATATTACTTTTGTTGTTTTTACATGCCATCAAGTCATCTCTGACTTATGGCACCTCCATGAATTAATGCCCTCAAAAATGTCCTTCGTAGTCCTGCTCAACTCTAGGAAAGTCAAGACTGTGGCTTCCTTTATGGAATTGATCCGTCTCATATTTGGCCACCTCCACTGCTGCTGCCACCGCTACTGCTGTCACCGCCTCCTCCTCCTGCTTCCCACCTTCTCTAGCATGATTGTCCTCACCAGAACATCTTGCTTTCTTATGACTTGCCCACAGTACAATGAATTCAGTTTCATAGTTTTCTTCTAGGGAAATATTGTTTTGCTCTAGAGCCCATTTGTTTGTCTTTGTGTCACTTCAGGATATTCACAAAGCTCTCCACCAGCACTGTTGCAAATTCATCAATTTTCTTTCTGTCAGCTTTCTTCACTGCCCAGCATTCATACCATTACATAGTGATCAAGAATAGTGATCAAGGTATGGAATAGCTTTCACCATTTCATTAGCTACATTGTATCTGTGTAGGATAAAATTCTTTATTTCAACACCTTGAGCATCACTTGCTTCTAGGGAAAATTGTTTTGTTATTACATTACATTACATGCATACCTTGTCTTCCCCTTGCAATTAATATAATCATTCAATAGATTATGTACTCCTTAGCATCTCCTTTCTTGGGGACTAAAACAATGATTTTAATTTGATCTTGGTTCACAGAATATAACAAGCCATAGTGGGTGTGATCTATGTTTGTTTCAGAATGGTTTGCTATATCGTCCAAACCCAGAAGAGTAATTTTTACATAGTTTCTCAACACACAGAAGCCACCATAAGAGGCCATGACTTATTGCAGGGTTGTTTAGAGTGGTTTGTTTTCAGGGTGGCTTGTTCTGACTAGGAAATCTTTAACATGTCAGATCACTAGGATTTTCCTACTACTCATACCCATATTTTGTTGATATTTGTGATGGTTTTCTTTGTGTAAATAAGAAATTGCACCATCAAGCAGATTTGCACAATTTCCCTAAAATTAGTAGAGATTTCCTAATTCATACAAATGTCCACTGTACACCAAACCAGGTCTTACTATGTCTATTGTAGGAATGTGCACAGGTTAAGAAATTTGTAACTGCAAATTGGAAATGACTTGAACGTGGGCACATATTCAATGGTCTGCAAAGTTTCAACAGACACATGTTCATTCTCACATTCAGGGCTTCAGACAGGGCATACACGCATGTTTTGTGAGCAAAACTGAAATACACATATATTTCAAATTGTGATGTCCTAGCATAGCATGATTTATTCACAAGGGTTAATGAGTCACCTTGCAAGAAAATGAAACACTCAAACTTGCTTGCCAAGAACACTCATGCTTTTGCCTGCCAAAGTCTACCTGATAACAGTGTGTGCTCCTCTGTCTTCCCCCATCAGTGCCCCTTCATTCCTGGTCACTCTGAGCTGAAACATTTCCCTTTCAAGTAAAGACATTTGTGTCTACATAATTGACTTGTCTCTGCATAGGCTGCACCTCCCCAAATTAGGGCCAGGGCAATATATGTGAAGGTGGAGGATTTAGGTTTCTTCATCTTTAGGATTTTGTTTTGCTGAAATTTTACAGTACAGAATTAATAATTATTTGCTACCTCCAATTTTCATCATAAAATTGGGGGCAAGGGGAATTTCACAGTGTGAAGGGAAAGGATTTTGGCATGAAAACAGGATGGGAAGCTTTAAATCTGTCCTTTCAAATTACCATCATTGTGAACTGGGGCAGTGAACACTTACTTACCCAGAGCTATGTCAATTCCTCATTCTGCTAGGAAGAGGAACAATACTTGTACCTGGCTGCAAGGAGTAGCCAATGATCTTCCCTTCCCTTCCCTTCCCAAATCAAAGGGAAACCCAATGTTTTTGGGGTATTTTAATAAAAAAAGAATTAGTGCTGAGCAGGGAGACTTTAATTGCACAGACATTCACTCTTTGCAGGTAGTGGAGGACAGAAAGGACAAGAAGCATGAATGCAAGTTGTTTTTCTGTCAGGCGGATCAAAAAGCTTTCTTAAAACACACACTTGGTTTAATTTCTGTTTCTCACAAGGTTATCTGCAGGTAGCTGCAAAGAGTAAAGGATGAAATGGAAAAGTTTTCTCTTGGCAAAGGCAAGACATGCCCAACACAGAAGTGTACCGTAGCAAAGATACAAGGGCTCCTGGGAGGCAGAGAGAAACAAGCCATGCCAAGATTCAGAGTGCCTGGTCCACATGAATGTACTGAAGAATCAGCAAAGTCTGGTGCTGGAGTGGGGGAAGTGTCATTTCACAAAACCATTACTCCTCAAATTACTATGTCAGTTTCAATATCTTTTGAATGAAACCCTGTTTCATCCCAGCTCTACTTTTCACTGGCATATCTTTTAAGGGGAGTGAAATACATTGCCCGGAGAATACATAACTTTATTTGAAAGTGTTTGATTACAAAACGAACCGATACACGAACCGATATTTCATACCTCATTTCAATCTCAACCATCCATTTTCATTTACATACATTCTTTTCAGAATTAGCAGAGATCACTTTAATACAATTTTACAAATGAATACCATCTACCCAACACCTTTAAAACTTGGCTTATTGAAAATGAGTAATTGCCAATATCATAGTATAACTGTAAAATTAAAGGTGCAGGTCTGTGCATATTTAGATAGGAAGAAAGGCACACAGCTCCCAGGATGGCTCAGCTAGCCATCAGGCTTGTGAACAGCAGGCCATTTTTCTGTCTAAACATGCATAGGATTGTATCCCTTAATCTATCTAGCATGAAGATTAAGCTTTAAAAATATCTCTGTTTTAAAGATCAACACATACTTGAAACAGGAGCAACGTTTGCAAGAAAACGTTCTATAACATTTTCCTATAGTTGGCACTTTGGATTATTACTATTGTGGAAGCTATTTATTGTTAACAAAGACTTATCAATTCACATCTTGAACAAGGAATATTCTCTCAAGACTGCATTTCTGCACATCAGATACAATTTTCCGACTCTCAGTTCATTGCTAATCATTTCATTCCATTTAGCTATACAAATGAGGCATCATCTTCCATCTATTTATGCCCTACATGGCATATTCATTTTCACCATGTTTTAAATAGGAGCTCAGCATGTTATATTGTGCGATGCATTTCCAGTATTGCATAATTCCTTTATTCACATGAAAAATATTCACATTATTCAAGAATAATGCCATATTTGTGTATGTGCATGTTAATTTATCAGATATATTACAATCTGTACTAGAAGAGTGTCCTGGACCTATAGAGAGCATAAAGGTGCATAAACAATAATGCATCATCTATTCCCCTGTTTCATGTATTTTGCACTGAAAAAATGGAAAATGCAATGATCCATCAAAATTATTTAGATCAAACAACAGTTATTCTAACATTAGCATGATAACAGCTTTTTATGTCATTATAACAAAGGCCATTATGTCATCAGCTTTTCAATTTTGAAGCCACTGGCCATTTATCTGTATAACTGAAACCAATTGTGAGCAAATTTCTGCCAGTGTGTGATTTATAATGACTACTGTTAAAGTCTTTTTTAATGATTCAATCTAAAGCAGAGTCACCCAGAGAAAGGCAATGTTGTTTCGTTGTTTTTTTCTGTTTTGTTTCTCTCTCTCCCAGGCAATTTAATTCTTTTCATTAAAAATGTAGAGTATAATGTCTATTTTTGAGATTTCTTTGAACTGAAAAATAAGTACAACACAGAGTGATACATCTAAAAATGACTGAGAGTTCTCTAAACTCTAAATATGAGTTCAAAGATTTTGAGTGCTATACAATAAGTAATACACATCAAAATGTGTCATTTATTTATTTATTTATTTATTTATTTATTGCTTATAGCATTGTAATAGTTTCTAATCAGTGTTTGAGAAGCATGATTTATTTTCTTAGAGGGCCTACAGATGAAAATGTGGAATCAAAGGTTTGAGATCAAACTCTACAATAAACTAGCACAGTCTAGGCATTGATTTTTAGAGGTCATAATAATGCTCTGGAATATCTTTCTCTTATGTTCCAGTATCTGAGCCACACTACATCCTTTGAGTATGCTAAGGGATCTGCATGGGATCTCCCTGAGCCCTTTCCACATCTCAGTCAGTTCTTAGTCAAGTGTGCATGTACTGCAATAGATCATGCATTACTTTCTATGAGAGGCCCTGTGTGATTCTCATATGGAAATTCAATATAATTTGTGGAGTGCAGCAAGGAATGCTTTTTTGGATATAAAATCTAGAAGAGTCCTAATGGAAGAACTGTCTGTGTTATCCAGCATCCAGTGTTATCCAGTATTTTCTCCTTGGGAATCTAAGGCTCAGCCTAACTACATCTGCTTTCATCAGCCAGTAAGCAGGGGATTATCATTCTTCTAGCTTTTAAGGATATGCACACATTCTAAATGCCTATCCATGAAAGAAAATCGTGACTCTGATGGCCATTATATTTCTGTTGCAAATAAAACAATAATGGATGTAGTTCTAGATCAGGGTTGGTCAATTTCAATGGGTCTGGAAGCTACACCATCCTGCCCCTACATGGGCTGCTCTCTTGTCTCTATTTCCATGTAAGTAGCAAAAAAAAAATCCATGGGTGGGGGGTAGGGGGTGGAATCAGTGGGTTGTTCCCTGATTTCTGTTACAAAGACAAAGAATTACTTATTTAGCTGGTGAATATAGTCCCCTGTTGACTAAAATTATATGTAACTGTAAAATATTTGAAAACCTAAGGGCAATATGGAATACTGGCAGTTTGACAGCACTAAACATATGTCACTAAAAGCAGTAGAAAGAATGCTTTTACAACAGGAAACTAGTGTTAACTAGTGCAATGGTGCTTAGGGAAAGCAGCCTAGTTTAGCATGTAGGGATTAGGAGGCTATGCCAAAACTCCATTCCATCAAAGCTCACCTCCATGAGCTCTGCTAACTTGAACTATTCCAAAAATATGCTAATTTGGGCTAGTTTCTGGTTGTATTAGAAGCACCAGTTCCCTGTTATATCATTGTTCATTTCCACTAGCTCAACAGCAGCATTAGAGATCACCCTAATACCCTACCTTATGATTTCTAAAATGGATGGTTTCCACAGGTATAGTAAGCTTTTCTTTGTTCCATTTCCTCTTGCAATTATTCTACTCAGATACAGAGTACCTGAGTAGGGCTTTTAAAAGCTTTTATGTAGGGCTTTTATGAAATGCACACTTGCAAAGAATACACATGTGTATCAGACAGAACCACACTTTGTCCAGTTTGCACATTTTCTTTGCTGATTTGATTTCTTTTTTATTCAGTTCCAGACAACTCTATATCTTTTTTTAACCTACGCAATGTGTCTCAAGATTAGAGGTTCAGTCTCCATTAATGTGTTACCATAACATTAACTTACCATCTGTCTTCAAGGTTTCAAGTGCAACATTTTTGGCAATATACCCAGCCTTCTTTAACAGAGAAGAAAAGAAAGACTGTGAGAGGGTGAATGTGAAGCTAATAAAGCAGATTTTTTTTCCAATAATATATTAGGATATACATTAATATATCCAATAATATATTAATATGACACAAAAACTACACATATCAGTGACTAATAACTACAAGCCCTGGTAGGTTACTGTCTTGCCCCTTAGTTGCCAGTCCAAAAGCAAAGAGCAGCATATAAAAACAGTAGTGTCCATGGACAGAAGACATGGGAAATAACCACTTTTTTGGTGGTACCATCCTTCTGGTGCTATCATTCTTCTGGTGGTACCTAGTAGGATGCCCTGTCCCATTTGATTCTGCCCTATTTTTAGGGGTTTTCCTATTTAAAAATTAGCTAAAGATTTTTTTTTTAGTTGTTACAGAGCTTAATATCCACTTCATCAAGTCTTAGAAAATACAACTCATTTCTTCATTTTTTATGTACTACAAAGGGAGGCAAGAGAGATTATTGCAATACAGTGCATTAGGGACTGCCTGTAAAAGGTTTTTGAGGCTTTGAGAAATGCAAAATGCAGACACTTATCAATCAAGAAGAGTGAGTTGTTGCAAGCATGCCACACTAATACTTTGAAGTCTGTGCTGGCTGCTTTACTTTTGTCATGGCACATACACAATGCTCATTATAAATCCCTCCATGTCTCAGTAGAAGTACGTCATCCTCTCAGAAGTAGCACTAAAGCCACTGAGCTGAGCTTTACTCTCTTGGATGCAAAATTTGTCTACTAAATTAGAAGCTTATTAAGGTCCTAGAGGAACCACTCTCTGTGGTGTATTCCTGTATCTGGAATACTTCTCCTTGGAAATCTCTTCAATACTAACCTCACAAGATTTGCTTTTAGCAGGTAAGATAAGAGGGAGAAGTTGAGGAGGGTGTTATCTTCATTCTTTTAGCTATTGTATGCAGTTTCAAGGGTAAGTAGGTGTTCAAAATAAGTATCCATGGGATCAAATTGGGATATATGCTGTAGCTTCACTCCACATACCCATCCAATTACACATTGCTAAAAATGTGCACAACTAACAGGATAAAAGTGGACACTGATATACATAGAATTGTAAGAGCTCATTTATATGTATGTGTGCAAATTTAGAAATGAGTAGAGGGGGTTTTCAGAAGACAACCATTATTTTTTCAGAAGACAAATGCCAGTCCTGATTTCTCATACACAATATTTATTTGTTTTATTTATTTATTTATTTAAAGTTTTTATATGCCATCCCCATTGCTACACAGCCTCGGGATAGCTCACAATAACAAATAAATAAAACAAATAGAATTACAATTACAATTAAAACTTGGAAACACACTGACTGCATAATTATATTTTTTAAAAAAAATTCGTACCCCAACCCAATTCACCCAGATAGGTTGTTATTCAAATAATTTATTCCTAGATGGTCTAGAACATGATCCAAAGTCAATCTCCTTTCAGTAAACACCCCTGCTCAATTCAATCAATCATCTCATTATCCCCATAAATCAAGACACATAGTATTTGCATTCCAATTCCTTTTTCATCATAATGTGATTCCTACCATGAGCCAAAGCCCTTGGCTACATTGATTATTTTAAAAAGAAGATAGACAGAGAGGTTAGGAAGCCAACTTGTTTCATGCTAGGATTGGGGTGAACCCTTTCAGAATTTGTCCCTTTGGCAAACATGAACATGTACTCATGCTCAGCCCAGTTCTTCAAAGTGAGCTGAGCCGAGAGGAAGTGTGAGAATGTTCATGGACCTCCAATTGCACAACTGGCAATCTTCTCCATCAGGTGCAGATGCCCAAAGAGTGGCTGTGGTAAACAAAAGAGAGGCACACCATTCCCAGTGACCAACATTCTGCCTGCCCAGCACAGCCAGCAGCAGCACTGGGTACTGAAGAGGGGGACTGCTTGAGCAATGCATGTGGCTTGATTCCTGTCAACTACCCCACCCCACCCCAAAACTGTGCACACTCACCAGGAACTCAAGGCTTCTGCAAAGCAAAATGGAGTTCAGGGAGCCAAGCTAGACTCCCACCCTCAAACAGAATCTTTGCACTTCCCTATTTTATCCTTTTTGGCCTCTACCAGGTAAATCAAGCTTGTCAATCAATCCATCACTCAATCAAAATTATATACTCAGATTGAAGAATGAAAGACACATTGAAGATAGTCAGGTTTGACATGATATAAATCATATTAAACAGACTTAAATAAATATGTTAAGATCACCAGCATAACACTATAATGTGCTAAATTATATATATTTAGCATATTATAATATTATAATACCTGGATGTTTTCTCAGCAGCTTTTAAAATACTGGATGGTCCAGTACTGAAGAGGACACCTGTGCATTCTAAGTAACCACACATGAGGTTCCTGTGTTTACTGGTCTTAAGGAGTAATATAACCAAGTTTGAGTCAAGGTTGTTAAAGGTTCCAAGAATGGCAGGGCTCTTCTCAGTAAAGCATGATTCCCAATCCTAAAAAGCATTGCAATAACTTTCATCCAAATTTGGTTACAGTTCCCTTAAGACCGTCCCCAAACATGAAAAGGGCATAGATAGAGTGGAACCTCAGCATACATCCCCACTCCCCTGCACATGTGCCTATGTTAAATGCCTACGAAGGACTTTTCTATTGTGCCAATTAGTGGTTCTGTTTCTTAATTTCATTGTTTTGCCTTGCTTTCTCCAGATTACCTGGACCATACAAAAATGCAAATCCTTCCAAAATTGATAGGCACTGTAAAAATAAAAGAAAGGAATAATAAAAAATAATAATGTGCTATACTCTGCATGTACCTCCTAAGAGGCATCACACTGGCTCAAAAGCCTTGAGGCTTAGGCAAAGATGTTAGAAGACCACAACGACATAATTCATCCAAAGGAGCTATTCTGAAATAAAGCAATTGCTTAGGGTATGGTTTGCAGTTCCCACTGCCTGCTGGATTGTTTTATGATAATATTACAATTCTGTTATATAGGAGGCTTCTGGCTTAGGTTCTGTATAGCTTTAAGAATGGTCTTTTGGAGTCACATTTATAACTAAAATGAGCTCAGTTTCTAGACACCTGATATGCAGAAACTGAACATGCATTTGGCTGCATAGTTCTATATACAAATGCTACTATACATATTTAAATAACATGATTACAAATGGTAATCAGATTTTCATATATACATATCTTATAACCACACATGCTCATAATTTAACTTGTTCTAATCACTTGATTTTAATTATGACCTAGCCACCTCATTTTATAGTGAACACAGTAGGAAACTATGACCTGATGGCAGAGAAAGATGTAATGAGAAACTTTCATTCCAATAGATATGTTAAGTCTCCATTATAAATATTCAATTAATTTCTAGAACCTAGTATTTACATGAAAAATCTTGAAACATAACCTCAGATGCAACCTTGAAAATACAAGCAAAATCAGGGTGCATTTAACATATGTTCTTATTTTCTCTAAGGATATACAAATCAGCAAAACTTAAGTTCACCAAAGACCTCTGAATCTCATCAAGAAGCTTGTTCTTATCTCCAGTCTATATCAAATTGTAAGCTTTGTTTGTTTGTTCTTCTCACATAAAACCAATGTGTATTTTCATGTGTATTATTTCCAAATTTATGCAACAGTTAGATATAAAGACAGGTGATAGATAGGTGATATAGATAGATAGATAGATAATTGAAATGCATGTATTTATGTTCATTCTTCTAAAGTATGTATTTTTCAAATGTATACATGTAATGTTTGCGAGGGCAGACTGCAATTTCAGAAATGTAAGTACTTCAACTGAAGGTTGCATCTGAGGCCATGTTTATTCTGAGAGGTACAAACTTGGCAAAGTCTGAGCAAAGGGTTAATAGGAAAAATATACATTTCATATATCTCTAATTTTCTCATCATTTTCTGAAGCTACAACTACAAAGTTGTTGGACAAAACCAACTAAACAAAAAGGGTATAATTGTCATACACATCAGCAAAGTTGATGTGTATGAGAATTATACACACCTTTCAGATGTGTTGGATGACAACTGCATTCATCCACCAACCAGGTTGGCCATGCTGGCTAGGAGATGATCACATCTTAAGTCCAACAACTTGGAATGAACCTGGATGAGGAAGACTGGTCCATATATAATAGTTCTGCCAGCAGATGATATTGTGAATATATTCTTTACTGGAATTACAGGGTTATTTTCAAATCCAGCATATACAAATCCATGATTTTTAAAGCAGAAAAGTTACACTGCTACAGTAATTTTAATGACCATACTTCTGAAGTGCTTCATGATGAATACTGATTAACATATCTTAGCAACATAATAATGTGGTATACCCCCAAGTACCCGCTACAATTATTATGGTGAGAATTGACCTGTGCTCACAGAGAATAGACTGTGTGAAGCTGTATCATAGTTAAGCAGACCAGTATTCAACCCAGTATGTAAGGTTGGTTTCAACTCCATCACTTATCATCCCCTCCAATGGAAGGGAGAAAAGGTCAGAAGATATTCTTCTCCTTCCACCACCCCTCCTCTCATTGTAGCAGTATCAATGCAAGGCAAGAAGGGGAAAATGGAGATTTTCCAAACTCTCTCCTATTAATGCTCTCAATGGAAAATACACAAGCGAGATATCAGTTGGAGGGTGGTGCTTAAGCGGAGGTGAGTTGAGGGAGCTTATCACAATGTAATCACGTCCCTATTTAGTTAGGATGTATTTGGATTAATTCAAGGCCCCTTTAATCCATTTGGGGTAGAAATAGCTTGGTTTATGCCACTCCAAACATAATCAGAGCCAGGGGTATGCACAGACTCCTAGAAAGGACACTCTAGATACAGCCAAGCATTCTCAACTGGATACATTCACTGTGTGAAATGTTACAAACTTCAGGACCTTCACTACAGAAAAACTGCAGCCAGTGGTAATCTATGAATCAATACTCTAGCTGCAGGCTATGTTTCTTTGGTAGGGGATGGTGCAGAAGGAAAGAAACTTGTCCCTTTCTTCTGTGCCATGATACCCCACAAGTGATGTTGCTGCTTGCTCTAGAAGGTTACAATTTTCCTCTAGGAAAAGTTGAGATTCTGCTGAGTGATTTTTATCTGGACTATAGTATGGGACCAAAGAGTTAAATCACCTTCCTATACAGTGCAGTCTCAATTCTGATCACACATTTACCCTTGGTCGGTATGGTTTAAGTTGTTGTTTTAAACACAGATGCATTAAATGCAATCATGAGACTGCTTGGGGGAACTGGTAAAAGTGTATTAATTCAAATTTCAAATGATTTTTCTCTGCAGACCCTTTACCACACACACACAGTAGGATAAAATAGTTTTTGCTGATTCATCAGTCCATTCAAAAAGCTATGCTTGCAGATAACCTAGGGAAGAAAGTTGCACAGGAAAGATGCTGCATCAGAAAGGCCCTGATTTCGGATGTCAGGAGTTTATTATATCTATTCTCACAAAGAAATCCTAAAGACACAATCACAAACAATTTCAAAGAAAAAGGGTAGAAGACAACAGAAGACCATGTGGCTTCACAGAAAGCTTAGAGATGATCTGAAAACAACAAAGGACATGAATAGGAAATGGGAGGAAGACCAGGGTACAAAAGAATAATGCAGGCAGGTAGCATGGAATTACAGAATGGCATTAGGAAGACTAAAGCTAAGAATAAACTGAGGCTCATGAGGGATGTTAAAAGCAACAATAAAGCCTTCTTCAGATATCTACAAAGTAAAAGGAAGAAGGAAAGAAATTTGGATTCAGCTATTCAATGTGAATGGCAAAATCATAACAAATGACAAAGAAAAGGCAGACATGTTCTATTCCTACTTTGGCTCAATCTTCTCCCAATAGAAAGTCTATGATCTTCCTGATTAAGTGGAAGTGCAAATTGAAGGAACAGGATGGCAGCTCAAGATTGAAAGGCAAATAAGTGTCATCTAATTGGTTTGAAGGGACTGCAGGTGGCGCAGTGGTTTAAACCGCTGTGCTGCTGGGCTGGTTGATCGAAAGGTCACCGGTTCGAATCTGCACATGGGGTGAGCTCCCGTGCTCCGTCCCAGCTCCTGCCAACCTTGCAGTTCGAAAGCATGCAAATGCAAGTAGATGAAAAGGTACCACTCCGGTGGGCAGGTAACAGCGTTCCGTGCACTTTGGTGTTTAGTCATGCCGGCCACATGACCACGGAGACTGTCTGCGGACAAACGCTGGCTCCCTCGGCTAGGAAACGGAGATGAGCACCGCCCCCTAGAGTCAGGCATGACTGGACTTAACGTCAAGGGGAAACCTTTACCTTTACCTTTAATTGGTTTGAATGTCTTCAAATGTCCAAGGCCCATTGAATTCCATCCTAGAGTCATAAAGGAGCCGGTGGAAGAACTCACAGAACCAAGATACATTTCTTGCTCAGTTACCACTAGCTCAGATCCCATTAGCCTCTTCTTGAAGGTGCTATTTTTTGCCACAATATTCATTACTTTACATTTGTTTTTATTTTGAAGACCATTCTCCCACCTTAGAGTGATCCTTTGGAGCTCTTCACAATCATTTTTGCTTTTAACCACCCTAAATAGCTCGGTATCTTTAGCAAACTTGACCACTTCACTGTTTACTCCTTCACTCAAGGGGACACTGTCAATCCATTAGAGTCAAAATGACGTGTACATTTTTTTTTTTCCCCAGAGATTGCTAACACAATCCCAGTCATACTTACTGCAAAATAAATGTCACTGTGTTCATCTTCCTTGTGTTTTCCATGGCAGACTGTGTACCAGGCATTAGAATTATAACATTCATTTGGATTTAATTTTTATGGAAATTAGTCTTTTTTAATATTTTCTTACACATTCAATGAACCAAATCAAATACCAATTGCTTATAATAGACAAATTTTCAATGATTGGATATAATCAATTTGTATTCAAAAGACATTGTGGTCCCACTTCCCAGTAGCCTTATTAATACTAGTTTATATTTCAAATAAGAAGTACATGGTAAGTTAAAGGTCAAAACAGCTTTCTTCACTTTTAAAACCTTAATCTTAATGTTTAACTGAAAGATGACTTTGCAATGACTTACAGAACCATTAACTTTATAATTGCAGCATCAATCATGATTGTTCAACATTTTGCAATACACAGCAGGAATATGGCTATAAGATGTCCTTTATAACCTGTATAAGGTTAATAACAACAGGTGCTACATGCTCACTGCCACCCCAAAATATCATCCTAAAGGATTTTAACAGATGGAAGGTTTATTCCATCGCTTTACTGAATAAGACACATACCTAATGGAAAACTGGTGCTATGTCTTAATATTCACTGTGCTACAAGCTTATACTAATCACTTCCATAGTAGTTTATTCAGCTTGATGGGCTACTCCAAAGTAAAGTTAATTCTTTACTGCCAACTTAATTCTTCTTAGGTATTAATAAAGATACCAGAAGTCTTAGTGTTGTAGCCTATTGCTATATTGAAATCTAAATGCTCAGTGAAGTAATATACATGAGTAGGACACTGCAAACCTGGAGAGAAGTCAAATGTTTTCTAAATAGGGATGTATGCATATTTTGTTTCAGTTTATATTTACTAAGAATTTACTGCAGTTCACATATATTCCAGATGAAAAGAACTTGAGATTTAAAAATTTGATTGGAAGCACTGTGTGTTCAACCATGTTAGTAATTAATTAAAGTAACTGCTTCTTTCGCATCTTTACCAAATTTAACAGCAACATGTCAGGCAGGTACAGAATGGTCCTCTCCAAGCTGGGAATAGCACCTGTTGCATTTTCATAGTGCAGATGGTTGAGAATTTCACTTCAGTTGATTGGTTGGTTTTTATAAGACTACCAACTTTTACACATTTGTTCATGGAAGGCTTAGGAAAAGTGAACATGGGTAAAATCAAAACATGATTCAATAATCCCTATTCTAGAACAAGAACATGGGGATAGCTATGCTGAATCAGACCAAGCTCCATCTATTCCAGCATGCTCTTTGCAACCATCTACCTCTGAAAAACCCATGAGTAAGGTATTAATTTTAATATTAATATCAGTGTTGGTGATATTAATTATATTTTTATGCTCCTCACAAGTGCAATCTCTTACATTCCCCAGCAGCAGTAGCATATCATTCCTGAACTGCCCAAGAGAAACTTCACAAATGGCAGCCTTCCACAGAAAATGAAATGAGCTGAGCCTGGAACCAAATGTTGAAACTTCCTTTGTCTTTTAGTGAAAACATTGAATATTTTTAACTGACTTTATCAATTGCTTCAAGTCTTGAAAAGGATGGGCTATAAATAAGTCTGCTAACATAACAAGTTCATCTTACAATTTGGCTGCCCACATCACACCAGATTTAGCGGCTCAGAGCCAAACAATGGAAAGTGAGACAAGCACTGAGGTTTGGAAATTCTCCACACTTCCCTGATCCACCAAAATATTTTGAAGCCCAAAATTCATCTGAATGATGATTAGGTTGAGAATCTAGATGATTAGGTTGCGAGTTTGAGTTACCAATACAATTCTTCAGAGGATGACCATGTCTCCCTAGAATACAACTTTCCCAGCACTTTCAAAGATGGTCTTCCATTTGTCAAGCCTACCTGGTATGTAAAGAACTTCCACAGAGCTAAGGGAGGTGTACATGCATCCTCCTGATGTTCAGCATTCTGAACATTACACCATACCAGCTTTTTACTTATTTATGTCCATTTGATGGTGCCTGCAGGGTTTCAGGCAATGCCAAAATGCCAGTGTCTAGCAAACTATCTGTATAACTGAATTTTGCTGACACCCAGTTGTACAAGAAGATCTACCATTTTGTCAGTCGTTCTGAATTGTCACAGAATCAATTTTCCAAAGAGGTGTTAATTGAAAAAAGAACAAGTCATTTCTGTATTATACTTTGAAGGGTCTTTCCTCAGACATTCCTTTTAGCATATTTATGTTAAAAATGCTAAAGAGATGCAAGAGTACAATAGGCATAATAAACTATAGATAAATACTGGAAGTTCTCAAAAAATGCCAGTTCCTGATTTTGGACCACTGCTGAAATTTGATTTTTGGATCCAACAAACACAGGCACAATAGATTTAACACACACACACCAGATTTAACTTAATGTGTAGATCCTAGCCTACTGTTACCTTAGATCTGGACATCTAATCCTATGATCTTAGAGTAAGGGGGAGTCTAGGGGTGTATGGATTTTATTAAGCATGCTCCATCTTCAGCTTGCAAATTTTCAGGCATGTTTCATTCAGTCATCTACTCATTGATGGAATTGTATTTTGCCCAAATGGAATAATGCTGATTTGCAAAAAAATCACACATGTGCAAACTTGTACTTCTGAAAATATGCATTTTCACACTTTAGGGGAGAATATTTCCAGGTGGAAGACAGTTTTGCAATAGCAAAATGAAATCATATTAGTACCAATGCATGAAAACAAGTCATCAATACTTAGTTACCAGGTGTTTGAAGGAAGGGGAACAGGGAAACACCCTATAGGTTAAGTGTACCAGTCTTTTTGAGGAGCTATGGAAAAATATGGTGCTGTCCCTAGTCCCAAGTATTAGCAGGGGAAGAACAAAAAAGCCTCTGGAATAGGTAGCTTGCAGACTCTTTACCCTTGCAATAGTGATCAACTCAGCATTGACACAGTGATCGGTTTTGTGGAGCTGAAGGGAAGTGGTTCCATGCTAGCTTCCTAATGCCATGGACCCTTCTTGAAAACCACCATAACTAACAAAGAGATTTCCAAGACATAAACGAAGTCCCTCACATTAGTCAGGTACACACAGTCAAGAATAATTGAATCAGTTTTACTGTGGTTGTTTCTCATCTTGTCCTTCCAAACTGACTTTGGGGCTTCTTTTCAAGTAGAACAACTGAATGATATCAAGAAAAGCCTGGAATGTTTCCATAAGGCAAGGAACACTTCACTGCATGCATCAATTGAAGTAAATGCAAATACGAAGTATCTTCCTGCAAAATCTATTCAGGGAGCTCGCTTGCTTTGATTTCCTATTGTCGTTGTTTAAAGACATCGTTATTCATAAGCACAGTGCCAGATTGCATATACTGTGATGTATGTGTGCACAAAAGATTAATACACACCATGGCTATGGGAAAACAGGTAAATGTGACATAATAACCTCTTCCATGGCATTGTGCACACATAATACAGCTTCCTCACTTCTGTCTCCATTATCCTTGTATTACCTTATTGCAAGTGGAACCAGAATGTCAAAGAACAGGGAGAAATGTGCAAAATAAAATATTGTTTGGGGAGTAATGCTATTTCACTGATTTAGCTTTTCATGTTGTATGAACGATTATATACTGAGAATGCCTCAAGAAGTAAGAAATGTAATCTGTAAAAACGGCTGTCCCTGAGTGTATAGTAAGGAGTTTATTCTACTTCAGTAATATATTTTTCATTTTGATAAAAGAGACTCTGTTTAATTCCCAGACTTCAAATCAATTAGAAAAGGGGCTCCATTGACATGAATGGGACTTGCACTGGTAGAATATCCTGACAGCTAGCTGAATAAGATGAGTGAGTTGTGTCTATTTTTCCACAGTGTATTGAACAAGTCGATCATTTTGGACAATTTACCACAAAGTAAGGCACTATTATTTTCCTTCCTTCAAAAATAGTGTTCCTTACTGAGATAAAATGGGTATAATTCATCACAGCACTGTTCAACAAGAATAATTAGATCCTGGTCTGCATACAGGCTTGTCACATTTAATAATCTGCAGCTGAGAGCAGCTCTAGTATTGTAGCAAACTGAGCCAATCCACTACCACCCAGGAAGTAGCTGCAATCTGGCTTCATTTTTCTATAGCATCTGCAGTCCACAGAAGACCTGACAGGAAGAAGAGACTTCTGAGCATAATGGCAATGTGGACAAGTTATGTATTTATACAGGGTTGTAGTGCTTTTAGCCTGTGAATCACATCTGGCCTTCCTGGGCTCCTAATCTAGCCCTCTGGAATTCCCTAGATGGCCATGTCCCTTACCCTGGTCTCACTCCTTTCCCCTGACCATTAATCATTTGATGGTTTCTTGGCTTCTGCACATTTACCAACTGTACTAAAACACTAGAATTCATTTCATAAGGCTGAATTACTGACACTAATAAATTTAAATTGAAATATCAGGGTATTTTGCTCATACTCACTGCTGGAATGTGGCCTCAAAAGCTTCTTTGAAATCAAATTTAGTCTGTGGGTTGAAAGATGGTCAACACACTTGGTGCTTGAACACACATGTAAATTCAGATTTACCTTTACCATTGGACATTAAAGGAAGTTGCTGCATAACTACTCATAATCTGGCACCAATTCAATGACTAGATCTCAGGAAAATTCAGCATGAATATGGTCAAGATGCTGATCAGCTACTGAGGGCACAATCCTATGCATGATTAGACAGAAAAGGGCCTGTCTAATCAACAAATGCTGGAATAATAATAATGCTGGAATAATAATAATAATTATTATTATTATTAACAAATAATGCTGGAATAATAATAATGCTGGAATAATAATAATAATAACAAATGCTGGAATAATAATAATAATAATAATAATATATTATTATATATTAATGCTGGAATAATAATAATAATAATAATATAGATGATGATGATGATGATAAAAAACAACTTTAAAGCATTTTAAACAGTATAATGCAATCATATATAATACATGCTCAGATATATAAATTTTTGCTAATACATGCTCAGATATATAAATTTTTAAATAAATAAATAAATAAATAAATATATACAGGTTAGATTATGCATAGTACTATTAAGTACTTGGAGGTTTCTAAAATTTATTACAGCATCTTATGCAATTTTGTTATATTTGTGGATTTATAAATAATTTTTATACCATTCCATCATCGCTGAATGTGTTTGCAGGGTGTTACACTGGTGCTCATAAGGACAATACAAAGTAACCCAAAACTTAGACAGAGAATAGAAAACCAACAAACAGAAAAACCAGCATAGATTTCAAATTGAATTAAAGGTACACATTTAAGATACTCAAACACCATATTTTACTTTGACAATGAAAGCACATTCCTTCAGCTTTGGCTAATCCATCAGCTGCGTCCCTACCTGGAGGATGACTGCCTAGCGACAGTGACACATGCATTGGTTACTTCCTGATTGGACTTCTGTAATGCGCTCTACGTGGGGCTGCCCTTGAAGACAGTCTGGATACTTCAGTTGGTGCAAAATAGAGCAGCCAGGTTGCTGACAGGGACTGGGCGTTATTCTCACATAACCCCAGTCCTCTACCAGTTTCACTGGCGTCCCATCGAAGTCCAGGCTCAATTCAAGGTGCTGGTCATCACCTACAAAGCCCTTAATGGCTTGGGACCTGGATACTTGAAGGAACACCTGCTTCCATATTTGCCCTCCTGTCCCTTGAGTTTGGCAGCAGAGGCCCTCCTCCAAGAGCCCTCTGTGAAAGACATCAGGAGGCAAAGTACCCGGAGGAGGGCTTTCTCTGCAGTGGCACCCCATCTGTGGAATGCACTCCCCAGAGAGGTCCACCTGGTGCCGTCGTTATTTGCTTTTCAGGGCCAGGCTAAGACCTTTTTATTTAAACAATATTTTAATAACATTTAATATTAACTATAGGTTTTAATTTGCAGCCAGAATGAATCGGGTTTTTAATTTGTATTATCTGTATTTTTGTACAGATTATATGTTTGTTTGTTTATATAAGCCGTCCCGAGGCATTAAGCAATGGGACCGCATACACAAACTCTAAATAAATACTTATTTGTTATAAGTAAAAATCAATTCCTATGCTCCATCATCAATTTATAGATACACTTAATTGTTCTAGGATAATGGTTTAGGGAAAATTCTTGCATTGCATAGCAAAATAATTGAGATTGTTTATTCATTTTATATCAGACAACTATCAAATATGCTTGTTTACAAGAATGCTTCTATTCGGCCCTTCAGATAAAATCAGCTCATGACCTAGAAAGCTCCCCAAAAGGATCTTGACACTGTACCAAAGCAAATAATTTTCAGCTCTACATCTTTGGAGAATTTTTTTTCTTTTTCTACTTCTGTTTTTTCTCCCCCTGCCCCCAACAACACATCTTTCATTCAAGCCCTAATTGTTCTTTTTTCTCCTTATGTTTCAGTTTTTTTATTTCTACTTTTGCCCACCATTTATATTTTAGATATTTGGCTTTAAATCATGCTGTGTTCTTTCAAATGCATGCATGCTACTTGTTCCTCTTCAATGCCCTTCTGGACTTCTTTCTATTCATTTCTCCTTCCCCCATCTTTTCAATTTCTTGCCAATCCTTGTGAGAACTTCAAGGTCAAACTTCACATGCAAGGAGCTAGACTCATATTCTATTGCATAAAGGTATAAATCAATAGCATTCATCAGATATGAACTTTGCAGAAAACATTTGTTCCACACTGAAGTAAATCATAAGGAGATTGAAAACAAACTAAGATCGACTAAGGTTTCTCAAAACTTTCTTTAAAATGACTATGTGTGGGATCACAGGCCTTTAGGGATGGAGGAGAAATTTATTCAGTTTGCATTTTAATGTGAACTTACTGTATTTCAAACTTTCAAATCAGTATGTGACTCAAAACTCCGTTATCCTTCAAAATTCACACTTCTATATAATATTCAAAATGCATTATATCAGGCAAAATGTATACAAATATGCATGTAAGAAAATTATGCATTAAAATGCTTTTGTGTCTTCATACAGTCTTTCAAAAAACAAATTCTGAACTCAACTTAAGACAGGAACAGTTTACAAGGCTCAAAAACAGCCTTTATGCATTATGTCCCCAGACACAATTGAAAGCATGCAGACACAGTATCAGAGTATCAGTGGCTTGGTTTCAGATTTAATCATAATTAAGTAGACTTACCGACATCAGTAAGATTTAGCTTAGTTATGTCTAACTTTTCCCATTGACATGAAAGGATATACTCCAGGCAAGATAAAGTCTGACTCTAGCAAACTGTTCTAACCTATCCATTAGAACTCGCCGAAAGCAACTTTCTACACCAGAGAAAATAGAGAGAAAGGAGACGTGACTAATGTGCATATTTTATTTTATTGTCTAAAACTGAAAATAGAGACATGTGCAACTTCTGGGTAGTGCAGTGCTTGAGATACACCCTACAGATATGTTATGATTTCTGCAGTTTTCTTCTTGGGCATCATGCTTTCCCTCCTGATTGCAACACGGTACAATTCTGCATAATTTCCATTCTAAGGAGAGAAAATTACAATTAATGGAGAGGGAGGGGAAATGAAACAAAGGGAGAAGGAAGGAAGGAAAGAAAATCGTCCCTTTTTGTGCAACATGAGCAACATGTTGCTTATTATGCCCTTTAAACCAAAAGAGGCACAGTAGCCTAACACTGGCCAACCATTGAGTCAGGAATAGTGCACAATGCTTATTTGTTCTTGTTATTATTTAGACTAGTTCATTTTACCTATATTCTGAGTTAATTTGAGAAGAACAAATGAGTATTTTTATAATGTTGATCTTTAATATTATATATTCACTTATGTAAGAAAATACATAGTGCTGATTTCTGGAAAGGTGTAAAAAGTTTGAATTATTGGAGATGTTGTATATCCATTGACAAAATCAATCAAGAGAACAAAGTTGTAGTCAACACAACTCCTTCCATGGGATTGTAATGCAGCAGAAGAGGATTTGCATTTTGGATTTCCATTTTCTACACATTCAATCATAGAATAGTAGAATTGGAAGGGGCCACCAAGGCCACAGGGTCCAATCCCTGCTAGTACAGCACACCAAGTTATGCCATCCCATTCAGATGTCTGTCCAGTTGCATCATGAATGCCTCTAGGATGGAAGAGCCCAAAACTTCCCTAGGGAATTGCTTCCATTGTCATAATGCTCTGATAGTAAGGAAGTTTTTCCTGATATCTACTCACAATCTTGTTTCCTGTAACTTAAGCTTGTTATTTAGTGTTCTGGACTCTGGGATAATCTAGAAGAAATTTTGTCCTCCTCCTTTCAGTACTTGTAGAAGGCTATGATATTACCCCTCAGTCTTCTCTTCTCAAGGCTGAAAATGCCCAGCTTTCTTAATCTCTTCAGAGTGCTTTGTTTGTTGCCCTCCTCTGAACCTTTTCCAGTTTTTCTGCATCCTTTTAAAATTTTGATACCCTGAAATGGACACAGTACTGTAGGTAAGATCTGACTAGTGCTGAACATAGTTCTAGCACTTCATGTGATTTTGAAGTGATATTGCTATTACTCCAGGCTAAAACAGAGTTTGCCCTTTTTGCAGCTACATCACATTGCTGACTCATATTCAGCTTGTGATCCCCAAGATCCTTCTCTTCTGCAGTATTGTTCAGCCAAGTATTCCCCAATGCATTTGGTTTATTTTTCCCACATGGAAGATTTGGCATTTGTCCATACTGAATTTACTCTCAGCCCAGCATTCTAGCCTATGAAAATTACTCTGTCTTACAGGTTATTGGCTATGCCACCCAGTTTTGTGTCATCTGCAATTGTAAATACCTTTTCCTGTACTTTCTCATCTAAATCATTAATAAAATGTTGAGGAACACTAGGGCCAAGACAGAACCCTGCAGTATCCCATGTGTTACTTCACCCCAATTTGAGGAGATGCCATTAATTAACATTCTTTGAGTCCAATTTACAATATTGAAAAAGACAATTAAACAACAATTTCAGTAAATAATGAAACAGAACAAAACAATAAATCACAAAACAAACAGAGCTAAATTTAAAAACTATTAAATTTTAAAATACTGTTTAAATAAAAAGGTTTTGGCCTGGTGCCAACAAGGAGTAAAAACTTGGTGCCAGGTGTACCTCTCTGGGAGGTACATTCCAGAGTCTGGGCGCCACAGCAGAGAAGGCCCTACTCAGAGTTGATGCCCTTTTAACCTCTCTTAGAGAGGGTTCCTGGAGTAGGGCTTCTCCCATAGATCTGAAGAGGCATGAGGGCATAATTTGTAGCAAATTGTGGATCCATCCAATTGTTGTTCTATCTGGCCTAATTTTTACTAGTTTGTTAAAGTCAGAGCAGTGACAACAGTTTGGGAAAATGAATCTGAAAAAGCGTAAAATCCTGGAATGCTGTCCAGGGCCCAGGGTCCATACTCCCTTAATATTGTGTTTTGTTTCTTTTTAACAACCAACAAACACATACAGTTCTGCTATCAGCTACAGATTACTTACTGAAACAAATGTATTATTTACAGGGAGATGAGATCTCATATGCTTTACTTACATCCAGTGAATAAGATTTCCATTTGCAAATTGTTTAGCACTTTTTTGACAAAAGGCAAGGTAAAAAGAATACATATATGTAATGGAGCAAATCTAGTGGAAAATGACTGATATAACCTGTTTTTTTCCCAGAGTGCACTGCCTTGCACAAACAACATTTAAATAGATTTCAACTAAGAAAACAATTAAAAGGATGCCCAACCCCAAGCTTATTTGCAATTTTGTATATGAACACAGGTAAAGAGAAGAAAGAAAATGTTTCCTTGGTTTGGAGGTTCTCAAGAAATTCCAGTGAACTAACTGTTGTTTTCAGAGTCCTGGAATATAAAGAAAAGAATATAGCTCCTACCTTGCATATAGTTATAATCAGACTTCTGCCCCCACTATTTACAAATGCCTTTGCCCCATCAGTCTAGCATAAGTGTGGGACCAAGCTTTTGTTAAATCCACTGATTACCTAGTCCATCCTAGTGCAAGTATATGCATGTTTAATCGGAGGTAAGCCACATTCAGTTATATCCATATAATTGTATGTGAAATTACAACATCAGGTAGGAATCATATATACCACCTTTCCCCATCCTTTTGCCTTCCAATGTTCTGGACTTCAAATTCCACTAGCTTTGTCTAGTATGGGCAGAGTGGGCCAGAGTTGAGTTCTGGTCGAAAACACCCGGAGAGCAAGAGGCTGGAAAAAGCTGCTTATCTACCTCATTACCTCGTACAGAACTTAATTTTAGGTAAATAAGTATAGGGTGGCCTGCTGCTTCCTCCTCCTTCTCCTCCTGCTCTTCTTCCTCCTCCTCTTCTCTTTCCTCTTCCTCTTATTTCCCACATTTCTTCCTCTTTCAGGGAACTCAAAGTGTCTTATGGGGTACTCTGCCTCTCCAGTCTATCTTCACAATAACCACCTTGTGAGGTAGGTTAGTCTGAAAGGTAGTGACAGGCCCAAAGTCATTCAGCAGGCTTCTTGGCTGAGTGGGAATTAGATCCCAGATCTCCAAATCCCAGTTCAACACTCTTTACAATATACAACACTACATTGCATCTTGGCATGTTTATCATAAACATGTCTAAGACTGGTTTATACAACAATATATCCAACATTTTCATGGAAATTTGCAAAATATTACAGGAATTTTTTGGATGGCACAGGATCTGGCCATGGGAAAATGGTGCACAACAGTCTAGCAGCAACATAGGCATAAGACCTTGGAAGGAGTGTATTCTTCTTCCAATAGAATAAAGAATACACTTCTTTATTGGAAGAAGTGTATTCCACAAGAAATACTTGTACTGCCACTTGAGATTCTGCAGAGAATTGTGGAAATGTCTCTGTATTGAAAGATTGAGATGGGCACCATGCGAAGCTGAGAGTGGCTCCACACCTCTTCTTTGGCACTATCCTACTGTGACTGTACACTTGCAGGACCTTTATATGCAGAATGGGAGATATTAGCTGAGCTTGCAGAAGGGAATTTAGCTGGAATGTCCCAATCCAGAAAAAGCATTTCTCTTCATTTCCAGGGTCATTTTTAGAAGCATCAGAGCCCTGCTCACAAGTGATGGGTACCATGAGCACCACAGGATCAGCAGAGGTAGAATGCCCACATTGTTTACTGCTCACTGAGACCCACTTCCTCCAGAGTAATCCTACAGGGATTTTTTTTTTGGGGGGGGGAGTGATGATGATCACATTGTATTTGTATCCCACCTTTTTTTCCTCTTATGAGGAATCCAAGTTGCCTTACACAGCTGCATTTTATCATTATAACAGTAACCCTGTGATTACTCAGCAGGGCAGGCTGAGAATCTGTAACTGGAACAAAGTCACCCAGTGAGCTTCATGGCTGAGTGGAGGCCAGAAATCTCATCTCCCAGGTCCCAGTCCCCAGCACATTGGCTGCTGTGCTGCTAGATACAGCTGGATGGGGAATTTGGGAAGCATGGTCAATTGTGAATAGACCTATTCATTTCCAGCCAGTTTTTCTTTCCTCTCAACAGTAATTGATTTAAACAGAGGTATCCTGAAATTACCAAAGAGTAAAGAGTTAGAAGCAGGGAACATGCATCAGGGAGTAAGTTAGACAAGGAACCAATTAATGTTTAACAATCTGAGAAGGTACGAAGAACAATCCCAGGATATGATGACTTAGCGAAAGGAGAAACATAAAAAAGAACTATTAATAGAAGGGTGGATCCAGTTTAGTCATACTTAGAGAAGACCTTTTATATTCAATGGGCCCATGCTTCTTGTTCTGATGCCCTGACTAATAGAAAAATCCTGTGATTAATTAAAATGAATGTTTTGTCCTTTCTTCAATGATACAGCTGGGAAAATACACTATCAGTCTGATCTACTGTGAAAAGAGAAAAATAATGAAAGAGTGGGTAGAAAGAATGGAAGCATTGGCATATTCTAGACCCAGCAACCTTTTGACCTATAGTATATTATGTATTTCCTTTAAACAGTTAGCCCATTAAACTATTGAACAATAAACCTTCCTGGGTTCATGTAGCTCAATAACATTTCCATTTAAAGTATTGAATGAGCATATTTGTAGTTAAATGGGCAGTGTTGATTTGTTTGTTCGTTTGTTTTGTGGGAGAGAGGAATGAAATGGAGAAGCCACCCCATCACCAGTGCCTTAAACTTGGCTGTCTTTCATTTGCCTGTTTACAGGACCATGCAGGTAATGAAAAGAAATGGCTTGGGACTTATTCTCATCCTCAGGTGATCATTTCTTTTTCCCACACTATAACATCATCAAGGCTGAAGAAAATGCAACCTGGCTCTTTTTTATGTGGTAACTACTAGCGTACTCATTTTAATGTTTTCCCATTATTTACCATCTGTTCTTTGTTTAGCCAAATAGATTTTCTTCATAGT
>JAIXND010000767.1:40180368-40236813 GCA_023646645.1 Varanus salvator macromaculatus
TCTTTTATGGAGCTGAAGGAGATGGAGTGGGAAGAATGGAGCAGTGACACATTCCCATTTTGTGAGTGGAAGGCAACTCTGGATCCATCCATTATCTGTGTAAGCCTTGTGAGCACTCAGGTATACAGGGAAAGAAAGGCAGAAAGACAAACAGATCGACATGACAGGGTCAGTGAGAAATGGAACAGATGGGGCAACAATGAAAGAGAGAAGTAACACTAGTGAAAGTTCTGGGTCTATCATTCTTGAATAGATTATTATCTTTCTAGAAACCTCACATTGAATGTATATGAAAATCAAGAGCCTAAACATCTTTGCAGTTTGTCCCCAAACAACACCTACAATCAGTTCTTGTGGCATCTCGTTTGCATTCAGTTCTTAAGCGTCTTCCACTGTAGCATTCATCAGCCTAAAACTTAATTGATTTTCTAAACTATTGGACATCATCAATATGCTCAAGAATGTAGGCATTATAGTACAGTTAGGGTGTAATTCATCATTCTTCATTTTTAGAGAGATACAAGTTCAATTACAGCTGAATGAATGGTTGCTCTATATGTGTGCTTGCCTGATATTCTGAGTGATGCAGAGTCCATCTGTGAACATATACTTTGACTATTGTCACACTAATTCATATTTGAAAAAAAATGTATTCAGAAGAACAGATGAGAGCAACAGAACAAAACATTATAGATGTAAAAGAATTTTGCACTGCTGAGATTGTTAAATGGGTTTATGCATTTTGGGGGGAAGAAGTAGTGCAGCAGCTTAATGATGCTAGAACTGTCAGCCAGGAATGATCGGCACTCCTGCAGTTCAAGCCCAGCCTCCTCCAGATAAAATGAGACCCCGTCATTTGCCCATAGCTCCTACCCAACCTAGCAGTTCATAAGTACTCAATGTGAATAGATAAATAGGTACCACCTCAGTGGGAAGGTAACAGCACTCCATGATTTCATGCTAGCCACATGACCACGGGATTGTCTTTAGACAGCACTGGCTCATGAAGTTAGAAATGGAAATGAGCACTGCCCCGTATTAGCTGCTGGCTAAGCAGAATAAAATCTGCAGGGCCTCCTTTACCTTTATCCAGTTTGTACCTTTTGTAACTTATGTGGACCCATATGCAATTTGCGGTTGGACATGCTTATATTTCTAAGCTCATGATGCATTCTGCAAAACAAAACAAAAGTTAAAAGAATGTGCACATTTGAAGAAGTGTGCATTTCCAAAAAGCACCCAGATATGCTTCCGTTAATGGTGCATGCATATATATTTTAATGTGCATAAAATACACAAATGAATGTGTACAGAATTCCACAGATTGAAAACATAATAAGAACTTAATAGAATTAGAAAGTGGTCATTTAAGCCATGAAGGTCAACCATCTATTCAATGCAGGAATCCAGTTCAAAGTTGCCCTGACTGATAGTTTTCTTGTTGGTGCAAGAGATGGACAATCCACCATTTCACATAGAAAAAGAACAGCATAAGCTTGTCCTTTTAAAAAAAATAGAAATCTCCCCGAGATTAAGACTGATATATCCAATTATGCCTATAAAACTATGCAGTAGCATTCAGTAACATATGGGGAGCTTTATTTCACTTCCAATTTATACCCAAGCATGGACCAAGGTTTAATATTTTTGTGTATCACTAATGCAATTGTAGTACTTCTCCATCTCTGTTTACAAGCCACCAGTCCTCTATCATCCAAGAATGTAGGGCATGAAATAAGAGGAATAAATTACAGATTTCAGTGGAACAACAGGAATAATTTCTGCTAACCCAGGGCAGTCAGACGAGGGAATCAACTTGCTGGAGAGATGGTGGGTTTTCTGTCACTGCAGGAAAAGCTGGATGTCAGTTCAATGTTTATGAATTAAACTAGAATCCTGCACTAAGCAGCAGGTTGGAATCAATGGCCTAATGGACCTCTCTGATTCTATGATTCTATTAAAAAAAAAAAAACTAATGCAAACCTACTTTGCTTTTAGCATTTACATAAGTTTCTGGAAGCCAGTTCCATACTTCATAATTTATTCAGTTTACAGATATGATAGAAAAAATGATAACAAAATAAACAGTAATTGATTTAAAAATCCCATTGTTAGGAAATGCCTTTGAAAGATATTTGAATATTAAAATATTCAGTAGTACAGTTTATCTTAGAGATGGTAAATTTAATTCCAATACAAATTAATACTTAGATTAAAAAAGAAAAAGAAATTTACAGGAAGTGGTTTGTCTTTTGTAAGGTAGCTTCTACGTCTTCTTCCACATCCTAGTTCACAGCTTCTTGAAACCTCAGACAGGTTTTCCAATGATTGGCCTGTCAGTACCCTGACACCTAATTCCATCCTTCCTTTCCATCTAAATACAAGGATTACACCAGAGAACAAAATCTAGACAAAACATAGGTGTTCTTGACAAGGCCAATCATAGAACAGAGATTCATTCTGTGCTGGAATGAAATGCAGTGAATAGGGGAAATGCAGACAAAGTTACATGTATTGGGGAAAACATTCAAATGCGTGTACTAGTTTAAACATGCACCAAAACTTCCCAACAGCCTAATTCATCTTTACTTCTTAAAATGTTCAGAAGAAAAGACTAAATAACTACACATTATATAGATTGGTAGCGACAGGAGACTGCCATCATTAAGGACCCCAAGGACCCTCATTTATCTTTCTTTTCTCAAACAAAACTGGACCTATGCAATGGGTTTAAAATGATTTTTCTCTCTAGGTTGCAAATAAAAATGAGTTGTCAGAAAGGTGTACTAATTCAGAAGTTGTTGTGACTGTGTTGGCATGTCAACTTTTGTGGAAAATGCAGTGTACATGTTTATTCTGACAAAATTTATATTGAATTCACAATTGATTACATCTTAAACACAATTCTCTGGATCAAGACCTGGACAAGCTGCACTTTTTTAATTGACACACTTGCATAGAATGGAAAAAAATGGGATTTTTTTTGTCATAATGGCAGAACCAAGAGTAGGGAGATACTGGTTGAAATCAAAGTCTTCCAGATATATTATAGCTCAGATCCCATCATTTCCAGGCAGCTCTCTGAAGGGCATCAGCATGGGGAATGCTAAACTTGATATTATTGATAGTAAGTGGTCGCAGCTTAATATGTGGTCGCAGCTTTCAGCAGAACTTGTAAGTGATTTGTGGCCTTCCAGATGCTTTGGCCTGGAGGGAAAATTCCCATACCCTCTCATCATTATTACCTAGGTTGGCTTGGGCTAAGAGGAGTTGTAGGTCAAAACCTCTGTAGGGACACAAATTTTCTACCTCTGCCTTGCAGCATGTAGTTCTGGCTTGACATCTCCAGAACATATTTCTCCTTGTGAAAGTACAGGAAATTTGTATTTAGCTTGTAGACTGAGCTATTTGTGTACCATCCAAGCAATGGAAACTTTTAATCTAAAAAAACCCTTGAATACAAAAGGGCTGTAATTTAGAGGCCACTCTTAATAGAAGCAACTGTGTGTGATAACCTTCTGCCTTTGATAATGAGGAAGAAAGTGTTTATTTCATTATTTTTATTATAAATTTTCTGGATGAATGGTTAACTAATGACTCACTGCAATTTTAATGCAGCCATTGCCACCAATTAATTCTGCTAGCATATAATGAGGGATGCCTTGTTCTTCCACATACGCACTCTTCTGACTCATATTAAGTACCAGCTTTAACAGATCGAGATTTTAAAATTAAGGGGCTGAGTAAATCAAGATTTTAAAAATAAGGGGCAGTGTAGGGATACAGTGCCTGCTCTAGGCCATTCTATGAAACAGCCATTCCATACTTTCATTATTTCATGTCATCTGAAATAAGGGGCAGCATCTGTTATATTTAATGGAGCTGTCAAGTTCTGGAAATAGGGATAACTTTAAAAATAAGGGGCATACATTGCAGACAAACATTTGCAGGAAATTGTGGGAGGATGTGTAATGTAATGTTGGATGAAGTACTTACGTAGGGATCATTTCACTTTATTCTTCAAGTGAAGTCAACCTATTTCTGAACATTATTCTGTTATCAGTGGGCCAGATGAATGGATTGGACTCCCATTACTGTTATACTTGTTTAAAAGAGACAGAGATAGTAGATATACTCACCACACAATGGAAAGGGGACAGGATTAGGATTCACCTATTGAAATCCATTCTTTTATACATTTGTAAAGAACAAAGAACCATATATATAATTATTGCTTTAGAGAGAAAAAAAATCAGCCTTAAAGAACAAATGCAGAAAGAAAAGAGACAAAAGACATTCAAAGCTCTCTCTCTTTCCACAGATACACACCTATGTGTGTGCGTGTGTGTGTGTTCCTTTATGAGCTTTGGGAGAATTCCTGGTCTAGAACACATTTTCATGAATATAAATATCTCCTGACTTTGGCTCAAAGAAAAAAAAAAAGGAAAATCCAGATGGAAAGACACTGTTGATACAAAGGAATGAGAGAGAGGCAGAATGGAGTTGCCAATTGGGTTTATGTTCTTATGACACATCTGTGAATGGTCCAGGTGTTCAGGTGTCACAGCAAACACCATTAAGAGCTGTAAATGCAGAGCTCCATGGAGTAGACCTCAGAAAAATTGTGAATAGATTTCTGGCGGTGCCAGTGTGCAACCTGTGGCTCTCAGGCTGTGTGTAGCTTACTCTCTAACTGTATATGGGTCACACTAGTGTGACCTACAGCCCAATTTGAGGAGCCCTCAAATACAATCTGTCCTTGGTGCTGACATGTGACTAAACAGGGAGGAAGAAAGAAAGTAGAAAGTGACACACATGCACACAAATCCTGGTATAAACAGCATCACTGCATTGACCATGAGTAATCATAGTGACCTAGTGTACATGATCACAAAATGGTTATGAAGACACAGTGGTTTGCTACCCATCTCTGTGTGCAGTGGTCATATTGCTATAATTACCCTTGGTGGTCAGGATGCCTGGTCACCATGAGTCACAAGCCATCCAGATCCTTTCAACAGCCAATTCCCATAGTCATGATTATGGAAACCAGGCCATAATTTTGTACTGGAGCAAAGGAAGTCCTCATAAATTTGAACTCTTGAAAGTTTTAGCTGCTGTAGAGATACAGCATTTAGTAATGTTCTTTGTAAAAGCTTCCTTCTTGTGTTGGGAATTAATGGATATTGAATAATTAATACATGCAAATAGAAAAAAAATAAAAGTTCATGAACATTCTACTCTAGACACAAAAAACAATCGTATTTCATATTGTAGCATACAGCAGCAAGTCAAAGAGATTTACAATACCCTTACACTGGAACTGCATGAAATGGAGAAATCAATGGTTTCCTCAAGCTGTTTGAGGATGATGATGTTCCAATGGGGGGGAAATATCATATTTGAGTGTCACCACTCATTCACATAAAGATTAAGTATTGTTCAAATACCATTCCCCATACACACTTTCCTGCTGGCATGTGCTAAACTTCACTTTGATGTGTGAAGAGGCAGTGAGAGATAATTAATATGAGGTGCTGTGAAATAAGCATATATTATTAAACAGGGAAGATTTCCATAATAAAAATGGTTTTTAGCTATCACAGTTCTTTATATTGTGTTCTATGATCCGATAGTGGAACCACATTGAAAGAGGAACTACATTGAATCTACAACGCTTAACACAAAACATCAAATGTACATGAACATCTCCCTTTCCCTCTATAACATGCACTGTATACATATTTTTGACATTCTTATGAAAATTATTGGAGTTTGGTTTGGGTTGAATTGGGTTTGTTTTATGGTCCCAGTAATATCTTTGGACAACCCTAGTAAGAAAGGGCATATCTTTGCTCTTTATAATGCACAGGTCTGTTCTGAAAAACATTTTATACATTCTCTAAAGCTAAAGTGGTTTTCTCATATTACATATACACAACTAGGATTGTGACAAATATCCACAGAATCTGTCCCTCTTGCATTCAAGTACTTCCTCTCATGCTCAGCTCTATCTTGGGAAGCAAGCTGAGCTGAGAGGAAGTCTATGAACACTTGCTGAACCTTCTTCTGCTGCACATGGAGTGAAAACAAAGGCTACAAGGGAGACACCACTTATGCAGTGGTAGTGTAGGCTCAATTCCTGGTGAACACCAAATGAACCATTGGTGCACTGGCTCAGAACTTGGAGTCATGGCTGCAACTAAGCCCAGGGAGATGAGTTCAGGAAATCCAATGGGTTTCCATATCCAAAATAGATTCCTCACACATCCCTACCCACATCCATACAGTTAATGACCACTGTGGTAACACTGTTCTCCTCCACTGTGTGTATTTTAAAGAGCTTTGGTAAGCTTCCTATTTCTGGGCTTTGGGAAAGAAAGTCCATAATACCTGTCTTATTCCCTAGGTCTATGGTATTAAAAATTCCCGGGAGCCTCATACCAATAGGTGGCTACCTATTTTCCTCAGTATCCACATAAAGGGACCCACCAGGAAGAAAATTTCTCCCTCTCTCTGACTCATAGAAATGTAATAAACAAACAAACAGAACATATAACACTCACTCCTGAAAATCCAAACTGTACAAACAGAATTTATTTCAGCACACTTTCTAGCTCTTCTAGTCTAAATATGTATGTGGTCAAGTTCTGTCTTAAAAGCCATATTGTTATATTAAAAGCAAAAAATAGGGGACAGGGCTTTCACTGCAGTGCTGTAGGAAACTTTTGCTTTCCCCGAAATATATTGTTTAGCTGACACACATCTTCTAGAAATCTCCCTTGTGACATACTTAAAAATTCATGAATGTATGGGAATAAGATAGCAGTGAATGCTTATGTCTGAGGAACTGGTATGAAAAAAGATCATGGGCTTGAATGAAGGACTTTATAATCTTCTATAAGTGCGGGGGAGGGTGAAGGGGAAGGGCACTCTTTTTCAGGAAAGCGTTCTTTTTCTACCACATTTGTCACACTTCTCTCGTACAATGTATGGTTCATGCACAGAGGGAGGGTAGCAACTTCCCTTGTTCTGCATAAAGTGCTTTTAAAAATGAAGAGCCTTAACAGGAATTTTCAGGGAAGACAGAGAAGATGTGATTAAAATGGATTTATTAGTTCATGAACTTCATGGTTCACATAAGCACGTTGAAGATTCAAAGCCAAAGAGTTCAGAAGTTCTAATACTGTCATTTCTTTGATTTAAAGCTCTTTTTCATTAAAGCCTTTTGCCCAATTGCTTTCCAACTGTTTAGTCTTCCACTTGATTAAGGCAGAGTTCCCAGTTGCTTGCTCCTGTGCAACAGTGTATCAGCAGTCATCCCTGCCTTTCACATCTTTTCCGACATTGTAGGGTAGCCTGGCTTCATTCTGAGTCTCTGTGTGCTTTCCCGATGCAGCATTTGCCTTCAGTCATCTGCCCCTACTGCTTTTCTTTAAAAATTTGCTGCAAAGTACAATTATACATTCCTGTGGTGCTTAAGCAGCATGCCTAGGAAATGAACAAGGTCAAAAACAGAGAGGGGAGAAGAACACAAACAACATGAAAACAGGTTAAAACAGGGATACAACATCATTATATATCCAAGAACGGGGAAAAAATACAGATGGATACACAAGGCAACAGTATCGCTATTTGATGTTCTACACAGTTTATGTTTAAAAAATAATCTCTATATTTTTTAGATCTCTATATATAATATTTGGAGAAGTTATGCATGACAGCCATGGAATTATGGTCTTCTTAGAATTTATTCACTTATTTAATATATTTCCATACTGCCAGTAGCAGAAGCTTTTTTCATTATGCATGTGCCGAAACATTGCAATGATTCGTACTGCTGCTATTTTGCCCTGGCTCCAAGCTAAAATGTTTGGAAGAGCAGCACCCATGAGTCTTTCATAAAGCAGGGCTGGGGACCCTCTCTTGACCCAAGGGCCAAATTCAGTTTCAGAGAATCTCTTAGGGAAGGCATTCAGGCAGTGAACAGGTCCAAAATGCTCAGACTACCTTATGTTAGCTTAATGCTCTTACTGGGAGTGACTGAGAGGCATTACACAGCTTAGAAAGGATAGGGCAAGGTTGTAGAAAAGCAAGGAAATTTGTAAAGAAATCAGCAAATGATAGGGACACGATCTGGGAAACCTGGAGGAGCACAGTGGGACTCCAGGTGGGCTGGATTTGGTTCCTATGGGAGGTGCCATACCACTAAACTAAAGGGAACACTTGAAAAAGTGTGAATCTTTTCACCCAAAACATGTGAATGTTGGCATACCTACTAAGAGTAACTAGCCCCAAAACACTACCCCGTCCAGGTGTCTGCACTTAGTTATAATGGCTATATGAATAAATCACACATACTGAGTAGAAGAAGTGATATACCTGATCTCAATTCTTCCTATTGAATTTCACCTTGTATAGGAAACTGATACACATAAGAACTATATGCTTTTTGAAGGCCTAATAGAGAATTTCTTTTTTCAATAGCTCCTTGGCTTTAACCTACTAAACATAAGCACCATTCAAGGCATTAACAGAAAACCTCCTAAGTGCAGAATGGAGCTTAAAACGTGTGAATAAGTGTTCACATGCAAGCTTTAGCTTTCCTCGGGTTTTAGCTGGTTGTTTGTTCCAGTCTGTTGATTCTTTTCAGTTGAATAATAAGTTGTCAAAAGAAGTTAAGGCTAAATCCTTGCAATTTTGTGTTTTCTGTTTTGATCCATCACCCAAAGTGTCATGAAAAGTGTGAGTCGATGTCACTGTCAGAAGTGACATCTGAATCTGCCACCAGTAGAACACAGTGGCCAGAACAGAATCCAGATGAACACTGAGACGTTTCACCTTTGAATTCATGTCAGTTGTTCTCCATTCACAGTATTTAGGCGGGCTTCACAGTCCGGAGAATTGTCAACATTTCCAGTGATGTGTGCTAAATAAATACTGAAACGACAGATGCTTACACACTCAAGTGCAACTTACCATCAAGCCAGACTGAATAGTACAGTTAAGTATTAAGAAGGTGATCCCTATATTGCCAGAACAATGCCTCTCCAAGAAGAGAAACTGCAAAGTTGGGGCTACTATTATTTTTCCCACTGGGAGAATCAAGTGATTTTAGATGTGTAAACAGTTCAGTTGATGAAAAGAAAGCAAGTGAAATTTCAGGGTCTGGTGCACACTGATATTTATTCGAATGTCCCATTGATTTGAAAGTAGATGATAGATAGCTTTTGAAAGTCAAATCTTCTCCTGTAGAAGTCTAGTTCTTCCATTTTTCTTAAATGATACTCTTTACTGCCATCAGTGAATGCCATCAGAACATAATTTACTAAAGGCTTAAATGAAGTAGAAGAAAGAAAATGTTTCTGTGGATGCATGATACATGTATGCAATAAAATTATATATTATAATAGCATCATATGTGTATATATTTAAACCTTAGTGATAAATCAAGGGCATCTGAAGCTGCAATCTAAAAAAGTTTTCAGAGTGGATTAATTAATCATTTGGAGGAAATTGCATTATATTAATATTTGTTCTTAAAGCTTTTGCCACCAGCTGTGACTGCATTAACACTGCTGTCCACCATTATTTGTCCTTTGGAACACATATAGAGAACCTTAAACTTGGGAGCCAAAATTATCTTAAATTTTCATTTTAAAATGCATTTTAAAATTCTACCAGGATATGCATTTAAATATTAATACATGTTTGACTCAGATTACACATTTCTAAAATGTGCTTTAGAAATGTATTTCAAAATGTGCTTTTAAAATATACTTGATACTTATTTTCAAGCCAAGAAATGTTAGGATATTTGGGAACTAAAACACCCAGTAGATGACTAAGTTTCATTCCACAAAACTTAAAAAATCAAAGTGCTATTAAAGTTAAAAATGACCTGACACATACTTGGGTAATGAACTGTTGGAGCAAGATACACAGACACACACATTCCACATGTTCAGGTTCTTTACAAGTTTCTCTTGGCTCCTTTGAATACTGAAGAAATTACAAAAGCAATTATGAATACAGACCCCAGGAAATCTTCTAGTACTGATGAATTTCCAATTGAGTGGCATATAGCTTTTTCTAGCCTTTTGGTTCCAAAGTTTTATTGTGCTTATAATTATATTTTTGAATTGAGCTATCTCACCATTGCTAAATGGTGCTTACTTCATGGTAATTCTTAAAATCTGTGGTACTCCTCACTCCTTCTTTATTTTCTTTTAGTGCCAAGTGAAAAAATTTTATTTTATTTTTTTTCTTCAGACATTTTTAAAAAAATTAGTTCTATTAATCCTTTTATTATAAAAATAAACTTATATTATCATGGGATTAATTTATGGATTGTTGTAGTTATTTATACTTGGGTTTTTAGTGTTTTCTAGTGGTTTTTGTTGTTTTATTGATGGATTTTTATTGTCATGCATAAGCTCTAAATTGCATGCCATTCTGAGAGCCCTGTGGGCTATAGGGTGGAAAAAAATGCAAGAAACAAACAAACAAACCAATTATATGAATCGCCGTTTTGACCAACAGATTGCTATATGTTACTATAACACTAGCTTGACCAATCTGGTGTGGTTTATTAAAAACCGACTAACCTTCTAATAGTTTTTTATCTGATTGCTTTGGTTGTTAAAACTTCAAGCACATCAAATGAAGGCAAGAGTTACTGGAGAAGAAAATGATGCTAGGAAAAGTCAATGCAAAAAGTCAAAGGAAAAACAGACATGAGATGGGTTTCATAAAAGAAGTCACAGCCTTGACTTTATAAGAGCTGAGCAGAGCTGTCATGGACAGGCCATTTTGGGAAGCACTCATGCATAGACCTAGCGTAAGTCAGAGATTACTTGATGGACATAACACTGATTGCTTCAGATACTGATAGAACAGTTTAGGCTGTTATTGGTTCTTTCAATGCCATGATTGCCTTTTGCAACATTAATTGACAGTTAATGTTGCTACATTAGGAAATGTTGGGTGGCCTGTAGAATTTTTTGAAATGGATTAGAATTTTAAGTTCAGTTCCAAGTAGAGATGTGTAGTGCTGGGAAATCTGATCCACTGGGACCCAACAGACTACTGAAGTGTTTCTAGCAATCAGAAATACACTGTACTACTGTGCTTGAAATTTTTGTATGGTTAGTAGTTTCTGAACACATGAAATAGATGCACACATTGAAAATCAAGATCTGTGTATCTATAACACCTGTTGTATTAGTTCACACACATTTGGTCTTTGTACAAATAGGGTTTGATTCTTTGAATTAGTATAAATGACTTTACACTGTTTTTAATGTTTTGCTGCTTTCACTAATGTGTTAAATGTCTGATCCTGCCTAATCTTGGAAGCTAATCAGGGTTGGGCCTGATTGAAATCTGAATGAGTGGCTTAAATGCTGTGAACGTCCAAGAGGGCTTCAGCTATGGGCAGTATACAGATGTAATGTAGTAGTAGTAGTAAAGGTAAAGGTTTTCCCTTGACATTAAATCCAGTCATGCCTGACTCTAGGGGGCGGTGCTCATCTCCGTTTCCTAGCCAAGAGAGCCAGCATTTGTCCATAGACAGTCTCTGTGGTCATGTGGCCGGCATGACTAAACACCGAAATGCACAGAACGTTGTTACCTTCCCACCCAAGTGGCACCTTTTTATCTACTTGCCTTTGCATGCTTTCAAACTGCAAGGTTGGCAGGAGCTGGGATGGAGCAACGGGAACTCAGCCCATTGTGCAGATTCGAACCAGCGACCTTTCAATCAACCAGCACAGCAGTTTAAACCACTGCGCCATCTGAATAGTAGTAGTAATAATTCTTTGGCAAATATTCTTGTGAGTTTCACCCTCACTATATTATTGTTAGCTTGCCACATACTTCACAAAGAATTTGTCAGTTTCATTTTGTTCAGTGGTAGAGTTTCCCAGTAGGCTTATATGATTTGTGCCTATCAAATAAACACTTTCATTATTATTTTCAGATATTATTCAACTTGCAATATGTGTACAAGTGGGGTAGTGGGTTATAGTCTCATCCCATCCACCCATTATTCCTAGCAATATTATGTGTAAAATATTTTGTTTATTTTTGTTTTTAAAACAGGCACAAAAATATTGTTGTTGTTTTTCTTTAAGGCTCAGGAAATTTGCACAAATTGCAGACCCTGAAATTCATACAATTTCACATTTCATTTGCAGTGTCATTAGCAATTAATTTATATTTATGCAAAAAATATGCATTTAAATATTTCCTTTCTTTTTGTTCTTGTAGTTTACTTTTGCTGAAATTCAGAATAAACTATTTTATAAAGTATTGAACTCATAGTGGATTTGCAGCACAGGTCCTACAGAAAAAGGTCCTACAAAAATTCCTTGTATATATTAAATATTCCTTATATATTATCACTAAGTGAATGTTATTTGCCTGTCTAAATACACATAGGATTGTGCCTTAGGGGAGTCTGAATTGGGTAAGTTCATATTGGAATTATTTAAAAAATGAGTTCTGATATCCCAGATATTTTCCTTCACATTGAGGTTTTTTTTAAAATCAAGGAAACTTGGCTGCTTTCTCTCTCTCTCATTCTCTCTCTCTCTCTATCTCTATGTATATGTATTCCCCTGTATACATATTATTTATAATGCATTTATATTCTGTGTGTGTGTGTGCAACACGCGCAAAGGGAGAGTTTGCTCTCACAGAATAGCCTTCACAATACACCATATCTCATTTGAGATTGCTGTATTCTCTAACCATTACCACTGCAGAGTTATTGTTTTAGATGATGCTTTTTATTGTCTATATTTATTAATTTATTTATCCCCTTTCTAATGTGCCCCAATAACTAATTCTCACTGGTTAGACTACAGCAAATTTAATATGTTTGCATTATGTTGAATTGCTTATACTTTATATTGGCTTAATTTTACTTGTTATACTATGAGTTGCTTTAAGATTGCTTTTGGACAGAAACTGATGCATATATTTAATAAATGGAATGTAAGGACTGCTTGCACTATTACTTTGAGGTTACAACACCTTTGTTGTTATGATCCTGTTCCAATGTCTCACAGAATTACTAAACCAGGTCCATAAGCCCACTAAACCAAGGACCTACTCTAGACCCCTTCCATGAATTGGGAAATACTGTGATGGTATGCATTTAAAGCAAAAACCCAGAATCTCAATAGAATGCTTCCTCTTGCAGCACCGCTCCTCTCCAGTTCAGCACCCTTCTGAAGCCATTGTACATGCACTACAATTTATGTCAGTGAAAAATAAAATTCTGAAAGTTTGTGATAGTATTGACCTGAAGAAATACTACATATAAGACTGAAATAGTGTGAGGGGTGAATTGAGGACAGTGTCATGTGACAAACTTTGCATTAGAGTGCCTAGTGGAGATTCTTCTGCCTCCCTAATTTGTGCAAGGATAAAAGAAGCCTGGCCAAGATTATGTTGCCTCTAGAAATGGTATCTTGGAGACAACACAAACTTGTCCAGGCTGAAATTTGTTCTCATCCTAGAAAGGAGTAAACATATATGAGCACTTAGCACTTTGTGTGAAATTTGACTGCCTTAATTCCCTTAGGAGAAGATATGTGCTATTCCCAACCATTTAGACCCATGTGGCCAAAAGTGGAGGCAGGGAGCATAGGTAACTTCTTTTAGAACTCACACCTTAAGTGTTTCTCATATCAACCTACCAACCTCCCTTAACCAACCACATCTATTTGTCTGCCATTTTGCAGATTTCACCTCCTGAGAAGGAGCTTCTAAGCCTGAAAATTTAATGCAATCCTGATACATGTTACAGCTAAATGTTGATTTCCTTATTATATGTGGTAGGGAGACATACAAAGTTTTGGAAAATGATCCAGAATTACTTTCCACTCTTGATCTGACCTGAAACACATAGTCTATTGCCCTGTGTAGAAACAGTACTGAACCAATCTGCCTCCCCTGCTGTGAAACCCAATGCCCATGCATGTTTACCCTGGAAGAAGTTCCACTCATAGGAATTGTCTTAAGGTAGATGTACATAGGATCACAGCCATACTCTTATTCTTTTTAAAATAGATGATGGGGGCTTTATTATCCAAATACTACCTGTGGTGAACTATATCTAAAGCAGACATAAAGAAAGTGATAACAAAGATGCCAAGTATTTGCCCCTTTAAGCTGTCTCTGTTAATGCCCTCCTGAAGAGGACATTAGCATGTGATTCCTATCTTTCTTTTTTAAAGCTTCAATGATGCTTTGTTTAACTTCTCAGTAAGAATATGCTTCCATTTCTTTTAATTCTAGAATTCTGATGTATTCTTGCTTATTCATTATGCCGACAGACAGCTCAGAACAATGAACACTTGCCTCACATGGTGTCCCATTTCAGTAAGGAAGTGTTTCTTCTTTCCTTTGTCAGACATTTGTTTAATATAGTTTTAAACAATTTGTTACAAAATATTAACTTCCAAACTTCGGCTCTGGAAGACAGAGCAGCTTCACAATAGTAAAGTCTGGATTCAGCCTGATTTCCTTCCAGGACATAAGTACATTGGTTTCTATTAGTAAAATGTAATTTTAAAATGGATGTTTTACCATGAACTTCTCACATTATGTACATCAGAACACTAATGAAGTGTTGGATTATGCACCTGTAATCACAGTGGTAATAACACGATTCAGGCTTCATATATTGCAAGGTTTTCTTTTGTTTTTGTTTAATAACTGGTGCACGGTGTACAATTCCACATAAATCAGCTCCAGGTGAGAAATCTATGATAGCTTCTCTCAGAACCAAACTGTTATTTCTTCCCCACCAAAATCTAGACTACTGTAATGTGCCCCTTGTGGGGCTTCTCTCAAAGACTATTTTGCTGCTGCTTTTGATCAGGAGGTAGTTGACTATAAGCCTTTCCAGGGAGAGATTTTCATGAGGGGAGTGGTTATGCAACAAGTGGCCAGGCAGTGCAGTATAGCATTTAGTTTTTGGAGAAAGATATAGGATAACAAACTGCAACAGCAGATTCAGTAAAAGAATAAAAGAATAAATTCATGCAGAAGTTCAGTCCATGGTCTCTCCAGGTAGTGATGTGTTCAAGTCTTTAAGTATCAAGACTTTACTTTCAAGTTGAGCCTCAAGTCATTGCAAGAAATTTTCAAATCAAGTCTCAAGTCTCTTCTCAAGTCTCAAGAGCCAACCCTCACCCCTTGTCCCTATCAGAACCCTCTGCACCTGCCCCTTCCCCTGCCCCTTGTCCTCCCCCCACCTCCTTCATGCCAGAAAGAAGAGCTGAAACATTGCCCTGCTTCCCTTCCCCCTATGGCAACTCCATTCCTCCCCAGCCTGTTTCTGCACCATTGAAACTCTCTCCTTCCCACCACATCTGCTGTGTTTGTGCCTTGATATCCTGACACATGGTAAGCCCTGGAGTGACTCAGTTGTAAAAATGTTGAATTCTCAAGTCAAGTCACTTGCTTGTTTCTCCTGAGCTGAGTCACTGATGCAATTTGAGTCAGACTTGGGAGCAAGTCTTTTGACTCAAGTCTGCAGGTAGGGCTGATGAAGTTCCTGCCTGAAACCCTAGAGAGTCAATATCAGGCAGTGCAAGCAATACTGTGTCCAGTTCATTATAAGCCAAATTATGTTCCTGTGCCAATGACATATGATGGAACTTTGTAATATTAGTTGTTTTATCAGCTTTGGTAGTTTATTAATTGCATTGAAATTTTTCAAACTGTTTGGCTTTTTCTGTTAACCATTTTATACTATACTTACCATATTGTATTCTAGGATTTATTTTTGTGAACCACCTAAAGAGGTTTGGCTTATTTATTTATTTATTTATTTATTTATTTAGAGTTTTTGTATGCTGTCCCATCGCTTATAACCTTGGGATGACTCACATAAATAAATAAACATGATACAAATACAATTAAAACCCAGAAACATCCTGGCTGCACAATTAAAACCTAGAGATATTAAGCGTTGTTAAAATATTGTTTAAATAAAAGGGTCTTAGCCTGGCACTGAAAAACAAATAATGACAGCGCCAGACAGACCTCTCTGGGGAGCGCATTCCACAGATGGGGCGCCACCGCAGAGAAAGCCCTCCTCTGGGTACTTTGCCTCCTGATGTCTCTTGCAAAGGGCTCTCAGAGGAGGGCCTCTGCTGCCAATCTCAAGGGGCAGGAGAGCAAATTCAGGCGTTCCGTTAGGTATCCAGGTCCCAAGCTGTTAAGGGCTTTGTAGGTGATGACCAGCACCTTGAATTGAGTCCGGACTTCGATGGGGAGCCAGTGAAGCTGGTAGAGGACTGGGGTTATGTGAGAGTAATGCCCAGTCCCCCTCAGCAACCTGGCTGCTCTGTTTTGCACCATCTGAAGTATCCAGACTATCTTCAAGGGCAGCCCCATGTAGAGTGCATTACAGAAGTCCAATCGGGAAGTAACCAATGCATGTGTCACTGTCGCTAGGCAGTCATCCTCCAGGTAGGCTGATGGGTTAGCTGAAGCTGAAGGAAAACGCTCCTCGCCACCGCAGTGACTTGAGCCTCCAAAGACAGCTCTGGGTCGAGGAGCACTCCCAAGCTGTGGACCCTGTCCTTTAGAGGGAGTGCAACCCCATTCAAGACAAGGTCCAAGTCACCTACCCCGGAGTCCGAGCCACCCACCAACAGGACCTCTGTCTTGTCTGGATTGAGCTTCAGTCGCATAGGAATATAATTTACTATTAAATGGCTCTCAAACTGTTTTAAGGCAAAATTTCAATGTTAGCTAGGTCAAGGATTTTGTTCAGTCTGCATTTTTTAAAGTAGAATGACCTGATCTTCACTTCCTAGGAAATATGCAGATAAGAACTCAGTTAACATTTGACTTCTTGAATTTTGTTGGGCAGTTCTCGCCTCAAAAAGTGTATGAAATGCTTAAATAAGTGCTTAAATTAGTATAATTTTGTGAACCTTTTAACTATAGAAATCACCAATTGGTTGGGATTGATTTATGAAACTAATGAAGAGATGCAAAACTAATACAGACTGAAATTAGAGTGATTCATCCATTTTGATCATCAGCTCTTAATTCCACTTTCCAAAGTGGGTAAAAGGAATTCCTGACGCCAAGGCCTCTCGTGATAGAGCTGTACTATGGAGTATTTCCAAGCTACAGAGCTTGGAAAAATGGGATAGAGGGGTCCCCAACCAGCTCCTAAACATGATAATTACCAATTCTGAGTGTCTCCATCTTGTTAGGATTCAATTGCAATTTAAATATGGTTGTATAATTATGAATGGAAAAAGTTCTGCTCTGAAAAACTGGAAAAACTATGTTTCACTCATTATGAACTCAGTTAACATAAAAATGATTCACCAGTGTTTTTACATTAATTTAGAAGACATAGACTAGAACCAAGCACAGTCTTACTTTGAAAATTGTGATTCTGCCCACACTAAGTGTAGAGTAACTAATATGGCCTCTGGGAAAATGTGTTCTCTGCAATTCCTTCTTTATGTGAAATGTTTTGAGACTTCACTAAAAAGTATGCTTTCCTAACAAAAATAATTAGTCACCATAGTGAGATTAAAAATAAGGTAACAATGTCCACAGAAGTAGAATTCAATGATCAATGAGCTTAGAAGAGATTTGATAAAGGTTAGTCATCACAGTCAATGGTCCTTTGGGAAAGGCTGTATCACATGAACAAAAAAGTGTTGTATAGAGATGGATGAATTCCCAAAAGGGGTGGGGGAACCCAAAGACAAGTGAACATTTTTTCCTAAATGTAGGAGCTAGATTTCTTTGAGCTCTGATCCTCTGGGAATATTATATCTATAATTCTTTCTCAAGAGTTCCCTGACAAAACTGGAATACATCAGTAATGTTAGCTGCTATCCATACATAGAGGTCTATGAAACTAGCATGGATCAGATATTCAGTGTCATCTCTACCAATTCTATAAAAGCATGCAAGCAGATCAGTGAATCAACATGCGACCCATCTGTGGATATACATTCTGGGTGCTTCCATGTGCCTCCAGTGCATTCATGTACCATGAGACAAATACTTAGAGATCAGAATATGTGTCCAGCGAATTTGTGATCCAGTCCAATGTTGAGGTCTACATGAATGCCACACATTCTGAAATAGAGTCAAGAAAATCCCAACGCATGTTTCAAGCATGCCTGGAAGCACCTGCAAACATGCCTACAAGAAAGAAAAAACTTTCCTGAAGACTATTCTTTCGGTCTATATTTATTTATTTAAAGTTTTTATATGTTAGTCCCTTGATTCATAGCCTCGGGATGGCTCACAGAAGTAAATGGTATCCTCTCTGCTTCCTCCCCAAGTGAAGTTCAGAGTAGGGCAGATCTACTTGGGACAAGACAAGATCTTATCCATGTTGGAAGAAGCTGAAGAAGGGCCTGAAAACATCAGTGGTCCACAAATGTTAAAAAAAATGATTAAGATTGGATGAGCCATAGGTATTTGCCCCATCACTTACTGTAATCCAACAAACCAACACCCAAGGAGACTCAAAAATGTGTGCCAAAGTAGAACAGATTTTGAACCAGAGACATGGATGTTCAAATGATTCAGCTGAACATCCTTTCCCCTGGAAAGCAGTGATGAAGGCCATACATGGCCATAGTGCATAGAATATAGTGATTTATTCTATAAAGAGAATTGCACAGAGAATGACTTTAATTATTCCCAAAGTATAGCAGAGATTACTATTCCTGTATGCTATAAAACCTGAATAGAAAGTCTTTCTTACTCGAACACTAATATTCATGATAATGCAATATGTGTGGCTCACAAGAAAAGGCTACATCTAGTGGACAGAGGAGATATTTTCCCCAATACTTATATGATGAGGCATGAGGTACATGGCACATGGTGTATACCTTAGTGAAAACTTTGACCTAGCATGAAAAAGTCAGTTCTTCGTTAGTGATTGTTCTAACCATGGTTGTCTTATGTTCAATGATGCTAAGGAAGAAAAATCACCATCATGTGTCAAAGATGATACATAATTTATTGAATACAGTGGTGAAATATAAATATAGCTGATTAATAAACAAGAAAATGAAAACCCTCACTTCCATTCTTTGTGGCCTATCCATGCCCTGAATAGACCACAGGATGCTGTGTGGGCCTCCACAGATTCCTGCATGAGTGATAAATCAATTGCTCTCCCAAAGACAAAAATTAAAGACAAGTCTCTTTCCAGCTGGTCCAGAATCTGTCAGTATGCACACAGGTTCACTCCTCTTTCCTGGGCATGGGGCTGTTCTGATAAGGTAAACAGCTTCATGCTCACTGAAAGGGTTTCCCTTAACCTAAGAATGACTAGTGTGGGGGAGCTTCAGAGCAATTACCTCTGGTGCTCTTTTTAACCAGCTGAAGGTCATGATGCTTTGATATGCCTTCAAGAAACTACTCTGGATTGTTTACTATTCTAGAAAGCTCACTACATTAACAATTAAACCTTACTTCCTCATGAGAGCCTATACAATACAGTGATCATTAGGAAAGGGATCAAAATTAAATTGCAAATTTATTAATGCCTTTCTACAAACCTGTGGAATACTTTATATTGCTCCAGTTTTAAGATGATCTTAAAGATGGTTCTTGTGATTTAGAAGAAATAATTTTAAGCAGTTCTTGTTATCTTGATATGTTCTTTCTTTCTTTCTAAATTTGGGTCCATAGAAATTTGGGTGGCTTTTCTAATGTTAAGAAAGACTCGGTAAGTTCATGCTCAACAGAGTTATTCCTTTATTTCAGCTCACCATAGGTCACCATCCCATCATCCCCACCATTTATGCACATAAACCACCAAACTCAGAGGTGTACATACCTACTATACCTTGACCAAGGTGTTGTGCCAGCAATTTCCATTGCTGCCACATTTCAAACCCTGATTGTTATCTTAATGGTCATTTTCAGCAAAGATAAAGCAAAGAGGAAGGGGAGATAATGAGACTGGGTAGCAATGAGAATCAGTATAAGCCCTAAGCTCCAACCTGCTCTCCATGCAAACCATAGGTGGGGGAAGGGAGATGGGCAAAGAACCCCTTTTCCATGGCTTGCATGATTTCCACATGGGAACTGGGAATATGGATGACCTTATCACATTCCAAAGACAGTAATATGTCTCTTATGTCTAGGAGGCATAAGGTTGCTCATGGATTTTGAATGAACTCCAAAGAAAACATTCTATAAAGCAAAATGATTCTTTTGCATTTTGAAATATAAAAATAGCCATATCTGCATAACACCAGACTTCTAGAATAAATCATGTATACACACAAAGCATGAAAAACATAGTGGGAGTGGCTTACTCCATTGGTCATGCAGGATCCTGGCAGCACCTCAGCTTGGCTGGTTGAACTGCCAAACAATAATGTTTAATGTGTTGTTTTAATAAATGTGTACTTTGGTTATTTGTAAGCCACTAACTACCAAACAAGGTTTAGTGCTTTTCTCCCTCTACCCTCCTTTTTGCTATTATGGGATTAATCAAATGAGTCCAATCAAGAGGTCAGGTGCTTCATGTCGAGGTGCCACCTGTATGATCATCATGGTGATGCTTGTCTCCTTCCCTCCCCTTGGAATGCTCACAGACTGTCTCTCCAAGGTTATTCTTGTGACATCAGAGTTTCAGCTGGTATGGTTCCTTTTGTGCTGGATTCAAGTATGGAGGAAGACACTTCCAAGTTCAGAGTCTGAGTTTCCACAGTCAGAGCTGGAATTCCAGATTCTCCTATGGACATTTAGATAGCATCAAGCAGCCATAAGGCATGTTTGCCACATGTTTGTTTGCATGTTTGTTCTCCAGAAAGACAGAAAAGAGGGCTCACCTCACAATTGTCTTCCCTTTTTGTATTTGTAATAATCTGAGCAATAAATGAAAGCCTTTAATAAAAATTAATAAAAGCTGGTCGTGCTGGGAGATGCAGGCCTTTTTTCTTTCTAAACTTGGATAGCATTATGTATTAAATTGCTTAAAATCCAAATAAATAGATATTGCCACAGTAAAGTATGAAAAGGTTGAGAAAGGGGTCAGCAATTATTGGGAGCCTAGAGGATCTGTATTCTGAGGAAAGGGTACAATGCTTGGTACAATTTGGTTTAGAAAAATGCTAAGTAAATGAAGCACATGATAAAGGTGTGGACAATGAGGATGGACAGGAAGTTCTTACACATATAATAGAAGAACACAAGGTCATCAGTGAAGCAGAATGGTGATATTCGGAGCAGATAAAAGAAAGTGTTTATTCACACAATGGATAATTCATTTTCCTTAAGATGTGGTGGCTTGTCAAAGTAGAGGGCTAAGGGGATTAGACAAATTCCTGGATGAAAAGGCTATCAATAGCTACTAGTCATAATAATGACTATTTTCTACACCCAGGAGTAGAGGCAATATGTCTGGATACTAATTGCTGGAGAACAGTAACAGAACTGGGCTGTTTATGGTCTTCTCATATAATCTGATTGACCACTGCAGAAAACAGACTGCTTGTAAGATTTGCTTTGAATATTTTAGCCAGAACTGGCAGGTTCATTACTAACTAAAGGGGGAGAAGATAGGTGCATGTTAGATTGGTGCGTATCTTGAGCAGATTTTCCTGGGAAAGAACAATTACCCAACTACCTGTTACTGTTCAGCTTGAAGGGATGTGAGATCTATCCAGCTACAGTGGCTGGTAATTAAAAGCATGGGTGGTTATCAGACAGAACCAGGGTGAGGTCACCTATTTTAACCCGGGCAATGGTAGAATGCCTATTGCTTGAGTGTTAGGAAAAACTGCTCTATTAAATTCATCACATTTCCATGAAGTTGTTTACTCCAAATCCATTTTGTGTTACTGTTTTGGGGTGTTCAGGCCAAGCTTCAACAAACAGAATGAAGATCTCACATTGATTTCTCTCAAAATATTTTTAATCTGGTTTAAAACAAGGGTTACACCTTTTGCACTGGTGGACATCAGAACAGTTGAAGCTTGTATACAGTTAAATAAAACCAGATGCCAGTTTGATAATAAATTATCAAACTTGGCCACCTGATATGTTGCATTTAAATAATTCATTTACATACAGATCAAAGGTATTTGTATGCAACTCTCAATGTCTCTGTAAATAAGTTGTTTTGTATGTATAGTTGCCAAAAGGATTAGCACTATCAGACGTTTCCACTTGGATAAAAAGAGCTGGCTCTGCTTTCATGTTACATAATCATATCACATAGTTAAAGATGTCATGAGAAACATGCAATGTGACAGTTGCTGTGTTACAGACCCAAATGCCTTATTTTGTAAATAACAGTCCTGGTTACATAGTAAATAACTGTATAAAACTTGTATAAATTGTCAGCTTGCACATCGCTGTTGTTCCCACTGCAGTAAATCATATATGTTGTTCCCCCCTCCCCCCACAATGCTTTCCGTTGATGAATAATGTACATCTCCAGTACATAAATTCATAGGGCTGCCTATTTGTCATCTATGCATCAGTTCCTTTTGGAATTAGGCAAGCAGAAATATCTAAATAACTAGCAACTATTTGCATAGACATAATTAATATAGGGGGAAATGGCTTATAATATGAATTATGGGTGGAAGCATTCAGACACATTCATTTTCAAATACCATCAAGAAAGGAAATACGAGAAATGGCTTTGTTTAAAGAATACCATGATGTAACATTCATCAAGATTTTGTTAGTTGTTCATACAAGACCAGCCAGATCAAGACCTGTCGCTGCCTTTGGTGAATGTCAAGATTCTGACTCATCCATCCTTCCATTATTCCCTGTAGAGAATTTGATTGCATGAGCTACTAAATCTTACTTCAATGTTGTTTATGAGCACCATCCTTTGCTACAGCAGGGAGCAGCATACTGGTCTAGTGGGCAGATATGAGGGATGCAACCTAGCTAGGAGACATATGCCAGTTTAGGGAGAATGGTGGAGAGTAACTGGTGACTCCACCCACCAGCATCTATCATCTTGGGCACCCACCTCACTGCCTAACTGGTAGGTTGGTCCTCTACAGGGAGCAATGGCACTCCTTTCTCAAGTACCTGGTCATGGGGATACACACATGTGCCAACAGTTGTATGCAAGCATTTTCTGCAGCTCCAGCCAATGGGAAAGAAAGGGGTCATATATGAGCTTTGTGCCTGTTCCTTCCAAGGCAGTAGCTTCTTCTCTCAATACCTGCCCATGCACCCACTATACACAGAACATTATTTAGTCATGACTGTGCCAAATATGATTATTTTCATTGGCATCAGAAAACTTAGATCTCCTCCACACTGGATAGCCAGAAATGAGTTGCTTAGTATTAGAAGCAATGTGTGAAGATACACACCAGTGTGTGTAAGGCATACATGGTCACAACAAGTAAGAAAGACCCGGAAATGAAATAGTAGAAACTATTAGGCAGGGCCTAGGAAGATTTGACTAGTTGAAGCATGGTTCCATTGAACTGCAGGTCATGACTTCAGAAATTTATTAACCTCCTCTGAGGCTTATATATATGACAAATGTTGAGCGTTTTGGATTTAGGGGAAGATGATGTGAACAACCCTAATTCAATTAAGGATGTATGAAAATTTCATTTTAGTTTGGATTTGCATATAATTCAGACTTGTCATGTTTGCAATGTCAAATGTGAATGTGAATGGGAGAGCATTTTAAAAAAATGCACATTCCTGCAATTGTGGTTAAAAATACTTTAAAATGCAGTCTCACACTATTTAATAGGGGAAAGTATACACACTTCAAAAATATTCATGGAAATGTGCACTTTTTCCTTTAATGTTAACTTTTTCTGCTCAAATGAACAAAAAACAGTTTACAAACAAAATATGCCTGTACAATTATTTCTGTTTTCAGCCGTGGTAGACAACATAATGCCATAGACATTCTAACATGCTCACCAGGTTTTGAATTATCCTAATAATGGATTAAAATTCACCATTACTCAAAGTTCTTTTTTATGATATCCTCAAATGAATTATACCAAATGCAAAGATCTCCTCCTTGCCCACTAGTCAGACACCCTGCCTACATTATTTTCCTGCTGAGCTTATCAACCTTGAAGTGTGCACCTAGCAAGTTCTGTTGCCTTCACAGTTTAAATTTCATCCAGCTGTCACTTCCCAGCATGTCCTGACATGATTACATGATGATGTCATGAAGTGCCTACCAGGCTGAAAAGCCAACTGTAAAGATAGCTACACTTGCTATGCGCATGATAGGAGCTTTCCTAAAGTGGTAAGAGCTTCAGAAAAGACTTTTGTAGTTGTAGTAGTGCGACTCTATTCAGAGAAACCATTTCAGCCTAGCAGGCATATCCTAAAATAGTCACATGGTCATTCCAGGAAGTTTAGGCACTTGTAATCAACCTCAATTTGTTTGTTGAATAGCCTTCCAAGCTAAGTAAACATACAAGCACTATGAACATAGCAGATTCAGCTTACAGATCTTCTGAGTTCCATCAACACCATTACTTTTGCATGGTATCAAGGTATCAATGCATTGCACAGACAATGACCTAGTTTCCACATCTGTATTAATGCTTCACAAAACTGCATTGATTGACTATAAGTTTCTTTAACAGTGTCAAAAATGCAAAAAGATTGCTAAAAATGCAAAGCTAAGCAAATGATCTTTCAGGCTGCTTTATAAACGCTTCATGAGGCATAATCTGCATACAGCATACAGTGTGATCCAGTGTGACTTGGAAGGTTACAGGCATCTTATTAAAGTTGGGATGTGTGATGAAGCAAAGTTTACCTCTATACTTCTACTGGAAAAAGACTCAGTTTGGATGGTTCACAAGGAGGATATACTTATATGCCACTGGGACACATTGTATCCTGGCAGATCTTTCTTCTGGAAATGTCCCTGGAATGCCTCACACCCATGCCAGCTCCAAGGTTGGTCTTTTGACTTCTGAACCAGAAGTGCACCAGCTGTGGGAGTCTACGTCCAAAATCAGAATTGGGACTTCAACATTCCATATGGTCTTCTAGACAGAATCTAGCTCTCAATTATTAGCATTGAACTTCTTCATGTTAAAATATCTTTATCTCTTTTCCATTGCCTGTAAAAGTGGAAGTGCTAAACATTTGTGGCAAGTGTTTATCATAAGAATAAACAAACACAAGCTATTTGTCCTGATATTGAATATTTCCTGGCTTAATTCCAAAGGCAGACTCAAAACAGGAGGGAAAAAATCAGAAATTTAAAAGAGAGAATATCTAAAAGGTCTCTTTTTATAAGACAAGCCTATGTTAAAAATTCAACTTTACTAAACTACATAAGTATTCTCAGATCCCTTTGAGTTCAAAGAATTTCTTTATATTAATTTGGCTTTGGTAAATGTGATGAAATGTAGTGAGAAAATATGTGCCTGTTTGATAAAATGCAGAATATTCAAAGAATGAAGATGATGTTCTGGTACAACATTCTCTTTGTATTATATTTCCAGGTTTTACTGCAATTAAAAATCAAGCATTGAGCAATTTATAAGTCTTTTCAGATGTAGAAGACTAAGTTTTCTCTCTATTTCAAAAATTTTAGAGTCTTTCAGATACAAATTCAGACCAAATATTTATTCTTCCCAAAGAATCAGATGGCATTTGGCATTCCCATTTTGCTTCCAAAGACTGAGATATGTTCTAAATGTGCTAGGTTTATTTATCTTTATCTATGGTTTTCAGTAACTCTAATTACTGAACACAACACAGTCAACAAGCTCTATGTTTGGAATATTATTGACTATTCTTTAGCTTTTCCTACCCACCATTGCAATCACTCACAATCAGGCTTGACCACAATTTATGAAGGGCAACACTAATCAATTACTTTAATGAACTGGGACCACAGTGGGGAAGAGCAATGCAGTCAATTATTCAGAAAAGTTAAAGTCCCCTTTCCACTCGACCGTGGTTCCTTTCTTGATAGGGAGTCCAGCAGATGCTCAAGAGGAAGGCACTATTTCTATCTTCAAAATATTATGTGCATTGGCCTAGTACTACAGCCAGTAATGCATTTTGTGGGTCCCTTCCCCAAAGTTTAAAGTATCACTCAAATATTCAGTTTAGTATATATGTTGTTGTTGTTCTTAGTCACGAAATTGTGTCTGACCCATGGGAACTGCATGGACAACATGTCCTCCACCATCCCCCAGAGTCTACTTAAGCTCACACCAACTGCTTCAGTGGCTCCATCTAGCCACCTCATTCTCTGCCGTCCCCTTCTTCTTCTACCATCTATTGTTCACAGCATTAGGCTCTTCTCCAGGGAGTTCTTCCTTCTCATTAGGTGGCCAAAATATTTGAGTTTCATCTTCAGTATCTGGCCTTCTAAAGAGCAGTCAGGGTTGATCTCTTCTAGGACTGACTGGTTTGATTGCCTTGCGGTCCAAGGCTTTAGCATAGTCAATGAAGCAGATGTAGATGTTTTTCTGGAACTCCCTAGCTTTCTCCATGATCCAGCGTATGTTGGCAATTTGATCTCTAGTTCCTCTCCTTCTTCAAAATCCTGCCTGTACTTCTGGTAGTTCTCGGTCCACATACCGCTGGAGCCTAGCTTGTAGGATTTTGAGCATCACTTTGCTAGCATGTGAAATGAGTGCAATGGTGCAGTAGTTTGAACATTCTTTGGCATTCCCCTTCTTGGGGATCGGAATGTAAACTGACCTTTTCCAATCCTGTGGCCACTGTTGAGTTTTCCAAATTTGCTGGCATATTAAGTGAAGCACTTTAACTGCATCGTCTTTCAGGATTTTGAATAGCTCAGCTGGAATACTGTCACCTCCACTAGCTTTGTTGCTCAGACTTCCTAAGGCCCACTTGACTTCACATTCCAGGATGTCTGGCTTGAGGTCAGTAACCACCCCATTGTGGTTATCAGGGACATTAAGCTCTTTCTTGTATAGTTCTTCTGTGTAATTTTGCCACCTCTTCTTAATCTCTTCTGCCTCTGTTAGGTCCCTGTCATTTTGATCCTTTATCATGCCCATCTTTGCATGAAATGTTCCCTTCACATCTCCAATTTTCTTGAAGAGATCTCTGGTCTTTCCCATTCTATTGATTTCTTCTATTTCTTTACACTGTTCATTTAAGAAGGCATTCTTATCTTTTCTAGCTATTTTCTGGAATTCTGCATTCAAATGGATGTATCTTTCTCTTTCTCCCTCGCCTTTCGCTTCCCTTCTTCCTCAGCTATTTGTAAAGCTTCCTTGGACAGCCATTTTGCTTTCTTGCATTTCTTTTGCTTTGGTATGGTTTTAGGTGCTATCTCTTGTACAATGTTGCAAGCATCCATCCATAGTTCTTCAGGCACTCTGTCTATAAGATCTAATTCCTTAAATCTAGTTTTCACCTCTACTGTATATTCATCACGGAAATGATTTAGGTCATACCTGAGTAGCCTAGTGCTTTTCCCTACTTTCTTCAATTTAAGCCTAAATTTTGCAACAAGAAGCTCATGATCTGAGCCACAGTCAGCTCCTGCTCTAGTTTATACCAGGTTCATGTTAGCATGGATTAAATGTGTGGCTATACTGATACCCAATGTGGTGTAGTGGTGAAGGCTATTTGACTGGGACTTGATTCCAGTCCCACTTACCCATGATGTTCACTGGATGATTGTGGGCTAGTCACAGACTCTCAGCCTAACCTACCTCACAAGTTTATTCTTCAGAGGATAAAATGAAGAGAAGGAGAACTTTGTAAGCTGCCTTGGTTTCCTTGTGAGAGGAACAAAGGTAGGACCTAAATGTAATGTAATAATAATAATATAGTATGCCAGTGACTTTTCTATAGAAATCAAAGCAAAAAATAAAAGGTCCGTGCGGGCTGTGGGGGGAGAGGGGCTATCAGACCAGAGAACAGGAATACACATTGGATGACTATGAAATTTGAAGTCTGAGCAAATTTAGGTCACTTTGGTCCTGTTCTCCCAAGGCAAAGTAGTCTTTCCTTTGAAGGCAACAATTCCTAGCCATATCCAGAATGAGACATCGTTAGTGACTTCTGTTTCAGCAAAAAAGACTGGTGACTCCTATCACAATGGAATTCCTCATCCCTTGCAACTTTTCTTTTCAACTTCAATAATGATATCCATGGTGCTAAACTCAGTCCTCAAAATAGGATCACTAGCATGGAGCACCATGAATAGCTCTTATAAAGTTCAAAATAAAAGCTGTAATGGATAAAGATCCCTGCTGACATAGGCATCACTAAACTCCCCTGAACTTCAGATATGCAGGTGAAGCTTTTCTCCAGGCTTTTACTGTTTGTTTTGCTAAGTGTTTTCACTATCTAAAAGGCCTTGATTTTTTTTTAAGCATTGTATTAAATTAGCTCTTTTGCAGTATCCTGAAAAGGCAGGTTTCTTTCCTTCAAAAACCTCTTTGAAGTGTGCCATTTCCATACAAGTTTCACCAAATCAAAATGGGAAGAAAGGAAAAGTACATCATTGTCCTTCCCTAAGAAATCAAAGACTTTCCCTCTATATGAACCACTGCATCTATCCTTGCAAAAGGATATCTTGTTTTAGTGATGCTTAGGGATGTTTCATTCTTCTGCCACTTTCAGAGCACTGTTCTATGGAGAACCATGGGAAATGAGCAACTCCTGTTTTGAAGACCTTCACAACATTAAGGCTGTTCCTGCACTAAAATCATTGCAGCTTTCCTATTCTAATGTGGCAGTTTTGAACCCTTCAGGAGCAACAACTGTCGGTGCAACTCGTATTATATGTGCAACATATAAAAATGATATCAGCAATTGTGTTTGGAAAAAGTCAGAAAGGCCTATTAAACCCATATTTATGACATTTGACAGCAAAATCCAATTCCCCCACCCAAGAGGATAGTTTACCTAAAACTGAATTAAAATACTCACTAGGAGAGAGAAACAATATGGTCAGCTTTGAAACTCCCATGAGGATCAATAGGAAGCATGAAGCCTTGGCTTTCCAAACCATGGCTCAGGTTCAGTCCCAAGTCAAACAGATGGATTCAGTGAGTCTCTTGGACACAGCTGAACTGGGCCATTTTCCAAAGCAGCAAATCAGGATCCAGGTCAGAGCTGGAGGTTAATGCACTGCTCCAGAAGGAAGACATTTCCAGTGGCTGTTTGCACGAGGTCCAAGAGACACACCAAAGGACAGAACAAGAGAATTTTCCAAAGTACCATACCAAATATTAGCTGTTCATGGATGGTATTGACAGGTATTTTCCAACTCTCTTTCCACTAAATCTAAGGGAGGGCAAAGACGAGCAGTATTCAATCAGGATAACAGTGTCTTTTCATGCTCAGATTAGGAAAGGGTGTGAGATTTGTTTTGCTGAAGGGATGTGTTGTTTTAAATATTTATTGTATTCATACTTGTGCCATTTAGTGAGCCAAGACAGAGTTTTGTATAGAAATCCTCATTTTTGCACATTTTCCAATGCTACCTGTCTCAGAAAAATTGTGCGCGCACACGTGCAAGCACGCGTGTGTGTGTATGAGAATTACTCACAAAATGCATATATTTTCAAAACTGTATGAAATGTTGCATGCCTGGAAATAGCATGCATGTCAAACCTGCATACAAAATATATGCAAAAAGCAAAAAAAAAAGTTAAAATTTCTGTATGCATTTTCTTCTTAAAATAATAATTGCAAGCTCATGTGAGAATGGAATGAGGTTGACCTAAAAAGCCTGATAATTTTGATGAGACTGACAGATACTGTATTTCTATTCCTTGCTAAAACACCCAAGCAAGCTTAACAAAAACACTTTTAAGGACTCAAAAGTGCCACCTCAACTCTTCTAGTCTATTAAAAAATATATATCTTCTTGGTGGAGAAGCTGATTGCCCTGTATAATGTCTCCCCAAAGCTGGATTGTGTATCAAACAGCTGTATGGAAAGAAATATATTTGAATAAATAAATAAGTGAATTATTTCATATTGAGCAGGTATTATTTCTGAATAAAAAAACACATACAGGGCTAGTTGGGAAGGACACATTCATACCTACAATAGCTATTTTCTCTGCCTGAAAGTGGAGACTTTACGCATTTGCATGAAAACAATAGAAAATGCTAATAATATTTACAATTGAATAATTTTCTCATTCATTGTAGTGAAAGATATCAAGTCGTCCTCAGAGCTTTCTGCATTTAAGGGATTAAATTATTTCACTAAAAAGTTTATTTTCTTCAAATAGGAAAACCTTGTTATTGTCAGTGTACATTACCATATATGTAATATTTAGGAACACAGTGATTTATCAGGGGGCGGGAAATAAACCCCAGGCTATTGCTCATCTATCAAACAAACTTGCTGAGTGGAATATTTGAAACTGATCTACTTTTGAGCTTTAAGCATGCTAATAGTAATTGAAATGGAATAGGATTGAAGAGGGAAACAGTGCAAAAAGACATATCAAGCGTAGTCAAAAAGATAATATATTTCATTTCTTCAATATAAATACACCTCAACCATTATACTTCTAAGAAAAACAATAAATTAAAAAATGGGGTTTCTCCATAAAAGCTGAGCATGTCTGAATTCAAACCTTGTGTTACAATGATATGATATGAACTAAAGTTTGACACAACATCAAAGCCTGGTCCGAGTCATATATAGCTTAGTGTGCCACAGTATGTGTCCGCTTGGTTTATATGGTATGCATATAATAATGTGCAACACATTATTTAACTCTGCTTATTGGAAGTGATGCTGCAAACATAGAAGCACACCTTTTTATGTGGGATTCAAACATTTGAGTACCCCACCTACAATCTGAAGTGATGTAATCAGAGTTGTACTGCTTGATTTTTACCATTTTACAGGTCCTCATATTCTGAAATGATCTGGATAAGCAGTCATCTTGCAGATGGTAACAGTGGAATTGTTGTAGGCAGAACAATCCAATGATCTCTTAAACAGTACCTGGAGTGCCATGGGATGCTGGCCCTAAGAGCTAAAAATATAGAGAAGGATCTGATTGTGATCATTTCTGCCATCATTCCCTTCTGGATGCCACAGCAGGTGCTCTTTCTGAGATCAACAACAGTGACCTTAGGAGAAGATGGGAGAGGTTGGAAAGGTGCATGTGAGGAGACAGCAAAGGCCTGGATCCACTAGATGTAAGATCTTTGTCATCAACAATACTAAGCCAGCTACTGTAGATGGGCTGAGGGGCAGTCTATTTGCAAGTGTTCTTTAGGTAGAATGGGAGGAATTTTCTTGTTCATTGTTCCACCCTTCTTGCCTGGCTCCTGCTGCTGAAACTTAGTATGAACAAAAGGTTCTTGTCTTGCAGCCTTCCATCTAAAGAATGACAATCACATAGGATGGTTCTCTAAGAAAATTAAGGTTGCTGTTGCAATGTACTGTCAAGACATCTCTGACATATGGCAACCCTATAAAGGAATGTCCTCCATATATGCTGCCCTTGACAGCCCTGCTCAGCTTTTGTAAACTAAGGACTATGGCTCCCTTTATGGAATTGTTCCCTCTCGTATCTGCTCTTCCCTTTCTTCTTCTGCCTTTGACTTGAATATATACACGTATGTTCAGGAGTGAAAATCAAGACAGAAAAATTGGGATGCAGTTTTTCTTGTAATTATTATATGACATTACATTCATGTTCCCCCATTTTCCTATTGCGAGGAATGCAAGACAACTTACGTAGCCTTCCTCCAGTCCATTTTATTCTCACAGAAACAACTCTGAAGTAGGTTAGGCTGAGAGTGAGAGACTGGCCCAAAGTGAGCCCAATAATACCTGATTAATGAATGAAAATAATATGAAAAATGTGGTGACCATCACTAACATGCTACATATGAATAGCCTTCATGACTTAAACCAGGTTTTATCTCCTATATGCAGTTAGTGTAGTACTCAGTAAGATTTATCAAGTAGAAAATCTCCACCAGGTATCTGAAGTACCAGGTATGCAGGACTGGAATGAAATTTCTTTTCCCTCACAAATTTGGTACTTGTAAAATGGAATAGCAGCTTCACTTCCTTAATGGTTTCAGTCCTGTAGACCCCATGTTCCTGTTCCATCTAGGAAGACCTCAGTATACTGGCAGTCTACAGTTCCGCTTCAAAGCCATCAGCTGGAGCCAGAACTAACTATGGTGCAGTATACCATCCTATATGCATATTGCATTATGAACACATTTCTCAAGGATACGGCACACAACCACCATAATGTTCTGACATTTTGGAGCTTGAATGGACAAAGAAACACTTAACACAACATTTTAAACTAAGGGAGGATTTCTGTTTGCTGAATTTCTATAATGTAGAAATGTGTTGTCTAGTTAGAAATTAAACAAGCTACAACTGATAGAAAGAATACTGTGCCATATTTAAAGGATAAATTATTTGTTTAAGTTTATGGTGCTGTTACTATTAATACATCTATTAATAGTAGATGTATTAATAGTAACATCTATCTATTAGATACATCTATCTATTAATACTATTAATACATCTAAGAAGGTTTTTGTGATAGAAGACAAATTTGACAAGAGGATTGATGTCTGACACCACTAGTAAATCAAACAAGTTCAAACATTTTTCACAATGTGCTACAATCCCTCTGACAATACAGTTCAATCAGTGTGATGGTAAGAAAATTGGGTCTACTTCTTCCTTACTCCTTCCTTCTGACTGCCAGAAACCTCTCATGGACAATTTTAGTGGAACATCTCTCTGTCATTTCCACCAGAAGGAAATTGCAAACCACCATGCTTAGTACCATTTTTGTGTCATGTTTTACTGTGAACACATATTTGTTGGATACAACCTGTTACAAGATTTGGTTCATCAATACCTTCTGACAGAACAATTTGTGGAGCATTTTCTTGAAAACTGTGTGGAGTGTTAAGAGAGATAGATTTCAGTGCGTGTTCACTTAGGCTTCTGTGTAGATATCATCTTCCAACAGTTTATCCCTACTCTCTCTGTGTGTGTATTATATACTATGCATATAATTATATCAATCACATTTTAATAATATATATATTGAATTCTGAAGGAAATTAACTGATATTCTTTTACTGAGGTATAGTGGTCTGTGATGTAATGTGTGCAATGACATAAATTAATTTTAGTCCAATATTTTTTACAGATTATTTCATTTATCTCATCAAAACACACCCCTATACACATTTAACTGAAAGTCATCTCCAGTAAACTAGATATGGTCTCCCTCTGAGTACACAGGCAATGGACTGTGTGATAAACTAAAATCAGAATTAAAAGTTTCTCAATGAGTACATTAACCAGTTTACCCTCAACCAAAAAGGCAGCTATGTTGTGCTCTAGAATACAATAATTTTTCAAATAAAAAATAAAATAAATAAATAAACCTAAAGGATTCCTTTGTAACTCAAAAGATGGCACATTTTAAGATAATCATAATGCAAACTTAATTGTCTCAACCAGGACATTCATGAGTACAGATATGTGAGACCTACTGCACATGACTGATCCATGTATTTCAAAGCAAGGGAGAAACCAGTACATTTCTTTACACAGGTAAATTATTTGTATTTAATAGGGAAGTCAAATAGAGAGGTTTTATCTGTTTCTCATAAAATTAAAAGCCCTATTCATCTAATATGCCTCGGTGAGAATTTCAGAACAAAGGGATGCATTTCTTCTCATGCTTAAGATATAGAATTTTCTTGCACAAAAGAAAGTGGATTGTTTAACTTAGAAAAAACTGTGAGTAAGAGGAGATATAATAGAGGTGTACAAAATTATGTATGGTGCATAGAATTCAACTCTATAGTAAAGTATAGTATAGTATAGTATAGTATCCTTTAATGATAAAACTAGAACCTGGGGTAATTCTAATTGGTGAGAGATTCAGGAAAGATAAAATACCCTACACAGTAACATCACCACCACCACCACTGCATGTATATTCCCCTTTTTTCCTCCTGTAAGAACACAAGGGTTACATAGTTCTCTTAAATCCATGTTATCCTACAACCTACCTGTGAGGTAGGTGAATCTGAGAGTCTGTGATTGGCCCAAAGTTAGTCAGTGAGCTGTATGGCTGTGTGGGGACTAGAACCTGGGGGCTTTCTGAGGTTTCCAATCTGACACGCCAATCACCACACCATACTGACTGACTGTGGAATTCATTTTCACAAAATGTTGTGATACCACAAATTTGAGCAGGTTCAAAAGAGGCGAAAAAAGATATCATTATTATCATTGCTAACTCCAGTATCAGAGGCACTATATTATATATCTATCAGTTGTCCTGGAATATGCTTTTTCACTCCTGCCCTAATTGTAGGACTCCTGTAGGCAGATGACTGGCCTCTGTAGCAACAGAATGCTGGGCTAGATAGACCCTTGGTCTGATCCAAGGCTCTTCTTACATTCTGATGTTATGGAATACATTCAAAGGATATAGAAGTCTATGTGTTCATCTTGGAGCATGGACTAATAGCTGCTTATCTATAAAATCAGATTCCATAATTTCCCCACCAGTCCAACCTGACTTTGATGAATAGGTGTGTATATATGGTGGGTGAATGGCAGGGCCTGTTATATGCTCACAAAATTGTAGAGTTATCTCCTGCTCTTAGTAAAGTCAGAGTTAATTACATGTTTTTAAGCTACTGCTGCCTGGACCATTGCTCAGATATACTTAGTATGCGAATTCAGTGACCCATAATCAAGCCTCATTTAATGTTTAAATGGAATCTAAAATGCTAATCCATGTTTTTGAAAAAAAAATATAATACTTTCTCATTTGTGAGCTTGCTTTTCAGAATTGCCACACTTAGTGCTCATTTCTGGTACTCCAGTAGATGCAGTGTACAACTGGGGGCTGTTGTTGTTTGCTTTATTCCATCACCTTAGTCACTAACTAATCAAATGCAGATTTTTCATATCAAAACTGGGAAACTCAATTTAGTAACTTAAAAAAATCAGCATTCAAGCTCTTAAGACTTTGGTCTATAACTTATAATTATCTGCCTATTCAGACAACATTAACCAGCATCAGATTCAAAATCATATGCATCATACATGATTGTCAATCTATCAGACTAGTTCTTTGTATATATAAGCTTAATTTTTGTTGACAGGAATTAAATTGGGATTTAACTTCTAGCTGGAGTACATTTAAATGTAAATTTACTCTCCCCCACCCCCAACAATAGATTTGCAGAACTTAGCATCAAAGGAATGAATTTAATCAAGGTATTTGCACACACAATTTCCTTTGCAAAACTGTCATGAAAGCCAGCTATTTCCACTCAGTGCAAATGCCAGAGCACGTGCCATCTATTTGGTGATTGTTGGTATGATTAAAAATAAGAGACAGGCAACTGGGGAGGGGAGAACAAATGTAGCAATGAAATCTGTAATTACCTAGTTTGGAATATAAATTTTCCAGCATGTAATGCTTCACTGTATTACAAATCAAGTACAAGCTCTCCTTTGACTTGGATTATAAATGAGAGTCCATGCATGCATAAACTTCCAAGAGAACAGATTTCCAAAGTAGCCACTTCACGGGCACATATGTACACATGATTTGCCACTAAATCTGCACTCACTGAAACTTCAGAACCACAACACCAGCTGCTATACAATAACATGCACAGGCTTGTCGAAACATTACACCCTCAACCTCCCTGCAACTTTTGTTTATTACTGTACATGATATGAGCCACCTTTTTGACAAAGAAAAGTTTGCTTGGTAAGCATCCTTTATATCTGAATTGTTGATTATTTTTGCCAATATTGTATCTGGTTTTTGTAATTTTTTTCTTGAATTCCTGTCATAACATGCATATTCAATTTTAAAATAAATATAAGATGTATAAAATTTCAGTAAAACCCAGTGAAAACACAAAAAATACCTATCTTAAATTGTAAATAGATAGCAACCAACTAAAACTAACACACACACACATCAAGCAATGAAGTATTGTAAGTCTGGCCAACCCAAAATCTACTAGTACAGAAAGGATGTCACTAATGGGCAGACACCAACAAGAAGGGAACTAGATGGGCCTTCCTGATCCAGGAAGCCTGGGCTCAGTCATTGAGAAGGACTACTTCTGTATTATCATTAAACACTGGAAGAATATGAAACTGAGTGCCTCCCAAAGACCTATAGATATATGACTTAATATTTATTTATTTATTTATTTATTTATTTATTGTTCTTGCATGCCACACCCCTTAACAAAAAGGCTCTCTGGTGGCTTTCATAGCAGGATAATAAGACCAGATTAAAACAATTCATTTAAACAATAAGATAATAAAACACTCAACATATAATAAACAATATCAAGAGTGGATTGATAATAAAAAACATTTAAAATCATTCCATAAATAAATAAATTGTCTAGCAACTAAAATCTTAAAACAACAGCAGCAACCTTCATGATGGAAGATCATCTTTCAGATAGCTTGTTTCCCCTCATCCATTTGTAAAATTGTTTCTAGTTTGCATTTCTTTGAAAATGGTGGGATGGAATTTCCAAGACTTTTTTGGCTATCTTTGTCTATACAAATTCATAAGCTTTCATTTTAAAATATTATTAGAAGAAAAGCTGAGCCACATCCTTAATTATAGTTACTCCACTGCAAATAGAGGCTTCTGCCATCATTTATTTATTTATTTAAAAATTTTTAAAAAAATTAAAATCATATATGCCTTTCCTTGAGACAGGGCTGATGAAGCTGGAGAATTAAGCCTGGTTGTAGCAATTGCATTTCTTGCATTCCAAACAGTTGCAAAGGTCAAGAAGTTCTAGATGCATGAAAGCCATAGGATGGACATGCTGTCATCAAAGGCTGCTGCTGTTGCTGCAGCTTTCTTGTACAGAGAGAACTCAGCAGGTGGTTAGAGGTCTACTGGTTTTCTCCCAGGAACAGAGAGCTGAGCCCAGTTGTTTGCAGTATGTAACATGCACAGCAAATCTGATATTCAGACTAATTAATATTATTTAATTAATTCAGCCGTAATAGTGGTGGTAGTGGTAGTGGCAGTAGAAATTTAGAGGGGACAGTAACACCAAATCTGCTTTAAAATTGGTCCAGAAAAATTCTGGACCTCTCAAAATTTATACAGGCTTTTATTTGGATTCTGTTAAGTATGTAGGTTGTTATATCCCAGAAATACAATTTAAGTGCCTACAGTGATGTATATATGAATGTATCTATCTATCCATTGCAGGAGGCTGAAACAACTTTTTTTAAAGCTTAGACAGATGACACATTCACATCTGTAGCTGTCTCCTAGTTCTCTCGATACAGCAAATGCCTGGCCCTGCACCAGATAACTCCTTTGTCAGAATTATGTTATTCAACACGGAAAAATAGGGGCTTTCTCTGTAGTGGCACCCTAGTTATGGAATGCCACTTCTAAACCAGCTCAGTGGGCACTGTGCCACCATATGTTCTGCACCAGATAAAATAGTTTTGTTTACCCAGGTATTCAACTAGCTTTAAATTTTAACTGAGATGGCTTTGCTTTGTTTATTATGTAACATAGCTGTACAAGCTCCTAAAATACTAAATACTAAAATAAATGGCACAGGTACAGTATTTTTATTAAATTAATAGAACTGAATATACTTGAAAATAGCTATTATTATTATGATGTCTTCTGTCCAGTAAGTGAAGCTGCTGAAGCTGTCTGGGAAGTTCACAGCAAGTTCTATTTCAGTAAATACTATATTTATGAATAAAATCTAACCTTATATATTTTTGCATGTTGTAAATTCTTTTTTAAAAAATGCATCTTGATATGTGTCATTCCGTTTTGCAAATAACAATGAAAAATGATAGTGACGGAAATGACTTCAAAGTAACGACCAAATAAAGAAAATGTATCTGAGAATGCAGAAGAGTAGTATTTGCCATGAATGTGAATGCTAAGTAATAGTAAAGACAGATGTGGAATTATGGGTTAAATTACTGGCCATTCATAAGATTTAAGTTTAAGGATAAAAAGACTACCTCTTCTGCTTATTTTTCTTTAGAACATCTGCCCATAGGGATTACTGTAAAAACATTTTCTTTTCCTTACACAGCCAGGTGTAGAGGAAAGAGTTGTTTGTATGAAATATGTTCTAGAATGATTGACAATATAACTTGAATAGGATGGGGAACCTTAGTGCTGTTGCTTCCTAACTAAAATGTTCAACCAAAGGGCACTGTGTTATATTTTCTCTGTGGGAACACATAATCTGCATGGAGGGTTTTCAGCCTGTACTGAGACCTACAACATGCAATCGCATATATAATCACATGAAATTAACTGCAAGAACTAAAGATATTGTGCTTTCAAATGTAATTTTAAAATATTGTTATTTTCTATATTATGTTTTCCCTCTCTAAAAATTGAAATTCTAAATAGTCACATTTGTAAACATAATGTGCAGTTCACTAGTGAAACCTTCTGTTGTGGTGACCAATGATTTTTCTGCCATACCTTTATAATTTTTAGCTGCTGAGTTAACTTATAGGAAAGGTATTTTCTTTAAACTGATCAACCTCAGTATATTTTCAATCATATAGCATCACATTATTTGTTTTTCCCCTGTAGTCAGTTACAAAATAGCCAAAATATGCTGCCTTAACATGTTGTATTAACAACAATTAAGTATATTATTCATTCAGCCCATAATTGTTAATTTATATTTTCTGTTTCTAATGGCATTACTGCACCAAATGAAAACCAAAGGACAAATTAAGTGCTTCTGAGATGTCCCAATTGCAAGAAGTTCCCTAACATTTCAAACATGTAAAAGAATATTACAGTTAATTTAACCTTCATTTTTTAAAAGCTATTTTCTTAGTTGTTTTGTTGCGATATGTGACTCACATGTTTGTTACACACTTTAAGATTCAAGTTCACAGATATACTGCCTCAAACATACAAGTAAAATGCATATTGGTGCCTTAAATTTAACCCTGCAGAATAGACAATACAATTGATATCATACATAGCACTTTGGAGCCAGACTTAGCAGTGAATATCCATTGAAATCAATGAGATTTTAACAAGCCCCATTGAATTAGTAAAGGTAAAGGTTTCCCCTTGACGTTACGTCCAGTCATGCCTGACTCTAGGGGGCGGTGCTCATCTCCGTTTCCTAGCCAAGGGAGCCAGCGTTTGTCCACAGACAGTCTCCGCGGTCATGTGGCCGGCATGACTAAACACCAAAGTGCACGGAACGCTGTTACCTGCCCACCGAAGTGGTACCTTTTCATCTACTTGCATTTGCATGCTTTCGAACTGCAGGGTTGGCAGGAGCTGGGACGGCGCACGGGAGCTCACCCCGTGTTCAGATTTGAACCGGCGACCTTTCGATCAACCAGCCCAGCAGCACAGCGGTTTAAACCACTGTGCCACCTGCAGTCCCTTATTGAATTAGTAGGTTTTCTCTATTATTTCCATTTTAGAACATAATTTCAATATATTGTTTCACAATATAGTCTTTGCAAGTATATAGTTTAGCATTAAACTGCCAATCTAGAAGTACTTTTGTTGAAGTACTCTTACATTCTTGAACAGAGTAGTTCCTTAGGCTAATGTGCCTACTTTAAGGCAGTAGCCATAAAAACCTTCCTGGAACTATTGCAAGAAGCACAAGTTTTATTAGTAGGATAGTCAGGGAATAATGTATTATGGAAGAATAATGGTGATCAAAATGAAGGAAGGAATCGTCGTCTGACGAGTTCTTCTCACAGGGCTAGAGAACGGCTGCATTTCTTCACATTGGAAAGATTTTGTCCTTTTCTTCACATATAAAAGAAGTTTCTCAGTGCAGACAGAGACAGGATCAATCAGTTCAAGTCTTCATCTGCACAGAGGAGCATCCCTGTGATGTAATACAGTGGAGCTTTGTCAAAAAGGCACAGGCACTTGGCCTCTAAAGTGAAAGCACAAATTGGAGAGAAATCCACTTCCCAAAGAAACAATTTCCTAGCCCTAAAAGGAAGAGGAGGAGTTGGGAGTGACAGGAAGGGTAGGTAGGTTATGAGAGAAAGGAATTGGGGGATTTAAGGGGATAAATTTGGCAAAATTTGGAAATGAGCTGAGCTATTTTCCAACTTGAGAGAAAAATACCTTTCTTTTTCCAAGGCAATTTGATATAAGCAGATAGGGGTAGCTATGTAAATTGGAATGCACCAAATTGTCCCCAAGGTTTCCTGAAAATTGAGAAAGATGTAATGCTATGAATTTTCACCACTCTCTCAAAACAACTCCAGAGATGTTTGCTCAAAGCCATGTTTACTATGAACAAGTCAATAAGAGTGGCAAAAAGAACAAATTCTTGCACTGGTTTCCCAGGTGATTAAGAGAAGGGGCTCCTTTAACCTTCGTACCAGTCTTACCATCAAACAACAGCCATTGGGCAGCCCTTGTTTATCAAACTATAGTCCCTAACTTGATAGAACTCTTCAAAAATTAATGCTGGCATGATTAATTGTATATTGCTGTCCAGTGTGTTATTAATATGCCTGAGTATTGATAAAACACCACATACAGGAGGAGGAGGAGATCTTAATACAACTATGTGTACAATTTTAGGCATGAGGAGAACTTTGGTCAGCATTTTAAAGTGAGCCAACCGTTTCAGGACTAATAAGTACATCAGGACATTTATCCTTCAGACAGCACATGTCTCTGATTTTTTTCAATTTATTTATTTATTTATTAAAACATTTATATGCTGTCCCATTGCAACAAAGCCTCGGGGCGACTTACAGCATAAAAATACAAACACATTTGTATACATTAAAAACCTATATGTCTATCCCTCCCCTCCAGTGCATCTTGGCAAACCTAAAAATACAATAAATTAGGTATACAAAATCATACACAATAGACCAATAAACCACATAATTTAAATAAATCAGCACGAGTAAACTATAAACAAATAATAACCAAACTAGACAACAAATAAATACATAAATACCAACAATACACTATAAACCAAATAAACAATTTAACAATTAAAATACGATTTCAATAAAAAGGTCTTCACCTGGCACCAAAAAACAAATAACGACGGCGCCAGGCGGACCTCTCTGGGGAGTGCATTCCATAATTGGGGCGCTACCACCAAAAAAGCCCTCCTCCGGGTATTTAACCTCTTGATCTCCCTCACTGAGGGTTCCCGGAGGAGAGTCTCTGACACAGATCTCAAATGCGGGAGGGCATATAAGGGCGTAAGCGTTCCCTTAGGAATCCAGGTCCCAAGCCGTTTAGGGCTTTATAAGTCAAAACCAACACCTTGAATTGGGCCCGGACTTCAATCGGGAGCCAGTGGAGCTGACGGAGAACTGGGGTTATATGAGAATAATGCCCAGTCCCCGTCAGCAACCTGGCAGCTCTATTTTGCACCAATTGAAGTATCCGGACCGTCTTCAAGGGCAGCCCCACGTAGAGGGCATTACAGAAATCTAATCGGGAGGTCACCAGCGCGTGTGTCACTGTCACCAGGCAGTCATAATCCAGGAAGGGACACAGCTGATGGATCAGCCGAAGCTGATGGAAAGCACTCCTCGCCGCTGCCGTCACCTAGGCCTGTAACGACAGTTGCGGATTGAGGAGTACCCCCAAGCTGCGGACCTTGTCCTTTAGAGGGAGTGCAACCCCATCCAGGACAAGGCCCAGGTCCCCCTTTCCCAGACCCGAACTGCCCACCAACAGGACCTCCATCTTGTCTGGATTGAGCTTCAGTTTATTGGCCCTCATCCAGCCCATTACCTCGGCCAGGCACTGGTTCAGCACAGCCACCCCCTCACCTGGATTGGTAGAGAACGAGAGATAGAGCTGGGTATCATCAGTGTACTGATGATTCCGCAGCCCACACCTCCTAATGACCTCTCCCAACGGTTTCATGTAGATGTTAAATAGCAAGGGGGACAAAATGGACTGCCATGGCGCAGAGCCATAGTCCCCCAGCACCACCTTCTGAAATCGGAAGGGTAAGCCAAGAACAATTCAGTTCTTGGCTTAAAAGTCACATACAAAAAGATATACATTACGGAAAGTCATATCCAAAAATTAATGTATCAAAAGGAAATTGCATGCAAACTATATATGTTAGAGAACATTGTGTACAAAAATAAAAGTGCATTTTGTGCAGCTTTTTCAAGAACAAATGCAGAAGTCAGGTGGAAAACACTGATGACTTATCCATTCCTAATACAATCAAATCAGTGCTGCCCTGAAAAATGTTATCAAACATTTTGGCATTTTTGACGTATCCCTTTGGCTTGGGCCTATTTCACCCTCTTTTGCCTTTTGTTTTGTAACTTTATAGCAGGGCTGGTATCTTGTGGACATTCAGCTGTTTCAACCTACAGCTGCCATCCTCCCTCACCACTGACTCTGCTGGTTGGGGCTGATATATCTATGCTGAAGGAACACAAGTTCATCTTTGTTTTAGAGAGTAGGAATAAAAACCCAGATTCAGACAGAAACACATTCAACATGGAAGTTAGCAGTATTTTGATCATTATGCAGTTACAAATCAAACTCATACGATCTGCTCTTTAAAACAGAAAGTCCTCATAAGTAAAGTTAAGTCTCTGTATTGATTCATGAAGTTATGGGATATAGTACTTTTAACTGAAGTATAAGAAATAAATTGCTTGCCTATGCAGAGAAGCATGCTACTTCAATTATACTCCAGTTGATTGAGGCCAATTTAGGAATGATTAGCAATTTACTAGGTCAAGAACCTCACTCAAGTTTCTCCATAGTTATAAAATGGTCAGCGGTTATTCATGGAAAAGAGGTTAATGTGCAATAAGAAAAGATAAAATGATGCCAACAACTGATTAATAGTTTATTAATGCCTAACAGTGGACTGATCGGAAATGGAAACTAAAGGTATTAGTCTAATCCTTTAAAAATCCCATTTGCATTGGCAGACAGATTATTGTAAACATAACATGGTATTAAAGATGTATGTTTGCAAACACTTTTTGCAAGAGTCAGGGCCCAATCCAGAGATGCTTACCTATGCACTCCTGAGCATGACTTTGCCTGTGAATATCTGCACAGGCAGAAGGAGCTTTGATGGGAGCCTAGTTTCTGTTCTACCAATATGTCACAGCACTGCAAGAAGACATCTCACTTTCTGAAGTAGAACCAAAATGGTGTGCCTCATGGGTGAGCAATTTTAAACCTTTGCATAATTGAGACAATTATCCCTTCCTTCATTAATAATCCCTCTTTAGTGTGGAATTGGTATCAAGAAAGGCCTGTTGCTGTTATGTTCATCTGTACTCCACCTTTCTTGTAAGGAACACAAGTTTATTAACTTATTGATTAAATGCCTATATTTAGTTATGAGAAAACAGGTCATTGCAACAACAACAAAAATTGTACAGCTATATTTTGGTAGCATATATTCAGCTCAACTGTCCTCTAGAAAATATTAAGAATTCCTGTTATGCACAAACCAAAGCCTCCCAAACAATTCCTCTGAGTTTCACAAGCAGTCCTAGATTTGATATGAAGCTGTAAATTACTATAGTTTGTATGCTGTATGTGCAGTCTGTATACCCAGCTTATACTGGAAGTTTAAAGAAATGCTTTCCATTTTCAGGAAATGCTAATGAATCATTTTAGCCAACAGGGAGAGTTATAGATGTATCCTCTCCACTGTGAAAGCTACTAGGTGCACAATCCAATGTATGTTTAGACAGAAAAAGTCTACTTGTTTTAGGACTTTATTTCTATCTAAACCCGCATGCGACTGCTTCATACTTGTATCAACAATGTTACTCACTATCAGAAAGTGAACTCAACTGTTTTCAGAAAAGCATTGAGAAACAACAACATTTAAACTCTTCAAGGACACCCACTCAGATCCTTCAGAGGGGGAAAAATCATTGTGCTCATCATCATCACCATCATCACTATCATCATCATCTAAATACTGCCTTTTCTAAATCAGTAACAGTGGCCATAGATCAGGAGTGGGAAGAAACAACACGCATCAACCAATTGCAACCATGCTATTTTTCCATCTTGCTGTGGCTTTTCCCCAGTTTTGGCCATTCTCCCATAGGCCCACTCCTCACAGCAAGCTTCCAATGAAGGAAGGAAGACATGGCAGAAAAGGCAGCCGACAACAGCAGCTGCCATCCCTTCAATTCATGGCACTGTTTGTTGGAATGCTCACTTTCTGCCAAGCAGGTAAAGAGACAACAGTGGCACAGTGCCATTGGGTTTTGGCAGTCAGCAGTGAAATTCTACTGAGGTGTGCATATTGGCAGATGCCCAGTGCAGCTGACCCCTGACATCCACCCTGAGACAGGCTTTTTCTTCTTTTCTTTCACAGTCATCTTTGATGGAACCTTCTATCCCCCAAAGGTATTCCTGAAATGCCATGAGATCCAGAAATAATGCAGGATATGGTAGCAGGGGGTGAAACTGAAAATAGGGGGTATGTGAGTCAGCAAAACTCAAGCCCTTTGAGGCTTTCTGAATTCTGGGTATATAATCCCTGAGAGGTACTTGTTTACAGTGAGGATAATCAAGGACTGGAAGGAAGAACAAACTGCCAGGGAAAGCAGAGGTTTCCTTGGGGAGTGGAAGGGATGTCAGCTTTTAAACAATGACCACACTGCAAGGGGTTAAGATTAGTCCCTAACTTCCTGCAGTAGTCCATTTGTTTTTGTCTAATTATGATACAAATTAATCTCTGCAATATTACCAGTCTCTTAAAAGACTTTAATCATACAAGGTACCCCACTGTGATATGAACTGTGACATTTAACAAGTAGAATAAGTTACCCATGTGCTGTGTTACAGTTGTATGACTTCAATTCCACCCACATATCTATTCTCCATGTAGCACATGCTGAGAAAGGGATCCACTTTGTGTGTTGTCCAAACACTTGCCACTTAGGGTAGATTGATTTTGCTGTATCATTCAGAAGATTGTCACCTGGCAATCCCATCAATTTAAGGTGCCAAGATTATGAGTATTGTGTTTCTTCTTCAAAGACAATGATAGCTTGAAGTGCTGGTGGACCCAGGGCAGGACAGATAAAATGATCAAATGGCAGGCAATACAACAAGGAGTAGGATTATCTGATATGAGGGACAAATGAGAAATACATCAAGTCCAGAAAATGACTAATGATTTTTCTTTGAGGCATGTTGATTGGCAATTACTGTTTTATCTAAGTGTAAGTTGACATATCAATGGCTCATGACTTAAATCATTTTTAATCATATCAACTGTGAAGAATTCTAACATTTCCCCCTTTTTCTTCACCTCTTTGTTCATGATGTTTCCTTTCTAAACCTTTGTCTACTCATATGTGCAAGATTTCTGCTCCATTAGCTTCTCCCAATAAATTGCAATGGATGTTTAGAAATAATAACACTTATTTCCTGAGAAAGTAGCTGTCTAGAATTACAGGCATATATTCAAGATGGAATCCAAGCCATATATACAAAGGTATAGATCCTACTGACCTCATTGGTACATACTTCTGGGTTAACATGGCTACGATGGCACTATCTGTAAATAATGGCAGAACCAATTTTCCATTGTGTAGGATTCATTTACCTAATTACTTTAAAATAATTGATTGATTTTATTTGTATCAATCAATCATTTTAAAGTAATTAGGTAAATGAAATGAAAACAAGATTTTATTTGTATCTTGTCATTCTGCCAAAAAATGCAGGAGGGACACTCAAGGCAGCTAAAAATGATATCAACATTAGAAACAAAATTTTAATTAGCATACTTTAATAAGATAAAAGCAAATACATTAAAACAAAAATAAAAGTACAACAGTGAAAGAATGAAATAGCATCAGCCATTTTAAAACCTCATCAGCCTCAAACCAGCAGAAATGCCTATTTATCCCTGTCTAAATAGGAAGAGCTATGCCTGCCAACAGAAAGACAACAATGGTATTTTGTCTATTAGATTTGTACACCACCTTTCTACCAGAAATGGCACTTACAATCTCTAATGAAACTAGGTAAAACAATAATAGATAAATGCATTAAAACACAATGAAAATACAACAGTAACTAAGCAAAAACAACCTCCAGCTCTTCAGCCCCGTGTATAAAGTGAAGGACCAGTTGAATTTGGTGATATTTGCCTGCAGCAGACAGAAAAACAGCAAGGGCAAGGGCAAGTGGTACATTCCCCAGCCAGTCATCAAGGCCCTCTTTCATGTTGCCACCAAATAAACCTCTATCCTTTATAGTCAGATAGATAGAGAGAGAGACAAAGAGAGAGAGAGAGAGCCATTAAAGAATATTTAAAAATCTGAGGTACTTCCAAGATGGAAAGAATGTGAAATTTGCTGAAATAGAACTGACAGATTTAACCATTTTCCCTGCACTGCTGCACTGTGGCCAAAGGAACAGAAGTCTGTGGTAGCAGGAGAAAGAGAAAGCCATGGTCTCTTCTGCAATCACGATTTCAATATTTTGCCACTGAGAGCAGACTGAGTAATGGCACTGTCATAGAACATAACACATGCTTCCTCTTTTTTGTTTTCTACATGCAGTGAAGTTTTCTGAACCAGCCTGGAAGAAAAGTGTTCACCATTCAGTGGAAATTCTCATCTTGACACATTTTTCAGTATAAGGTAAAAATATTCAGCACAGGAAAAGCTTTTTCCAGTAAAGAAGAGTTATTGTGCTCTTTCCATGGATCAACAATGCATAAGCAATGAAGAGGATTCAAAAGAAATGGTTACAACTGCAGTTGCTTTGCTCCTTCTGTTGCTAAGCAAAAAAATAGGGTGAATTTGGAAGTTCCTTGCTCAAGCAAAGCATCTGAAGGAATGTCAAGGAAACTTAAACACAGTTTATTTTTTATGCTTTAAATCCTGAATGAAGTTGGTGTTCTGGTAATATTCCAAGCATATTTCCATAAGATTACAAAGATATTCTGAGATTTTCCTCTAGCTTCCATATTCCAGACCCAAATAAATCAATTCATCATGATCTACCTAGAGGGAATATTACCAGTGCCAGAGCTATCTGCCAACTATAAGAACCTCAGCTATTAGGTGGTATAAAATGAATAAATGGATGAATGAATGAAATAAAAGAAAGAGTTGCATGACAACTTGGAGCAACAGCAACACTGGGCTTTGCACTACTGGGCAACAGTGGTGCAAGCATCCCTGGTAAAGATTTGACACTATTAGAACATCTAGCACTGATATTGCCCTTCAGCTTGACTGGAAAATGTATAAATATCCACCTAATGCACAGAGTCAGTATGAATTGTATATATCATACAGGACCTTTCACAGGGCTTGATTTGCTTACATATGACATTTGAATTGAGGTTTTGTACAACTTAATATAATCTCCGTATGTCCCTCCTCCATTTTAGAAGACCAGTGCCAGACATGTTTAGTATTATTCCTGTTCTCTACAATTCAGAACAGAGAAACAGATTGTGGGATATCTGATAGAAATAAACTCTGGTATAGTAAAACCTGTTCATACTTGCACCACATCCATTTTGATACAAAGGGTATCATCTTGCCATGTTGACTCATGAGGTTGCATGTTAAAGGGATCACGTTGTCGCCTAAAAATTGAGTAATAAATGTGTCATCTCTCCATGAGTGATGATTTAGGAACTCCCACTTGACAGCCAACAAAGACACATTGATAGAGAATTTAGAGATTTTTTCATGATCTATTAGGAAAAGAAACAAAGTGACTGACAATACACAGGAGAAAAATATACCCTTTCACACCGGAGAGGAAGAATACATGTATTTGGCACAAGGTGAATGCTTGCTTGCCAGTGGTACAGAAGGATAACCCTCAGCTTGTGAGGGAAAACAAATTTTGCTTTGTTTGTTTGTTTTTCTTTTTTAAGTAGGATCACTAGAGAAGGATTTGTGAAAACATGCTCAGACAAACATAGCTGGAGGCATTTTTAAAGAAAAATGGGATTTTTTTCATTTACTTCTTTACATTTTCCTTATAAATGTAAGTAAAGCCGACCTGTAGGGCAATAGTTGCCTGTTTACATACCTATGTTTAATTATATAACCCACCCTAAGGGCCATACAGAACATGTATGGTTGTCCATGTGTGAAGCATACACACATCTTGGGTACATTATTGTAAAGTGGAAACATCCAACTCATGGAAAGTTACAATGCCCTAGTGCTGTGGATCTTCAAACCATCCATCATTTTCTTTCTTTCCAGGGATATTTTGATGATGGACCAGCATAGACATGAAACAAGTGAATTCAGTACTATTTCTCTCCAAACCAAGGGCAAAAGACTCATGCATTCTTGGAATGTAGCTTTGCTTGAATTAAACTGAAGCATAAATAGGACAGAAAAGATATGAATGAATATGAAAGGGGATGGTTTTAGAGGAGTGGAAATGAAGCTGATTAAGTTGCAGGAACAATCCAACAGTAAATACCCATAGAAGCATTATTACAATGGAGAAAAGCAGTAAAATTCTAGAGGTCTACAGAGACCGCTAGATATTTCTTTTGAAGATGATCAGAATATAAAAAATTGCTAGCCCAACTCCATGTGCTATGCCTATTCAACAGAGGATTTATTCTCTGTCTGTACATGCATCAAAGTGTCTCACAGCCAATATTTTTCACCAAGAAAAATGAGTCTAAATAGCTAGTACAAAATGTTTAACTCCCAGTCTTCCAGTTTTTATATATTTTTTCTGATCATGTTCAAAAACATATTTACATACATGTAGGAGTCTTTTATTTTTAATAAACTGTCTATTTAATTTAAAAATATATCTCATATAATAATTTACTCTAAGTTTTATATCTCTCAGAACCACAAAGCACATGCAACTTCATAGGTATATGGATAGCCTTGTTATGAAGAAATCAAGATATAGTCATGGTATTTGTCTCTAATGGTTTGATTATAATTTATTATATGCCAAGTTAAAGATTTCCTTCCATTATCCCACTTTATGTCCAGCTGCTGCCATTTGGCACTCTGGCAAAATGTATCCCGGAGGTGCATTTATTAAAGAAATTTCCCTTGAGCGTGGACTCAGAGGTAATGATGAAGTCCCCCAGACTGTTGGTTCTTGAGGACTTCAATATTCATGCTTAGCGCATCTGATCTGGAGTGGCTCAGGATTTCATGGCTGCCATGTCAACCATGCCTCTGTCCAGATGCATGTGGCAGGACATATTCTAGACCTGGTTTTTTCATGGTCTTGGTATGAGGATAGTGCTCTGAGCATGGGGAACTTCAGCTCAGTACATTGGCCATGATTAAATCAGCACCTTCTGCAGTTTAGACTGATGGTGGCTTTTCCCCTCCACAAGGGAGGGAGACCTATTATGCCCCTGGAGGCTAATAGATCTGAATGGTTTCCAGAGGGCTAAGAAACAGACCCCCAAGGAAGCCTACAAAGGAGTATCCATGGGGCTGAACATAATCTCCAGGTACGACCTTCTGGAGATGACACTTCAAATAGGAAGGGAACCAGTGCTATGTAGTGCCAGGAATTCCCAACTCAGACAATGCCCCAGAGGAATCCCATGGCTGCTGGTATTGAAAGCCATTGAGAGGTCCAGTCACCATCTCCTTTGGTCTTCCTTCTAACTTTCTGAAGTCATAAATTGGTGATAAATATAAAGATAAAGGAGTCCCTGTGTATTTTATTCCACTTAGCCAGCAGCTAATATGGAAGAATGTTTATCTCTGTTTCTGAGGCCATGAGCCAGCAATGGCCAAAGATGATCCCACGATCATGTGGCCAGCATGATTTCACAGAACGCTGTTACCTTCCCACTGCGATGATACCTATTTATCTGCATTCAAACTGCTAGGTTGGCTAGAAGCTAGGGGCAAATGACGGGAGCTCATTCTGTTTGGTGGAGGCTGGGCTCAAACCACTGGAGTGCTGACCATTTCTGGATGACAGTTTCAGCATCATTAAGCTGCTGTACTTGTGGGGAGAGGGGTAAATTGGAAGCAAATTGTTTGAAGTTTACGAATAACCCATCTCCCAATAAACTGATTTGAAAAAAAAGCTACTATCATCAGAAGCTCTAAAAACAGGGTCATAGAAAGTGCTTACAACTTGCTTCTTTCTCTTGTTTTTTTTTAAACAACCGTTTATTCATATCTTTCTGACTGGAATATGCACCCATTTGTACTGAAAGTTGGGAGATAGGTTGCTCCTGAAAAATTAATGCAATCCGTAGTTAGTTGAAGATTTATTAAAGCTTTGCTTCGAGCAAGTCATTTCATTTTCAGACACCCAATTTTAATGAAATGAAGGAGGTCAACTACTGGATCACTTTTATATTAATCTGCCTTTTTCCATACAATTATACCTTGTTTCTCAAGTCCCATTGAAGTGGCATTTTTGACACTTTAGGGGTATAATATTCAACTTTAAACCACAAAGGTCTGTTTATGAAAAAAGAAGTGACCCGTTTGACAAGAAGTACAGCTAATACTGTACCATAGCAGTTGCTGAAATATTAGAGCCATTTTTACAATCAGGGACACATCTTCCAATCCCTTCAGTACTACTTAATGGTGCATTTAAAATGATTGAAAGATCACCCTGGGCGGATGATAGAGGTTGCACATAAGCTGAAATGTATTTTGTTTTTCACATAGGGTGATCTGCATCTACACTTCTTCACTGCAGTTCTGCAGTTTTTGCAATGGCTCATTAGCAGGTACCCAATGATAAACTGCACTGTCAAATTACAAGCATCCAAAACCTGAATGGCATGCCCTAAATGATTTTAATACTGTAACCTTCTTATAATAGTTAACCATGGTATTTTGTGGAATGTTTTCCATGGAAAGGAAATTCCTTCAAAATAGAAAACTTACCAATTTATGCTTTAGAGATTTTTTGTTTAATTTTCAGTGGAGACCTGACCTCCAAGTTCTCTAGCCTATCATTAATTTCATAATAACATTGATATTTTTACACAGCTTTAGGTGAAGATGTGTGGAACATTAGTTTGCTTTCCCTTGTTTAATTTAAAGCAGGCTGCACAGCAAGCGACCCATCAAGCTTAAGAGGCCCGCCAAGCTGAGTGCAATGAGTGCATTTCCTCAGAGGTAGGACCATTGTGCAAGCATAGGATTCCAGCATTAATATTTTGGGGGCTGGTTTTACTGTTATTGTTAGCTTTTATTAGTTGATTATCTTTTTAGTGGTATGCTGTAGAGTTTCTTAATTGTTGCTGTTGTAAATTGCGGTGGAGGGGGGGTTACACCTAAAGGCATTGTTTGAGTATTTTAAATACAGCAGCAAAGAATTGGCATGTCTGCACCCTATATAAGCAGGAGACAGTGGTACAGAGTCAGCAGTTGCCCTGGCATCCATCAAGACCCCAGAGTATGTCACCAAATGGCTTGCCTTCTTTTCCAGTCACAATGAGATCCCCTGTAAAGAAATAAGGACCCTCAGGGCATCAGTATCTTTGGCAGTGGATGGACTTGCCCACCACTCTGGCAAGTTTTTGGCACAGCTCCATGTTCACCACCTCCAGAAAAGCCATCAGAGCATACAATTTTCATGGCCCAGGATAAAATCATTATTGAACAATAAACAATCCCGAGAATATGGTAAGGAATGGTCTAAAAAAGTTTCAAATAAATAAGTACATAAATAAATAATAAACAATTAGAGATGGAACACAATTGCAAAAAATAGCAAAAAAGATTTCAAAATAACAGTAAAACAACAATAAAATGGAGAAATATCATGTTATCGGTCTTTGAGACTTATTTATGGGAAAATGTTTCAAATCTGTCTGTTTCTCTTTTGGTCTGTCTCTCTTTCTATCCCTTTCTCACACACACCTACACACGAACCAACACAGAGCTTGTTAAATTTTGCAATCACTGCTTTAAAATAATGAAATAAAAACAGACAAGAATGAATGTTGTTGAGAACTTTCTCATGCAAGAGCTGCCTTCACCTACTGTGTAGTATGCAGATAGACTTACTTAGCTGAGTCACCAGAAGATGTTGACTTTGCCATTGCTGTCTTTGCCTGAAAACAGGTAATATGAAGAATTCTATGGCCCTCAAAAGGAGAAACAAGATTGTTCTGTAATACAGTTCAATTAAATTGTTCTGTAATGCAGTTCAATTAAATTTACCAAATTTCACATGTTTGAGCTGCCATGCTTACAGAAACTCAGCTACCCTTCAAAACTCACACTTCCTCAATTTTTAGGGAAATGCTTTGATCAGCAATTCCATACAATAATGGGGACATTGGGAAAATTTATGTTCAAATGCATTATATTATGGAGTTTGCTAAATGACAGCTTCTTCCATGCTATGATCAAGAAGTTAATCCTGAATTCAGCATGTGGCATTGTATCATCACAACCACTTCAAAAATAATGTATTTCCAAAGACAAATACAAGCTGAAAGAAGTGTCCTTCCTTAAAATAAAAAACCTAGTATCCTCTGAAAAAGGCAGAGTATGAGTTGCAAGGGACCTCCATTTGTTTCCCATCCTGGTGCAAACATTATCACTAACACATAGCCTAATAATTCACAGCACCTATAATGCAAAGATCTCTAGAAAATGCCAGTGCACCAGACTGTTGGTCTTCTACAAGAGATCCCTTACACAACCATGACTCTAGCAATGGGAGTGGCATGTTTGTTCAGGGGCAAGAGCAGGTTGAGCAGCACACCCAGTTCTATCTGCTAATGCCTCATTGCCATTCCTCAGCTCTGACACCTAAAGACCCCACAACACTCAGTCCAATGAAAGGGCTGGCCCTGCTAAGGAGATACCCTCATGCAACCCTTCAAAGCCATCCATCACAGGAAAGATTCAGACACAGAAATGCTCATATCTGCAGCTTCCTTTTGAAAGTGAGGTGCCCACTAGAGCAATATAAGCAGACATACAATATGGAGCCTGTTTGAAATGTCACACTGTAGCATTTATTTTTCATTAACTGTGAAGAATCCTAACAAGGAAATATTTAAAGCTGCTTTCTGGGGAGCAGCTGGGTTATCTGTTGCTTTCAGTGCAGCATGAAACTGCTTGTTCCACAGCTTCCTTAACTGAAACAGAAATGAGACTTGATGTGAATTAAGCACTGTCAATTCTGTAAATAATAATGACATGCTTGGACAGTCAAAAACTAATTACTGCAGAGTCTAAGGATATGTAAGATTACAGCTCCAGGTACAATACCGAAAACCATTACTTTATATTTATATATGTGAGGAGGCAAAACATTTGCATGAGTAACAGTGGCTGGAATGAGCTAAGAGGTAACTTTAAAAAATTCCACATACTACTCAGACAACTACTCAGATGATGACATCTGCAAACACTTCCAGAGACTGATTAGAGTTATTGCACTACTTGGCTTCTGTTCCACATGTCTCTATTTTGACAGCTCCATGAAGCAGCTTAACTTCAAACCACCACTTGCAATGTGAAGTACTTTGTTTTCATTTTTTGCTATCAATTTATCCAGTATAATTAAGGTATCTTCCACACATGCATTGAACAGCCTACAAGTAGATGTTCTCTTATTATGTAGAAGTCAAATGATTGATTTAGGAAACAGGCCACATTTTCATTCCCTAGACATAGCCATAGCCATACTCATATTTATGAAAATTCACCAGATTCCAAAATAAGATCAAACAGGAGAGAAATTATATAGCATAGTTCAAATGCCACATGTAGCAGCTTCCCAATTGTCAAGGTAAGTTCTCAATAGCCGTTTCCATGTGTGTTGTGTCTTTCAGGATTGGCACTGGGGATGGCAAAGACTGGTGACAGAGGCCCATAAGGCAAAAAAACACAAGTTTGCTACTTAACTTACAGTGCATGCTAATTTGGATATACCTTAACTCTGTGATGTGCATGTATCGTTAATTTGTAAGTGTGTGTGTGTGGACAGAGCAGAAAAGGGTATTTGATTTTAGGAAAAAAACAAACCAAAAACAATTCAGGTAGAACAATTCAAAATGGTGCCAGCAAGAGGAGATGCACATGAGGTAAAAAGCTAGATGCTCCAGGCAGCCCAGATGCAACAGATATCAGCAGGACTAATATAGCCTTTTTTCAGCCACTGTCCTTGGACAACAGTATGGTGGGGCAGATGGCATGCCAGAGATATGGGCTCCAACCCTAGTGAGTCACTCTCCAACCCCATCTCTGGTATTTTTGCCATCAAATAATCAGGTGCCTTTAACCAAGTCAAATGAGCATGTGGCAAATCCAACATGTGATGTAGCTGGTGGTAAGAAAAATTGACTTTCTACTTGTCTGATTTCACAGCTATTTGTTGATAACTAATAAAGATCAGAACTTCTACCTTCCATCTTCCATCCTTTTTTATGTTTTATTTTGCCCTGCTTAATCTTACCATCCTATCCATCTTCCCTGGAGTTGCAATCTGGTTCTCTAGGGTTTCCCAGATTGTCATTTTCTTTTGCCCAGCCCACCTGTTGTTGAGTGGATTTCCTGCTTTTGAGTATTTTTTCTTGATCCTAAAAGATTGAAATGCCTCTCCTAAAGCTTAGTTTCTGGCAGTAATCACTTTAAACCAAATTAGGCTGATGTGGTTATGTGCCATCAAATCCCTTCTGATTTATGGCCCTATAAATTAATTCCCTTCAAAACATTCTGCCCTTCACAGTCCTGCTCAGCACTTGCATATTGATGCCTGTAGCTTGTTCTATGAAGTCAATCCATCTAGATCTTGGTCTTCCTCTTCTACCCTTGACTTTCCCTAGGATAACTGTCCTTTTCAGTAAGCCTTCTCAAGATGTCTCCAAAGTAAGACAGCTTCAGTTTTGTCATTTTTGCTTCTAGGGAAAGTTCTGGCTTGATTTGATCTAGGAACCATTTGCTTGTCTTTGTGTCATCTCAGATTATCCTCCTGTAGCACCATGTTTCCATGCATCAATTTTATTCCTGTCAGCTTTCTTCACTGTCCAGCTTTCACAGCTATACATAGTGACTGGGAATAAGACACTGTGGATTTTATTTATTTATTTATTTATTTATTTATGACATTTCTATGCCGCCCCCATCGCAACAAAGCCTCAGGGCGGCCACAACATATTGGTCTTGGTTTCCCATAAAAAGTCCTTACACACAATTATCTTTTCTAATTCTATCATTGCTGCCCTCCCAAGTCTCTTGGCTGTTGGAGAAAAGTTTTTTTTCCCATAAAACACACAACATTTTACACTAAAATCAAAAATTACAAAATGTTGTTCAGCTCTCACACAGTACCAGTTCCATAAATCAAGCACAGAAACCATTTAACACTTCAGTTGCACAATGGCTTTGCAAAATTTTGGTTAGGTTTTGCTAGCCAGGGAAAACAATGCTGGGCAGAAGAGAAAAAAGGCAAATAAAAGCATAAATGTTGATGCTGCAGTTTCAACATCAAACCAAATCACTGACCTTGTACACATTCATCTATCATTCTCATGGGCCTATAAGTATATTTCACCATCTAGATCCTTGCTTTGAGATTATCTCAAATAAAATCTTCTAAATTTGGTGCTATTAGTGGAAATCTCATACTTCCTGAGAGGATAAAGAAATTTCATACTTCCTGAGAGCCAGTGTGGTGTAGTGGTTAAGAGCATGGGACTGGGACTCAACTGGGTGACTTTGGGCCAGTCACAGACTCTCAACTCAACCTACCTCACAGGGGTGTTGTGGGGATAAGATGGAGGAGGAGATGTTAGTTGCCTTGAGCCCTTTGTAGGAAAAAGGCAGGATATAAATTGAAAAATAAATACATGAATGAAGATTACAGCATGCATACATGCATGTGTGAATATCAAAGAGATTAGCTTGAGATGGTTCACATACATTGCAGGAAAAAGCCATTTAGCCATCACAGAAGCAGAGGCCCCTCGATAGCTCTGATGAACAGAATGCATCGTTTCAGAAATACTCTGTGGACCTAGAAGATGAATTTCTAAAACATTATTTTTAGATGAAAATATCTGTGTACCTGCTGCTATGTTCTTAAAAGCTGCAGATTAGACTGTACAACATGTACAGGGTGTTGAAAATAGGCTGCAATTCTATATCCTCTGTTCTAGAAGTGTGCCTCGGTTCTGTGTAGTCTAGATAGAGAAGGCTTCAATTCCCCATTCACACAGAAAGCAGATTAGATGAAGCTGGACCACTAGCCCTCAGCCAAATATATGTCTCATGGTTCTTTTAAAGATCAAATGGATGGGTGAATCATACATACTGCCCAGATGCCTTAATTTATAATCTATAAATAAATTAGGGTGAAGGTGGATTGTTGCTGTTTAAATAACAGCAACAATCCCTGTGATTACTCAGAGAGAGAGAGAGAGAGAGAGAGAGAGAGAGAGAGAGAGAGAGAGA